>JADMNL010000025.1:352775946-353400946 GCA_016271365.2 Neoceratodus forsteri | reverse complement strand
GCAGTGCTTTCATAATGGGGGACCCTTCTGGATATATCTTGCTCTGTTACTCATGGTGAGTAGGGAGAAAGATATCCTCCCTGTCACTGTCATCTTGGAAGATGCAATTCACTATCCTACTCTCTCTATCACATCAACATTAAAGAAGGACCGGATCCTTATATATGACCTACCTATGTTGCAACACAACCAGTGGGGTAACCTCCACGAAGGGACTCAAGCTGTTCTACTTTCATATGGGACGGTGCTTCACTACTGGGTAAACAGCTCCCCATTACGCCTGTCTACCAGACTGCTATTTAGTGAGCTGGCAAGAACGCATAACCCCTTATATGACTGGTACAAATTAAAACAGAGGCCCCTGAAAAATAAAAGGAGGGCCAAAGATAGAATCCTCATTTTTATCTCTTGAACCCTTATGCAATTCTTAATTTTTATATTGATTTGCGCTGGAGATATAGAAATTAATCCAGGTCCTCCAGAGTGCATTACCACACCAGCAGAGTTAGCCTCGACCAAAGGACTAAGTTTTCTCCACATCAACGCATGCAGCCTGCTAAAAAAGCTTACGATGATATAAGCCTGGGTTAATCATACTTTGCCAGACATTCTAGTGGTGTCGGAGACATGGCTCAGACCTGCCACAGCAGACAGAGATATAAACTTACCCAATTACCAAGTATTCAGAGCTGATCGCCAAACAAGGGGCGGGGGGAATAGCTATATATGTAAAAGCCAATCTATCTGTAACTTGCCTAGACGCAACATCTATGTCCAAAGAATTCGAATGCCTATCCCTCAAAGTGGCTCTCTCCAACACCGCAGCACTACAGCTAATTGGCTGCTACAGGCCCCCCTCAGCTGACCTCAAGCTACTAGCCCACCTGGGAAACCTAATCAAGAAGGTTTCAGAAGAAACCATAATCTTAGGTGACCTAAACCTAAACTGGCTATCCAAGGCAGCAGCACCCTTAATCTCATTCTGCGATACACATGGGCTTACACAATTTATAAATGAACCAACCAGAATCAACAAAAAGAATTTGAGCAACAGCACATTACTAGACATCATATTGGTGAGTAAACCTCACCTCATCATGCACGCTGGAGTGCTATTCAGTGATATAAGTGACCACTGCCTTATTGCTGGAATAAGATCAGCTGGCAAACTAACACCCCTTAAATTCATACTGGAGGAGATCAAAGAAAAATTCAATATTGAGGTGTATCTACAAGAGCTATATCACTCTACATGCTGGCAAGAGTTCTATCTAGCAGACACAGTGGAAAAAGCACATGAGGTATTGAATGACATAGTTATAGGTGCCCTTAACATTCATGCACCAATTACTAGGGTACGCATCAAAAACAAAACTTGCCACTGGTTCACAACTGACCTTAAATCTGCCCTACTGGAGAGGGATAAGCTATGGAAAAAGGCAAGGAAGACTAAGAACCCAAATGACTGGATGATGTTCAAGAAAGCCAGAAATAGCTGTAGCAGGAAAGTATGGGATGCAAAGGCTGCTTATTATATGGCAGAACCCAACTCCTCCTATCACAACCCTGCCAAATTCTGGAGTACCATAAAGGACATAACAGGACAAGAGCCTAGTACTACACTTCCAGCTCAAATACACCATAATAAGGGAACAACTTGAGATAGAATGGAAATACTGGAATCATTCAACAATCACTTTACAACTGCTGGCCTTGCATTCAACACCTCTCCGGCTGATCTACTATGCGCTCAGCTATGCATTCAGAGCACTGGAATTCAGATAACTGAATCTTCCTTCTCCTTCAAACCAGTCTTGTTGAAACAAGTGGAGGATCTACTTTCACAGATGGATATCAAAAAAAGTGCAGGTGCAGACTCCGTTGATCCCTCTTTTCTAAAGATTGCAATACAAGCACTTGCAGTTCCATTAACACACCTTTTTAATCTTTCATTAAAATCAGGTTCTATTCCCTCAACCTGGAAAACAGCCCAAGTTATCCCACTATTGAAAGCAGAGGACCCTATGGACCTCAACAACTATAGACCAATCTCTAGCCTTCCAGTTCTATCCAAGCTGCTAGAAAAATTAGCGAGCATTCAGCTAAGAGAACATCTCAAAGAGGCTAATCTCTTAAATCCAGCACAATCTGGTTTAGAACCAAGCATAGCACTATCTCAGCACTGCACTTTTTAGATAGCTCCTTGGCACAGTTGACTATCTGTGCAGAGGGACAGTACTTTTATGAAACTTTAAACTGTATTGTTTTTTGAAATTGCATGATAAAACAACTTGGTGATTTTTAAGAAGTTACCTCGTAACATTGCGAGGTTTTGGAGCCCTAGCTGTGCTAGGAGAGGAGTCCTGGTCTCTGTGGCAACGGCCCTAACCAAGACTCAGCTGTTAAATACATTCTTTTTATTTAATTCTGCTACCTAAGGGGTATTTTGTTAACACACTTCTACCAGTACCTGAAAAGAAATTATTTGCAGTTTCAAATACGTAGGATTTACTGACAGTGACACGCTACTCCGGTAGCACACCTGTATTTAAATTGCCCTGCAGCAAGCAGTTCTCTTTTAGATAGCTCCTTGGCACAGTTGACTATCTGTGCAGAGGGACAATACTTTTATGAAACTTTAAACTGTATTGTTTGAAATTGCATGATAAAACAACTTGGTGATTTTTAAGAAGTTACCTCGTAACATCGCGAGGTTTTGGAGCCTTAGCTGTGCTAGGAGAGGAGTCCTGGTCTCTGTGGCAATGGCCCTGACCAAGACTCAGCTGTTAAATACATTCTTTTTTTTTATTTAATTCTGCTACCTAAGGGGGTATTCTTGTTAACACACTTCTACCAGTACCTGAAAGAAATTATTTGCAGTTTCCAGATACGAGGGATTTACTGACAGTGACACGCTACTTCCGGGTAGCACACTGTATTTAAATCACCCTGCAGCGAGCAGGGCGAGCGTGCGCTTGCGCGCGCAAAGACACACGTATCGCGTGTCACGCGTGTCAAGAGTGTAGAGAGTGAGGCCTATAAAATTAAACCTCCTAATTTGTAAGTACATTTAAACTCATATACGTGTAATTACTGCAAAATATCATGGCTGATTTAATCGCATTAGGAACTGTACCGGAGGGTATAAAACAGTTAAAAATACCCGGAAATCATCTCTAAAAATGACATAATAATTACACTAGATGGGGAAACAGGTCTTAAATGTAATACATGCCTGATGTATGCGCTATTTACAACCCTACCTAAATGTCCCTTGTTCATTTGTGATAAATGTATAAACAACAGTGTACTGAGAGAAGATATAAATGATTTTCATAGGAGGTTGTCAGTAATAGAACGTTGTCAAGAAAATCATAGCCAGTTGCCAGCAAATATCTGTCCAAATAGTGGAGATGAATATTTAAGTGCAAATAAAAGTGGTTATGTTTTAAAATCACCCGGAAATGATGGAACTTATGATAAGAGAAAAAGACATGAGTCTCTTGGTAATAGTTCCAATAGTGAAGCTGAGGAATGGACTACTGTCAAAATTGGCCACAAATCTAAACTTAGAAGAAGAGAAATTAATCATAATATCAGTCTGTCAAATAGATTTGACACTTTAATTGAACTAGATAAATCTGTTTCCGATGTAGAAATAGGTCAAGATGATAGTGGGGAAAGGTATGATGTAAATCTAAGTGGCACACTATATGAAAACGAACCTATTATAAACTCACCTCCAGTATCAGGCTCAAAATCATATAATGAAAAACCTAGTAAAACAAAATATGATACAGTAAGAGCTTTTTCTTCTCTGGAAAACGGGGGCACAACAATTGTTACTGAAAATCGAATTAAAGAAAGCAGACAATTTTTTGTGTTGGGAGATTCAATAATCAAATTCACAGATAAAATTGTTAGCAGATCAGATAAGCATAATATTACATGTTCTTCCTTTGGGGAGCCGGAATTAAGGACATAGATAAAATGTGCCCAGATATTTTATCTAATCCTGGTCAAAATCCCCTGGTCATCCTACATGTGGGTACCAATGATTTAAAGAAACTTAGTACTGAAGAGATTAAGCAAGATTTCATAAATATTAGTAAAACATTGTTAAAATTAAATTGTGAAGTGTGGTTTTCTGAAATTCTCCCAATCCCTAGGGCTAATTACTATACATCATGTAAAATTAAAGCCATAAATGAGTGGCTAAGGAAATGGACCCTAAATGAAGGTTATAAAATTGTTCTGCATTGGGAAGACTTTGGAAACAATTTATCATTGTTAGTTGGGATGGTTTGCACCTAAGTCGACAGGGCACTTATAAATTGGGCAGGGTATTTGAAAAGATTATCTTGGCAAATTTAAACTAATTCACAAGGGGGTGAGGGTTCTAATATAAAACACCACTTTGTCTCCATTTTAAAACATGCCCCAGATTTAAAGAAAATCAATGCAAATACATTGAAAATTTGGCTTACTAATGCTAGAAGCCTAAATAATAACAAATTAAGTGAACTTAAAATTCGAGTGAAATAACAGAATGTGGATATTATTTGTGTAACTGAGACCTGGTGGGATGAAAAAAATAACTGGTCAAACAATATACAAGGTTTCCATCTCTATAATATAAATCGTGAAAATAAAAAGGGTGGTGGTGTATGCTGTTATGTGACTGAGAAAATATCTAGCCAAGAAATTATAGTAGACAAGCATTTGGAAAATGTGCCTGAAGCATTATGGTTAAGTTTAACTTTTTTCCATTCAACAAAAATAAATCTAGGGATTTGTTATAGACCCCCAAATAGTAATACCCTTTTAAATAATAATCTCTTGGATGAGATTATTAAAATGGCCAGTTTAGGTGATTTTTTGATTTTAGGGGACTTTAACACACCAGGTATTTCTTGGGAAACTCTCAAAGGAAGTACGGTATTTGAAAAAACATTAATTGACACCATAACCACTCAAGGATATTACCAACTGGTTGAAGCCTCAACTAGGGACAAAATATATTGGATCTTGCTATTACAAACTCTATAGGTAGGATCTATAATATTGACATCTTGCCACATTTAGGAAATAGTGATCACAACATAGTTGAAATGTACTTTGTATGTCGATAATTTCAAATTAGTAAATGTGCCCTAGCTTTGATTATAAAAACTGATTGGAATAATATGAAAAATATTTTTGGAAAACTAGTTGGGGGGGAAGCCTTTTGTAAACTAGGAGTACACTCCATGTGGGAGGATTTAAAAAATAAATTAAAATTACTTATAACAAAATTGGTTCCTACACGTAAAACATATAATAGAAAGGGATTTATACCCCACTGGTTCACCAAAGACATAAAAAAACAAATCAGGAAGAAAAATAAAACTTTTAAAAAACATAAAAATTGTCCTACGGATACAAACTTTATTAAATATAAAAAACAACAATGTCTGCTTAAATCTGTAATAAGGAAAGGCAAAATTAAGTTTGAAAATAAATTAGCGGTGAACAAAAATATCAAAGCTTTTTTTGGTTATATTAATAATAACAAACAACAAAGTAAAAGGATTTCCTCTATAAGAATTAATGGAAATACTATAAAAAATAATAAGGAAATAGCTGATAGGTTCAACGAGTATTTTGTTACTACATATCGTGTACCAAATGTTAAATCAATAAATAATAAAGGTGTAAGAAACTCTGATCCTATCCATATTTGCCAAGAATCTGTGAAATCCGAATTGTCCAAGATAAAATCATCCTCTTCCTCAGGATCTGATGATATTGACTCTATTGTCTGGAAAAACCTGGCGGACGTTTTAGCAGAGCCCCTGACTTTAATATTTAATACATCTATCATTACTGGTGATATTCCCCTTGATTGGAAAAAAGCTATAGTTGTGCCTATCCATAAAAAGGGTGATAAAGCATGTTTATCTAATTATAGGCCCATTAGTTTGACGCCAGTTTGCTGCAAAGTTTTAGAGAGACTGATTAAAATCAGTATTGAAAAAGATATGCTAAGACTAAAATTAGAAGATATTACGCAGCATGGATTTAAAAAAGGACTTTCTTGTAACACAAATTTATTGGCCTTTTATAACTTCATTAGTGCAAATCTAGACAGAGGTAAATCTGTTGATGTTATTTATCTGGATTTAGGAAAGGCGTTTGATACCATACCCCATCAGAAGTTAATAAATAAAATGATTAAACTTGGTATAAATAAAACTATAATTAAGTGGATTGAAAACTGGGTGTCAGATAGAATACAGAGAGTGCGTATAAATGGTGTGTTGTCAGAGGTGGGTAAAGTGGCTAGTGGGGTGCCCCAGGGCTCCGTATTGGGACCATTGTTATTTGGGTTATACATTAGTGATATGAGTGTTGGGGTTAAATCCCACTTAACTAAATTTGCTGACGATACCAAAATAGGTGGGGTGGTAAAAACTATTGGGGATTTTGAAGAACTAAAAAATAGCCTCAGTTTAGTGGAAAAATGGGGCAATATAAATTATATGAAATTTAATGAACAGAAGTGTTCAGTGATCCATTTTGGAAAAAACAACCCTAGGTTTTCATACTACTTAAATAATAAGAAACTAAAAAGCAGTAAGTTAGAAAAAGATCTAGGTGTTTGGATTGATCCCAAATTATCTTTTAACATACATATATCCAAAATGATAGGCAAATGTAATGGCATCATTTACTCAATAAAAAAGGATTCATCTCGAGGAATAAGGAGTGTTTACTCAAACTTTACAAAGCTTATGTACTTCCTATACTGGATTATGGCTCTCCATATGGAACCCATATCTAAAGAAAGATATTCACAAGGTTGAAAGAGTCCAAAGGCGTTTAACCAAATCCATAATAGGCTTACAAGACAAGGCATATGAGGACAGATTACTGATGCTAAACTTGTATCCCTTGGAACTTAGGCGTAATCAGAGGTGATTTATTATTTTGGTATCATATCTTGATAATCCAACATTAATGGAGCAATGTAACATTGTTAGACTCAGAAAACCTTTAACTCAAGATCTCATGATAATCAGGTTTTGTAAATCTTTCCAAAACAAGTAGACATTTAAATTTTTTGTTTCCAGAGTATCCCTTATATGGAATAGTCTCCCTAAACAAGTGGCAGAGCTACTACCTTTAACTCTTTTAAAATGAGTTGGATGCTTATTTACTTTTAAATGGTAAACATTACATTACAAAATAACCCCACTAGGGTGGGAGACAATTAAATGGGCTTTGGCCTACTTTGTCTAAAATTACCAAGTTACCAAGTCGCTAAAGTAACAAATGACTGGCAATCGAACTGGACAAAAAAATAGTGTTTGTGCTGTATTCCTAGACCTGGCATGCTTTGACACGGTGGACCACGAACTGCTCCTCTCTTCCTTGTATTCCATAGGTTTAGATCCATCCTCCCTTAGATGGTTTAGATGTTACCTCACGGGAAGGACACAACAAGTGAAAGCTGAAGGAGACCTATCTCCACTCAAACCACTGCAAAGAGGAGTTCCACAAGGATCTATCCTGGACCCTATCCTCTTTGCCATTTACATCAATAACATTGACACTAACCTTACCAAAGCCACTGTACACTTGTTTGCAGATGACACTGTATTATATATCAGCAACCCTTCACCTGCTACAGCTTGTGAAGATCTACAAGCAGAATTCCACATACTACAACATCAACTGTTGGAAAAAAAGCTTCTCCTGAATGCAAAAAAAAACTAAAGCAATGTTTTTCTCCACCCAAAGTCAGACAAGTCACTCCTCACTAAACAATCTCCCCCAGTTATCCACTATTCTTGGTGAAAACCTTGAATATGTAGAAAAATTCAAGTACTTGGGGTCTGGATAGATAGCAGACTCGACTACATAGATCACATTGAAGAACTTCTAAAAAAACTTTGTCAGAGGCTTGGACTTTTTTACAGAATAAGGCACTTTCTAACCAGAGACTCTAAGAAGAGGTTGGTCCAGGCCACATTTCTCTCAGTGTTAGACTATGCAGATTTCCTTTACAGTCACTGCCCTATTTTCTATCTAAACAAATTGGACACACTTTACCACAGAGCTTTGAGGTTTATAACAGATCTACCATTTAGCACTCACCTGCCTGCTCTCTGTGCTGCAGTTGGATGGACATCACTTCATCTCAGAAGAAACAAATGCACTAGTATGGATGTGCAGGCACTAACTAAGATGCTCCCAAATTATATCTTAGACTGCTTCACATAAGCCACAGCTAGTATCTGTGCCCTAAGAAGCTATAATTTCATCATGCTCAAAGTGCCTAAATTCAACACACGCACGGGAGATCTGCTATCAGCTATGTACTAGCTACATCATGGAATATGTTACAGAAGACCCTGAAGCTGAACAACTTTATATCACTAACATCCTTTAAACATCTATACATAAGTGTCTTCCAAGAAAAATGCAATTGCTTCCACAAGTATTAGTATATTCCTGTTCCTAACCTTCCCCTCCTCAGGCAGTCAATACCAGGTGTCAGTACACCTCCCAATAATCTCAACCCCACAGACTCCGTACATCCTGCCTATAGTCTTCTCCCATTACTTCCTGGCACATATCTTAGCCCTTATCCCAACCATCCATCTCCTAGTGTAGGCCCCAGCCCCTGATCAGGCCACTTTTACACTTTCTTACCAAGACACCTATCACAGTCTATGATCACCATCATCCAGTCATTCTGTCACTGCGTCTCCTCTGTCCACTATGACTTTACCCTTGAATATTGAAATATTGATTGCTTTAATTAGGAGATATACCAGGACAACTCTAATGTTAATATGTATATATTAGATTAGCTGCTGTGCATTCATATGTACCTATTTTTCTTGTTATGTTTAGACAATCTTGTTTTTGAATACTGTATTTATGTGTCTTAGTATAACTGCGTATATATACCAACTATTGAACTTTGACCTTATCAGGTCCATCTTGCAAATGAGCTGTGCTCAATGATGTTTGCCTGAATAAATAAAGATTTGATTGATTGATTGATTGATTGATTCTGCACGGCTGTGTTTTTTCTGCTGTTCTCCCCAGGAGTCGGGGCCATGCAGTGTCATCAGCGGAGGGGAGCGCGCGCACATCCGCATGCGCTCCCTCCAGACGGATGGCCCGACTCCTCCCAGCTTGTGGTGCAGCACCCTGTTCTCCAGCCTCACCGGGGGCGTAACAAGTGCCGACCACCTGAACCCCCAGAAGGAGGCAGTCTATCCGACACTTGATCCTTCTCCTCCCCTGCCAACCCCGATGGCCCATGCTCATTCGAACATGGGTAGTTGGCATATGAGTAAGGCGCCAGCGCCTCAGCGCCCCTGGGCTGGCCTCACAGCAGCTAATTTAAAGTTATGTCTAGTACTGTTCTGAATAATTGACCTAATTCTTTACTTCCTTTTTTATTCAGATGAAGACCGTCCCTACTGTAATATACATGCTTGGAACTGAAGATTTCACAAGTTTTCACATACTCAGTCCCATGCATCAAACTCCATCTTCTCAGCCAGCAGTATTTAAAATGGGGATTACAAGAACAACAGAGTTATGCATTAAGCAGGTTAGCAAGGGGAAAAGGAAGAGGAGGCTATTATGGTTTTCCAAGGAGGTAGCGGAGAAAGTGAAAGCCAAAAAGATTGCATTCAGGCAATACGACAAGACACAGGCAGAAGAGGATAGGGAGAAGTACCAGGAGAAGCAAAGGGAGGCAGGGAGGTCAGTAAGGGAAGCCAAAGCTCAGACAGAAGAGCACATTGCAAAATCAGTGGGTAGAGGGGACAAAACCTTTTACAGGTACATACGTGAAGAAAAGAAAGGTAAAGGGAGGGATAGTGAGACTGAAGGGGGAGAATGGGGGCCGCGTGGAGGATGACAACAGTAAAGCTGACATATTGAACAGGTATTTCTGCTCAGTCTTTACTGGGAAGAGGAGGATAATGGGTCTGAAGGGAGTACAAGGGGTGGGAATGGTACAGAAATGGACACAAATTTCTTTACGTGAGAAACGGTCCTGAAGGAACTGGAAGTAATAAGAGTTGATAAAGCAATGGGGCCAGATGGGGTGCACCCCAGGGTCCTTAAAGAACTAAGAGAGGTTGTGGCTGAACCTCTGGCAATCCTGTTTAGCCGATCACTGGAAACAGGAGAGGTACACAAAGACTGGAGGACAGCAGATGTAGTCCCCTTATACAAAAGTGGGAACCAAGAGGAAGCAGGGAACTACAGACCAGTCAGCCTCACCTCGGTAGTGGGGAAGATCATGGAAGCACTACTGAAGGAGAGATTGGTGGAACATCTGGTTGTCAGTGGACTACAGGACCCAAGGCAGCATGGTTTCACCAGGGGGAGGTCATGTCATCAAACCAACCTCGCTGAATTTTTTGACTGGGTGACTAGGGAGGTGGATCAGGGGAGGGCAGTGGACATGGCCTATCTGGACTTCAGCAAGGCCTTTGACACTGGGCCACATGGAAGACTATAACACAAACTGAGGAATATGGGTGTGGGCAGGACAGTAGTGCAGTGGGTAGGTAACTGGCTGGGTGGCAGGACACAGAGGGTGATGGTAAATGGCTGTCACTCGACAGAGGGAAGAGTGACCAGTGGGGTACCACAGGGATCAGTGTTGGGACCTGTCCCATTCAACATCTTTATCAGTAACATTGCACAGGACCTAGAAGGCAGAATTTCCCTGTTTGCAGATGACACAAAGCTCTGTAACAGAGTAGACACACCAGAGGGTGTAGACAATGAGAAGGGACCTGCAGAAACTTGAAGAATGGTCAGGGGTATGGCAGCTGAAATTCAATGCAAAGAAATGCAAGATAATGCATATGGGGCACAAAAACCCTGGCACAATATATCAGTTGGGAGTGAGGATATAGCATGCACCAAGCAGGAAAGGGATCTTGGGTTATCATCTCTGATGACCTCAAGGTAGGGAAACAGTGACAAGGCAGCAGGTAAAGCAAATAGGATGCTGGGATGCATAGGCAGGGGCATCACCAGCAGGAAAAGGAGATCATAATTCCACTATACAAGACACTAGTAGAGGCCCCACCTGGAGTCACGGTGCACAGATTCTGGAGACCTTACTTACGTAAGGACATAGACAGGGTAGAGAAGGTTCAGAGGAGGGCAACAAAGATGGTACATGGATTGCATCACAAGTCCTATGAGGACAGGTTGAAGGAATTGAATATGTACTCCTGGAGGAGACGAGGGAGAGGGGATATGATAAGACATACAAGTATCTTACAGGGAGGAACAGGGTGCAGGAATACACTATTTTTAAGCGAAAAAGATGATCTTACTTCGAGAGGGCTCTTGCAGTAGGTAATTACATATAGGACTGATGCCGGCTGGCGTCAGGAACCAATGGTAAAATTTCTAGCTAGCAGTCTGCAGTGGAGGACCACCCCCACGTCAGGTATTAACGTCATGCAGCGTCAGTATAAAGGCGGTCCCCTGCGCCCGCCTTCCAGTTCTTTCCACCGTTACTTCGTGTCAGCGCCTCACGGTAAAGTTCAACGTCCAGCTCTGTCGCGGTAGTGTTACCATCGCTTTTCAAATTATTCAACTTAATCGTCAGCCTTTCATTGGTGTATGTCATCCCTACACCCTCCAAGCACAAAAATAAGTGCGACTTGTCGGCGCCAACTCCGCACGAAGCATGTCGGCCATTCCCAGTGCCTCTTCTGTCTGGGCCGGACCATCAGGTGGAGAAGTGCCAGCACTGCCTTGAATTTAATGCCGCCACCTGCAGACGGAGGCAGCAGTCCCTCAGCGCTCATATCCTCAAGAAGAAGAAGATGTCCTCCATGGAGAAGGAGTTGAAAAGCTCGGCAGGTGTCCATCTCGAAGGCCATTGTAAGAAGAAGGACAAGGAGAAGCATCGGGACAGGGGCTCCTCTTCCACCGCAACTCCAGCTGGAGTCACCGTGCTCCAGGTAACGTCCCCTCTGAGGGACCGCTCTGCAACAACCATTTTGGAAGTTTCCAAGGCGGCGTCGACCTGCCCATCTGGCTCGTGCTCAGGCTCTTCGGGCACCTCCGGGCTGTTGGAGGCATCCGCTCCTGGCAAAGCCATCCCTGTGCAGCCTACTGGTTCGAGCGGCTCCGGTAATCCGGATGTCAGCTCCTCTGATGCCTGCACGGAGATGGTCGATAAGTCGCTCAACCCTTCGGGGTGGTGCACGGCCACTTTCCCGCCCGACCAGGCCACCCCTCCTTCGCGACCTGCCTCGGGCGATGGGTCTGCTAAGTCGGATGCCGGCTCCTCGAGGTCTGCCCGCCTGCCGATAAGTCGGACGTTGCTCTACTAGACGTCCACCCAGGCGGGCTGAGCTGACATTGGACTCTCTTACGTCCGCCTTCCCGGCTCCCGCAGCCTTTGCTGCCCTCCGGGAACCCTGGGTCTCTCAGCCTGACCCCAGGATTTTTTCCCTCCATCCCCAGGTGGCGATGCTAAGGTTCTGCTGCGCCCCGCCAGGCCCCCTCCCACTGGCCAGATGACCTGACGCCTGTTACCCAGACGCTGGCCCGACGCTGGTCATACCGACGCTGGCCGACATCCCTCTCCCGGATGCTGCTCCAACACCGGGCCTCCGCCTGGCTTTTCCTGGCCCGCTGGGCTTCCGGCCGGCCGTCTGCTCCCTCAGACCCCCCCCCCACGTATCCGACTCTGTCTTATCTGGCTCCGCAGTATCCAACGTCCCAGTACCCAACGCCGGCCCGCAGTACTCGGTGCCTCACTACCCAGTGCTGGGTTACCTGCCATCGGGTTATGGATATGCACCCTACGGGTACACTCAGTATCCGTATCCCGCTCCTTCTCCTCCTCCTCCTCCTCCTCCACTGCCCCCTCAACCACCGGTGGACTTGAAGGAGACTCTGGCCTCCTGGTGGGTTGAGGCCAAGGCTTAGCTCACCAGAGAGGTGGAGAGTCATCTCCTGGTGACATTGCCAGTTCCGGCTCCCGTACACCCCAGACGACAGACAACAGACTCCCTCTCCACCACCGGATACCAGGGGCGACCCTTCTGGTTCCAGGATGGGGCAGGACACGCTTCCCCGAGGGCTTCCTAAAGGGTCCGTTCTTTCCCATGCTGGGAGAGGGAGTCTTCTTCCTCCTTGGACACCTAGGATGACTCTGACGGGTGTTCTGACCCAGATGTCGAGCCACGCCTCTGATCAAACCCAGGCCTAGGACTCCTCCGGTCTCCTCCTGAGGATCCTTCTTTCTTGAGTTGCTGCGCAAAATCCAGGAAGTTCATAAGTAGTGCTCTTTGGAGCTGGACCCACAGCGTAAGAAACTTGCTGAGCACCTGGATCTGCCTGAGACCACTCCAACCTTGGTGCCACCCTGGATTGAGCCTCATGCTGACCTTGTTTCCACCATTTGGAGGCAACCGTCGGCATTAGCCCCTCTTCCTCGGAAGTCTAATAGGCTATACCAGGCTCCCAAGGGTGTTGACTTCCTTGATTCTCACCCTCGAGCCGTCTTGCTTATGATTAGCGCCGGTCAGCTAATCCGAAGCATTTGAGCTCATCTCCACCTGACAAAGAATCCCGTCTTCTAGACCAGTACGGCAAGAAGATTTTTGCTTCTTCCACTCTGGGTATTGGGGCCCTGAACTATGTCGGTCACGTGGGGGGATTACCAGAAGGCGATTCTTAGTGAGGTGGAATCCAAGTTGGACTCCCTTCCTGACTCTCAGGTTAAACAGGAAGTGGCTGACCTTGTCCGTTCTGCTCGTTCGTCCAGTTGGCACATGCTTCATGCCACGTACGATGCAGTGGACACTGCTGGTAAGAGCTCGGCCTTCGCCGTAGGCTTATGGCGTCATGCCTGGCTCCGTGTTAGGTTTGTTCCCGGAAGTGCAGTCTGCTATTCAGGAAGCGCTTCCGGGGTTCGGTGCTGTTCGATGGTGATGTCAAGGACATTATCACCGATCTGCAGGAGAAGGGGACTGCACTGAAGTCTGTGGACTCCATGTACAATCCCCCTTCAGCGCAGCGTTGTCCCTTTCGCAGGCGGAATCGGCAAAGGGCAAAACCACAGGGAAAGTGGGCCAATAAATGTCGGGCCCCTCCAGCTGCCACGCCCCCACTGCCCAAAAAAGCACTGGGAGTTTCAGCCGTGACACTGCCCCACACCACCTGACTCCTTTCCTCTCCCACAGCCTCTGGCGTTTCCAGAGGAACCGGTAGAAGGGAGGTTTTCCCTCCACCTCCCGGGTTGGGAGAGGATAACGTCAGATTCTTGGGTGCTCCAACTCATCGCAGAGAGACACTCAATAGAGTTTCTTCAGAAACCCCCTCGACACCCTCCCCCAAGATTGTTGTACTCAAAGGAGCATCTTCTTCTGGTCCAGGAAGAAATTTCCTCCCTTCTCTTGAAGGAGGCGATAGAACCCGTCCCCATTCCTCTTCAAGGAATGGGGTACTATTCCCATTTCTTCCTGGTCTTGAAGAAAACAGGGAACGTGAGACCGATTCTCGACCTCAGCTCCCTGAACTTGTTCGTGGAGTACAGGAGGTTCAGGATGCTCACGTTGCAGAGCCTTCTGCCCCTTCTCTGGCCGGGACAGTGGCTGTGCACTTTGAATATGCAGGATGCCAACCTGCATATCCCTATCAGCCCTTCCCACTGCAAATACCTGCATTTTGTGTTCTAGGGGGACCACTACCAGTTCAAGGCCCTCCCATTTGGTCTTTCCTCGGCGCCCCGGGTGTTCACCAAATGCCTTTCGGTGGTAGCGGCCTACCTGCGTACCCAAGGGGTGCAGGTTTTCCCATACCTGGACAATTGACTTCTAGTGGCCCTGTCCAGGGAGGAACTCCTCATGCATCATTTCCTTACCCAGCAGGTCTTTGTCTGCCTGGGTATTACCATCAACCAGGCCAAGTCCCATCTGATCCCATCCCAGAGGCTCCAGTTTATCAGGGCGATCCTGGACACGACCTCTGGCATGGTCTTCCTGCCACCGGACAGGACGGCCACTCTCCAGGCTCAGGTCAGCCTGTTGTCCGGCCACAGGCGGGTTAGCGCCAGGTCAGTCCTTCGCCTCCTCGGGCTAATGGTGGCTGCGATTCCGACAGTCCCTCACGCTCGGCTCTACATGAGAATCTCTCAGTGGGTGCTTCGGTCTCAATGGGATCAGCTAGTGGACGACCTAGATCAACTTGTCCTGGTCTCCTCTCCCATAGCTCGGGACTTGCAGTGGTGGATGGTTCAGGAGAACCTCTGCCGGGAGTTCCCTTGGAGGTTCCTCCCCTCACAGGCGTTGACTATGGGCCTCTGGTGAGGGTTGGGGAGCCCATCTCGGTCCTCACAGGACCCAGGGCTTCTGGTCCAAGCTCAAGAATTCCCTTCACATCAATGTGCTCGAACTAAGGGCAATACTGTATGCTCTTCAGGCTCTGCATCTGTATCTGTCTCCGGGTCACCTAGCTGTACAGATGGACAATATGTGTGTGGTCTGGTACATCAACAAACAGGGAGGAACTTATTCCTGTCCCCTTTGCAGAGAGGCGATGCTGGGATTGGGCAGTGCAGCACAACCTTCACCTCACGGCATCTCACTTCCTGGGGGTCAAGAACACGCTGGCAGACAGGCTCAGCCGGTCATCTGCTGTAGCTCACGTATGGGAACTAGATCAGGGGGTCATAGATGACATCTTCCTGCGCTGAAGAACTCCACAGATAGACCTGTTCATATCCCCTCAAAACACAAAACTTCCTGTCTTCTGCTCGCTCGCTCCAGGGCGCGACATTTTTTTGAGAGACGCTCTGTCTCTAGACTGGAAGGGCAGATTTGTCTATGCCTTCCCCCGATTCCACTGATTACGAGGGTCTTGCAGAAACTCGGTTCAGAAGGAGCTCGAATGATTCTGATCGCTCCTTTCTGGCCCAGGCAAGTTTGGTTCTCTCTTGTGCAACAATACTTAAAGGAACCTCCTCTTCCTCTTCCTCTAAACATTGTGTGCATACATACTCAGAAAGTCCAGTTCTCCCCTCAACACTAAATGTATTGCACTCTTTACATTTTTTTCCAAGTTCTCCTGTCTTGAGTGTGACTATGTAGCTCTCCATACTATTACACCTGACCTGCGTACCCCAATTTGGAAATATATAAAAGGAAACACGTGGTCAACACTTAAAAATATGGTGGCAAATAACTTTGTTTGAAAGTTCCTTCTTCTACTTCCTGCTTTCCCGCTAAACACACATAAACACGCTTGAGAGATGCGTGTGTCTCTGTGGCGCTCACGCATGCCGCTCTTGCTCGTAAGGTTAATTTTATGCTCTGCCTTTATACGTTGAGCCAAGAACCCGGAAGTGCTGCAAAGGTTGCGGTCAGCACAAGCCTCACAAAAGTAGCCTTTGAATAAAAAATAGCAGTTATACACTGCACACACTAAAATCTTGGTGCGCCAAAGTGACAGGCGCTTAAAAATCATTATGCTACTTCAGGCTGTAATTCCACGCCTCGCCTGGGAACTACAGACCAGCAAGTACTTCCTGAGGCTCTGCCCCCTTCCATTTAGGCAGAAATCACCACAAGGGAAACACAAATAGCAGGCATAAACACAAGTAGATTATACAAATGGCTCTAGCCCCTGTCCCAACACTTTTAGCGATCACACAGGTTTAGCCATCCGCCTCGCAGTGGTGCCCCTGCCCCCCAACCGTCCGACCAGACACCAGGATCAGGGCTTGTCGTAGGCATAACTGGACCTACTACTTAGATGCGTCACTGTCATCACCAGAGATCCACTCTCCACCATCGGCTATTGTGATCCACGACAACTACTCAGCGTGGCGTTGACACACAGGCAGTGCTCCTACGCTTACATATGATACGGTGCCTCCTGCTAGGCCTGCCTTCAGTAATAGTGGGCCCATTGACAGGGACTACTAACATAACTACCCTGTTGATGCCACACTCTGATATAGTGCAGAATAGACCGCCTCAGCTTCTGTCGGCATGTTTCTCCATTCTTGTCGATGAAGAATACGATGACGAATGTGAATACAACCATGACCTTATAATGGAGAAGGAAGAAAAGAGGGAGGAAGACTATTCTGAGGACTCCACAGTCTTCTCCTGTAGTGAGGACTCAGTGTTCAGTACACCCAAGTCACCTCCAGAGGATCCTTCCTTTTTCGCCATGATGCAGCAAATGCAAGCTGCCGTGGGCTTCACCTTGGAGGAACAAGATCCCACCAAAAAGAACCTGCTCGAGTTTCTGGACATGCCAGAATCTGCTTCTCTTATTATTCCTCCTCTGTATCCAGCATTGGAGGATGCTACCTATGCAGCTTTATATAAGTCAAACACTATACCAGCTGTTCACAGAAAGGCTGACAAAATGTATTGTGCCCTTTTGGGTAAGCCTTTTCATGCCAGTCAGCCTGAGACTGAGTCAGTGGTGATCATGGCTGCCCAAGATAGATCCAAGGCACCAAGACACCTGAGTTCTCTACCTCCTGATAAGGAATTCAGGAGGCTGGATGTTCTAGGCAAGTGTACATATGTCTCTGCCTCTCTGGGCCTATGTATTGCCTGCCACTTGCCAGGTCCACATGTTCAGCTATCAGAATACCCCGTGGTGGAAGGCTAAGATTGCTGCACAGGCCATGCCCGAGGGCACTGTCAAACAAGAGTTACTGAAGACCCTCGCCTCTGGTGCTGATGTGGGAAAACATTTGATCTGAACTACATATGATGTTTCAGATGCTTCTGTTAGAGCTGCAGCATCTTGAATTTGTCTTCATCGCCACTCCTTGCTCAGGGTAGCAGGCTTTGCCGCTGATGTCCAGCAGACAGTTCTTAAAGGCCTATTTAGGGGACAAAAACTGTTTGGACATGATGTTGGAGACGCTTGCAAAATCTTCAGTCATCTGGAAAGACTCTGAGGTCAGTGAAATCCTGTACCATACCCCAGGCAGAGGTAAGAGCAGTAGTAATTTTCATACATCTGTTGTCAGAGGCAACCTTAGGCCTACCAACAGCAGGCTACAGGTAGAGGGCGGGGCCCTGCCAGCCCCTCTCCACGCCAAGTGCCCATACAAAAGCACCAGGTAGTGGAGCCAGGGTCTCTGCCCCACCCCCCCTGGCTCAGCATGACTCCTCCTACACCCCTCAACCACCATTACCTTCAGGGGTGGTTACAGGGGGTTGTCTCTCCCTCCATCTGGATCAGTGGAGGGAAGTCACTACACACAAATGGGTACTGGAGATCGCAGAGAAGGGTCATGCTGTGGAGCTTCTGAAAAACCCTCCAGACCATCCACCAGTTACAACAATATATCTACCAGGACACGTGTCCCTGTTGCAGGAGAAAGTACAGACCCTGCTTCAAAAATAGGCCATAGAACCTGTACCTCCCAGATACATTCTAGTCCCCAAGTGGACAGGAGATCTGCAGCTCATTCTAGATGTCACAAACCTCAACTTCTTCACAGAATAGAAGAAGTTTTGAATGGTCTTACAGGGTCCCCTTCCCCTGCTGCAAAGAGGGGATTGGATATGTTCCCTGGATATGAAGGATGCCTGTCTCTATCTCCATATCAAAATCAGGAAATCTCATAGGAAATCTCTGAGGATCGTGCTTCGAGAATCGCTCTTGCAGCAGGTAACACCTTTAGGACTAAGCTGCCAGGTGCCAGGACCCCACAGAAACTTTCTATCTAACAGTACCAAGTGGGACGCCCTATGTCGGCCCACCCCAATGTCACTTTTTGTTATAAAGAGGGCGGTCCCCAGCCCATCCCCAGTTCTTTTCCTCCAATAACTGCGCTATTTGGACCTCAGCTTGCATTTTCTATGCTCCTTTTCATTTTATTTCCTTCCAGTTTTCGATGGATTGTGCACTGTCCAGAAAAGTCTTTTCCTCCACAACTTGTGCCATCCAATACAGTACTAGAATATCCTGTAAGACAAGGCACTATAGCTCATTCAGGCCATGCCAGACTCATCCAGTCAGGCGGAGCTCATGGCGATCATGAAGTCCGGATCAGACGTCGGCAACCACGTCTTACGGGCTTCTTATGACACCGTGGTTTCAGCGAGTAGAGCCACAGTTTCCGTGGTCTGTATCCACTGTTACTCTTGGCTGAGGGTTTCTGGGTTCGCCCAGGATGTCCAGCCCAAGATTATGGATGCCTCCTTCAGAGGGACGGTTTTGCTTGGGGAAGATGCCCAAGCTATCATTACCCATTTGCAGGAGGCAGGGAAAGCGGTTTGTTTGGTACAAACCATGTACAAGCCTAAGCAGCCTCCTAAGCAATCCTTTCTTATGCCTGGAAGACAGTAGTTTTCAACATCAACAACAGCAGTAACGGGCTGGCTTCAAAATCGAACACAAGGCCACTACCCCTGCTACCGGAGGTTCTGCCCCTTGGTCCCCTAGAACCTCTCAGCCTGCCCTCCCGGCTCCTCCACATGACTCACTGCCCAACCCTCCTTCTTTCAGCGGAGTCCATGGGGTAAGCAGTAGGGGTCGATTCTCTTGCACACACAGAAGGGTGGTGTCAGATAACATCAGACCGCTGGGTCCTGCAGCTCATCAAAAGAGGTCATACTCTTAATTCAACCACAGACAGTCTGTTAAGGTTTTAACTGAGAACAATACATGTACAGATATAACTTGAGTATAAAATAAGGCTAAAGAAAAGTCTGTAACTTTTAATGTCATATCTGTGAAAAGTCTGTGATTGAATTAATTTTAATGTACCTGTCACAACTAACTAATAAAAAGAAATAAAAAAAAAAAAGAGAGAGGTCATACTCTTGAGTTTGCAGAGGCCACTCCAGACAACCCCCCAGTACCGTCTCAATACTCTCAGGCCCACAGTGCCCTCATAGCACAAGAAATCCAGGCTCTCTTTCAGAAGAAGGCCATCAAGTCGCATCCCTCCCCCACCAAGCAATGAAGAACAGGATTCTATTCCCACTTTTCTTCGTGCCAAAAGACAGGAGATCTTCATCCCATCTTGGATCTAAACCATCTGAACCAGTACATACAGTACAAAATTCAGGATGGTCACCCTGTTAGGCCTCCTACCTCTGTTACATCAAGGGACTAGGTATGCTCCCTGGACATGCAGGATGCATATCTCTACATTCTGATTTTTCAACCACACAGAAGGTATCTGTGCTTTCGCTTTCGGGGCCACCATTACCAGTTCAGGACCCTGCCCTTCAGCCTGTCCTCAGCACTGAGGGTGTTCACCAAGTGCCTAGCTGTGGTAGCCACAAATCTCAGGAGGCAGGTGCATGATGTCTTCCCCTACCTCGACAATTGGCTTCTGACCGCTTCCTCTTGGGACCGGCTTACAGAAACCCTCAGAGACATATTCTCCCTCTTTCAGGACCTGGAGGTTACTCTAAACCTCCACAAGTCCTGCCTTTGGCCAGGTCAGCAGCTTCAATATATAGGGACTATCCTGGACATGACATAAGGCAAGGCCTTTCTCCCCCAGAACAGGGTGGTACGCCTCCAGGCCCATGCATGGCAGCTGCTCTCAGCTCGCCAAGTAGAGACAAGGACAGTTCTTCGGCTGCTGGGCCATATACCAGCAGCTATTGCCACAGTCCCTATGGCCTGGCTTTACATGAGGGTGATCCAGTGGAATCTTCAGGTTCAGTGGGATCAGAGGCCAGACAACCTGGAACTGCTGGTCCTGGTATCAAGCCCGGCCAACAGTCTCTGGCATGGTGGCTGGATCTTTACAACCTCTCCAGAGGGGTTCACTTCCAGAGAGAATCTCCCACCCAGATCCTGACCACCGACACGTCAGGCCAAGGTTGGGGTGCACATCTCGGCACTCGCCAGACTCAAGGGTCCTTGGCTCAACAGGAGCTTCATCTCCACATTAGTATTCTGGAAATGTGGGCAGTCCTCTGTGCCCTGCAAGCCTTTCAGATGGTCCTTCAGACTGGCCCCCTACTAATACAGACAACATGTCAGTGGTATTCTATATCAAGAAGCAGGGGGTACACACTCTTACCTTCTTTGCAGAGAGGCCATGTGAGTGTGGCCTTGGGTGATAGATCACTAGCTGGAACTCTCCGCAGTCCATGTTCCAGGCATTCACAATTCCCTGGCTGACAGTCTCAGCTGGACTGGGTCCAGAGCACACGAGTGGGAACTGCTCCCCAGAATGGCGGAAGATCTTTTTGCCAGATGGGGTCACCCAGAACTCGACCTCTTTGCCTTCCCATCCAGTGCAAAACTGCCCAATTTTTGCTTGCTAGATCCAAGGCCTGGTTCTTTCTGGCAAGACGCGTTGTCCCTCTCCTGGGCAGGGAGGTCTGTTTACGCATTTCCTCCCTTTCCCCATCTGCAGCAGGTACTCACTAAGTTGCAGTCGGAGGGAGCAGAAATTATCCTGGTGGCTCCGTTCTGGCCTCGCCAGATTTGTTCCCACTGTTGCAACAACTGGCTGTGGAACCCCTGGTGCCCCTGCCCCTCAGGTCCGACTTGCTCTCCCAGGAGCAGGGCTCACTGGTACATCCAGCTCTCAGATCTCTGCATCTCCATGCGTGACTCCTGCAGACCTAGCTGTCTCCAGATTTGGGTCTCCTCGAGGGTAGCAGATGTCCTAGTAGCAGCCAGGAACCCTCCACTAGGAAGACCTATGCTATGAAATGAAAGAGGGTCTGTGTTTGGGCCTACCCAGAAGTTTAAATCCTTTTATTTGCTCAGCCAGTTCAGTTGTGAAGTACCTCCTTTCTCGCTCAGATACAGGATTCAGCTACTTTTCGTTGAAGGTGCATCTGTCTGCCATTTCCACATACCATCTGCCTGTTCAGGGCAAGTATATTGCCCAGCTAGACCTTTCCTGCACTTTTCTACAGGGCATGCTTCACCTGAAGCCTCCCATCCAGGACCCCGTCCTGCCTTGGAACCTTCTGTTTGTTTTAGAGAAGCTCACTCTGCCTCCCTTTGAGCCTGCTGCGAGTTGCAAGCTGCACTTTTTGTTATGGAAAGTATTATTTTTAGTTGCCATTACTTCTGTCATAAGAGTAGTGATTGCCAAACCAAGTAGGGAAATGGGCAGACTAGGTGGGCTGTATGGTCCTTATCTGCTGACAGATTCTAGGTTTCTAGGTTTCTGCTTGAAGAATTTCTGAGCTTCAGACCCTGATGTGTAAGGAGCCTTATTTGGTTTTCCACAAGGACATGGTGTCCTTGAGAACTAATCCTAAGTTTCTGCTGAAGGTGATCTCAGAGTGTACCTTGAATCAAGATATCCACCTGCTGGTGTACTACCCAGAGTATGCAAACTGAGGGGAGGCTTTGTTGCATACTCTGGATGTTCACAGGATACTCCATTTTTAGTTGGACTGTACCCGTTGTGTTCGCAAATCTGACCAGTTGTTTGTGTCTTTCACATCCCCCTTCCCCCAATGCTAGGGGCTCCAGTTTCTAAGCAGTGTTTATCCAAATGGTTGGTCAACTGCATTGTGTTCTGCTACAAGTATGACAAACCCTTACAGGGCTCGGTAAAGGGTCATTCCACCAGGGGCATGGTGGCTTCTTTCGCCTTACTTAAAAATGTGTCTACTGAGGACATATGTGCAGCTTCCACTTGGAGCTCTGTCCACATCTTTGTGAAGTATTGCAGTCTGGACATTGCTTCTCACCGTAGGACTGGGTTTGAACTCGCTGTCCTCCAGGACCTCCTGTCCTAATGTCACCTGAGGAGACTTATACCTCTACCCTTCTGCCTAGGATTCCTCCTCTACTGCTTGGGACTCTGTCCTAAGGGTGTTACATGCTGCAAGAGCGATTCTCAAAGTTAGATAATACAGTTACATAAGAACTTACCGTAACAGTAGATCTTCAAGAGGAGCTCTTGCAGCAGGTGCCAGGTACTATTTTTCCCACCCTCTTTCCTTCTGGTGAGTTCCTTTCCATCTCCGATACATTTGTTCCTCAGTTCTCTTTTTTCTTCTTTTGGCGGTCTTCGGTGGTAGAACTGGGGATGGGCTGGGGACCACCAGCCTTTTATACCAGACATGGTGTTGGGGGCGGGCCGATGTGGGGGGGCAATCCCCCGCCGGGTATTGCTAGCTAGAAAGTTTCTGTGGGATCCTGGTGCCTGGCGGCTTAGTCCTAAAGGTGTTACCTGCTGCAAGAGCTCCTCTCGAAGATCTACTGTTATGGTAAGTTCTTACGTAACTGTCCTTTCCTGTTCCATAGGAAGCATTACCAATTTAGAGCGTTGCCCTTTGGCTCATCTTTTTGTGCCACAGGACTTTGCCAAGTGCTTGGCAGTAGTGGCAGCAGTATTTTGCCGGAAAGGCCTGTATGTCTTTCTTTACCTGGACAACTGTCTATTAAACGCCCACTCCAGGGACCAACTACTGCAGATCTTAACTTGAACCAGAGAGATGTTCGATGCTTTGGGGTGACATTTAGTATACCAAAGTCAGTATTGACACCCTGCCAACAGTGTATCCTGTGAGTCGCCCACGAGTCAGTTTGGGCGTATGAAAATAACAATTGTGAAATGCGCTGTGTGTTCTTTATAGCATATTGTAGGTTCAACAATTTCCTTTTGGTAGTGAGTGCTTCTCTTGTGCAGTACATATGGATTTGTTGGTTGGACCAGTTCCGAGCTGGCCGTCTGGAGCAGTGGTGAGAGTAACCGCCTTTGTAGCTGGCACACTTGGGTTTGGGGCTGGCTGTGGGACATGCTGTTTTTTTGTTTTGGTCATTGTTTAATTTTTTTGGGGGGAGGGGCCTTTGTTGAACACCCGTTTCCCTTCTCCCCCTGCCAACCTCTGTCCCCCGAGGAGTAGCCCCTCCCAAGATTTCCAGATTCCTCAGTGTCCACCCCATGTGATACTTATTTTAAAGATGGGGTGCGGAGGGCATAGCCCCTGCATAAAAAAGTCAGTACATGTCGCACCCCAACTTTAGAAAATGTGCCACCATCACTATTTCTTGGTACCACGCTGTAGTGCTCTAAGCTATTTTGATTTTGGGCAACATGCACTGCTGTTATTGTTGCCACTGTTTTTTAATCGCTGTTATCATACAGAGCTGCCAACACCTACGGTACATAGGAGCAGTATTGAATACCACTCAAGGTTCTGCGTTTCTGCCGCTGAACAGAATGACTGACTACACAAGCATATTTGGTATATGACAGCCATTATGTCTCAGCAAGGACATTTCTACCTTCTGAGCCTGCGGCAGCCACTGTCACAGTGCCATTGGCCAGGCTGCACATATCGGATCCCATAGTGGACCCTGAGAGTCCAGTGGACCAATTAATGAATGATCTAAAACAGATGGTTCTAGTAACATCTCCCTTGCGCAAAGTAGTGGCTGGATCACAACAACCTGCTCAAGGGTATCCCATTCTTGATTCCTGCGCCACATCAGATTCTTACAGATGCCTCAGGATCCAGGTGGGAAGCCCACCTGGGTCCTCTTCAGACACAAGGCACGTGGACCTAGGTGGAGTGTGCTTTGCATATAAACATCCTGGAAATGAGAGCAGTCTTATATGGGCTGCAAGCATTTCCGGACCGCTTGTCCCCAGGTCCTTTGTTAATACAGGTGAACAACATCCGTAGGAGGCAGTATAGCGCAGTGGTTTAAGGCTCTAAGCTGCAAATCTGTAGACCTGGGTTTGAATCCCACAGCCCCCACTTGCATACTGTGTGACCCTGAGCAAGTCACTTTAACTTCGTGGTGCTTCCAGGTTGCACCTGTAAACGGCTTTCAGCTTAGTGTGTATTCTCCTGGTTAAACAATTGAAAACAAACAAAAATAAAACATCAGTGTGATGCATTACATCAACAAATAAGGGGACTCATTCCCCACCTGCTGTGCAGACCTTTCTGCATCCCCACACAATGCAAAACTGCTGTATTTTTGCTTCCTCACTCCAGGGCCTGGGTTTTCTGGTGAGTCCCTCTCCTGGAAAGGGAGGTTTCTATACGTTCCTCCCCCTTTTGCTCATTCAGAGAGTACTACTCAAGCTGCAGATGGAAGGGGTGGCTTTAATACTCATTGCTTCCCTATGGCCTTGGCAGATATGGTATCCCCTGCTGAAACAGCTGGCAGTGGAGCCCCCTGACCTCTGCCTCTGTGCAAGGGGCTACTGTCACAGAAATGGGGAACCCTAGTTCATCTAGACCTGAAGTCCCTTCATCTGCATGCTTGGCTCCTAAAGATATAGCCATAGCTGGCATTGTGGTATCGCAGAAAGTGGCGGATGTTCTGGTGGCTGCTGAAAAATCATCCACCAGACACACCTACTCAATGAAATGGAAGCGGTTCACTCTGTGGGATGTTTCTCATAACCTGGATCTATTTCCCTAATCAGTCAATCAGGTTGTAGAGTACCTGCTGGCCTTATTGGATTCAGACCTGCAGTATTCCCCAGTCAAAGTGCACTTGGCTGCTGTATCAGCTTTCCACGCGCTTGTGGATGGCCGTACAGTTGCTCATCTGGAAGTCACCTGTACGTTCTTGAGTGGCATTTTACACATAAAGCCTCCCATATGAAATCCAGTCCCAGCTTGGGACCTGAATTTTGTTTTGAAAGAAGCCTACTTTGGCTCCTTGTGCACCAGCATACTTGTGGCTTATGCTTTCTTCCATGGAAACCATTATTTTTAGTTGTAGCCACTCTACCTGAAGGGTTTCAGAGCCGCAGGCTCTAATGTGTGAGCCTCCTTATTTAATTTTCAACAAAGACAGGGTGTCTTGGCACTAATCCTAAGCTTCTACTGAAGGTGGTGTCTGAGTTTACTTTAAATCAAACCATCCACCTAGCAGTGTATTATCCAGAGCATGCCAATCCAGGGGAAGCACTGCTCCACACCCTAGATGTGCATAGAATACTCCGATACTATACACACCGTACAAAGGACTGCAGAAAGTCCTCATAGCTTTTTGTTTCATTTGCCCCTGAGAAAGAGGGCACACCAGTTTCTAAACAGTGCTTATCCAAATGGCTAGCACACTGTATTATGTTCTGTTACAGGAAGTTCGGTATGGAACTTCCTGATGTGGTTTGTGGTCATTCCACTAGAGTCATGGCCACTTCTATAGCTTGTTTTTGGAATGCTTCCATTGCAGACATTTGTGCAGCTGCATATGGAATACTGTCCACACCTTCACTAAGCATTACAGTCCGGACATTGTCTCTTGTAGATGAGCTGGGCTTGGCCTAGTTGTGCTACAAGGCCCCCTTATCATAAGCCTATAGGCTTCAGTCACCCAGATTGTTAGCTTTTGGTGCTGCTTGGGACTTGTTCCAAAGGTGTGGCCTGATGAAAGAGATTCTCTTGAAGATCTACTGTTACGGTAGGTTCTTACGTAACTGTTCTTTCTCTGACCCCCAAGTTTGGTGCCGGAGGTGGCATCGGCTTGAGGTCAGGGTGTGGCCGGGTTGCATGATTCTCTCCTGGCCCTATGACTGAACCTGTTTCTAGGGAGGACCAGAGCTGCTCCAAGGGGGATTGAACGGCTCCATTCCCTTTGCCTGGGGATTCTCCCCTACGGGCACTGTTGAGGTTGTTCCCCTTCTGTAGGTTGGTTCTTCTCAGTTCACCATGGCTTCCCCTAGGGTGAGGTCTGCTGACCATTCATGTAGTCTAGGTGTAGACCCTACAGCCTCATGTTCTTCTGTTCCTCCTAAGTCTACGCTGTCCCTCCTTGAACTTTCAGGGATCGTGGGTCCTCTTGGGCTCCTCACCTGGAGTCAGCATGGAAGAATGGCTGGTATGCTGTTTCAACACCATTTAAGTGCTGACTGTGTTCACTTCCTACACAGCCCCCAGCTACCACCCACTTCCAGGTCCAGTGCCTCCTCTCCATTTATGTCCTTCTCAGAGGGCGCGGAATCCTCCCAACACCTATCTTCAGTCTCTGAGTACTCTCTGTACCAGAGATTCGTGAATGACATGCTGCGGGCACTGGACACTGGCACCATAGCCACGTATCAAAAACACAAATCCAGGCACTCACCACCACAAAAGAACTTAGCCCAGAAGGGAAACATTTTAAAAAAGGTTTATTAAATCGCCTGACGTGTTTCTGGTCCCACTGGACCCTTTATCAAAGGCACCATAGCCACGCACAATACCCTGTCCACACAGCTGGGACTCCTAGGAGCGTTCAGCAATGACCATTGCATCATCCCTCCCTGGCCTAGGGCCTTTGAGGAATGCTCCAGGACAGTTTGGAGATGTCCCTTTGCTCTTTCTCCAGCCCTCAGGACATCTACCAGAGGTATTGTGCACCCCCAGGGTCTGCTGGCACAGTACCTCACCCCACTTTGGGACTTCACGTCTTGCCGACCCTGGATGGGCCTAGTCACCCAGTGTGTCACCAGCCTCCTGATGCTGACTGTGCACAGACAGGTGCATTAGATAGGAAGGATGTCACTTTGGCGTGCATCACGATGTGCATTTCCGCACATCAGGCACACTGGCAGGTACAGAGCAAGCTCTGTGGGTGCAGCTAGGTCAGCTTCTAGCTGCCATGGCGCCTCAGAGTTAGTCAGGCAGGCCATCTGCTTTTCTTCCAGAGGCCTGCAGTTAGGTGCCAGACAAGGACTTCATACAGTGCCAGTGAGGTAACCTCCTGGACACTCCCTCTGGGCATAGAAGTTCAAGACGTGACTGGCCGCCGGATGCGGACTCTGTGGAGTTCAACTCCTGGGGAAGAAGAGTTTTTTTCCTCGGTGCGTCTCTTTCTCTCCATTGCAGCGCATCAGGCCCATCATTCTGCCTACAATAGGCACTTAAAGTCTTTGCTAGGACAGATCCTAGCATCTGCGCCTGATACAGAGGCAACCAGACAAGCCATTGCCCTCTCTGCACATGGCCTGGAGCTTGTGAGGCACCAAGCAAGGGCATCGCATGACGCCAGTGAGATGTGTCCAGGCTAGCGGGAAAAGCGATCTGCGTCAGGCGGACGGCATGGCTTCATCTTTCCTGGTTATCACCCATGGCCCGGTAAAGGGTGATTGCCTCGTTCTTCCGGAGAACCCACCTTTTTTCCCATAGAGTGAGATGGGAACTTCAGGGGTGACTTCCTTCTCCCAGCCAGAGGGAGACCCCACCTCACCCTGACCAGTCTTAGGCCTGTAAGGGTCTCCTTCTGTGTCTCCCCCACAGGAGGCTGAGGGACATTCTTCTTTCAGGGAGGTACCAGGTCCCCTTCGGGGGGGGCTTGGTAATCACCCACCAGTGATGTATGGTGAAGATTCACACAAATAAGATATGAAAATGACGTACCCACCGTAATTCTTGATCTTTCTGTGTATCTTCACCATTCATCACTGCTTCCCACCCTCCTTCCCCTCTTGGGCTTCAGACTCTGGGTAGTGCCTCTTCACTGCTTGGTTTTCCCCAATTGAGGCCAATTGTGGGCCTAGTCCTGCTGGTACCTCTGAGCTCTCTGTTCCTTCTGGTGAAAGCAACAGGTTCACTGTTGGGGAGGGCAAGTAGGCACTTGTCCCTTCATGATGGGAGGGGTCACCTGGGCTCTTTCTTGCATTCCTGATGAGGACCCTTCCTCCAGCTATGGTCTGGACCTCTCTGAGGGTCCGAATCACAGCTCTGGTCTCTCAACCCATGGGATTCTCCTCAGGACTATAGCAGTTGGGAGGGCCCTGGTGACCCTTGAACCCTTCCTTTCAGGAGCTATGACTCCTTTTCTCCCCGCTGGTTCCAGCTGACTTCTTCCTATGCAGGGTCCCTCTGGATTGTAAGATATATGTCTTCAGGGAGGTTCAGTCTCCTAGTCCTCTTTTCCCCTTCTGTCTGGGTGCATCATCTCTAGACCCTCTGTGGGAGGAATTTTTCTACAGGGGACCCTGCAGTGGCATGGGTCCTGTCCCCACCCCAGGATGTTTTTAAAGATAGGGGTGAGGATGCTTGCCACCCACTCTACCTCTTTTGGCTGGCTGGAGAGGGCACCTTCAAGTCTGGTGCCCTGGCTTGCTTCTGTCTTCTGTGCTGTTGCCCAGTTAGCCTTCCCTCCCCAGTTTCCTCAAACCTTGGGGTTTTGTCTCCCACTCCCTTTGGGCAGAGATATGAAAAACAAAAACTCAGATGTAGCTTAAGACAGTAGTGCCCTTCTCCTCTGAAGGGGTGGTACAGTGTCTACTTTTTCCTCTCTTCTTTATCTTTCCTTCTTTCCCATCCTCTTACTCTCCCTCCCTCCCTTACTCTGTCCCTTCCTTCCCTGCTCAGAGGTTTGGGGCCCCATGTCCCAGATCCGTACAGTAGGTTCACCCTTCTGTCCTCTTGGCTGGCATTATCTCTTCTTCTGTTCATATCCTTTCCTTTTCCTATCTTTCAAGCTCCTTGCCCGCCCTCTTTCATTTCTCTTTCCTGACTTCACTCTCCATGCAGAACTGGGATGAGGAGGAGTCAGTGTCGGTTACTGGCCACACCCAAGCAGCGCCATGCAGTCAAGTCGGCCTTGAGGGTGGTGCCACCTACGCACTGGCTCCTCCCTTTAGAAAAAATGTCCTTTGGGGTCCTGCTCTTTGGCCAGAACCCACCAGTGATGAATGGTGAAGATACACAGAAAGATCAAGAATTATGGAAGGTAACATAATTTTCATTTTGCATTGGCATCATTTTTTGTGATTTTAATGTTATGCTCTAATAATTTATTAACTATTTGCTGCATTTTTATTGAAATCATTAAAATCCTGAGATTTGTTCTTTATTTTCTAAGTTTTTATATGGCATATCCAATATTTCAGATAGAGAAAAATATGAAGTTGTGCTTAATTCTATATTCTCCAGTGTACTATTGAATCATTGGGGTAAAATGTATCGCAAAGAGCCTCCAGCTGAGAGGCCCAATAATACCACTCGATTTCCTATGCTTCCTGACCTGTGCCTCGACAACAGGGAGTGCGTGACTCCCAGCTGTAGTTTGGACTTTTGGCTTATTGTACTGTTTCCCTCAAGTGTAAGGTAATGGCAGGGATCGTACAGCAGTTGATGTCCGGTTGTTTTTTTTACAGGAGGCTACGAACTTATGGACTTTTTGGACTTTCGCTGCCTTAAGGTGATTCCTGCTGCCCAGTTTTATGATCTTTTAACTCTTAAAGTTTTTCTTTTACAGTGCCTGGGTACTGCTTGCATCAAAATGGCACTGACTGCGAGGGAGTGGGATAATGCATCGGGACAGGGACTGTAATCTGCCCTGGGACATTAATTCCAGAATTTTATTGCAAATTTCTATTACAGTTCTAATGTCTTGAGAGTGATTTAGAGATAGTATTTCCTCAGAAAATGTGTTTTTTGAAATGACAATGCAATTGCTTTGGTAGTTCTTTCCGGTTAAAGAGATAAGCTTGTTCAATTATATTTTTGTCACCTTGGTTTGGCGATCAAATGTGTTCTGTGGTGGGAGTATTCATTGTACTACATTCTCTTGGTAAATGGTCACGGTAGTTTGTGGGAATAATGACTAGTTTAAGTCATGTTAATACATGTTGTTTTACTACATTTTTATTTCAGGTTCTCCCACATTCATTGCTTGGCTACGTTATATGGAAAGTTTCACTCAAAACTATTGGGCTCTTGTTGGTGGTGCCCCATATGAAGTATCACTCATTAATGAGCTACACAATTCTGACGCTAAAATGTGCAATTAACTATTGCTTCTGTAATGCTGTTTCCATTTCTTGTGTTATTAATTGTATGGCTTATTGGCTATGTTCAGTATTATAATCTAATAAATATAAAGTTAAAAAAAAAAGAATTTATTCCCAAATTGTTCCTGATTGTTACTGAGTGATTAATAGTTGCCATGTTTGCCTGCATACAGGCACTGCACTATGGGTATCTAATTTATTGCTCCGTAAAGAATTGTGAAATAAAGTGTGCACGACTAGCTCTATCAGAAGTTTATGTGTCTTACAAATGCCCCAAATGACGATCAAATGTTTGATTTCTGTCAGCCTAACAGTGACAGTAGGAAGTTAGTTTGCACAGTGAACGATTATGAGCTAGCAAAGTGATCACTACACTTCATGCTCAAATCTGGAACTGTCACATCACAGCCTAGTAGTATTACTTATAGTATTATTTAAAACAACAGTCTTTCTTTTTACAGGATGTATGAAGAAGATCCAAAGGAATCTATCAGACAGTGTGAACTGTTGCTTGAGGAGTCTGAGCTCAACAGTGCTGTCCGAGTCGGTGACGTGTATGGACTTCTTGTGGAACACTACACACAGCAGGCAGACTTCCAAATGGTGAGCACCAGAGTATAGATAGTAAAAGACTCAATCAAGAGTAGCTGGGAGCAAAGGAGAAGGCAAAGATAGTAACTTATATTGTAAAACTGCATGTGTCAACTGTATCTTAGTATTTGGACAAACCAGTGCCTTGGTAAAGAAAGGAAAACCTAGACAACATTATGTTTATCAATGAAAAATGATACTCTGGATATAGGAAGAGCCGAAATAGGTCAGCCTAGTGAACTGGTTACAGACATCTGTGCCGTAGAATGGGAGACTTGGGTTCAAGAATGACCAGGATCTGTCGCTCATTGAGCTGGGAAAGGGTAGGCACTGCAGACATGAGGGTTTCCTCTCGGGGAGGGAGGTAAGACTTGATTTAGGCCTTTAAGATGATGGATCACTGTACTTCTCGAGGCAGAGGTTGGCGTCAGTGACACAGCCAGATCAGAGTGGAAGTGGGACAGAGGATGAAAGAGGTCAAAATGATCAAAAAATAATTTAAATAATTTATAATAAAGGTTGACTCAAAAATATCTTTCACATTAGATGAAGACTTGGTGTGGCTAATATTTTAAAAGCTCACACAAAATGGGTTTTACTGAAGCAAACAAGCTATGTGCAAGAAACCCATATTCAAAATGGATTTCTGTGCTGACTTGACCTTGCTTTGCGTTCTGAGATGGGGATCCTGGTCAGACCAGTGGAGGCAGAATGCAGTGTTCAAACAACATGAAGTCTTGCTATATTATGACATATGCAGTTTGTCCCAGCCTTAGAACTGCTCCGGAGGTGAAAGAGTTAACTTCCAGGCCAGGCATGGAATCTTGAGCGTGAGCTTGGTTGAAAAAACTCTGTCTGTTGATCTTCAAACTGAAACTGTCAGATTCTTTACTCCGCCTCACTGAACAGTCGCTCCGGAGATTCCTCCTACTGCTCGGTTCATTTGTCGGTTAAAAAAGTGTTATTTCTCGGTTTTCTAAACCGCATTTGTATATTTTAACCGCAACCGGTCGGTTCAAGCTCTGTCTGTGGTATCGTAGGTAATAGATAGGTTTTACATTTCTCTGTGTGGAACTTGCAAACATTGTTATCGGTTAAAACTTATTAAATTACATTTAGAGTGCAGTTCCCGGTTCTTATCGGTTCTAAAAAAAACGGATTTCATTACGTTTTTTTTCCACGACTCACGATACGTTGGGGACCGATTAAGGGTGTCTTGTTTGGCGATTTGCGGAAAAGGGCAAGTTTTTGGTTAGGCTGGCATTATGTCTGAGAAACCCAAAGAAAACCAGGCCCACTGGGTTTCAGCACTGTAGTGTCTGTAGGGAAGCCTTTGCCAAGGCTGACCTGGTTCACATGTGTTTATTGTCTGGGGTTTGACCACTCAATGCAGACTCGCCAGATTTGCAAGAATTTCCTGCAGCTACCCTGGATAAGAGAGTTGGTAGGCTCAGGGAACGAGAGGCCAAAAAGTCCGCTGACCCAGATGGCCAGCCCGGTTCGGTGCCAACCAAACAGGAGGGAGTGCCCTCTGACCAGGGCGATACTTCCTCGGGCCAACGAAGAGCTGACTCGGAGGAGCCAGTTCCAGCAAAGAGGACTAGAAAATCAGCAGGTGTGGAGCCAAAATTTCCTTCTCCAGCCGCTGCAGAGATAGCCAAAGCGATCCAAATTGTCCAGTCGCTTTCCCCAGTTCCGTCCGAACTGGCACCATCAAGTAAACGGTCGGTTCGGTCGGTTCCACCGGTTCAAGAATATGATATAGAAGAATTTTATGAACCGGAGGAGGATTATGAAGAGAGTGAATGTGATTTTGAAAGTCTGGATGTGCCCATTGAACGGACATCTCCCCAGACAGACCTTCAGGAGTGTCTCCCTAGGCTTTGAGTCCCTTCTCATTTTCTGTTTTATAAAAAAGTTGCTGAAACCCTCCAGCTCCCTTTGGAAGAAGCTGTGGATGAACAGGAGGAGCCTGACTATGTGGAAATGATGGATATCCCAGAGTCCAGGAGATTGTCTATTCCTTTACATAAATCTTTTAGGAAACAGATAATAAAGATTTTAAAAGTTCCGAATTCTTTACCCCCTGTGGATAAAAAGATGGACAGGAGGTACACATTGTCAGGCTCTGATACGGAGTTCCTTTCACAACAATGCAGCCATGTTGAGGTAGTGCAGGCTGCAGCCTGTGATAAGGCAAATATTCCCTTGGCTTCACACCCCCCTGACAAGGACTCCGGGAGGATTGATGCCATGGCAAAGAAACAATACATGGCAGCATCCTTGGGATTCAGACAGGCAAATTATATGGCATATGTTGCAAGATACCAGAAATCCAGATGGGATGCTGTTATGGCTTTAGCGAAACAGGTCCCTGGCCAGCCTGCCAATGAGCTGGAACAGGTGGCTGCTGATGGTATTGAGGCATCCAAGGTGCAATTTCATGCTGCAGTGGACTCTAATGATGTATCTTCAAGAGTCATGGCTACATCTGTGGCTTTTCGTAGAATGGCTTGGCTCAGGTGTACTAGCCTGTCAAAGGATACCCAGGCTAAGGCCATGGATTTTCCTGTTGTGGGTAATTCTCTGTTTGGGGAGCAGACAGAGAATTACATGAAAAAATGGATGAGTATAGGACCACTTATAGGATTGCACAGCTAGAGAGGCAAGCCACTCCTCAGAGGCAGCTTTCAAGGGCAGGGGCAGGCCTTTCACAGGCCTTTTACAAGCCCAGGCCTCCTCTTTAGCTTATGCCCAGAAGGGGTTCTTCAGAGGAGAGGCAGGGGAGTGCAGCAGGCCTGCTCCACCCCTCAGCCTAAAGCCCCTGCCAAACAGGCACCCTGATGGGATGCCCAGGGCCGATTCTCCATTACCTGTGGCAGGCTGGCTTACTTGGTCCAGGACTGGGAGTCTTTAACATCAGACAAGTGGGTCCTGGAAGTAGTAAGCCAGGGACTGGTTCTCAGCTTCAAAAATTTCCAGAGATGAGAACCAGATCCTTTCACCTGCAAATCCATCAGAGGCTTTGCTTTGGAAACAGAAGTCTCAACCCTCCTGGCTCTCAGAGCTGTAGAAAGGGTTCCTCCTACACCAGGGCAAAGGACTGTACTCCAGGTACTTCCTTACCCCAAAGACAGGAGAATGGCGGCCCATCCTGGATCTAAGATACCTAAACAAGCACCTTTAAAACCAAAATTCAAAATGGTGACTCTGGGAATTATTTTACCCTCCCTAAGGCCAGGGGACTGGCTAGCGTCCCTGACCTCAAGGATGTTTACTTCCATGTTCTCATCAGAAGCTCCCACCGAAAGTGTACCTCCATTCGAACTGCCCTCAGGCTATTACTTCAGTTCAGAGCAATGCCCTTCGGCCTCACCTCTGCCCCAAGGGTATTCACCAAATGCCTGGCAGTAGCAGTTGCTCACTTAAGAAGGCAAAGATTGCCATTTTTCCCTTACCTGGACGACTGGCTCATAGTGGGTCAGTCTCAGACCAAGTCAAATCACACCTTCAGGTTACCCAGCAGCTGCTTACATCCCTAGGTTTTCTTCTCAATCTTCCAAAGTCAGTTCTAGAGCCTGTTCAGCTACTCACCTTCATAGGCAGAACTGGACACAAAGCAGGCCAGAGCTTTCCTTCCTCTAGAAAGAGTAAAGACCCTGGTGGCTCTGGCCTCCTCCTACTCTGCAGGTCTCTCGACCAGCAAGGCATTTCTCCAGCTCCTTGGCCACATGGCTGCTTCCCACAGCTGTAGTGCAAGGAGCAAGATTTCAGATGAGGGACATCCAGTTCCATTTGAGAGCCTTCTGGTCCCAAAGGAGAGATCCTCTAACCAAATTGATCCCAGTAACTCGATCCAGGCCCTGCAGTGGTGGCAGGATCAGAGCAATCTGAGACAGGGGGTTCCTTTCATCCCTCAATCTCACTCCTTGACCCTTACTACAGATGCGTCCCTCTTGGGATGGGGAGCTCACATGGGCGACCTCACCACCCAGGGATTGTGGTCCCCTCAGGAATCTCTGCTCCACATCAATCTGTTGGAACTCAGAGCTGTTTTCTAGCACTTCAGGTTTTTCTGCATCTGTTCAGAACAAAGTGGTACAGGTCAGAACAGACAACACCACTACAATGTGGTACATCAACAAGCAAGGGGCACTCGGTCTGTGACCTTGTGCACCGAGGCAGTGAGTTGTGGTCTCTGGCTTATTCCCTGAACACCTCCCTCATGGCAGTTCACCTCCCAGGCAAGGACAATGTCCTGGCAGATGCTCTCAGCAGGATTTCCCAGGGCCATCACGAATGGTCACTGGATCCCCTAGTACTGGAGGTAGTATTTGCCAGATGGGGCACCCTGCAGATGGATCTTTTTGCAGCCCCAGACAATCACCAACTTCCCCTTTTTTGCTGCAGGCCCCCAGTGTTGGGCTCAGTCCTCTGGATGCCTTCCTTCTTTAGTAGCCAGTTGGCTAGTGTAGGTTTACAGCTTCCACACAGAACCTTAGTGAGTTTTGCCTCAAAGATCTGACAGTTTGAGTTTGAAGAACAACAGACAGAGTTTTCAAGCCAAGCTCGTGCTCAAAGTTCCATGCCTGGCATGGAAAATTAACTCTTTCACCTACGAGCAGTTCGAAGGTTGGGACTCACTGCATATGTCATAATATAGCAAGACTCCATTAGAAAAACAACATTACTAAGGTGAGTAATTTTTCTTATAGACCAAGGTAAATGGAGAAAGGCATACAAGAGATCCTGAGCATAGGACCAAAAGAATGCATCCCCAACAGAGGAGGAGGATAGGCCCAAAACAGTTTCGCATCCTGTTTTCCCAGAAGTTATCAGATTTATTAAACGTGTTCCCCATACTGAGAACACCTAGAAACACATTTAGCCCTTTATGCGTTTATGCAGAATGTTTGGTTCTGATCTCTGGGGGAGCAGGAACATTTCTTCACAAAATGTTTTACCTCATTACTGTCTGGGATGAAACTAAAACTAGCGTTCTTGTTAAAAAGGAACTGAACCACATTTAAATGAAGCCCTTCTTTTTAACGTTATTTAGGCTTACTGTCAAATTTACTTTTACTGTTTAGGAACCTGTAACAACATTCTCAGGTCTTCAGCGTTTGGCATGACAAACAGACTTAAAAAGAAAACAGAACATACAGGCTTTAAAAATTGAACAATTTGTTTTCAGCACCTGGCAATGGCAGACTGCCACAAGCTTTGAGGTGCCTGGGTCCAGACCATGATTTTTCAAATTGTGATCTCTGTAAAAAGTTTTGCCCTAAAATGCAAAAGAGCTAGAAAAAGAGAGATGATGGCTTCCCAGTCTGCCTCTGTCACCTAAAGGCTCAAAGGAGGGTCTTGCTCCTCAAAGTAAGCAGCAGTCCCTGTCAGTGAGGCCAGAAAAGAAAGATAAAGCTACTAAAGATGGTGCAGAAATCAGGATGCCCCCAAAGGGGGAACCCTGAGTCCAGCAAATAAAAGAAAGCATCTGAGCAGCCATTGGAAATGCTGTTTGCTAAGAAAAAAAAAGAGAAAATGTACCTGTCACTCTCCTGACTCTGACTGACTCTATGCAAATGCACTCAGCCGAGGACATGGCAAAGGCATGGCATGTTTCTAAACCCAGTAATGATCAGAATATTCCTAACTTTATGCAGTAAGCCTGGAGGGTTGGACTGCCCAGAGAGATAGAACTCATGCAAATGATGGAACACTTTTGCACGTGAGCATCTTTCAAACACTGCCTCTACTAACTGCCTGTGTTTTAAACCTCTTCAGATTTTCTCTCCTCCGAAAAGTCTGGTCGCTCTGAGTTTTGTTTGTCCACTTTCTCCGCGTGAAGAAAACTTTAAATACTACTATAAGTATATTTTGTTTTCATTTACTGCCTCTACTGTTTGTTTTGTATTATTTATCTAGTTTTACGGTTAAATTTGTTATTTTTCCCGGTTCCTCTCGGTTTGGTATAACCATGGGAGAACTAGGTTAGTTTCTGTTAAAATCGGGGTTCTCTGATTAAAGAACCATCTTAGTTATATATTTAAAACTTGTTCTGTTTAATTTCTTGTAACCGATAATTCTCGGTTACCTGAATCGCTGACCCGGTTCAAACAACATGAAGTCTTGCTATATTATAGACATTATTTATTTATTTATTGAATTTTGATGACCGGGTAGGCCCACTGGGCCCGTAGAGGTCCCTTTTTCAGGGGCGACCCGGGTGCAGCAACAACAAACAGGTAACATTTCAGTACAGACTGGAGAGTGGAATAGTATTTTAAAAGTAGGAGTACATATCTTTGCAGACGCAAAAGAATGGAAAGCATGAAGGTAACAAATAATGAGCACATTAAGCTTTAAGCATCCTAAATAGTAGATTAAATACCGGGTCCTCAGGAAATAGTGGGCAGGAACTGTAGCCCTAGGGTTAGCTGATAAGTACGCAGGGTTGGAAGGGGGATAAGTTAGGGACCTAACTGCACCCCTTCAAAGAGAAGAGGACCAAATGTCCTGCCAAGATGGCTGTTGGGAGGGCAAGTGAGCTGCTCAAGAGGCTGAGCTAGGTCAGGTACTGTGGCATAGACATATGCTCCTATTGAGCAGGTGTCCCTTCAGCAGCGTCCGGAAGCTAGAAACAGTCTCCGCCTCCCGGACCTCCAAAGGAGGTTGTTCCAGGTGGAAGGGGCGGTGTACGCAAAGGACGCATTAGCAGTTTGTTCCAGCTCTAGAACTGCCCCGGAGTGAAATGGTTAAAACCATTCAAAATAGAATTTTGGCACGAGAGCAGCTCTATCTGTGTCTATTTCAAACTTGAACTGTCAGATTCTTTACTCTGCCTCAGTGAACAGTCTCCGGAGATTTCTCCTTCTGCTCGGTTCATTTCTCGTTTAAAAGTGTTTTCTTGCTGGGATTTAACCGAGAATAGTTTTATTTTAACCGAAACTGTTCAGTTCAAGCTCTATCTGTGGTAACCGTAAGTAAATGAAGGTTTTGTCTGTGTGGAACTTGTAATTTATCGTTCGGTTTGAACCGATCAGTGGGTTTAAAACTCATTTAAAACTAAAAGTTACTATTTTAGAGTGCGGTTCCGGTTCTTATCGTCTCTAAAAAACGGATTTATTACGGTTTTTTCCAATACCCGTGACACGGTTAGGAACCGATAAGGGTGTCTTGCCTGGCACTGCCGTTAAAAGGGCAAGTTTTTTGGTTAGGCTGGCATTATGTCTGAGAAACCCAAAAGAAAAACCGGGCCCACTGGGTTTCAACACTGTGATGTTTGTGGGGAAGTCTTTGCCAAGGCTGACCCACACACCACATGTGTTTATTGTCTGGGGTTTGACCACCTCCAGTCAGACTGCCAGGTATGTAAGAATTTCCCTGCAGCCACCCTGGAAAAAAGATTGGGCAGGCTCAGGGAACGAGAGGCCAAAAAGTCCGCTGACCCGGATGGCCAGCCCGGTTTGGTGCCAACCGAACCAGAGGGAGTGCCCTCTGACCAGGGCCAGACTTCCTCGGGCCAAAGAAAAGCTGGTTCTGAGGAACCAATTCCAGTAAAGAAAACAAGAAAATCAGCAGGTCTGGAGTCCAAAATTCCTTCTCCAACTGCTGCAGAGATAGCAAAAGCTACAAAATTGTCCAGTCACTGTCTCAGGGTCCGTCCGAACCACCACTATCTGGTAAAAGGTCGGTTTGTCTGGTCCCAGTGGTTCAGGATTATGATATTGAGGAATTTTATGAACCAGAGGAGGGGGAGGAGGATTATGAACAGTATGAATGTGGCTGGGATGGTCTGGGTGTGCCCATTGAACCGGAAAACTCCCCAGACAGACCTTTAGAATCTCCCCCTATGCTGTCTGAGTCCCCATCTCATTTTATGTTTTATAAAACATAGAAACATAGAATTTGACGGCAGATAAGGACCGCTTGGCCCACCCAGTCTGCCCATTTCCCTACCTGATGGATAAGCTGCAGGTCCTAGTTAACCAGCAGCCTACTTCTTCCTACCCCCACCCCCTAGAATTGCCTTATGACTGTCCCATGCATGCTTGAATTCCACCACTGTTTTGACTCCACAACCTCCTCTGGAAGGCCGTTCCATACATCCACAACCCTCTCTGTAGAAAAAATACTTCCTTAAATTACCTCTGAGCCGCCCTTCTATCTTCAAATTGTGCCCCTTGTTCTTGCACACATTCTTTTTTTGAAAGATGCTACCTCTTGACGTTGTTGATTCCCTTGAGGTACTTGAAAGTTTCTATCATGTCTCCTCTCCCTCCTTTCCTCGAGGCTATACATATAGCTCCTTAAGTCTCTCTTCATATGTCTTCCGGTGCAGACCCTGCACCATTTTAGTTGCCCTCCTCTGGACAGCTTCCATCCTGTCTATGTCTTTATGGAGATTGGGTCTCCAGAACTGCACGCAGTACCCAGGTGGGGTCTCACTAGCTGTCTGTACAGAGGAATAATAACTTCCTGTTTTCTACTGGTGATGCCTCTTCCTATGCATCCAAGTATCCCCCCAGCCCTCCTTGCTGCCCTCTCACATTGCTTTCCCACCTTTAGGTCATCTGATATGACTACCCCAGGTCCCTTTCCATTTTTGTTGTTGTTAGTATCTCACCCCCCATTGTGTACTCTTCCCTGGGTTTTGTTTCCCAGGTGCATTACCTTGCACTTCTAGCATTGAATCTGAGCTGCCATACATTTGACCATTCCTCTAACCTTGCCAAGTCCTTCTCATCCTTTCCACTCCACCTTGTGCATCAACTCTGTTGCAGATCTTTGTGTCATCTGCAAAGAGACATACTTTTCCTTCCAGTCCCTCTGCAATGTCGCTATAAAGACATTGAAGAGGACCGTCCTAATACTGAACCTCTGGTACCCACTACTAACCCCTTTTTCAGAGTGACTCCATTTACTGTTACTCTCTGTGTCCTATTCTCCAGCCAATTCTTTACCCAGGCTGTCATCTTGGGACCCACTCCCAGGCTGGCTAACTTGTATATTAATCTTTGTGTGGACTGTGTCAAATGCCTTGTAAGTCTAGTTAGGCCATGTCCACAGCCCCTCCCTGATCAACTACTTTGGTCACCCAGTCAAAGAAATCTATCAGATTTGTCTGGCATGACCTTCCCGCTGTGAATCCATGCTGCCTTGGGTCCTGTGCCCTCTGGCCTCTAGATACTCAACAATTCTTTCCTTCGAAGTGATTCCATCATTTTCCCTACCACTGAGGTTAAACTAACAGGTTCTGTAGTTTCCTGCTTCTTGCTCCCACTTCTGTGAGAGGGGAATTACATCTGCCCTCCTCCAGTCCTCGGTACCACCCCATCCTCCCATGATTTGTTAAAGAGGGTAGTCAGTGGTGTCACTAGTTCTACCCTTAGTTCTTTTAGAATTCTGGGATGAATCCATCAGGCCCCATTGCTTTGTCCACCTTCAATTTTAAGAGTTCTTTCAGAACCCTTCTTCTGTAAATGGGCAGGTATCAACTTCTGTATCCAGAGTGTTTCTACTGTTTGTTTTAGGTACTTCCCTCTTCCTTTGTAAATACTGAGCAAAAATATTTGTTTAGTATCTCTGCCTTTTCACAGTCACCCTCTGCCACCCTCCCTCCCTTTACTAAGCCTCACTATCCCTCCCTTGGTCTTACTTCGCTCCCTGATGTACCTATAAAAGGTTTTATCCCCCTTCTTAACTGAGTTGGCTATCTTTTCCTTGGTTTGGGCCTTTGCTGTTCTGACTGCCTTCCCAGCTTCCTTTTGCTTTAACTGATACAGTTCTCTGTCCTGCTCCTTCTGTGATTCCTTGTACTTCCTGAATGCTTTCTTTTTCTCTTGAACCTTCACTGCCACTTCCTTTGAGAACCATAGTGGTTTCTTACCTCGTTTTGTTTTGTTTATTTGCTTTACACAAAGGCTTGTTACCTCTGTGATGGCAGTTTTTATTATTCCCCATTGTTCTTCCACCCCTCCTTCCTGCCCATTTGCTAGTGCACTCCTTAGGTACTCACCCATTTTGGCAAAGTCAGCCCTCCTAAAATCCAGTACCTTTGTCTTTGTATGGCTTGACTCTTATTGCTGTGTTTATTGTGAACCATACTGTTCGATGGTCGCTAGTTCCCAGATGACTACCCACTTCTACATCTGTGATCCTCTCTTCATCTCCATTTGAGAGAACCAGGTCTAAGATTGTTCCTCTGAGTGGGCTCCAATACTAGTTGTCTAAGGCATGCCCCCTGTAGGGCATCTAGAATAACCCCACTCTTAGAAGTGGCTGCTGCAACTGCACTCCAGTTAACATCTGGCATATTCAGATCACCCATCAGCAATATCTCCCCTTTTTCTGCCATACTAAGTATACTTTCTATCATTTCCTTGTCCATTTCCTTCCCCTGAGAAGGGGGTCTGTATACAACCCCTGTGCGGATTGTGGTGCCATTGCCGGTCTCCAAATTTACCCACAGTGCTTCTTCTCCTCCCTTTTTACCCTTTTGTTCTGTTGCTTTGATTCCTTCTCTTATGTAAAGAGCTACTCCTCCACCTCTTTTACCCTCCCTGTCCCTCCTGTAGATAGTGTATCCTGGTATGTTTATCCCAGTCATGGTTTTGTGTGTACCATGTTTCTGTGATTGCCACGATATCCAGATGTTCCGCCTCCATCAAGGCACTAATTCAGGAAGCTTGTTACTCAGACTACGGGCATTGGTACTCATTGCTCTCCATTTTTGATGGCTTTACTTTCTGTTGCAGCATCCCCACTGACCTTTCTACCTCTGTCTTTTTCCCATTTAGTACCCTGTTTTGTAGGAGAGGCTGGGATTTTCTGCTGCTTATCAGTGCCTCCCCTGACTAGTTTAAAAGCTTGCCAATGAAGCATTTAAACCGATTGCTCAAAAGACTTGTTCCTTCCTGGACAGATGCAGACCATCCTGCCAGTATAGGCTGGTGTCCTCCAGGTGGAACCCCAGTCCCCAATGACCAAACCCTGTGCTCCACACCATTTTTCAACCACTCATTAAACTGCATGGTGCAAGTACCCTTGCCTCACTCATGCCATTTGAGGCAGCACCTCTGAGAAGGATACTGCATATGTGCTTCTTGTCTTAGGCCTCTCCCCAGTTCTACAAAGTCCTTCTGCACTGCTGTAAGCTCATGTTGAGCAAATCATTTGTCCCTAGGTGGACAATGATATCCAGCTCGACTCCCGTGCAGCTGTTCTCGTGATCCTGAGGATGCGCTTCTGTCCCTACAAGCCATGGCACCAGGCAGGCACTTTGACTCAGTTTCCCTGCTCCCCAGTTCTATCCCCACATGAGTCCCCACCAGGAGCTGCTTCCTTTCCTTGTGGCATCCTCTGCCTCCTTCCTGTGGACCTCCTTGTGACAGGTGTCCTCAGCCTCCCTAATCTCCTCCGTGGGTGCATCCATAGGGAGCTGTGCTCCCCAGAATGGTGTATGGATGTGGAGTGGAACAACTGACTGGGTGTGCCTCTGTTCCACCCTCCTCACCCTCCTTGAGCCCACAGTGGTCCAACTGCTGTGCTTTGCAACCTCTGAGGTAGTGGTGGTGGCTCTGGTGCTCCTGGATGGGGGGTCCTCTACCATCCAGTCTGGCCTGGGGAAGGTTTTCTTACTGCTGTCCAGTGTGGCCTGAAGGCAGGCAACTTCCTCCGTCAGGGCAGAGGTTGTCTGCAAATGGGCAGCATCTCAGCCTCAGAAAGACTCCCGAAGACTGCTGCCCCACAACCATTACATTGCACTACTCCCACATGACTATGTACTTTTTTTTTTTGTGTGTGTGTGTGCTTGTGTGAGTGATTGGTTTGTTATATAGAAATATATATATATTATACAATGTGTATGCGTATATTTTCAGTGCTGTGTGCTAGAGAGGATATGACATTGATATGCACCTTGCACTCTTGAGGAAATGATGTCAGAACCCCAGGTATAAAGGAACTATTTCCGGGGAAGGGGTTGGGCCTAAACTGTGCCCTCACAAAACAATCAGCTAAGAGCTCTGACCCACCACTGCGTATGAGTGCCTTCCTGTCTGCAAGATACTATACACAACAATTTGACAGAAAATCCTGCAACTCAAACAGAGAAAAATCCAGACATTCAAGTCAGACACAGGTAAACCTCCCCAGCCCCAAAACAGCCTGGTGGTTTGTGCTCTGAAAGCAGTCAGTCCAAAATAAGTGAGCTGTGCTTTGAACTCTTCCTGCACTGAAAATCTTAAGAATTGTAACAAGACTGTCTTTTCCTGATAATTGTAAATACATTATTTCACCTTTCAGTTAGAAGCAGCCTCCACCTGCAGTATATCTGCTACAAAGCAAAGACAATTGAAAGGTTCCCTCCCTCTGTTGTGAGCACAACTCGCTTTCTTGCAAATCCTATGTTCAGTATTGCAGTTCCCAACAAGAGATAGTTTGACTAGGAAAATTAAGTCCAGTGTTGCAGCTTGCAGCCAGAGGTAGCTTCACCTGAAGACATGAAAGGTTATCGATGAGCCTGCTAAAATTAGTACTTTTATCAAGGTCTGTAAGATTCTTCCAGAGCTATTGGCTGTTAAGTAGCTATGATTTAAGCACTTCCTGACACAGTCTGTCTTGGCCTTATAAGGCACTGAGGTAAACAAAGAAAAAACAGTTTTCACCCCCTAGGGACTGTCTGGGTCCAATACACAGCCTGTAACCTGCTCTCAATTCAGGGCTTATGACAAATTCTTAGCCCAGTGACTACTCACAGTATTACAAATATTGCAATGCAAACAGTCAGTCACTAACTCCAATCAAGTCAGAAGGGCAGAAACACAGAAAACAGTAAAATCTTAACAATTGTAACAAGTAAGCAAACTCCACCTCCTCTGTTGATTGAAAGACTGCCTTTTCTGATAATTCTAAGTTGCTTATTTCACCCTTCAGTTAGAAGTATCCTCCACCTGAAGAATATTAAGTTTCCTAAGGAATCTGCTTCAAACTAAAGACAATTGTAAATTATAAAGTTCACCTCCCTCTGTTGTGAGCACTACTCACTTTCTTGCAAATCTTAAGTCCAGTGTTGCAGCTTGCAGCCAGAGGTAGCTTCACCTGAAGACTATGAGGTTATCATAACAGTATCCCATCTAGATTTCTGATACCTAGCTACATAAGCCATATAATTTGCTTGCCTGAGTCCCAGAGAGGCTGCCATATACTGTTTTTTTTGCCATGGCATCAAAAGTTGCTGAAACCCTCCAGCTTCCTTTAGAAGAGGCTGTGGATGAGCAAGAGGAGCCTGATTTTGTAGAAATGATGGATATTCCAGAGTCTAGGAGATTGTCTATTCCTTTACATAAGTCTTTTAGGAAACAAACAATTAAAATGTTAAAGCTCCTAATTCTGTGCCTCCTGTAGATAAAAGATGGACAGAAGGTATACATTGTCAGGCCCTGATACAGAATTCCTTTCTCAGCAATGCAGTCATGTTGGAGTAGTTCAGGCTGCTGCCTGTGATAAAGCTAATATTCCTTGGCTTCACATCCTCCTGACAAGGATTCCAGGAAGATTGATGCCATGGCAAAAAACAGTATATGGCAGCTCTCTGGGACTCAGGCAAGCAAATTATATGGCTTATGTAGCTAGGTATCAGAAATCTAGATGGGATACTGTTATGCAATTGGGCCAGCAGGCCCATGGCCAGCTGGCTAGTGAACTAGAACAGGTGGCTGCTGATGGCATTGAAGCCTCTAAGGTTCAGTTTCATGCTGCTGTGGATGTTAATGATGTTTCCTCTAGGGTCATGGCCACATCTGTAGCTTTTCGTAGGTTGGCCTGGCTCAGGTGTACTAGTTTGTCACAGGATGCCCAGACTAAGGCTATGGATTTTCCTGTGGTGGGAAATTCTCTGTTTGGAGAGCAGACAGAGAATTACATGAAGAAGATGGATGAATATAGGACTACTTACAAGAGTGCCCAGGCTAAGGAGCAGCAAGCCACTCCTCAAAGGCATGCCCCCAGGGGTAGGGGTAGGCCTTTTCACAGGCCTTTCTACCAGACTCAGGCCTCCTCTGCCTTTGCTCAGAGGGCTTCTTCAGAGGCAGGCAGGCGAGGGTGGGCAGACCTGCTCCCACCCCCGCCTAAAGTCCTCAGAAACAGGCACCCTGATGGGGTGCCCAGGGCCGATTCTCCTGTACCAGTGGGGCAGGCTGGCTTACTTCAGTCAGAATTGGGCTTCTTTAACCTCAGACAAGTGGGTTCTGGAAGTAGTAAGCCAGGGTCTGGTCTCTCAGCTTCAAAAGTTTCCCAAGTTGAGAAGCAGACTTTTTCTACCTGCAAGTGCTTCAGAGACCCTCGCTCTGGAAACAGAGGTCTCATCCCTGTTAGCTCTCAGAGCAGTAGAAAGGGTTCCTCCCCTGCATCAGGGCAGGGGTCTGTATTCCAGATACTTCCTTACCCCAAAAAAGACAGGAGAATGGCGGCCCATTTTAGATCTCAGATATCTGAACAAGCATCTTTTGAAACCAAAGTTCAAAATGGTAACTCTGGCAATGATTTTACCTTCCCTAAGGCCAGGGACTGGCTAGCCTCCCTGGACCTCAAGGATGCCTATTTCCATGTCCTAATCAGAAGATCCCATCGAAAGTACCTCAGATTGAACTGCCCTCAGGTTCATTACCAGTTCAGAGCAATGCCGTTCGGCCTACCTCTGCTCCAAGGGTATTCACAAAGTGTCTAGCAGTGGCAGTGGCCCACTTAAGGAGGCAGAGGATTGCTGTTTTTCCTATCTAGACGACTGGCTCATTGTAGGCCAGTCCCCAGAACAGGTAAAATCTCACCTGCAGGTTACCCAGCAGCTTCTCACCTCCCTGGGTTTTCTGCTAAACCTCACTAAGTCGGTTCTGGAACCAGTCCAGGTACTCACCTTTATAGGGGCAGAATTGGACACAAAGCTAGCCAAGAGCCTTTCTTCCCCAGAAAGGGTAAGGAATTTAGTGGCTCTGGCCTCTTCCTTCACTCTGCAGGTCTCTCGACCAGCAAGACACTTTCTGCAGCTCCTGGGGCACATGGCTGCATCCACAGCTGTTGTGCAGGGAGCCAGATTTCAGATGAGAGACATTCAGTTTCACTGAGAACCTTTTGGTCTCAGAGAAGAGACCCTTTCCAAGTTGGTCCCAGTGACTCAACCTTGATCCTAGCTCTCCAGTGGTGGCAGGGTCAGAGCAATTTAAGAGCGGGGTCCCTCATTTCCCCTTCTCACGACTTGACTCTCACTACAAGATGCTTCCTTCTGGGTTGGGGAGCCCACATGGGTGACCTTTCCATTCAGGGAGTTTGGTCCCCCAGGAATCTCTGCTCCACATCAATTTGCTGGAACTCAGAGCTGTCTTTTTAGCTCTTCAAGCTTTTCTGCATCTGTCCACGACAAGGTGATACAAGTCAGAACAGACAACACCACAACAATGTGGTACATCAACAAGCGGGGGCACTCGGTCTTGGCCTTGTGCCCGAGGCAGTGAAGTTGTGGTCTCTGGCTATTTCCTGAACACTTCCCTCATAGCAGTTCATCTTCCAGGGAAGGACAGTGTCCTAGCGGATGCCCTCAGCAGGATTTCCCAGGGCCATCGTGAATGGTCCCTGGATCCTCAAGTGCTGGGGATAGTTTTTGCCAGGTGGGGCATCCCTCAGATAGATCTTTTTGCAGCCCCAGACAATCACAAACTTCCTCTGTTCTGTTGCAGGCCTCCAGTGCTGGGCTCAGTTCCCCTGGATGCCCTTCTTCTGGATTGGGAGGGGAAGTTCCTCTATGCTTTCCCCCCTTTCCTCTCCTATTCAAAGTACTAGTCAAAATCAGATCTCAGCCTTGCAGGGTGATTCTGATTGCCTCGGATTGGGCCAGGCAGCCCTGGTACCCACTCCTTCTGTCTCTGACAGTCCATCTTCCACTGTGCCTCCCCAGGAATCACAATCTGTTGACTTGTGCCCAGGAAGGGTTTGGTATCCGGACCTCAACCCTCAACCTCAAGGCCTGGCTCTTGAGGAGTTTGCTGATTTACACCTCTCTCAGGGTGTTCTTGAGATCCTAAAGGCTTCCAGAAAGCCTTCCACTAGGACTACTATAGTTCTAAATGGAAAGGTTTTCCATTTGGTGTGCTGGGAAAAATATTTCCCAGAATCTGCTGAATTGCTCTTTTGTTAGATTACGTGGTACATCTTAATTCCTTGGGTCTCAGACCAGCTACCCTGAGAGTTCATTTGGCAGCTGTGTCTGCTTTTGTGTCAGCAGGAAAGTCATCCCTCTTTCCTCTCATCCTGTGTTTTCCAAGTTTTTAAGGGGTTACTCATACTAATCCTCCTTTTCGGGAACCGCCCTGCTTGGGACCTTAATGTTTGCATTGCCCAGTTAATGCAACCCCTTTGAACCTCTGTCTTCTGCAGAGCTTAAGTACCTAACTTGGAAAACTGTTTTTCTAGTGGCTATCACTTCTGCCAGACGATAAGTGAATTGCAAGCCTTGTCAGTGGAGACTGACTTATTTCTTTCCACAGGGATAAGGTAGTCCTTAGGACTAATAGGAAGTTTTTGCCTAAGGTGGTTTCAGATTTCCATCTTAATCAATCTATCTCCCTTCCAGTATTTTTCACTGATCACTCCTCTTCGGGTGAGAGGAGGTTGCACAGCCTGGATGTTAAGAGAGCTCTTAGTTATTATATAGAGCGTACTAAAGGTCACAGGTTCGAATCCCTCCAACTTTTCCTTACCTATGGTGAAGTTGGGAAAGGCAAACCTGCCACTAAGAGATCAGTAGCCAGGTGGATTGTCTCTTGTATCCAATTTTGTTATCAGAAAGTGGGCAAAGCCCCCGGTTTGAGGGCTCATTCTACCAGGGTATAGCTGCGCTCTGGCTGCTGCCAGAGATATCCTTTATTAGAGATTTGCCAGGCTGCTACTTGGAAAATGGTACACACTTTTACCAAGCATTACTCCCTGGATGTCCAGGCCAGGAGAGATGCTCGGTTGGTACAGCTGTTCTTCAGAGCCTATTCCTAAGTAGGTTCTGCCCCTCCTCCATGGAGATACTGCTGTGTATTCTGTTAATGTCTATAATATAGCAAGACTTCATGTTGTTTGAAGAAAAATTACTCACCTTAGTAATGTTGTTTCTTCTAATGGAGTCTTGCTATATTATAGACCTCCCCAACCTGCCCCTCTCAGAACCTCTACTTGGTGGGTGCGGCAACTTAGTGTGGGCACTACTTATGTCCTGTTAGCATTTTGTCCCCTTTGGGACTTTGGGGTGTGTATGTGTAGCTGTGTGTGTTTTATTATACTTATGTTCCATTTTCATATTATTAGAATGGTGTTAGTATTTCTGGTCCCCTGACTTGAGTCTTGGGTGTTGGGACCATCAATGGTTGTTATTATTTAGGTAGCCATTTGGCTAGTGTAGGTTACAGCTTCCACACAGACCTTAGTGAGTTTGGCTCGTAAAGATCTGACAGTTCAAGTTTGAAATGACACAGATAGAGCTGCTCTCGTGCCAAAATTCTATTTTGGAATGGTTTTAACCATTTCACTCCGGGGCAGTTCTAGAGCTGGAACAAACTGCTAATGTCTATAATATAGCAAGACTCCATTAGAAGAAACAACATTACTAAGGTGAGTAATTTTTTCTTCCACACCGCTACATCGGTTTGGTTCCATGGGTTCCTTCTCGGTTCTGGAACCGATCATTTAAAAAAAAAAAACTTTTGTTGTTAGCGGTTGTTTTTTTTTCTCTTTTTAAACATCATGTCTGAGAAACCCATAAAGCGAACCGGTGAACCCGGTTTAAGAACTGTTCCCAGTGTGGGGAAATATTTGCTAAAGCAGATAAACACACTTTATATGTGATATGTTTGGGTTTTGACCACCTTAAAGAGGAATGTGAGGTATGTAAAACATTCCCAGATAAAACACTGGAAAAATGCCTTGAAAGGCTCAAGAAAAAGTTAGCAAAGGGTTCCTCTGGCTCTGACCAGCCGATACCTCAAGAATCTGTGACTGAACCCACATCTGCTTCTGTGCCTGCCCCTGAGATGGGCGAAAAGGGCACAAAATGAACTAATGAACTGGCTGACTCCCCGGTTTCGTCTAAAAAATGTAAAAAGTTAAAGCACACAGAACCCCCGCCTGCCAAACCAGGGACTTCTGCGCCTGCTTTGTCTGTACCAACAGCCCAAGAAATTGCTCAGGCCTTTAAAATAATTCAATCATTACAGGTAATAGCTCCTCCTCAGCAGCCTCCTGCCCCTTCCCAGGGTCCCCAGACTGGCAGCAATGTGCATCCACCCCCTCAAGATAGAGGGGATCAGTTTGATGATGATGATGATGAGGAGGGACCAATCAAACCAGAAGTGTCCCCTGAACAGGACTTTGGTTCACCTCCAAGGGTGAATGAGGATTTTCCTTCCCATTTTACTTTTGTAAGGAAGATGGCAGACGCACTAGATATCTCCACTACCAAACAAGTTGAGGATGAAGAGGAGGTAGAGTACTTAGAGGTGATGGAGCTAACACCCACAAAGCTTCTTCTGCTACTAGTGTACAATTCTTTAAGAAGGATGCCTTAAAGATTCTCCAGACACCGAATTTCACACCTCCCATAGACAGAAGGATGGACAGAAAATACCATTTGGAGAGTGAGGGAGCTGACTTTCTCTTCTCCCATCCAGACCATCAGGGGGTTATTCAGCAAGCTGCTTGTGACAAGGCCAGGGCCCTCTGTCCTCACATCCTCCAGACAAGGACTCCAGAAAGATTGACAGCATGGCCAAGGAAGGACCTGTCAGCCTCTCTGGCTAAAAGGCCAGGCTACCTTCAAGGCATATGCTGCCCAGTACAAGAAGTCACTGTGGCAGTCAGTCCTGGCTATGTCCCAGAAAGCTCCCTCGCCTTTGTCAGATGACCTGGCTGAAACTGCCAGGTTTCAGTTAGAGGCAGCTAAGTACCAATTCTTATGCTGCTGACAACAATGACACTGTAGCCAGATGGATGGCTAATACGTGGCACAGAGGAGGTTTGCATAGCTCAGCCACAAACCTTACTCAAGATACACAGTCTAAGGCCTTGGATTTTCTTCTAGAGGGAAATTCCTCTTTGGGAGTCCACTGTGGCATACATGAAGAAGGTGGATGAGTATAAGGTAACTTACAGAAGCAACTCTGCCAAGGAGAGAGCTTCACCATCCACCAGGCCTTATGGAAAGGGAGGCCGTGGCAGGTCCTTTTATTCCAGGCCCTTCTTCCAGCCAGTGGCCTTACCCAGTACCAGCAGTATCCATAACAGGGATACTCCAGGGGCAGGGAAGGAGGGTCTCGAGGCGAGGGTCCCAAGCTCAGCCTCAGACACAATCAAAACAGACCCCTGAGCCACAGGCCGCTTCCTCCCTACCTGTGGGAGGCAGACTGTCTCATCCTCCGTGCCTGGCTGAACACCACCACAGACAAGTGGGTCCTGGAAGGTAGTGGGTCAGGGTCTGTCTCTGGAATTCAAATCCCCTCTTACTCAGAAAATCAGAGTATTCATCTCCCTCACTAGCAGAAAAAAACTGTTAGAGTTAGAGTTTACAAAACCTGCTATAGCTGAAAGCAGTAGAACCAGTTCCAAAGTCTCTGAGGGGAAGGGGTTTTATTCCAGATACTTCCTAACCACAAAGAAAAGTGGGGAGTGGTGGCCTATTCTCAATCTCAGAGCTTTAAACAAGCATCTGAAGAAACAAAAATTCAAAATGGTAACTTTAGCTGTGATTTTGCCAGTGCTCCAAAACGGAGACTGACTGGCATCACTGGACTTAAAGGATGCCTATTTCCACATCCCCATAAGGGATTCTTACAGGAGAGATCTCAGATTCAGACTCCCTTCAGGTCACTACCAGTTTTCAACTCTGCCTTTTGACCTTTCTTCGGTCCCAAGGGTATTCACAAAATATCTGGCTGCTATAGTACCACATCTTCGGAGACAAGGTATCCCTGTTTTCCCTTATCTGGATGACTGGTTAGTGGTGGGAAAATCCCCACTGAGGGTACAGCAGGATTTAAAAGTCACCCAGGACCTCCTAGAGTCTCTGGGTTTTCTAATCAATCACAAAAAGTCTGCCTTCACCCCTACACAGGTGTTGCAGTTCATAGGAGCAGAAATAAATACCTTACTGGCCAGAGCCTATCTACCTCTGGACAGAGTACAAAGCCTTCAGTCAATGGCAGATTTCTTCAGGTTACGCAAACCAAAAACTGCAAGACAGTTTCTCCAGCTACTGGGCCACATGGCTGCTGCCATAGGCACAGTTCTGGGTTCCAGATTCCACATGAGGGAAATCCAGTTCCACCTCAGGGCTCACTGGTGTCAGAAAAAAAGACCCTTTTTCAAAACTCATTCCAGTAACAAGGGCACTGTTACAGTCCCTCTTGTGGTGGAAAGAGGAATCAAACTTAAGACAGGGAATCCCTTTCAGGAGAGTCCTCAATAGTTCTCACAACAGATGCATCCCTGTTGGGCTGGGCACCCATCTAGGGCAGCACACCACCCAAGGTACCTGGTCAGCTGCAGAGTCCCTTCAGCACATAAACTTGCTGGAACTCAGAGCAGTTTGCTAGCTCTACAAGCCTTCTCTCCTCTAGTACAGAGCAAGGTGGTATAGATCAGAACAGACAATACCACCACAATGTATTACATAAACAAGCAGGAGGCACTAGGTCAGGCCTTCTTTGCACAGATGCCATACATATCTGGACTCTAGCTTATTCTTTGGGAATATCCCTGCAGGCAATTCATTTGTCAGGGAAAGACAACATCCTGGCAGATGCCTTGAGTCGAATCAACCAGGCCCATCACGAATGGACTCTGAACAGACAGGTGGTACAGGTTATTTTCAGGAGGTGTGGCACTCCACAAGTGGACTTGTTCGCATCCCACCAGAACCACCACCTGCTTCCGTATTGTTGCAGACCACCGAATAAGGGCACACTTCCTCTGGATGCCCTGACCTTGGATTGGTTAGGGAAGTTCCTATATGCTTTCCCTCCTTTTCCTCTGGTTCACAGGGTACTGCTAAAGCTCAGATCCCATGCAGCATCACTGATCTTGATAGCTCCAGATTGGCCAAGGCAGCCATGGTACTCTCTTCTGCTCTCCATGTCTGTCACAAAACCGATACAACTCCCTCGGAGGCACAATCTATTGACTTCCAACCAGGGAACTCTGTTGTACCTAAATCTCAAGTCCCGGCTCTTGAGAACATAGAATATGAAAAATTTAACCTCTCTCACTCTGTCTTAAGCATTTTAAGAACTTACAGAAAACCTTCTACTATGAAAATCTATTCTTCTAAATGGAATATGTTTTCACTTTGCTGCTCAAGCAGATCACTGATACCAGGCCAGGCTGGAATTTCAGTTGTCCTGGATTACCTCTCCCACTTACATTCCTCTGGTTTGCAACCCAGCTCTCTGAAGGTTCATTTGGCAGCTGTCTCTGCTTACCTCTCTGCCAGGGCAAGGGTAACCTCAGCCTCGAATCCTATCTTTAAAAGATTCTTCAAAGGTCTGAATCATCTACATCCCCCTCACAGGGCACCAGAGCCGGCTTGGGATTTGAATGTGTGTATAGCTAAACTCATGGGCTCCCTTTGAACCCATGGCTACAGCTTATCTAAAATATGTCACTTGGAAAACAGTTTTCTCATGGCAGTGACTTCTGCAAGAAGCATCAGTGAGCTTCAGGCTCTCTGTATAGATCAGGACTATATCTCCTTTCATAGGGATAAGGTAGTCCTTAGGACAAACAGAAAATTGCTTCCCAAAGTAGTCTCGGACTTCCACTTAAACCAGTCCATCACTCTCCCTGTCTTTTTTACTGATCACATTACCTCTGGTGAAAGAAAATTCCACAGTCTGGATGTAAAAAGGGCTCTCAGTTACTACATGACAGCCACAAAAGACCATAGAGAGGACAGAAAACAGTTGTTCCCGATCTATGGGGATGTGGGAAAAGGTAATCCAGCCTCTAAACGGTCCATTTCTCGATGGATAGTCCAGTGTATCCAGTTCTGCTACACAAAGGCTGGTAAGGAGCTCCCATCAGGACTGAGGTTCCATTCCACAAGAGGGACAGCTGCTACCCTAGCAGCTGCCAAAGATGTTCCATTAGTGGACATTTGTAAAGCAGCTACCAGGAAGACAGTACACACCTTTACAAAGCATTACAATCTAGATATTCTTTCTAGCAGTGATGCTAGGTTTGGCACAGCAGACCTGCAAAGTCAACTACCCGAGTTTGGGAGCAAGGTCGGGGGTCAGCAAGGAAGGAGACGCATCGAGCACCCGCTTGGCTGCTCTCCTGTCCTGGGGGGAGGGCATGGGAGCACTTGGCGCTCTGGCAGCCCCTGGTGGAGGTCGGGGCACAACAGAAGCGCAGAGTCGCTGCGTAAAGGGAGGCGTGGCTGATGCAGGTAGGGTTGCCGTGCACCGTCCAGTGCGCGCACGCTTTTACCCGGGGAGGGACTTTGAGCGCCTGTGAAAAAAAAATACCTTCGGTTGATAGGCAATGGCCTGCCAGTGCGCTGGGCTGCCACACGCTCCAATGCTGGCTCCCGTCACTGCCCCTGCAGTCTCCCCAGGTTGTTTTCCCTGACCTGGGGAACCGTGATGAAATTGAAGATGTAGGGAGCACAGCGGGCGGTAGAGCGAGTCAGGAGTGCAGTGGCCTGAGAGAGTTCCGAGTCAGAGGGGCAGAAAGATAGAAAAAAAAGGCAAGAGGGAGCACACTCTTATCCTCTTTGCAGGAGGTAATGAGAGTGGGGAATGGTGCCTGGAGCAGGATGCTCTGTTCCAAGCAATTTATCTGTCAGGGGCTCAGAACAGTCGGGCAGATGAGCTCAGCTGCACAAAAGTAGATCCTCACAAGTGGTCGTTGGCACCAGATGTCATGCAGTCTCTCTTCGATGAGTGGGGAACCCTAATGGTGGCCCTTTTTGCGTCCCCACTCAACACCAGACTGCTTCGATTCTGCTCCAAAATCCAGAATGTGGTATTTTCTGTCAGGATGCATTCAAGCTGCAATGGACAAATTGCTTTCTGCATGCATTTTCTCCTATTCCTGTAGTTCAGAGAGCATTCCTCAGGCTGGAGGCACATGGGGGCAAGGTGATTCTGATTGCCGTATACTGGCCTTGGCAGATATAGTTTCAGCTGCTCATCAAATTGTCAGTCGCCCCTCCTTCCCCTCTGGACAGATCTTCTGACACAGGGGTCCCTGGTTCATCCCAACCTGCACTCCCTTCACCGCCATGCCTGGCTCCTGAAGAGTAAGAAGTGAGTAGGTACAAGGTGTCCCAGAGAGTCTCTGAGATTTTTCTATCTGCTTGTAATCCCTCTACTAGAAAGACTAGCACAGCCAAATGGAGATTCTTTTCTGAATGGTGCTCCAAATCCCATATAGATCCAATTCTAATGCCCACTAGACAAGGTTTTGGAGTACCTCCTGGACCTCTCTGATGCAGGATTACAGTACTCTTCAGTTAAGGTCCATTTGTGTGCTGTTTCAGCATACTGTGAGCCTGTTTGGAACCTCACTCTAGCTCAACTGCCTCTTTTTAAGAGGTTCTTGAAGGGCATTTTGCACACAAGGCCCTAGTCAAGAAACGTGTCACTACCTGGGACCTCAACTCACCCAAACCCCTTTGAACCCTCGCTACATATGACCTCAAATTCCTAACTTAGAAAACTGTGTTTTTAGTAGCCATCAGCTCAGCCCGCAGGATCTCTGAGATACATGCTTTGGTCACAGACCCTCCGTATACTGTTTTCCATAGAAGCAAGGTGGTTCTCCGCACACACACCTAGTTTCTGCCTAAGGTGGTGTCGGAGTTCCACTTGAACCAGCATTTGGTACTACATACATACTTTCCCAATTACCAGAATAAGGGGGAGTTAAAAGAGCCCTCACGTTCTACCTCAGTTGAACTAGGGACTTCTGACAGTCAAAACAGCTCTTCATTTCCTTTAACCCCAACCAGCTGGGTCATTTGGTTACAATCAAATGCATTTCTGTATGGATCATCATTTTCCTCCGCCAATGCTATTCCATGGTGCAAGTCATGTTGGAAGACCAGGTTCATGCGCACTCCACCAGAGTGATTGCTACATCCCTGGCAGATATTCTCTCTGTCCCTATTGCTGATATTTGCAGAGCTGCCACGTGGAGCACAGTGCACACCTTTATCAAGCACTATGCCCTGGATGTCCATGCCAGGCAGCATGCCTCTTTTGGCAGGACAATCCTTAATGGACTCCTGTCCTGAGAGCTCCAGCTCCTACCACCCTACCCGGGGGACTTTCATCTCAGCTTAGTACTGTAACCCTTTGCTGTGAATCACTGGTGAAAATTGGTCCTGGAAGATATGAAAATTATGTACTCATCGTAATTCTTGATCTTCTTGGTGATCTTCACCACTGATTCACACACCCACCCTCCATCCCCTGGGCTCACTGTTTCTGTTCATTGGTCTTCACCCCCTTTGTTTTGGTTTGGGCTGTGAAGACACTGCTTTCTTTATTGTTAACCCTTCTTACATGGGTTGCAAGGGCTGTCTTATGCTCTTTCAGTTAGGTAGTGTACTTAGGTTACGCAGCTCCTCCTCGGTGAAAAAGGTACTGAGGTGGTTGAGGGCTGGTGCTGAGGTAAGCCATGCAGTGCCACGCATGCATGCAGTCTACCTTGGTACCAGCCCTCCTGAAAAGTTCTGACTCCCATAGGGTTCTAGCGCCTTCAGCTCAGAACTCATTGGTGTGAATCAGTGATAAAGGTGGTCTAAAAAGATCAAGAATTACAGTGAGTATGTAATTTTCATTTACATACTCACCGTAATGGTAGATCTTCGAGAGAATCTCTTTCATCAGGCCACACCTATGGAACTATAAGCTGCCAGGTACTACGATTACATGGAAACTTTAGCAAGCAGTCCATCAGAGACTGCCCATGATCACATCAGAAGTCGGCTGCTACATAAACGTGTGGCCCTTCCTCAGTTCTCCACCAGAGATCATGCTTGGAGGACCTCTCTGTAGGGGACCAGGAGAACCTAGGGCTCTGCCAACCAGGCAAGGCAGAGAGCTACAGGTAGACCATCATGGAGAAGGAGACAGCACTAATCAGAGTCTCAGGACCCTTCGGGATGCAGGGTGGGACAGCATGGCCTGATGAAAGAAATTCTCTCAAAGATCTACTGTCATGGTAAATACCTAACTGTTCTATCTTCTTTGAGGATACCTTCTTCATCAGGCCATGCCTATGGAACGAGTACCAAGCAGTACTGACCATAAAACAGTCTGGGTGGCTGGCCTATAGGCCTAAGAAAGCAGGCCCTGAAGCACAGCTAGGCCAAATCTAGCCCTTTGAGAGGCAATGTCCAGACTGCAGTGTTTAGTGAAAGTGTGGATAAGTATTCCAGGTGGCAGCTACACAGATGTGTGCAGCAGACACATTTGTGAAACAGGCAGGTGTGTGGTGTGTGAATTTTGATATGAAGGTAGGCATCCTTTATGTCAAGGGAAGAGATCCAGTCCCCTGCCTGCAGCAATGGGAGTAGACCTTACAGAGTGATCATTCTGAAGTTTTTGTACTCTATGAAGAAGTTCAGGTCCTTGAAATCTAGAGTGGGCTGCAGGTCTCCTGTCCACTTCGAGACTAGAAAGTACCAAGAGTAGAACTCCATGTTTCTTTGTTTGAAAGACACAGGCTCTGTGGCCTTCTTATGATGCAAAGTCTGAATTTCTTCCAGGAGCAGAGGAAGGTGGTCTGGAAGATAGTGAGTTGCCACTGGTGGATGCAGGTGCATCCAAAAGTTCCAGAGCATGTCCTTGTTCTATGATTTCTAGAACTCAGTCATCTGTTCTCACTTCCTTCCACTGAGTTAAGTGAAGAGAGAGACAACCCCCTACAACTACCCCTGGAGGTAATGGTGGTTGGGGGGTTCACAAGGAGTCAGGCGGAGCTGGTTTGGACTCCTCCTGTGGCACCATCTCTAGGGAGCTTTCAAATGGGCACCTGGGGTGGTGCCTGGGGTAACAAGGCTCCTGCTCCCTTGCCCCGACCTTGCTGTCTGGGTGGTTTCTAGCACCAACTGGACAAAAGAGACCCCTTGCCTACCCTTTGATTGGGTGTGGCACTGAGAAAGGACTGTTGCACATCATTTGTAAACCCTTCCACCCTGAGCCATGAATACCTTCTTAGACAGATGACCAAGGCAGCATCCCTGGCAGAAGTATCTGAACACCATAGGCTGTGCTAAGCAAATGCTTGCCCACATCAGCCCCAGCAGTGAGAGCCTTAAAGAGCAGCTGACGCCTTTGGAAAAACTTTGGAAAACAATATTTAGACACAATTCAGCTTGTATTTCATATACACGTGTGTGTGTGTGTGTGTGTGTGTCTCTATATATATATATATTTCTCCCATCTATTACTTATTACTGAAGAAATTTCCACAAAAACAAGATCTTCCTGGACATAAAGTCTCCACCACTCATTCACACTAATGGGATCTACACCGGAGGTGCTAGGACCCAGCGGGAGCAAACTTTTCAAAGGGTTGGTGCCAGAGATGAGCCATGAGGAAGTGGCACCATGACCAGCATGTACAGTAAAGACTACCTCAGCGTCAACCCTCCAACCACCTCAGTTTCTTTTTTCCCACCGAGTGCGTTTCAGTGACGACGTTGCTCTCCTGCCAGGAGTCAGACTTCAAACTAGCAGCATAGTTTTCAGTTTATTGTTTTGTAATTTATCTTTAAAAGTACAGAGTAGATTTTAATTAAATTTATTGATTAATAAAGAAGTCTTCGGCCCTCCATTGATGGAGTTGACCATGAGCGGGTCAGGTGACAGTAGGGAGACTTCGTATGAAAGCTGTTCAGTCAGCCGGGCTGGGTCCGGTCCTCTGCCCTCCCCGGAGGATGGGTCTGACAATGGATGGTCCAATGCTCAGGGAGATGGGCGGTCCCCCCGAAAGCATAAAAAGAAACAGTCCTATTGGTGGCACCGTTCTGCCTAGAGTTCTCCTTCAGCGCACAAGTCGAGAAAGAGAAGGCATCACTTGAGGTCGCCTTCTGGTATGTCTGCGCGTCGACGGTCGGTCATTGGGGCTAGGCACCAGTCTCTTCCCCTCTCGGAGTCGCCAGTTTCTGGCTCCCGTGCCTGACCTCTTCGATATCGGAGCCCGTCCCCGCCTATTGGATGGGTCTCCGATGAGCAGTTTCACCAGTGGGCTGCTCTTATGGTGCAGTGGGCTCAGAGGTTGGCCCAGCTGCCTGGCCCGGTCACTCTGGAGCCTTTGAGCTGCTCGAGGGGCTGAGTAGGGCGGTTGGACCTTCCTAGCTGCGTCGCACCTTCTTTGGTGCCATCAACTCTGTGCTCAGGTGTTTTCCCCTCTCACATGGCTGCGGCACAGGGGCCCACACTGATGCCTCTATCTCCTGTTAATTTTCCTCCTTTTCCTTCAAATCACAGTTTTTGGAACCATGGGACACTCTCAGAGCCGTCTGTGGTGCCGGGGGCTCTGTTGGTGCCATCTGCGGCGCCAGGGGCTCTGTTGGCACCGTCCGTGGTGCCTAGGGCTCTGTCAGTGCTGTCCATGGCGCTGGGGGCTCTCATGGCACTGTCCACAGCGCCGGGGGCTCTGTCGGCACCATGGCCTTTGTCAGTGCCATGTGCTGGGCTTTTTCCGATGGCGCTGACTTCCTTGGGTTCGGCGCTGTGTTCATCATCGGCGCCGATGCTTAGTGCGGTGCCATCCAGCCTCCAGGGCTTTTCGACTCCGATTCTTTCCTCTTCTAATTTCCATTCTGATTTTCACTCCTTTCCTGTCCATACAGTCCCCCCTGGACTGTCAGGAGATGATTTTGAGCCTGACCCAGATCTTCATCTGGGTGATGATGTTGAAGGAGCAGGAGTTAATCCTGCTGCAGAGCCTGTGGTCGAAGAACTTTCCTTTAAGTCTCTGCTGAAAAATTTAAATTCCACTCTTTCTCTCCAGACTACAGAAATTGATCCTGGGAAGCTTTTAAGACTCCCAATACCTACATCTCCCGGAGATCCCTATGGATTCTCAGATGGTATGGAACAATCCTGCTCTCATCTCTTCCATGGCTAACTCCATAGATAGGAGTACGCTGCTCCCAAGGATCAACCCATATTGGCCTCACAAGCTTTTGCTGATCCCATTGTAGTCATAGCAGAGAATGACAAGGCCGTTCTCTCTCCGGCATCCTCAGCCCGGCCTATCAATAAAGAATCTCGTAAGATAGACACCTTAGGTAAAAGAATCTTTGCTGCCTCCACCCTGGGTATGCGATTGCCAGCTACCAGGGCTGTTTTCTCAATATAAATATGTCCTTTGGCATTCGCTCAAGCAAATGGTAGAAGCTCTGCCTGAGTCGGAAACTAATTCAGAGCTACTTCACACCATAACCAGGGCATCGAGTCCAATAACCAACAGGTTAAAGCTGTAATGGACGCTTTCAATACTGGCTTTCGAGCAGCGGGCGGTGGCATTTGTACCATCGCCACTCCTGCTACGTACTTCAGGCTTCACGAATGATGCCCAGCAGCAGGTCTTGGCCTTACCCTTCGACGGTATGTATCTGTTCAGACCCCAGGTGGAACAAGCTCTGGAAGCCACACAGAAGACTAGGTCAGCCAAGATAGTTCGACCCGCACCCGCCCCCTCTTGGGGGGGGGGGGAGGGGTGCCAATAAACATCAGTTTCATAACTGTCAGTCCTTCGGCAAAGGCGAGGGGCTTTAAAAAGCCACACCCAGCAGCCACAAAGAAAACGCAGCAGAAGACACAAGCCCACAAAGCTCCCAGTGCCACCTTCTGAGTTCTCGCCCAGGTCCCACCTCAACTGCCCAAGGGACTCTTCCTCAGCAGTGGAGGATGTCTGACTCAGTTCTACAACCGTGGAAGTCTCTAACATCAGACAAATGGGTCCTCAGGATTATCCGTGAGGGGTATTCGCTCAATCTTTCAGAAACCCCCCAGATTGTCCCCCCCAAACGACAGCCCAGACTGTTGGCTGTACAGTCAGACCTTCTTGCTTCCGAGGTGCAAGGCCTTCTGAACAACAGGGCAGTAGAAGTAGTTCCGCAGGACCAAGGAAACACAGGTTCTAGGGACATGGATATGTTGTTCATCCACACTGTCTGGCAGGTTCCTTGCCGCTTTAAATCTTGCCGGAAGGTCTTCAAGCTGGCGCCTCCCACCCACCCGGGTGGTAAAACTCTCGGCTCCGCCCCATGACCCCTACCACTTGGAAGCTCAGGTTCCCTCCTTAACACTCTGCATATAGACTAGATCCTAATTCTTCGGTTCGCCCAAAACTCATTCTTAAATGTTCAAGACTTCGATCAAATTACTCCCTTGCAACTGCGATGGACAAATCGACTCCTGGTTTTTGGCGGTGCCCATGTGGGCAGAAAATGTCCAGGATGGATCCGCACTCCATGTGCGTCTACTGCCTCAGCCTAGACCATGACCCGCAGGCCTGCGAGTTATGCCGTTCGTTTTTGGCCAACGTCCTGGAAGACCGCGCTGCCCGGTTACAGCTTGGGCGCCCCGAGAAGCGCCACCCGCCGTGAAGTCAAAGGAGGCCCATTGGACGGTGTCTCCGTGGCTGGCTCAGCTGAGCAACCGAGCAGATGATCGCCCCTCGAGGAGGGAGGCAGCAGCAGACGCATCATCCTCTTCCTCGGTTGCGGCATTTATCCCGGCCTCTTTGGGATCCTCCTACACAGCTTCTTTTAAGGAGCTTTGCCAATCCCTTTCCCACGAAGGAGAGGGCCATCGGACATTCTTCTCGGTCAAAGAAGGACTCGAAGAGTAAGGTCCCACACCGTCGGCGTTCGTGGGAGCGGGAGAGGTCCCCTTCCCTGGACAGTTGACACTCGACTTCGGTCGAGGTTGCGGCTAAGGCCACTGGCTTCACGGTGTCCCTGTCAGGTCAGCCGGCTGAGACACCCATCGACGCGATTGAGATTTTTCTCGACCTGTCGGACGGGCTGTTGACTGGTGAAGCCGACAAACCTTCTTCACCGGGTCGCCCGGGGGAGACAGAGGACTTGCCTGTGCCTCCTGTGCCAGAGTCCCCGGTCAAGGCTTCCGAGCCGAGGGAAGAACGGGTGTTCCCCGCCCCTTCCCAGACCCGTCCTCAGAAAAACCGAGGATCTCGGTCTCGGTCTTGGACATCATCTCGGTCCAGCAGCCCCCAGTCCCACGGCATGGTGATCTCGGTCGGCACTGAAGTAGCGGTGCCGCCACTCATCCTCGTCTTCCTCCTCGGAAGAGGAGAGACTTCGCGAGATTGCATCCGACGCTACGAGGACCTAATGTGGCAGCAGTTACTTCTGTCCAGGAACAAGCCAACGCCATCCCCAGCCATCAAGTGGCTGTCACCCTTTAGGCCGAAACAACTCCTCACTGTAGTCGAGGTGCCCAAGCCTGGACCAGTTGTTCGGCGAAAACAGCTACCCACGATTGAGGTGGAACCTCCCGCCCTCCACTGGCTTGGCTCCAGGGGCGCTGACCAGGGACTACCGGTCGGGTCAGGGGTCTGCCGCACAGGTTGTCGGGGTCACCCTCACTCCCACTGTCCTTGGCAGGTGGAGGTGGCTCAGGCCCCAGGCAGCTCTTTGGACTCCTCGGAGTCCGACAACAACTCCTCCCTGTTCTCCAGGCCCATTGACCTGGAGTCCTCCGAGGCCAGTCGACTGAACGAAAGCCCATCATCCTTTATGGGTCTGCTTCGGCTCATCTCGGAGTCCACCGGGATACAGCTCGAGCCCATATCCAAGCGGGCCAGGTATCCCCTAACGGAGATATTGGACCGAGGGGATTCGCCCACGGAGGCCTTTCCGGTGGCTGAAGCCATTGTTGGCCCAGCCTTGGTGCTTTGGCAGCGGCCGGCTTCCTGTCCTGCGCCTTCAGCCAGGATGGTCAGGAAGTATGCAGTCCCTACCGGCTCTTTGTCCGTTTTGGAACACCCCTCCGCCGAGGGGTTGGTCACGATAAGCGTTTTCCGGCATTCCGGGAATGCTAGGGATGTGGATAAGCCCCCCGACAAAGGGGTCCAAAAGCTGGACTATGCCAGGCGCAAGGTGTACGCTCGTCCTCCCTTGGCCTCCATCAGGCCAGCTCAGCCGTGCTGATGGCACACTTCTCCCATGCCCTCATGGGCTCCCTGGATGAGGTGATCCCTCCTCTCCTGGCCGACCTGCAGACCACAATCAAGCAGGTACGGGACCAGGGAAGGGCGGTGGCAAAACAGCAGCTCCAAACGGCTCTGGACATTGGAGACTCCTGTGCCAGATCAGTTGTGGCCGCAGTGGCCATGCACCGCAGAGCATGGCTGAGGATATCCACCTTCACGGCGAATACCCAGCATAAACTGGCAGATGTCCCCTTCCTGGGGACTGACCTCTTCAGCCCTGGAGTGGAAGGTCACCTCCAGCGGATCGAAAAGTCCAATGCCACTCTGGACTCTGTCACCTCCGCCCAGAAGGACAAGGGCTGCTCACAACAACATAAGTCCTTTCGCCTTCTGCACCTGCAGCACGTCCTGCCCAACAGCACCAGCATCAGGGGCCAAGAGAGGGTCGCACAGACCCCAAACTAAGCCTGTGGCTTCTCGTTAGGAAGCAAGGAGGAAAAGGCCCAGGAGGTCCCTCGGCGGGTCCCCTCCTCCAAGCCTGCCAGTGACCTGGGTTGAGGGGGGTGCTCCCCAGCTGCTCACCTCCCCCTGGGTTCCCCCCATGGGGACGGCTCCCACTCCTTCAGCCTGGTCCGCTATCACCACAGACCGCTGTTGGAGGTGGTAGGAAGGGCCTGCCCCTGGAGTTCGGAGCAGGCCCCGCTTTTCCGAGTCGCCCTCGGGGCTTCCGGGTCCGTGAGTTTGTCTGCTCCCACTGAGCCGATATTGCCCCTGCTCCTCAAAAAGAGGTGATCAGGAAGGTGGCGATCCTTCTCCAGACCGGGGTTTGTGTCCAGGTACTTCCGGTCCCAAGCGGACAGGGGGCTGAGTGCCCCATTCTCGACCTGCATGACCTGAACAGGGTTCCTAAGGTCTCGGACCTTCAGGATGGTCACCTGGCTCAGATAATCCCATCCTTGGAACGAGGTGTGGTTCTGTTCTCTGGACCTCCAGGATCGCTTCTTTCACGTCCCAATCCGTCCGTCCCACACCAGAGATTCCTCCTGCTCAGGGCAGAGGGATCCTCTATGAGTTCCGGCCATGCCCCTTCTCGGCTTTCCCTAGCCTCCTCTCAGGTCTTCTAACAAATGCACAGCAGTGATGACAGCATTCTCTGGCGCCAAAGGGTCCCGTGTGCCCTTACCTGGATGACTGGCTGATTGCAGCCTCCCGAACGGAGGTGGAGCGGTCGCAGAGATCTGGCCCTCAGGTGAGTAAATACAGGTTACTCACCTGTAACAGGAGTTCTAGGAATGGTATATGTTGTTCATCCACACTGTCTGGCAGGTTCCTTGCCGCTTTAAATCTTGCCGGAAGGTCTTCAAGCTGGCTCCTCCCCCCCACCCGGGTGGTAAAACTCTCGGCTCCGCCCCATGACGCCAGATCTAGCCCGCTGGAAGCCAGGTTGTGTGTCGAAGCCGGGGAGGTCGGGGTCGTGAGGATGAACAACATATACCATTCCTAGAACTCCTGTTACAGGTGAGTAACCTGTATTTCTAGGGACATGGATATGTTGTTCATCCACACTGTCTGGCAGACTCCTAGCAGTTCTCCGGGAGGAGAGAGGCAAGGCTCACACCCCCTACTTAGGGAATAGAGACTGGAGAACCGAGGCCCCAAAACCAACATCCCGGCGTGACTCAAGGTCAATGTGGTAGTGGGTAATGAAGGTATGTGCCGACTTCCAGGTAGCAGCCCTGCAGATATCCTGGATAGGGACGCCCTGGAAGCAGCTAACGGGCGAGCGGTATGGCGGGTAGAATGAGTCTTATCCCTCTGGGAGGCTCCATGCCTCGCGCAACCCATAGCAGAGATCTATGCAGGAGGTGACCCACCTGCTTATCGCCTGCTTGGCTGCAGGTCTGCCAGGTGTGGCTTCAGCGGAGATGAGAAACAGCTGGTGAACCTCTCCCCGACTTCAGCCGCCTGCTCTTTATAATAAGCGAGCTCTCTAGGGCTCAAAGTATGGAGCTATATTCAGCCTCCCGGGTGTGATTGGGTAGAACACCAGCAGAGTCAACACCTGGTTAAGGTGAAACTCTGACATCACCTTCGGAAGGAACTTCAGGTGGGGGCGCAGGACAACCTTGTCCCTGTGGAAGACCAGATAAGGAGACTCGATGGAAAGCGCCTGGAGCTCTCCCATCCTTCTGGCAGACGTGATAGCCACCAAGAAGGCGGTCTTCCATGACAGGTGGGAGATATCGCACCTGTGCACTGGTTCGAATGGCTTGCCCATGATCTTGGCCAATACCAGCAGTAGATCCCATGGAGGTGGAGGTTCTCGCACCGGAGGGGAAATGTGATCAAGGCCTTCGAAAAAGCACCACACCACCTTCCCCTGAGCCACCGACTGCTTCCCGGCCCACGTCCGGTAAGCAGATCTGGCTGCCAGGTGCACCTTAAGGGTCGTCGACCGAAGCCCTTGCTGAGAAAGGGACCACAGGTAGTCCAGAATGCTTGCCAAGGAACAGGAGTAAGGGTCCAGGCCCTTTCCCTGACACCAAATGGAGAATCTCTTCCATTTGAAGGCATGGCATTTTCTGGTCGACTTCTTACGGGACGCCTCAACGACGTTGAGGACCTCGTCGGAAAGACCCAAGGCCTGGAACTCTAGTTGCTCAGGAACCAGGCCATCAGTTGCAGGGATTGAAGGTCTGGATGGAATACCTTCCCCTGATTGACTGAGATCAGGTCCGGGCGGGCTGGAAGCTGCCTCAGGAGCCTGGAGCTGAGACTGAGGAGATCTGGATAGCAGAACTGGCAAGGCCAGTCTGGGGCTACCAGAATCACCTGCGCCTTGTCCCTCCTCACCTTGAGAAGCACCTTGTGGATCAAGGGAAATGGGGGAAAGGCGTAGAAGAGGCCCGGGGTCCACGGCCTCGAGAAGGCATCCCCCTGCAGCGAGCCCTGCTGAGGGGGGTGGGCATAGAACAGTCCCAGCTTTGCAGTCTTCCTGGAGGCAAACAGGTCCGCCTGAGGCGTGCCCCAGTGGGAGAAGAGATCTTGTACTACCTCCGGCAGGATAGACCACTCGTGAGACGCAGCCCCTATCCGGCTTAGGGCATTGGCCAGGGTGTTGGAGGCTCCTGCCATGTGAATGGCTAGGAGATCCGCCCAGGCTGCGCATCGTAAGCGACCATATGCAGAGAGCTTCTTTGCATAACAGCATGGAGCGCATCCTGCCCTGGCGGTTTAGGTAGTACATGGTCATGGTATTGTCCATCTGGACCTGAACCACTTGACCCCGTAGAAATGGAGCAAAGGCAGTGAGAGCTAGGCGGACCGCTCGGAGCTCCAGCAGGTTGATATGGCATCGGGACTCCCAAGGGGACCAGAGGCCTTGCGCTCTGTGCTCCCCCAGATGGGCACCCCAACCCATCAGAGATGCGTCGGTCGATAGACCGTTGGCTCGGGGCGGACGAACGGGATACCCTCCTGCAGATGTGCCAGAATGGTCCACCACTGGAGAGCGATCCACATTTCCTGGGTCACTGTCACCAACTGATCCAACGGATCGTAGCGTCGTGACCACTGGCTAGCCAGTCCCCAATAAAGGGGACGCATGTACCAATGGGCGCAATGGACCATGCTGGTGCAGGCCACCATGAGGCCCAGGAGGCGCAGGAAGTCCTGGGCAGGGCACGATTGCCCAACTAGAAATGATTGGGCAAAGGAGGAAAGAACCTCGGCCCTGTCCGCCAGGAGCCAAACTCTGGCTCGAAAAGAGTCGAGCTCTGCCCCGATGAAGTGTATCACCTGCTTCGGCACAAGTTCCGACTTGGCCTCGTTGATGAGGAGGCCAATCTGAGAGCAAACCTGGAGGGCCAGATCTCTGGACCGCTCCACCTCCGCCCTGGAGGGGGCTGCAATCAGCCAGTCGTCCAGGTAGGGGTACACCCGGACCCTTCGGTGCCGCAGGAATGCTGTCACCACTGCCATGCATTTGGTGCAAACCTTGGGAGCTAGAGAGAGGCCGAAGGGCATGGTCCAGAACTCGAAAAGGGATCCCTCCGCTCTGAAGTGGAGGAATCTCTGATGAGACGGACGGATCGGGACATGAAAGAACGCATCCTGGAGATCCAGGGAACAGAACCACACGCCTCGTTCCAAGGATGGGATTATCTGAGCCAGAGTGACCATCCTGAAGGTCCAAGACCTTAGGAACCTGTTCAGGTCATGCAGGTCAAGAATGGGCGCTAGCCCCGTCTGCTTTGGGACCAGGACATACCTGGACACAAACCCCGGTCTGGAGGAGGATCCGCCACCTTCCTGATCACCTCTTTCTCGAGGAGCAGGGCAATATCGGCTCATGGGCCGACAGGCTCGGATTCTGTGGACCCCAGGGGACCGACGGCTCGAAAGGGAGGGGTCTGCCTGACTCCAGAGGCAGACCCTTTCCTACCACCTCCAACACCCAATGGTCCATGGTGATAGCAGACCAGGCGGAAAGGAAGTGGCGGAGCCGTTTCCCCACAGGGGGAACCCAGGGAAGGGTGACGAGGTTGGGGGTGACACCCCTCAACCCATCACTGGGCAGGCTTGGAGGAGGGACCGGCCGAGGGATCTCCTGGGCCTTTACCTCCTTGCTTCCTATTGGAGGAAGCCGCTGGCTTGGGTTTGGGATGCCAAGCACGAGCCTGCTGGCCCTGGTGCTGGTGCTGTTGGACCGGTCATGCTGCAGGAGCCGAAGGACGAAAGGACTTATGCTGTTGCTGACGGTGGCCTTTGTCCCTCTGGGCGGAGGTGACCGAGTCCAGAGTGGCGTTGGACTTTTCGATCCGCTGGAGGTGTCCCTCCACTCCAGGGCCGAAGAGGTCAGTCCCCAGGAAGGGGACATCTCCCAACTTGTGCTGGGTATCCGCCGTGAAGGTGGATATCCTCAGCCATGCACTGCGGCGCATGGCCACCGCGGCCGCTACTGACCTGGCACAGGAATCACCTATGTCCAGAGCAGTCTGAAGCTGCTGCTTCACCACCGCCCTACCCTGGTCCCACACCTGATGGACCATGGTCTGCAGGTCGGCCGGGAGATGAGGGATGACCTCATCCAGGGAGCCCATGAGGGCATGGGAGAAGTGTGCCATCAGCACGGCCGAGCTGGCCTGTTGGAGGCCGAGGGAGGACACAGCGTACACCTTGCGCCCAGCATAGTCCAGCTTCTTGGACTCACTGTCGGGGGGCTTATCCACCTCCCGAGTGTTTGCAGAATGCCGGAAGACGCTATCGGTGACTAACCCCTCGGCAGAGGGGTGCTCCGAGAAACCGGGCAAAGAGCCGGTAGGGACCGCATACTTCCTGGCCATCCTGGCCGAGGGCACAGGACAGGAAGCAGGCCGCTGCCAAAGCTCCAAGGCTGGCCAACAATGGCCTCAGCCACAGGGAAGCCCTCCGTATGTGAATCCCCTCAGTCCAGTATCTCCATCAGTGGATACTTGGCCCGTTTGGACACGGGCTTGAGCTGCATCCCAGTAGACTCCGAGATGAGCCAAAGTAGACCCATGAAGGACGATGGGCTATCGTCCAATGACTGGCCCCCAGAGGACTCCAGGTCAACCTGCTTGGAGAACAGGGAGGAGTCATCATCGGACTCCGAAGAGTCTGCGAAGAGCTGCCTTGGGCCTGAGCCACCCTCCACCTGCCGAGGACGGTCAGGAGTGAGGGTGACCGACAACCTGTGGGGCAGGCCGTGACCCGACCGAGAATCTTTAGTCGGTGCCCCAGACTTCGGTTGTGGAGGCAGAGGGTCCACCACAATCGGTGGGGCAGCTAGATTCGGCCGAACAACCGGCCCAGAAATGGGCATCTCGACTGCGGCAAGCAGTTGCTTTGGCCATTCGGGCGACAGCCACTTGATGGCCGGGGGATGAATCGGAGTCGATTTACTGCCGGACAACAGTAACTGCTGCCACATAAGCTCCTCATAACGCCGACTCAATTTGCACCGAAGCCTCTCCTCTTCTGAGGAGGACGAGGAGGAGGAGGAATGGTGTCGACGCTTACTTCGGTGCCGAGACCGAGACTGCCGATGTCGGTGGGAACGGCTTGACCGAGATGAAGTCCAAGACCGAGACCCTCGGTGTAACCGAGGGCGGGCCTGGGAAGGGGCCGGGGACACCTGCTCTTCCCTCGGCTCGGACACTTTAACCGGGGACTGCCACCCCGAAGGCAGGGGCAGATCCTCGGTCTCCACTGGGGGAACCGGGGAAGAGGGGTTGTCGGCTTCACCAGTCGACAACCCGTCCGACGGGTCGAGGAATATCTCAACTTCGTCGACGGGTGTCTCGGCAGGCTGGCCTGATGGGGACGCCATGAAGCCAGCGGCCTGAGCCGCAACCTCGACCGAAATCAACGGTCGGCTGTCCGGGGAAGGAGACCTCTCCCGCTCCCACGAACGCCGACGGTGGGACTTACCCTTCGACTCCCTCTTCTTGGGCTGAGAGGAATGTCCCGGTGGCCCCTCTCCCTTCGTGGAAAGGGACTGGCAAAGCTCCTTGAATGAAGCCGAATAAGAGGAACTCAGAGAGAGCGGGATAAACACCGCGACCAAGGAGGAGGAAGATGCGGCCTGGGCCGCCTCCTCCTCGAGGGTGATCATATGCTCGAGCTGCTCAGCCGAGCCAGACACCGCCCAACGAGCCTCTTTGGATTTTACCAGCGGGTAACGCTTCTTGGGGCGCCCGAGCTTCAATTGAGCAGCGCGATCCTCCAGGACGTTGGCCGAAAAGGAGCGACACAACTCGCAGGCCTGCGGCTCGTGGTCTAGGCCGAGGCAGTAGACGCACGTGGAGTGCGGATCCGTCCTGGACATCTTCTGCCCGCAAGGGCACCTCTGAAAACCGGGAACCGATTTGTCCATCGCAGCCGCGAGGGATAAAGAAGAACAAAGTTTAGAAAACTTCAAAACTAGTTTCGGACGAACCGAAGAGTTAGGGTCCAGTCTAAAACGCAGAGTGCTAAGGAGGGAACCTGAGCTTCCAAGCGGTAAGGAAGATCTGGCGTCATGGGGCGGAGCCGAGAGTTTTACCACCTGGGTGGGTGGGAGGAGCCAGCTTGAAGACCTTCCAGCAAGATTTAAAGCGGCAAGAAACCTGCCAGACAGTGTGGATGAACAACATATCCATGTCCCTAGAACCTGTATTTTCTACTCCCATTACTTTCTAGTTCCGAAGAAAACTGGAGGCATGCACCCCATTCTGGATCTCAGAAAGTTAAACAAATTCCTTCATAAGGAAAAGTTCAAGATGATATCTTGACATAGCAGGTTATACTTAGTAAGGTATTCTATCAGTTGGTCGGCAGCTATTCTCTCCAGTGCTTTTGAGAAAGGAGGGAGAATGGAGATTGGTCTATAGTTGCTTGTAACAGATTTATCGCCACTTTTGTGGATAGGTGTCACCATCGCTGATTTCCATTTTTGGGGGAACTGAGAGAGCATGAGAGATTTGTTAAGGATTTTGGTGAGGGGGGGTCAGGACTTCATCGAGGGTAAGAGCGAGGAGTTTCAGGTTGAGGGAGTCACTGCTTGATCTAGACTTTCCAAGTACTCGAAGGAGGTACTTTTTTGTGATGTCCTTGGAGACGGCTTTGAAGTAGAACAGCGATTTCCCTCCAGATTTCTGACTTTGACTGAGTTAGTGGTTTCTTTAGGGGGATCAAAGAAAGTTGGCGGTAAAACATGGCTAAGGTTGGTAAATGCTGCATTAAAGGCATTTGCCATGGTCACATTAAGATAGCTAGAACCCCACCCACTCCCACTTGAGGGGGTGGGAATAAGCGTCAGTTTCATAGCCATCAGTCCTTTCGTGGCAAAGGCAGAGGAGGCTTTAACAGAAACCAAACTCCTCAGCCGCAAAAGAAAATGCAACAGAAGGCACAGGGACCAAAAGTGTCCAGTGCTACCCTCTGAGTTTCTGGCCCAGGTCCCACCTTAGCTGTCCGAGGGAGATGCTTCTTCGGCAGTAGGAGGATGTCTGACTCATTTCTACGACCAGTGGAGGTCTGTAACATCCGACAAATGGATTCTCAGGATAATCCGCGAGGGGGGTACTCTCTCAACCTGTCGGAAACTCCTCCGGATCATCCTCTCAAGCGACAACCCAGGCTGTCTGCTGCGCAGTCAGACCTTCTTGCTTCCGAGGTGCAAGTCCTTCTGAACAACAGGGCAGTTGAAGAAGTTACGCTGGACCAGTAAAACACAGGTTTCTACTCCCATCACTTTCTGGTTCCAAAGAAAACTGGCGGCATGCGCCCTATTCTCGATCTCAGAAAGTTAAACAAGTTCCTCTACAAGGAAAAGTTCAAGATGATATCACTTGGTACCCTGTTACCTTTGATTCATCAACACGATTGGCTAGCCTCCCCTGGACATGCAGGATGCCTACCAACACATTCTCATACACCCAAAGTGCCACTGTTACCTAAGGTTGATGGCATTGGGTCAGCACTACCAATTCAGAGTCCTGCCTCGAGTCTTTACAAAGTACTGTGCAGTTCTCACGACGCATCTAAGGAAAATCGAAATCCAAGTATTCCCATATCTGGACAACTGGCTTCTCGCAAGCTCCTCCAGATAAGAGACTCTGGAGGCCGTGGCTACGGCCTCAGACTTCCTCATGTCCATGGGAGTTCTGCTCAACCTGAAAAAGTTACAGCTGCAGACCTCCCAGAAGCTTCTCTTCATAGGAGCACTTCTGGACACCTCCTGCGCAAAAGCCTTCCTTCCGGAAGACAGAAGGAGCAATATCCTTCAGATGGCCTGCTTTATCAGAGAGAACAATTCAGTTCGAGCTCTTTCGATGCAGTGGATGCTGGGTTTCATGGCATCCTCGGTGTCCACTGTACCTCTGGCTCGTCTTCATATGAGAACCTCTCAGTGGATGCTCAGCACTCAGTGGTCACCAGCCACTCACCCTCAGTCCTTTCACATCAAGGTGACAGAACCGTCGAAATGGTCACTCACCTGGTAGTCTCAGGAGGACAACCTTCTGGAAGGATATCCCTTCACCGCGCTAGATCCCCAGATCTCCATTACCATGGATGTGTCCTTACTGGGCTGGGGAGCTCACTGCCAGGATCTCCACACCCAGGGCACATGGACCCAGGACGAGTCCCAACTTCACAGAAACGTTCTGGAAATGAGGGCCGTCCTCTATGCAGTCCGAGCTTTGAAGGACATACTCTGTCACAAGACCATTCTCCTTTAAACGGACAACAAGGCAGTGATGTATTACATCAACAAGCAGGGCGGTGCCCACTCTTACCCATTATGCAAGGAAGCAATGAGAGTGTGGGAATGGTGTCTGGAGCATAAGGCTCTGATTCAGGTGGTCAACCTGCCAGGAGTACAAAACAAACTGGCAGACCATCTCAGCAGGACAGAGACAGATCCTCATGAGTGGTCTCTTGACTTAACCATCGTTCAGTCACTCTTCAAAGAGTGGGGAACTCCGGACTTGTACCTTTTTGCGTCCTCACTCAATGCAGAACTGCCTCTTCTGCTCCAGAAATCCAGGACCTGGCATTTTTTATCAGGATGTATTCAGGACAAAACACTTTCTCTACGCATTTCCTCCTCTTCGCCTAGTTCAGAGAGTGCTGCTCAAATTGGAGGCACGGGGGGGGGGCAGACTGATTCTCATTGCCCCATTTTGGCCTCACCAGATCTGTTTTCCTGTAATCAACAGGCTATCGGAAACCTCCCCGAAACTGCTTCCACTCCAGATGAACCTTCTGACCCAGGGCCTTGTAGTTCATCCCAACCTGAGGTCCCTTCACCTCCACGCCTGGCTCCTGAGGAGGTAGAGGTGAACAGGTTTGTTTCTCATATAGTTTCAGATAGTCTCCTAGCTGCACGCAAGCCAGCTATTTGAAAAACGTACACAGCTAAGTGGAAGTGTTTCTCTGTCTGATATGCAAAATCATATTGGAATCCCTTTTCAGCCCACCGAGTAAAGTACTGGAGTATCTCTTAGACCTCTCCAATACAGGTCTATAGTACTCTACAGTCAAAGTTTATTTTGCACAATTTTAGCTCGATACTCTCCCATTAGTACAGATGAGTGGTGGAGACTTTATGTCCAGGAAGATATGGAAATTATGTACCTACCGTAATTCTTGATCTGCTTGGACGAAGTCTCCACCATTCATTCACACGCTCACCCCCCACCATCCCCCGAGCTCACTTCTCTGTTTATGGTCTTCACTCCTCCAATCGTTGGGCTGTGAAGACTTTGCTCTTTGACCTTTCTTACACAGGTCATTCGGACTATCTTCTGTCCAATATTTAGGTTAGTCCTCTCTAGGTTAGTTACGCTGCATCTCCTCTGAAAAAAGGTACTGAGATGTTGCCCACGCCGAGGGTCCATACCGCAAGTAACCTAGCTTTATGGCGCTTTCTCCTTGTGGCTCACCTCGTGCCAGCCTCCTGAAAAGTTTGGCTCCCACTGGGTCTTAGCGCCTCCAGCGTTCTCCCATTAGTGTGAATGAGTGGTGGAGAGTTTGTCCAAGAAGATCAAGAATTACAGTAGGTACGTAATTTCCATTTCCCTCGGCTGCTCGTTTGTTCGGCAGTCGTGGGCTAGGAAAGGGTTCCCCTGACCACATGACTGTGCAGTAGCTGGAGCGAGGGCTGCTACGGTTCACGTAGGCTTAGCCGCTCTTTCAGCACGGATCTCCTCCAGTAATTTGCAGAGGGTCTCATTTTCGTCTTTGATACTTCGATAGCTAGGACCATTGCAGTTCCAGCCATCCTGTTGGGCATTTGGATTTTTCCAATTGCCTTTGTTTCTGTTCCTGTTATTTTTATAATTCCGGATCCCCCCCTTGTGCGACTGCTTGTCGTCAGAAGGGGTGTCAGGTTTCTGGTTGTCACCCTCCACAGTGTAGTAGGTAGGTGTATCGGGGGTAGGTGCACTGCAGCCACTTGTGCTGCAGCAACCTTGTTGGTTTTGCCGCAAGTGAGGTTATGAAGGTAGACCTGATAGGCATGCTCCATTTTCATGAGAATGTTCGCAAAGGAGTCAGTATTTGGATAAACATTGAGTTCAACCTTTTCCCGCAAGGCCGGAGTCATGTTTCGGATTACAAGTCCTTGTACTCAATTTGGTCTTGGTCTGCAAGCTCTCCTGCTAGACCTTTGCCAGTACTGTATGCGAGCCATAACCATTGGTGGTAGGCTATGGGGCTTTCCTTGGCGTTCTGCTCAACCTTGTAGGCCAAGCGGGCTCCCACGATGCCTGGGGAGTTGGCGGCTATGAGGGCCGAGGCAATGTCGTCATAGACGAGGTCTTTGGAGTTACGTACTGTCTCTGGGAGCTTGGCCCAGAGGGTAGCTTCAATCGTCTGTCGCAAGACTTGAACCTGGTAATCGCATTGGAGAGAAAGCTTCTTGCAAAGGAAGCATACCTTGTCCAACTGGCAACTGAGATTGTCAGTTGGACCCATCTGTCCGATACTTTGGGCAATTTGCTGGACAGAGTGGGCGACTTGTAGGGGATTGGAAGTATTCGTAGTCGCATTCAATTCAATATGCTCCATGGTGCCACGAAGAGCAGCTTCTGCTGCTGCATCAGCGACTGCCAGATACGCATGGTCCTCATTAACTGTTTCTTTGAACATTTTGTCAGTTTGGTCCCGGATGGCCCTCTTTTGGTCCTCCGGTACAGTAATGTTACTGATAACTTCCTGAATTAGGCTGCAAATCTCCAACTCATCGCCCCTGGTGAGAGGAGTGATCGGAGGTGCACCACGGAATACAGGCCTTCCGCCTGTGTCATGGGGGCCGCCATGTTTGTGTGGACGTGGTGACACAGAGTGCGTGCCAATGTAGACACCATCTTGAAGATGGCTTGCGGAAGTTGCTCCACCACAGGGGTTGGACTTGCATGTGATGTGGCATGCCTCGACATTGAAGTCGGAGTCGTCATCGCTGGATGACGCAGTCTCAGTGGGCGTATACTGGAACCCATTCATGGCCTTAACATGGCCAGCAAGAACCTCCCATTGATGGCCCACTTCGCCATCTTTTCGCTACACTTCTTGTAGCAAACTCTTGCAGTGCCCTGCTCAATACCTTTTTCAACCTCATGCTGCAACCCTCTATAAGTGGCACCCAATTTGACGTTTTCCCCAAGTTCTTCGTCTAACTCAGATTCAGTCTCTGATACTCCTCTTTCAACTCAGCATTCTCCTTTCTCAAACCCTCATTCGTATCACTCAAAATATCATTCAGATATGCTAACTGTTTCTTATCACATATTCAGCCTTTCACAATCAGTTCTCAACATACAAATTTCTCACACAGTGTCTTGAGCAGTACAGTGCAACAGTCTGTTACTGGCATTGTGGAGTGACTGTCTCCTCCGCTAGTTTCTTTTCCTTTTTCTGTAACTCCGATGTCTGCAAGCCCATCTCTTTTTTTAGAGACTCATTTTGCAGTTCAAGGGAGGCACACCTCGCTATGAGACCTTCAACAGCTGTGTATAGAGCCGCAACCAAATTACCTTTGAGGTTGTATTTCTTGGTTGTTTGTTTGGACTCTTAAGTATTGCTCTGATATTTGCAGCAATGGATTGTGTGCAGACTTCGCATCCAGTGTGAAATCTGTCCATCCGCCATGGGATGTGAGGTAGTTTGAGATGTCAAGTCTCAGTTTAGTGCAAAGTTCAGGCATGACAAATAGGGGGTAGACAAACAAAGTAGTTGGAAAACTGGACAAATTCCCTGGTGCCATCACCCAACTGCTTTCCGGTACCCGGTGGGTGAACGGAGATGCCAAGGTGGTACGCCATCACTCGCAGAGGGAGTGTAAGGGGGTCCGGTGTGGGTCTGCCACACCTGAGACCAAGACGGTGGGGGCTGCCACAACCATTACCACTGTAAGCACAAGTAGGTCCAAGTAGGCGAAAATCGAACTACACTACTTGACATTCAAATAAATTGAATGAAATCTTCTTTTGTAGCTTCCAACCTGCACACGGTCGCCAAATGTAAGGTGGTAATAAATTACCTTTCTCTGGTTCTTGGTGGAACAGCACAAAGGAAGAGACAACAGACAAATGGTGTCATGTAATAAATGAAATTTAGTACAGATTGGTAATACAGACTTACTACCAACAGTGTTATCACTGGGAGAACTAGCCAGTTTTCCTCACCTAGGTAAAGCAGTCTCTCGTCTCAGAGAAGCTATGTGCTACACAGGGTCTTGTATCCCAATAATTGCTATGGCAACTACTAAAGAAGATACATAAAAAGTATATAATTAGACAGTAACAGGTGGCCTGAGTAACTATCCTAACTAACATGAGAAGTTGTTTAGCTTGCATAATTAGGCTAACAATGGGCTACTGTAAGCCCCCAAGGTCGCAATAGCAGTACAATTACTAAAGATGGTACTATTGCCTTACTTATGATAATACAGTGAAAAATAGAGTAGAAAGCATCTCTTATAGCAGTAAAACATGATGGCGCATAATATGCATTAATAAAATACAGTAGAACACAGATCCTGATACTTATGCTTTTATGATAAGTGCCTCTGCCCTAAGGTTAGTACGTGTACCTACATATGTGTTGCTGTCCGCGAGGTGGGAGTACGGTTAGGGGTGCCAGACCATGGATAACAACACTTTGAAGTGGGGCATGATCCACCCACCTTCAGAGGCAGGCATTGCACCAGGGATGCCAAGGTGTAAGAGCTCTGGGCTCTTCTCCTGATCTCCTTCCAATTACTGCACATACTGAGGAAGATCACAGCACTCCTCGCTGAGACATCAGAGGTCCTGGGGGAGGGTCTGGTGGATAGCCGGCTCCCACTGAGGGCTGGCTGAGCCCCCCACCCAGTCCATTGGCCCTTCAGGGCAGCGGATGCCCCCAATGGTAAAGTCGAAGCCATATGCTTGGTCTACGCTGGTGGGCACCTTGGCACTAGGGCTTAGTGTGGCCCCGGCCCCTGAGCAGAGTGGCACAAGCCGCAAGCCCAGGCCCTCTTCTAGCACTGCATGCACTGCCAGAAGAGGGAAGGGTTCCAGAGCCGGCCCTGCCTCAGACCCAGAGGTCACTGTTGTCTCATCCCCTGGGTGCCCCAGTGTCTGGGGGGGAAATGGTGATGTTGACCATGGGGCTGGGCACAGAGCCAGTGAGGATGGAGGCCTTCATGGGCCTGGTTCCAAGCCTGACTCAGGGTCAAGAGTCACTCCTGGGACTGCTCCTCAGGCTAGCTCCAGGGGTTGGGAAGGAACTCCTTCTGGTGCCAGGTCTGATTCCAGTGCTGCTCAGGTTCTGGTGCTGCTCACAGTGCAGGTTTTTAGCTGACTCTAGGGAGCTCTGGCCTAAAGTCTAGGCTTGGCCTGGGAGGCAGGGTCAGCCCTGGGGAGGAGTTGAGGGCAAGGCAGGGCACAGGACCTGTGGCTCACCCATCGTCTAGAGATGGTGGCAACTCTGGCAGGGGTCACAGCGCTAGCCCAGGGTCTAGTTTATCTCTGGAACTGTCTGGCCCTGGTGGATACCGGGACTGCCTTATGAGTCCTGTCCAGCTCCACTCTCCCCACCTGGAGGTTCCCCCCAAGGGCACCATCTAGACTGGTCCACTGATGTTGGCCAGTCATGTGCAAGTTTGCCAAGCCCCCTGGGCAAGGTCCTCTGAGCATTCTCGCAGCCTTGGCAGAGGACCTGGCCTAATCATCCATGACACTTCTCCTCCTCTGCTCCCTCCCTGCACTCCCAGGTATTTTGGATCCTCTTAGGCCCATGATCTGGGATCAGTTCAGGTCAACGGCTGGTGTGTGCCACCAGTACTACCTTACAGAAGATCAGGGTCATTATAGGCCTGAAGCTCCTGCACCACTGTTCTCTGAATCCAGCTTCTCCTCTTCATCTCTTCTCTGATGCTGAGTACTTCCAATGTGATGCAGAAGCTGAGTTTACATCCCTCTGTAGGTCGCTATACTGCTACTCTGGTGCTGACATTCCTTGGGAATTACAGCAATGATGTTTCTGTCATTCTTCTATGGTCCCAGCCCTTTACAGAGGCTTCCAGGCTTGTCTGGCTCTGTCCCTTTGCCCCTTCTCCATCCCCTAGGGATGTCCAACACAGATAATGCGCTCCTGCAGGGTCTCCAAGTGCTATCCCTCACTCTACTTTGAGGATTCTGGTGCTGCATCCCCCTCTGGGCCTAGGCACCCAGTGCACAACAGCCCCCTCAACAGCACTCTGCAGAGATCAATACTTGGGGCAGGAGAGTTTTTCTGGTGGCATGCACAGTACCTGTGGGTGATGCTGAGTCAGCTTTTCGCATCCATGCCGGACTGCAGGTCAACCAAGCAGACGATTCACCTTTCCACTCAGGGCCTAGAGCTGGCGAGGCACCAAGCGAGGACATCTTGCAATGCCAGTGAGGTAGCTTCTAGGTTGGTGGGAACAACCACCTGTATTTGGCAGATGGCATGGTTTCACCTCTCCCAGTTGGCACCCCTGACCCAGTGTAGGGTGATCAACTCATATTTCCAGAGGATTGACTTTTTCTGCTGCAGGTTCAGGTGTGAGTTGTCGGGGTGCCCTCCTGCTCCCAGGCCATAGGAGCCTCTGCCTGCCCTGACTGATCTCGTGTCCCACCAGATATGTGAGGTGTATCTGCCCTCCAGTGGCTACCCCCCACCAGAGGGCTGAAGGATAATCTTTTCCCTCTGTGTGAGCCAACTCCTCCGATATTTTGGGGAAAGCTTAGTACTCAGATTCATAAGTGAGAATGAATGGTAAAGATTGCCTCTTAGAAAATATGAAATTTATGTATTCACCATAATTGTTGATCTTCCAGAATATCTTCACCATTCATTAACACACGTACTCACCTTCCCCTGCTCAGGTAAGAGTCAGGGCCTCTGGACAGCTCACCTGGTGAGAATGGGCTCTTGGCATCTTCTTGCCACTCCTCGGCCCCCCGGAGGGTTAGCCCTGTTTTTCCTGGTTAGAATTGGGCCCTCTCACCACCTTCCACTCTCCTGGTTTTTTTATCCTGTGTTGGAAAAAAAACAGGAATGAGGGTCTGTAGCCTCTTTCCTAAAAAAAGAAAGGGAAAAAAACCTCACACATTTATGTTTTTCTATTTTTCACTTCCTATGCTCCTTCCCCTCTTGCTCCACATTGCAAATGTCTCCAGCCTCTTGCAACTGGCAGCACACCCTCACTACAAAGTGCAGCCCTATCCTCCGGTGCCAGGGAGAGGCGGATGCTGGGGAAGTTTATTATTTTTCAATGCTCAGCCTGTCAAGTTACATGCTGTCCCACACATAGCTGTTGGGTCTCTCCCTTTTGTCCTTCTCACTGTCTTGGAGTGGCAGCAGAACAGTAGCTGTGCTCTTGGGCTGGTCCAAGCTCTTCAACTAGCTTTTATTGCTTTTTGTTTCATTCCTTGGCTCTTGTCCTCTTTGAGCACAAGACCCTCCTAAATTGGCTTTTGCCATCCTCACCTTATGGAGATTCCCCTGTGTTTCTCCTAGGCCAGCTAGAGCTATATGCCAGGGCTGCTGCCCTCCCTCCACCTTCCTGTCCATGTGTCTGAAATAGACTCTGGCTCTATACCAGCTACCTCTATGCCATTTAGGCTCATCCCTTGGTTCTCTAAGTTGGTAGCTGGGTTTCATCATTTTTATATCCTATATCCTTTTCCTATCCCTTTGGGTTAAGCATAGCCCTCTCTCTTTTTTCTCTCTCACTTGTTTTCTTTCTTGGCAAACAGAACTGAGGAAGGGAGGAGGCATCAGTTACTGGCCAACTCTTGAGCACGATGTCACGATGTCTGTCTCGTGGTTGTCGCTGACACCAATATCAGTCCCCTAGGCTGCAAAAGACTTTGCTCCCGCTGGGTCCTAGCACCTCCAGCTTAGACCCATTGTGAATGAATGGTGAAGATATTCTGGAAGATCAATAAATTACAGTGAGTACATCATTTTCATTTTTTTCTGCTCAACATGCCTTCCTGGCCAAATACTTGATATCAAATTATTAATTTAACTTTTATTCCATGGATACTCCTGGTGATGGGATTATCAGTACAGTAACTAGCTTTCGAGATTTTAGATCCGCTCTGCTGAACAGCTAGTAAGGCTACTGAGTATTTCCTAAGCCCTGTGTCATCATTGCTGTTATTTGAACTGACCACAACGATCTGTTGATTATGTACAATTACCACTGGATTGAGTTTAAATGATTTTAAAATATGTTTATTGTTCAATTCCTGACAGGCATACAAATTCTTAGAAGAAATGCACAAGAAACTACCTACGGTAAACATTAGGTATTACATCAACCAACGGACTATCGAGACAATCCACCAAGCGCTGGGCATTCCCCTGAGCCACAGCATCGCACCAGAGCGCATACGGCACAACAGTGTGGAGGATGGGGAAGAGGTAGAGGAGGAAGTCAATGATGTGGCCTACAATGGGACCGAGGAGGACTATTAAAAAATGTAACATTGGCTATGCTAAATATGGGCTATATAACCCCACGTAAGAAGTCTGTGGTCTATAACGGTACAGAAAAAAAGCTAGCCCCATTTTATGGTCTAGGTTATCTTACGGACTACAAATTCCATAAAGGTTCCATAACGTTAATAAACAGTTGTATATATGTGTATATTTTATCACTTTTTTAGATGACTTCAATAAAATTAAAAAAATGTAAAAATGTCCTAAATCCTGTTCCAGCTAGAATGCCCTATTTCCAGATGTCACATAAAAACTGTTGCTGAAGCCTAAAGCAGGGACTGGATTAAAGGTACCACCCTGGGGGGAGCCAAATGTATGAACCAGAATTCTAGATATCTAACAATACTCTGTGGGTTCTAGAGTTGTTTAGTTTGTCTGTGAGCTTTCCCTGCCTGAGCTGCCACAGCCTCAAGTGTATACTAGTAGTCACATTTCTGTTTGTGTTCCCCCCCCCCCGCACACACTCTAAAGCTTAAAATCCAGTGCAAAGCATCGTGGGTTGCAATATGCAAATCTTTGCTTAGGAAAGGCTGATAAGGCATCATTTCACCAGTGCAAAGATGTCCCAAAACAAGTTGTGTTTGTCATAGCCATACTTGAAATTGGTACATGGGAAGCCAGGGGCTGTACCTAATAAGGACAAGAAACCATTACCGTGCACAGTGTCAGGGACATTGTTATATAAGACACCGTGCTCAGCACCAAGCTTGGTGCCGATGACACTGTCGATACTGAGTGAGACCAGTACAGGGATGCTGAGAACAGCTGACCTTGCACTACATGGATCTGCGCGGATGGCACAGAGATCGTTGCCATGCCCACCACCAGTTCCAATGCTGGGCACTGAGGTTCTGAGACTTTGAGTGGTACCAAGCAAATATTTGCTAGAGGAACCAGGTGACTGACAGGTTGTGGCACAGGCAGTTCATTGTCTGAAACAAAATCTGCAACAGCTGTGTATCCTTTTCTGAAAAGCTGAGGGGGACAATGGGGACAAGTGTTCCTCAACAGGTGGGTGTGGAGGGGGTTGCTTACGTTTCTTTACAGGATTCTTCCCCTTTCTGAGGAATTCCTGTGTCTGTTTTATCATTGACAGTCACGGCAGTCACAGACATCGTGCCTGGGCCAAGCACTCAACACACAGCAAATGTGGATCTGTAGGTGCAATTTTATCACAAACACAGACTTTAAATAAAGCCCTACCTTGCAAGTTGCACGCTGACCCCAAGAACCAGCACCAAACTAGAAAGAGAAAAATAAAGAAAATGGGGAGGCTGACCAGTCCCACTTCCTGCAGAGCTGTGTACTCGGTGTGGTAAAAGGAATAGAGACAGTTGGAGCCGATACCCCTTTTTATACAGCGGTATGCACATGACTATATGTGTGTCAGTGCTGTCAGCTCTAGAAGTTCTCATTCAGAAGTGGTCCTAGCCCTCCAGCCCTAAGACAAAAGAGTGTGGCTCTGTGGCTGTCAACTCTAGAAAGATACAGAAACCTAAAGCTGCATGTTCAACCCAGTGAGTCTTTAACTGGGAGAGAGAGGGAACAGTGTATGTCTCCCAGGAATGGGCATTCCAGTGCACAGGGTGAGCAGCTGCATTTAGAATCTGCAAGTGCAAAAGCTATTCATTGTCAGATCTGAAGAGGCACATAAGGAGCCAGCAGAGTAGGGAGGAAAAAATAGGCCTAGTCTGTGAAGAGCTTTACATGGCAACAGAAGAACCTGGACTTTGATCCAGTAGTGAAGATTGCACAGCACTAGTGCATTATGGTCCAACTTGCTAGAGGAAGTTGGAAATCTTGCCCACAGTACTCATCACTACTTGCAGACGTCAGAACTGACTCCCAGACAGGTACACATACAGAGTACTACAACAGTCTTGTCAAAGGACAGTGGATAAGACAGGGAGGGTTTCAAACTAGAGATTTCTTAAATGGTAATAATAACTACACCTGCTTTTCTGCTGATAGCTCACTGTCAAGAGTGATCATCAAGTTGTACACCAGCCCTAACCTTGCCAGTGACACCCCATCAAAGACTGGGAGCTCTAGCAATTTATCCAGCTCATCAAATGGCAAAACAGAGCACACCCGCATCAGCTTCATCTTGCTGGGATTGTTTTGAAGCCAGTTCCCCATCATCCACACTCATTCTATAATTCAGCACCTCAAACACTCCAGTAAGAGTTACTGCTGAGTAGCATCTGCATAGCAGTGGATAGCCAGTCTTAACCTCTTACCCACCTAACTATATCCGCCAGGGGCATCACAGACATGGCAAATAACACTGGAGAAAGGTTTAAGCCCTGTGGCACCTATAGGGTAATATAACAGAAGAGGAACAATTTCCCATTACTACTCACTAAGCTTGGTCTGCTAGGACTGGCCTTAACCAAGCCAAAGAGGCTGGTGTAGTGTGTCAGATGTCCAGTCAGGAATCTGTGGTACACCATGTCAACTGCCAGCAACAGTAGTCCCACTCCTGGCTTTAGTCCGATTATTCCTGACCCAGTTCAGAGCCATCACAGTGCTGTAGTTTATAGATGCCATGATGCTTTAAGTGCCAAAGTAGTCACATTGTTTCCACCTTCCCTAACAAGAGAAGGTAAGCATTGGGATAGCAACTGACCAAGGCCTCCAGATTTAAGGCTGGTTCTGTATATATGTCCTCAGGCCTGGGGCATATTTCTTTGGTGACTACCCCAGCCCTGTCCACCAACAACCCAGCTGGTGGAGGGATCCACAGTGCGGGGCCTTTAGCCTCTCATCAGCCGTCATCACAGTGGTGGTGTGGGGATTTTTTATTTTATTTATTTTACACCCCACATTCTCCCTCCCACCTTCACTGATGGCGGCCCATGTAACTATTTGGCCTTACAGATCACAGTGCCTGTGTGTGTGCAAGACCCAATCCTTGTTAGGGTGCAGACTCCCTGGCCGTCCGCGAGGGGCTGCTGCAGCAGGGGAGTTTTGGCATCTTCCTCGTGGAGCTGGTTCATGCAGCAGTAGGCAGCACTCCTCAGCCCTGGCTGCCATGTTCCTAGCTCCCTGAGTCCACTATCTGGGTTGCCGGCATCGGCCATCAGGTGGTCCCTAAGGCTGGTTCTTAAAGGAGAACTGTGCTCAACCTATAAGTTGTTTTTCCTTTAGAAGCCATTTTTCAAATAGTGGTTCACAGTCTGTTGTTTTTCCATACTTACTGGCTTGTTAGTAAATTCAGTAGGTATTTCTGATTTACACACTGGTGGTAAGGACCAATTTAGAACTGTGTAATGCAGCTTATGTCCTTGTTATGCTCTTCCATTGTTGTCACAATGCATCAGTTTCTGCTATAGAACGCTGATACTGAAAGGGACATAAACTACACTATATAGTACTAAAATGGTACTTAACTCCAGGGTGTAATTCAGAAGCACCCATTGAGTTTACTTAAAGGCCAGTCAAGATGGAGCAACAAGGAGTGTGGACTAGTATTTCAAATAATCTTCTAGGAATGATAATACACAGCTTAGCCACAGTTCTTTCAGAGGCGTATTACAAAGAAAGTTAAAATACTTGGAAGGAAGGCTACCCTATAAGAGGGGGGACATTTGCAGTGCTAGCCATAATTAAGGCCAGGACATTCTGTCCCTGTAAAATAAGCTGTATCACAGGTAGTGGGCCTCAAGTTATGTTCCCCTTACAGAACAGTGTTGCTCTTTACAAATTCTGACATGGTCTCAGGTTTTCACCCTGGGGTCAGCAGACTGCCCGGTAAGGTGGTTGGCTCCTGGGGAGGGTGGGTGTGGGCTGCCCAGCATTTTGTAATGCCTAACAGATGGTCTTGAAGTCGAATTTGCATTAGCTATAAAGTCAGGTGCATGCCTACCCTCGTAGCTGGTGGGTAAGGTATGCCTGCACTCACCTGGATGGTGACCAGGGTAGAAGAACGGTATTAGGCCCACAAAGAAAATTAGAAATGACACTATAGTCTGCACAGGGTTATGTGGAGTTGGGTACAATAAGAACTGCACATTGATGTCAAACACTGGGAACAGTATGGCACCATTAGACAGAAATGAAAATAAAAAAGGATGACGTTTTCAAAGAGAAATACTTAAAATATCCATGTTACAGTTACAGTAAATGCTTCATGGCTTCCTACAGGATATAGCCTTTTTCTGACTCAGTGGGAAAACTTTTCAGAATGATTAAGTATTACAGCCTTCCTGCCTTTTGGAACTTAGTCAGTGCACCATGAGAAATATCCCTCATGTTCACTGCTGGCGTTTTCTTGGTGTAGTGGGGCAACATTTTTGGAAATGGCACCACTGTGACAGAAGATGCGGTTCTAACAATGTCTGGCTACTGAGCACTAAAAGATGGTCAATTTCAAAATACCAGGGTGTTTCAGCTCATACAGACCCTCTCAACTCCATTAACAGAGGTAACATCCCACATTTTACTACACAAAAACTCTCTCCCTGTGGACTGGGTGGTGTTCCACATTGGACAGTGAGATATTAAAATAGAAATTGTTATTAAAAAGTAGTCCCTTATTACTTTTTGTATCTTAAATATTTTTTTTTCTATGTGTGCTCATTGGATGGCTTTTTGCCTAACAGTGTTGGGTGCAATGTGAAAAGCAGTGCTTTACCTGGATGCAGACATACCTGGTTCTGTTCCTCCCGTTACATCATTGGCACATGACCTCACTCATTGTTACAAGTCTTGCTGCCTGACTGGTAACGTGTCACAAGTTGCCAATCAAGCAGCAGGAGATTGTCTCTTTTTGGCTACTAGCAATGTCACACTGAGGTCACAATGCTGATGGTGTATAGAGAGGAACAGTAGTGACTATGTCAGCCTGCAGGTAGAGTGTTGTTCCTAGTGTTGTCAGGGAGAAAATCTAATCAGAAAAACAGAAAAAAAAATACTTCAAATATAAGAAGTGATAGCTGCCTAACTCCGACAGTTACTATTAATTCCTTGCAGCACACTAGCTCTTTGATCTATGTTACATCATCAACTGTAAACTGCAAGAACATGAACCTGCTGATTTCCAGTGTTCTGAGCTTCTGTCTTCATAATTTTTTCTCTCTTTCCCCCCATTTTGAGGAACAGAAAGTTGAGGTGTGGCTCAGACTGATCGTGTCCTTTGATCAGCATTTGGTAGCAGATTTGCAAACCCTCAGACTGTAATGGTTTCAGCAAGAACTTGGAAAGGTGAGGTCACACCTCCCTTCCCACCACCCTCCAACAGGCGTGGGAATGACATGGCAACAGAAACACAGAATCTTTCGGCAGAAAAGGACCATCCAGTCTGCCCAGATCTTCCTGTCTCTCTCTGTTGCCACAGACCCTAACTAATCTCCAGTGACCCTCCCTCCTATCGGCCTGCTTTCTAATACACTTCTATGTCTATCCCACGTATACTGGAAGCTCCCCACTGTTTTTGCCTCTATCACTTCTGCTATCAGTGTGTCCCAGGCATCTACCAACCTTTTAGTGAAGAAAAATTTGCTCACATCTCTCTAAACCCCACCCCCCAAGGTCTCATTGCATGCCCCCTGGTCCTGGTGCTCTTTCCCATTTGAGGACCCCCCTCCTGCACCCTGTTCACCCCTGTAAATAAGACTCACAAAACTACAAAGAGCATACGGCTTGTAATTCAGTGTTACTTAAAGACAAATGTGTGTTAAACCTGGTCAACAAAAACTAAAATACATTTTCAGCATTTTATGTTGTTGACAAGCAGGCAAAAAACGGTTCCTGATGGTGTGTTTATGCTGATATAGGTATTTTAAGAGAGTCTTACAAATGTTTCTTCTAGCAAGCATAATTTCAAACAACACAAAGTCTTGCTGTATTCTGACAAATGCAGTATGACCGACCGGTTCAGCTGCCCTGGAGAACAATGAGTTAAACTGTATGCAAATGCATAGAACGTTGAGCTCAAGCTCAGTTTTCAAACCACCATCCTTGGTACGTTCTAGTAACTGATCAGATTCGTTACTCCACCTGCCAGTGAAGACGCCTTGGAGATTGCTCCTCCTCTTCTTAGTCTAAAGAGTAAAAAAAATTGTCAGTTTTACCGTCCGTTTCTTATTTGTTTTCAGTGTTCTTCAAACCGCTGTCCTCGGTATAGCTATAGTTTACCGGTTGGGTAAGTGGTTTGGTTTCTGATCGGTTCTGCGACCGTGAGGAGACCTAACGATATTTTTCTTTTAAAGGTTTATTTGTTCTTCTAGTGTAAGGGTACTGGTGCGAGTTCCTGACTAAACCGAGTTTTTTCTCGGTTTTCTTTAACCGGTGCTGAACCGCTGGTCGTCAGGTCTCGTTCTTTTCTTTACCTGGCCTGACTAAGCCACCTAAGGTAAATGAATTTCTGTTTATCTGGGCCTGACTAAGGCATTTCGGATAACTAAATTCTGTTTGGGCACGGCTTAACCGGCCTAGCTAAGCTACTGAAACCCAAGAGAAAAACCAGTCCCACTGGGTTTCAACATTGCGCCGAGTGTAGTGAACAATTTGCTAAAGCCAGCCCACACCTGATTTGTCTCCACTGCTTGGGTTTTGATCACCTGCAAGCAGATTGTGACATCTGCAACAATTTTCCTCAAGCTACCCTTGATAGGAGACTGGGTAAATTAAGGGAAAGGATGGAAAAATCATCCCAGGATGTCGGGTCCAGTTCAACCGAATCGGCCAATCCGGTTTCAGAACCTACAGATCAGGGCAAGCCTTCGTCATCCAAAAGATGATCGGATTCAACTCCGGATACCACACCATCTAAGAGGTCCAAAAAATCCAGTTCGGAACCGTGCAAACAGCTGGTTGTAGTTCCAACCACTGACAAGATCACTAAAGCGATAAGGATTGTTCAGTCCCTGCAGCCCAGTTTCGGTGAACCAGCTCAGAGACCAGTTGGGCAGTCACTGGTTCAGGTCACTGCTGGTTCAGCTCCTTCTGGTCCCCTGGACCCTGAGGGGTATTACGAATCAGACTATGAGTATGAGGCTGAAGATAAGGATGAAGGGGAACCTGTTGAACCTGATGTTTCCCCTGAGTATCCAGAGTATGAGTCTTCTCCTTGGGCCCCCTCTGAAGCCACCTCCCATTTTGCCTTTATGAGGCAGGTGGCAGAGACCCTGCAACTCCCTGTCCAAGAGACTAGACAGGATGAGGAGGAAGACTGTAGAGAAATGATGGACCTCCCTGCTTCTTCTCAGGGTCTCTCCATTCCCATACATAAGTCTTTGAAAAGACAAACCCTCAAGGTTCTCCAGACCCCGTTCTCTGTTCCACCCTTGGGCAAGAAGATGGACAGGAAATATGCCCTGGCTGGCAATGACACTGAGTTTTTATCTTCCCATTGGAGCCATGTGGGGGTTGTACAGACTGCAGCCTGTGAGAAGGCTGGTATTCCCATCCTCCTGACAAGGCCTCCAGGAGAATTGATTCCCTGGCCAAGAAGACTTACTTGGCCTCTTCCCCGGGCAAAAGGCAGGCCTCACACATGGCCTATGCCTCTAGGTACCAAAAGGCACTGTGGGAATCTGTCCAACAGTTAGCCCAAAAAGCTTCTCCTGAGCTAGCAGCTGACCTTCAGGAGGTAGTTTTGAAGGGAATCCAAGCATCTAAGGCCCAGTTTCATATGGCTGTGGATTCTAATGATGCAGCCTCTCGGGCTATGGCATCTGCCATTTCCCTCAGGCAATTTTCCTGGTTGAGATGTACCAGCCTCTCCCAGGATACCTAGAACAATGCTCTGGACTTTCCCCTGACACAGAATTCACTATTTGGGGAACAGACAGAAACATACATGAAAAAGATGAGTGATTACAGGGTGGCATACAAGAGTGCCTTTGCCAAAGAGAAGTCTGCCACCCCCAGAGACAACAAGCCAGAGGGGGCAGGGCAGGGGCAGACCTTACTCTAGGCCCTTCCATCAGGCAGTGGCTTTCCCTTCCTCTCAGCAACCCAGGGGGTTCTTCAGGGGACCCCACACCCCTCTACTGCTACCAAGCAGACATCCTGAGGGGTCTGCTCGGGCTGCCTCCCCAGTTCCTATAGGGGGCAGGTTGACCCACTATCTTCAGACTTGGCATTCATCTACAGGGAAAGGTGGTTCAAGTTAGGACAGACAACACCACTACAATGTACTATATCAAGAAGCGGGGGGGGGGGGACGAGGCCCTCCCTCCTTTGCACAGAATCCATGAAGATTTGGACTCTGGCTTACTCACTGGGCATTTCCCTGTCAACAGTCCACTTACCAGGCAAGGACAATGTCCTTGCAGATGCTCTGAGCAGAATATGCCAGGGCCATCATGAATGGACCCTCAACAGACAAGTCCTCCTCTCAGTGTTCAGGAGGTGGGGGATTCCAGAGATAGACCTCTTTGCAGCCCCAGACAATCATCAGTTGCCTCTGTACTTCTGTAGGCCTCCTGTTCAGGGATCAGTGCCCCTGGAGGCTCTGCTTCTGGATTGGACAAGCAGGTTCCTGTATGCTTTTCCTCCCTTTCCCCTGATACTCGGTGTTGGTCGAGCTCAGGTCTCAGCCTGCAACCATGATTCTCATAGCCCCAGATTGGGCCAGGCAACTAAGGTACCTAGTGCTCCTGTCTCTGTCAGTGGTCAGTCCCATTCATCTTCCCAGGAGGCACAACCTGCTGACATCATCTCAGGGGAGAATCCTCTACCCCAGTCTACAGTCCCTCCGCCTCAGGGCTTGACTCTTGAAGACTAGAGTATGCAGATTTGCATCTCTCAGAAAGTGTCCTGGATATTCTGGGGGTTTCCAGAAAGCCTTCCACTAGGAAAACCTATTCTTCTAAATGGAAGAGATTCTGTGTCTGGTGTTCCCACAAGGAGCTGGATCCTCAACAGGTTGGGCTCCCAGTGCTGTTGGACTACCTGATGCATTTGCAGTCCCTTCATTTGCAGTCTTCCACTTTGAAGGTACATTTGGCAGCTGTCTCTACATACTTGTCAGCAGGGAAGGGTCCTTTCCTAGCTGTTCATCCCATATTTAAGAAATTCTTTAAGGGGCTGTCACATCTCCATCCTCCCCACAGAGAGCCCACTCCAGCTTGGGATCTCAATATTTGCAGGCCAGCTTATGCAGCCTCCTTTCGAGCCCATGTCTTCAGCAGAGCTTAAATTTCTGACTTGGAAGACTGTGTTTTTTTTTAATTTTGTTTATTTGAATCTAGGATTACAAGTACCTTTGAGCCGAGGCTCTTTTACAAAGGTTCCACGTCAGATAGAGTACAATGCAACACAGGACAATTCAGTACAAGTTGCAGATAAACATTGGGTTACAGAAACAGTAGGTGTAACTAATTTTATCAATGAAAACATAAATACTGAGACAATACTAGATAAGGATACAGTGGTAGGAGCAGCCAGAGGCATTGTCAGCAGTACTTAGGGAAGTGCAGTGGAGAGGAGGGGGAAGGAGGACATGGGGGGGAGGGTAGGAGTGGAAGAAGGTAAGTGCTGAGTAGAATGGGCAGTGGCAGAAGGGAAAGTTTGATGGACTGGAGGGCTGTTTAAGGGAAGCAGTCGCACGTGCTGGAGGCAGAGAAGTGTAGACGGAGCCTTAATTTGAAGGGGCTGAGCTTGGGAAGTGAGGAGATGACACTACTGAGACCATTAAACCAGAGTGGGGCCCTGTAGGCAAATGCTCTTTGCCCCTGAGAGGTACAGCAGTGAGGGATCTGAAAGAGCTGGCAGTCTGAGCCCCTAGTGCGGCGTGAATTACGAGCAGGAGAAAGGAGGGCTTGGACACCAGGAGGGGAATAGCCCAGGGTTGTCTTCTTGGCCATTAAGCAGGTTTGGTATTTTTTGTGGTTAGAGAGTTGTAACCAGCCGGTTTGGGTGTAGAGGTCACACATATGGGTGAGACGGTGGGCTCCAGAAATGAGTCAACAGGCTTTGTTGAGGGCTGTAGTTATACGTCAGAGAGCAGTGGCAGTGGCAGAGCCATATACGATAAGGCCATAATCAATTAGCAAGACCACAGAGCTCTGAACTGCGCCCCTTAAGGCTTCAGCAGTAAGGCATTGCCTGTGCCTGTAGAGAAGACCGACGCGATTATTAGCAGCTTTAGCAACGTTGTCGATGTGTAGGCCGTAGGATAGGTGACTGTCAGTTGTGACTCCGAGATATTTAAAGTAGGGTACATGTTCCAGGGCAGCACCGCTGCAGTTTAGGATGGTCAAAGGAAGATGCCTGTACTTGTTGTGGGTGCTGCAGAAGAGCATTGTCTTTGTTTTTTCATAGTTGAGGACTAGCTTGTGCTTAGAAAACCAGTTTTCGACTGATGAGAAGCCACTCTGTAGATTGCATTGAAGGGGATATTGTTCCTTGGGGGTAAAGTGGATTACGGCGTCATCTGCATAGAGTAGTATTTGCTCCAGGCAGGACTGTGGTAGGTTATTCAAAAAGAGAGAGAAAAGTAGGGGAACTAGAATGGGTCCCTATGGGACTCCAGAGCTGACTGGTTTAGCATCAGAGAGGACGTTACCGATTTTGACTCTTTGCGTTGTTTTCAAGGTAACTTTTGAACCAGATCGTGGACATAGGCGAGAGCCCGGTATTTAGCAGCTGGTCTGTCAGGAGGTGATGATGTACGGTGTCAAAAGCCTTGGTTAAGTCAATGTAGACAGAGCCAGTTAGATGACCTTTATCCAGGGAGCTGTGGATAGCTCCAGTGTAGTTCAGCAGGGCTGACGTAGTGCTGTGGCCTTTTCTGAACCCATGTTGCTGAGTGCACAAGATATTATATTTTTCCAGGTACTCAGTAAGCTGGTCCACTACAATCCTTTCAATGGCCTTTGAGAGAGGAGGCAAAATGGAGATAGGCCGGTAGTTCATATGTAATGTCCGATCACCACTTTTGTGGATTGGGATCACAGTTGAGGTTTTCCATCTGTCAGGGAATTGACTGAGGCTGAGGGAGAGGTTGAACATTTTTGTTAGTGGGGATAGTACTTCATCAAGAGTGAGGGATAGCAGTTTTAGGTCAAGTGAGTCTCCACTTATTCGGGTCTTGGCAATAGCTTTACTGATGTAGGTGTTTTTGCTGGCCATCACCTCTGCTAGGAGGACTAGTGAGCTCCAGGCTTTGTCAGTGGAGCCCAACCACATTACCATTCAGGGATAAGATTGTCCTTTGGACCTACAGGAAGTTTCTCCCCAAGGTGGTCTCTGATTTCCACCTAAATCAGTCTGTCACTCTTCCTGTATTCTTCACAGACCATTCCAGCTCAGGTGAACGCAGGCTGCACAGTCTGGATGTAAAGCGAGCCATCAGCTACTATATGGATAGGACAAAGGAACACAGACAGGATTCTACCCAGCTGTTCCTTACCTATGGGGAGGTAGGTAAAGGTAAGCCAGCCACAAAAAGGACCATAGCCAGATGGATTGTGGCTTGCATTCAGTTCTGCTGTGGCAAATTGGGGAAGAATGCCCCTCCAGGTCTGAGGGCGTATTCCACTAGGGGTACTGCAGCCTCAGTGGCAGCAGCCAGAGATATCCCCTTGTTGGATATCTGTAAAGCAGTTACCTGGAAAACTGTTCACACATACACTAAACACTCCTGCCTATATACCCAGGCCAGAAGTGATGCCAGGTTTGGCACGGCAGTGTTGCAGAGCCTATTCCCCAAGTAGGTTCTGTGCCCACCTCCCAAGGGCACTGCTTGGTAGTCTACATTTGTCAGAATACAGCACGACTTCATGCTGTTTGAAGAAAAAATTACTCACCATAGTAATGTTGTTTCTTCTAATGGAGTCTTGCTGTATTCTGATCTCCCACCCAGCCTCCCCTACAGAACCTAGGGGGGTCTTAATGCTGGTTCTGATTTCACAAATGTTCACCCACATGTGGGTAGGTGCTTTTTCTTGGGCATCAGTCGCTTGTGCCTTCCTTTCTGCCCACCTTATTGTTGTGTTGCCTCTGGTGGCATTTAGGTCTGGTTAGTAGTTTAAATGGTTTGCTATTTTTAGCTTCATAAGAATCTGATCAGTTACTAGAACATACCAAGGATGGTGGTTTGAAAACCGGGCTCAAGCTTAACATTCTATGCATATGCATAGAGTTTAACTCATTGTTCTCCAGGGCAGCTGAACCGGTTGGTCATACTGCATTTATCAGAATACAGCAAGACTCCATTAGAAGAAACCACATTACTATGGTTGAGTAATTGTTTTCTTCTGGACTTTTGACTTTTTTTTTTTTTTTTTAATACTTTCTATTTATTCCTCCTCTCCCCTCCAGCTCTGGTCTCCTCAGGAGCACCTAGGAGTCATCCCTCTATGGTCCACTCCTACCTGGTCAACCCTCCTTCACCCACATAGCCGTGGTTTACCCCCTGGGCAGGGACGAGATGGGCCCCAACACCCCAAACTTTATCTGGTGGCGTCGGACGGTCGGGTGCCAGGAGGGTGGCCGCAAATCGAGGGCAAGCTGTGGTGCTCTGTCTCCAGCAGAGCTGAAGGGCATTTTTTCCCGTTCTAGGGAGTGGCTAGTGCCCCGATGTCAAGGTGTTGCCACCAACATCTGCCACTCTCCGCCCTTTCTCTATGCTCCAGCGCTTGCTGTGCCGCCAGCTTCCGCCAGAGGCCAGCCAAGCGCTGAGCAGGAACCCCCCTTCCTCCCGGGAGAGGAGAGCTGTCGATGCCCGATCCTCTCCTTCCCCTATCAACCGCTAGCAACCCGGGCTCATTCCCAAACCCGGGTCACTGGCAAGGTGGACGGTGTGGCGTCCAGCGCCTCAACCCTCATTGACTTATTTTCTAAACCATAAAACCTTACAACAATGGGAGACAGACTCCCAAAAGTAGAACACTTCATTTACCTACATTAAATGTTTACAACCATGACAACCCAAAGCTTTTTCAAAGTTTAAAGACCCCCCCCCCATTTTTTTTAGTGTAAGAGCAGTCAACTACTTTTAATCTTGTGTTTTTTTTTGGGGGGGGGGCAGTGATTTGAAGCAGGATGCTCATACATTACTGGCTACAAAAGTTGGCAGGTACTGCTATCTACAAATATCAACGTTCCAAATCCCTTGGAAGTTTACAGATCTAAAAACCATACAGAAGTGCTGCCTGGAGGCCCAAGTTTTTGTTTTTTTTATTAATAATATATAATTCTGGTCCTTATCATTCAGCGAAAGATAGCACCAGCTTGGAAGGCAGTGTTTAGTAGTCAAGAGTGCTGAACTGTGAAACAGACGCTCTCAGGTTCACATCTTACCGCAGCCACTAACTCACTTGAGCAAGTCACTTGAGGGTCATTTCCACAGTTGTCAGGATGATCTCAGTCTCGCACTGAATTTGGAGGTGCCTACTAGTATCTCCAGAACCCACTTACAGCTGCCTCACACAGTTCTGAGGGAGGATGGTGATACTGTGGTTTGTAGCAGGCTGTCATCTAAGCATGGCACTAGCTAATTTACATGTCGGCCACCACCCCTTTCCCTGTGCTGGCACAATGACCATGCCATTACAAACCATGCTACAAGGTGGTCATTCTGGCTACTTTGTGGCACACTCTCTACCTACTTTTTTGTATGGGGTCCCAGGCCTCCTTGTCCTGCATTCCACCTAACTGTACAACCGGGTTGAAGCAGGACCCCATTGTAAACAAGCTCTTGGGGGGGGGGGGAGAATAGGTTGTTTTGGCAGCTGGCAGTATTTTCAGGGTAGCCTGGTGGTGGGTAACAACACACACACTGAATCCTGGTGCCTTCTCTAAAAATGTGTTTGGCCAAACAAGAACAATTACAAGTGAGAAGCAATTGGACATTTTTTTATTACGGTGTCTTGCTCAACACTCACAATAGGACTTGGTAGTTTGTAGACCAGGAGCAGAAACCCTTGAGGCTCAACCAGCCTCTTCATCGGGGAGTGCTATTGTATTCCTAGTTGTCCCTTAAATACTGATATCCATACCAAAATTTATTAATTAAGAAGTGCCAGATAAATCCGGGTACGAAGAACTCTCCGGACTTTCAGTCCGATTAAAAAGTTCCAGTATTTTCTGGGCTGCTAAATGTTTCACCAAAATCTTCGAAAATGGGAAATGTTACAGGAGTGAATACTGTTCCCCAGTAATGTGTTTTTCATTTATCTAAAACTTGCAAGGGCCTTTATTAAAAGGTATATTATGTATTTAAATCTTTAGCCCTGCAGATACCACCCCACACCAACGTACTGTAGTAAAACCCCCAGCCTTTTGTTGACAGCCATGCTGGTTCTTTGTGTCTTAGGAAACTGCTACTCAAGTCAAGGGACATGAGTCACATATGTAGACTTAACTGAGTTATGTTCTCAGTAATACTCGGAACTTCTATACTTCCTCCAGTGTTCCATGTTAAGTAACTGTTTCGTTTTCCAAAATTGTCAACTTGGTGGTACCTATCTGCCAGAAACCTGTTTTTATTTTTAGCCCTCCCTCTTCCCCCATGGACCGATGTTTCAAGGTCACTGAAATTCCTTTATTTTTTGTTTAGTTTTCGGCTCACCTAGATTTTCACCCACAGCATAATGTTCCTTACCCCTCTCATCACTTAAATGTGGGGGCATCAGCTGGGAAAATGAGTAGTATGCGGACATGAAGATAGAGGCTTAAAACACTGTGGGAATAAAATGTTTTTCATTTCATATGAACATACAAACATGCCAGCAGATAAAGGCCTTTTGGTCTATCTAGTCGGATCGGCTGTGCAGCTCCCTCTGTATTTACAAAGGGAACTGCCCTCTCCCTGTTTCACTTTAGACCTCCCTCAACTTCCCTCTCCCCCCCAACTCTCCTCCCTTCGGTACCATGTGATAAACGCGAAGATTTAATCGCGACTTACACATGAGCAAGTGTAAATCACCAGACACAATACTGGCGATCAGCACTACAGCAACCCAAAATATGGCGACGAAACAACACCAAATATACAGAGGGGAATAATCAAATCACACTATTTATGTGGGGGGCAAGCCCCCCTATATCCCCATCTATATATAACCAGTCTGGGGAATGAGGTAAACATGGAGGGAGGAGGAGGTTTCCCACGGACTAGCAGTGTGCAGGGAGAGCGTTGGGGCAACCTGTGGGGGGGGGGTACACAATATCATGGATAAATAAATAATTCTACAAGGCAACAAGAACAAAAAATAAAAACCTAACTCTGTGCTAGCCCTGAACCCCAGTCTACCACTGTGATCGTTCATGACCCTAACCATAACAGTAGATGGCCAGCTGGCTCAGCCTTCCCAAACAAATACCTATAACCTCTCGCTGGCTTTCCCTCGCTATTCATATCCTTGCTGTCTATCACAGTCACTGTACTACACCCTCACTGTTTTCTCACACTTGCTGTCTACACAGGCACTCAAATTGAGTCGCTCAGTTTGAGTAGCCCATATCACGGGGTTGCCCCTCCCTCCCTTCTACCCACAACTTTTCTCATCACCTTGTCCCAACCCCTCTTTGAAGCTGTCCGCCATCTTTATTTATTTATTTATAGTTTGTAGGAGCTTCCTGGTTTTTGGTCCCATCTCCATGCCCTGGCCACATGTGCACATGTGGAGGCATGCGTGCACCGCGATACTGAGGCACCCTCCCTCTACCTCACTGCCCACCCACCTGCACTGCCCTCGGACCTCCACCCAGAGGCAGTGGAACTACGGTGGGCAACAGGTGTCCTCCCCAGGAGAGGCGAGCTGCCTTCGGCTGCTCAATCCTGCTCCATCCCTCCTCCCCCCCTACTGGCACCTGATGACCCTGGCTCGTTCCCAAACCTGGGTCACCAGTGTGACACGAGGTAAGGCGTCCAGTGCCTCAGGTCTCAGTGCCACTGGGCCAGCCTCCATCTTTAATAATACCACCTCCTCTGACAGCTCATTCCACTTCACCACCACCCTCTGAGTGAAAAAGTGCCTCATCTCCCTCCTAAACCTCCCCACCAGCTTTAGGCTATGCTCCCTAGTAGTCTTGTTCACACTAAGGCTGAAGAGGCCCTCAGTGCTCACCCTGTTAATATTTGTAAGATACTTGAAGGTCTCAGTCATGTCTCCCCTCTCCCGTCTTTTCCTCAAAAGAGGACATGTTGAGCTTCCTGAGCCTCTCTTCATAGGTGCTACCCTGCTGACCTTGGATCATCTTGGTTGTCCTTCTCTGGACTGTCTCCAGCAAGGTGATATCCTCCTTATACGGGCACCAAAACTGCACTCTAGGTGTGGTCTTGCCAATTACCTGTATAGCAGCATAATGACTCCGCCTTCCTGGTGGTAATTCCCCTGGCTATATAGCCCAGTATCCAATTTGCTTGGCTGCTGCTGTCTTTCAGTGTGCAGAGTGTCCTTTTCTTCCTCTGACGTGGTTACCTGCATTCCACCCAACCATTATTTAATCCCTGGATTCTATACTCCCAAGTGCATAACTTTGCACTTTTGAGCATTGAGCCCCAGCTGCCAAATGCCAGACCACTTTTCTAGCCTAGCCAGGTCCTCCCTGAGTTTCTGTCTTCCCTCTTTTGTGTCCACATTCCACAGAGCTTGGTGTTGTCTACAAACAGGCAGATTTTACCCTTGATCCCATCTGTGATGTCACTTACAAAGATGTTAAACAACACCAGACCAAGCACTGAGCCCTGTGGGACCCATTAGTCACATACCTCACTTCTGAGAATTGTCCCCTGACAACCACCCTTTCGCTTCTATCCTGCAAGTGTTTTTTGACCCATTGCGTGATCTTAGCCCCCACCACCAGGTCCTACAGCTTCCTGACCAGTCTCCTATGAGTCGCCGAGTTGAAGGCCTTGCTGAAGTCCAGATACAGGACATCAACCACCTGGCCCTTGTCCACTGTCCAGCGACCCAATCAAAGAAGTCAATTAGGTTAGTTTGGCAGGACCTCTCCAACACAAACCCATGCTGCCTCTCATCCTGCAGCCCATTTTCCTCCAGAAAGCCGATAAGTCTGTCTTGCTGGATGGTCTCCATAAGCTTACCCACTATTGAGGTCAGGTTGATGGGTCTGTAGTTCCCTGGTTCATCCCTCAGCCCACTTTTATGAAGAGGCACCACATGCGCTGTTCTCTAGTCCTGGGGTACGTTTATGGACTCCAGAGAAGTGTTAGCCAGGTCCGTCAGAACTTCTGCCAGTTCTCTAAGGACACTCGAGTGCATGCCATGTATCCTTGGTGATCTGTCCATCTTTAGGACCTTGAGGTACCCTGTCAGCTTTAATTGTGCTGTCTGTGACTTCCCCTGTCCCAGTCCCCACCCCCCTACTCCCTTGTGGTACTGGTCTGTCCTTCCAAGTGAAGACTGAACAGAAGTACCCGTTAAGCACCACCGCCTTTTCTTCACTACCCTCCACCCATCCCCCCTCCTAGTTTAGCCTGACAGTCTCATCCTTTATGTTTCTTTCCTTCCTTGTGTACCTGAAAAAGGCCTTTTCACCCATTTTTATCCCTTGGGCTAGTAGTACCTTTCTTGTGGCCTTTGCCTCCCTTACCACCTCTCTTGACTTTGTCCATAGCGTTTTTCTTTTGTTAAATGAACAGTCAAGGATTAATACAAATTTCAGCTTCAGCATCTCTGTGCACAGTGAGCAGGCAGTATCTTTTCCATATGGGATGTGGGGCTTCTGAGAGGTAACAGGAGGCGATGGAGAGGTAGGGTATGCATTTTTTGTCATCGTTTGCCTTTCCATCCTAAGGTGCCGCTTCAGCTCTTCGGAAAAATTAATAACTCTTTCATACTTTTTTTCTGGAACAGAACAGATGCTGTCCCACTTTAAGGGTAACATCCCTAATGTGTCTCAACTATCCCACATCAGGGATAACATCATTCCTCAACTATCTCACATCAGGGATAACATCATTCCTCAACTATCCCACATTAGCAGGGGTAACATCACTCACAACTGTCCTACAGCAGTAGGGACATACCTCTCAACTATTCCACATTAGCAGAGATGTACCTCATCTTACCACTAAGCCCTTTTTCTGTCCCACAGGTATATATTACATTGGGGGGGGCTAAAACTGAACTCCAAATTAGCACCAACATTTGGCAGTTTAATTTTGCTTCAGATACATACAGGTTGGTGTTTCCTTCATGAAATCCTCTAAAAAAAAAAAAAAAGTACAGGCATTCATTCGCTTTGTAAAGAGTGCACTTCCTAATCTTACTTGTACTCAAGCAAGGTTTAGTACATGTCCTTGTTGCATGCTGTATACACCATACATATACTTGTATATTTAAAAAAAATATTTATTCAAATGTCAATGTGTTTCATATCTAGTTTATACATATTTTCGTATATATTTTTTTTAATTGTAAGACACTGCAGGGAAAATACTTTTTGCCTTTAGAAATGAGGACTGTTTTTAAATAAAGTTTGACAGTTGTTTATTAGTACTGTTGTCTTTTATACACTGATACCTGTGGGTCTGACTGAGAACCTGAAAGAGGATCAAGTGAAATTTGCAAGGCGTTTACAGGTGGTGGGGCTGATTCAGAGCTCTTGTTAGGTCATTATTTGAGCTAGCCTACTGGCCTGTTCAATTTATGCAGTAGTTGGAATGCCTCCTGAATTAACTACAAAATCCTTTTTTGTTTTGTTGCAGAATTTTGGGATTGTTTCTGAATGTTTTTAAACTGACTGTCCTGGAGACCAGAGCCATTTATTTATCCACATATAACACATCACTGGCAGTCACAGTGCAGGCTTCCCTGCACTACCCAGCCAGTATGCCTCAACCCTGCAGAGGCACTCTCAAGTAAATTCAATTCAATTCGTATTTATTTATAAAGCGCCTTTCAAAATCAAGGCGCTGTACATAATAATAAAACAGAAATCGACATTAAACAATCAAACTATAAAGGAAAAGCCAAGTTAAAAAGATAAGTTTTTAAAGCAATTTTAAAACTATCAACGGTCGGGCATGCTCTCAACCAATGAGGTAGAGAATTCCACAGGGTAGGAACTGAATAGGCAAAAGCACGAGATCCTGATAACTTTAAACGAACCCTGGGAATCTCCAGCAATCCCTCATTGGCGGAGCGGAGGGGGCAATAGGGAATCAGAAGATCTTTCAGGTAACCGGGTCCCTGATCGTGTAGGGCTTTAAAGGTTAGTAAACCAACCTTAAAGGTGATACGCCACCGCACAGGCAGCCAGTAGTTCGCGAAGCACAGGCGTAATATGACTGGTTCTTAGAGTCCCGGTCAAAAGCCTGGCTGCAGCGTTCTGCACTAGCTGCAGGCGGCGGATATCAATCCCTGGGAGCCCTAGGTATAGGGAATTACAGTAGTCCAAACGGGTTGTAACAAAGGTATGAACCAAGGTCGGAAGGTCCTCCTGGGGAATCAGATGTTTCACCCGGGCGATATTCCTCAGATGATAAAAAGAGGTTTTGACAACAGCTGACACCTGAGATTTCAGGGTCAGACCGTCGTCAAAAATAACACCCAGATTTCGCACCTGTCGAGAGCTAGAGAGCGGTACCCCACCAAGTGATAAGCCTGATGGATGTGCCGCACCCAAAGCCCTCCCAGGATGACCTGGGCCCACAACCAATACCTCGGTCTTATCTGGATTAAGCTTCAACCAACTCAAACTCATCCAAATTCTGATTTCATCCAGACAGTTGTTAAGTACAGAGAGTGCATCACTCTGATCGGGGAGAAAGGATAAATACAGCTGAGTATCATCTGCATAGCAGTGAAAACTCAAGCTGTATCTCTGATGATTTCTCCTAATGGCAGCATACACTGCAAACAACATGGGAGCTAAAATGGAACCCTCGCGTACCCCACATGGTAAGGAGAAGGTGTCAGAGGAATAAATTCGGTGACGACTCTCTGAGACCTACCAGTGAGGTAAGAACGAACTATTCATGGACTGTACCAGACAGTCCACAAAACCCGCAGCCTCCAATTGCACCTCATGGTCTACAGTGTCAAATGCAGCAGAAAGATCAAGAAGGACCAGAATGGTATAAGCCTTTCGATCTCTGGCCATTAGGAGGTCGCTCAATACCCGAACAAGGGCAGTCTCAGTACTATGCCTTTTCCTGAAGCCAGATTGGAGAGTATCATAGACATTATGAGAGGTGAGATATTCATCCAATTGCAGTGCAACTGCCTTTTCAATAACCTTACCAACAAATGGCAGGTTAGAGATAGGCCGGTAGTTAGCTAGACAGTCTGGGTCCAAGGAGGGTTTTTTAAGGAGTGGATGGACAACTGCCTCCTTGAGGGGATTAGGAAAAAACCCTCTCCAAGGATTTCCAGACAATGTCAGAAGGATTGGGTAGATGACTTCTACACAACCTACTAACAGAGGTGTAGGACCCGGATCCAAACTACAACTAGTTGGGACGCATTGATTGGATGATCTTCACAATGTCTACGAATTCCGGGTGGTGAAACTCCAACCAGACAGGCCGAGGATTAAGTACGACCGGTTGGCCACCGCGACCCCCAAAGGAGAGAGGTCGGACCGATGTCGGACCTGATGTCGGCAACCTTATCTGCAAAGAAGCTGTTTAACTCCTCACATCTAAGTTGAGAAAAGCTTCTAGGCTGAAGACAGACTGGATTGCACAGCCTGTCCACAGTCCGGAAAAGCTGAGCCAGTCGATTCTTTGCAGCAGAAATCTCTGGACAGGAATTCTGCCTTCTTACAGTGATTTCTGATTGGTAGCCATCATAATGGGCTAACAATCTAAGCCTGTCGACATCAAGGCCCAATTTCCATGAAGCTCTCCAGCCTTGCCCTACTACTTCTTAATTCCTTCAAGGAGCCATCGAACCATGGACTCCTTGGACGGATAGTGAGAGGCCGAACACGAACAGGAGCAATTTTGTCCAGTGCATCTCCCACAGCCTTATTATAGGTGAGTACAAGATCATCTGGACTCATGCATTCACCCGACAAACTTGATAGATCCAGCACCGCCGTAAGGTCACTGGGGCCAACACCCCTTAAACGGCGGTATTGGACCATCTCCGTAGGGGCAGACCTATTAGAGGGGGCCCTGAAACTGAACCTTATGGTGTAATGGTCCGACCAACTGACTGGTTCCACCCCCAAATTAGTGATCTCCATACCCAAGAGGAAGACCAGATCTAGTGAATGACCTCCAATATGGGTAGAGATGGTAACAACCTGTGTCAGGCCCAGTGCACTCATCAAATGGAGGAGACTTTGACCAAAATGAGAGAGTTCATCGTCGACCCAAGCGTTGAAGTTGCCCAGAAGTATTAATCTGGGAAACCTCAACATAAAGGTCGACAATGAAGTCTGCAATCTCCTGTAGGAATTCGCCACCGTCACCTGGTGGACGGTAGACGAGGAGAATCCCACAACCTGCACCCTCGCCCAGGATATATTCAAAAGATCTGGTGTTCCCCAATGGAACATCCACAAGGCCCAGTTCAGATTTAAACATAATGGCCACACCTCCGCCCCAACGATGGGATAATTCTGACTGCATACCCTACCCAATCCCTGGCCTCTCAGATGAGACTGCCAACAAGGGTGCTAATGAGATGGGGTGGTGTGCTATGATGTACATGTATCCACCTAGAATGGATCTGCATTTAGTCAAACAACTCATTTCACATAGGCCACTGGACAGCTACAGTATCTGCTGATCATAGCTTTCAATTACTTCTGCCCTGGGCCACATTCAAAGCAGTGATATCTAGGTAAAAGGCTCTATAACCAAGTGACAATCCACAAAGCCATCAAGTCTTTCTTTAATCATGGACATAACAAAGGGAAAAGGTTAGACTAGTAGTATATTTGAGGGAAATTCATAGCAAGATGGAAAAATACATGAGACTCAACCTGCGTGCAATTTACACTAACAAACTAAAACGGCTAAAGGCTTACCCTTAAAGACCACCAATTGTCATGCCTTCCCCAAAGCCCCTGAAGCTGACTTACCTTACAGATCAAATACAAATATAAATAAAAAATTAATCCTTTTACTAATACAAGGACAACCAGGCCTTATGTATTATGAAAACTATTGCAATTTCTTATATATAAATGCTGTGTTCTAGGGACTTTGATATGGTACACATCCACAATTAGGCAGTCTTCTTTCCCTTTAAATTTAGCCAGGACATCTTCAAGCTAAGCTCCTCCCACCTGGGTGGTATACTCTTCAGCTGTGCCCCATAACATCTGATCTTCCTTCCTTTCTGCTGGAACATACGAAGAAGCCAGCAGAAGAAGGCCATTTGGTCTATCAAGTCTGCTCGTATTGCAGGGTCCACTGCTTGAGCTAATGTCCCTACCCTCCCTCCCCACTCCTCCCACCCTCCCTACAAGAAGAGTCAGGTCTCCTCCCCCACAGCTCCATGCACTGTATAGGCCTATTCTAAAGTGTGCCATTGGCAATCTTGTTTTTCAATCTTAGTGTGAACTTCTTGGTTTCCGCTTCATCGCTAGATGTTGCTATGAATAAGAGGAAACCAGTTCAGGTCCAGGGTTCAAGTGTTGCATTCAGTGCAACTAGAAGATGTCCAGGATGGACTTGCATATGTCATGCATTTACTGCCTTGGGGCAGAGCACGACATTGCTATCTGCGGCCTTTGCAAAACCCTCTTGCCATCGTCCCTCGAGGATTGCTACACAGGTCTTCTTCTCTTGGTCAGCCACACCGAACAGGACTCTCCAGTTCACTGTAAAGATGCCTGCAAGGCCATATCTATGGTGGTGAGCTCAGCGGCCCAAGCTGTGGTGGGAGTGTCGTCAATATCAGAGCTGTTCCTGGCTGGGGCCAGCATTGGGGCGTTATTCACTGGGACATTCTGGGAGATGTGTAAATCCCTCCATACCCTTGGGAAGGGCCCTTCCTGCCACAGCAGTAAGAAAAAAATCAAAGAAATCCTGCCGTCGGTCATGGGACAGGAACGAGCACACTCTTCCTGCTACCGTGATTCCCTCGATGGCTGTCAAGTGCTCAGCTTCAAGCAGTACTTGAATAGTTTTAATGGCTTTTTATTCAGCATACACAATGTCGAAAATCACTTTGTAAAAAGTGATCAATAACTAAGGTGAGAAAAATGAGTGGAAAAGTCAACAGCAATGGCGGCGTTTCTGTGGAGGGTCCGATGAGTATGGTCGACAGTGGGAAAAGAACTGCAGAGGGAAGGGGTCACCATGTTTATAAGGGAAGTGCTGACATAAGACGCCATCTTGGGTGGCTCCTAGTGAACTGCTTGCAAAAAGTTGCCCTGTGGTCCTAGCACCTGATTGCTATAGTTCCATAGATGTGGCCTGATGAACGATATCCTCAAAGAAGATATTTGGGATCTTATCTGTGTCAATCTTCATCATTCATCACCTTTGGGGTACATGGCTGGAGGTCATGACCCCACGAACTTTTTGGTGGCGAACCAGCCTTCTCGGCACACCTCAAGGCCGACACATTGCGTGGCACTCGCTGGGTTGGCCGTTAGAGCTGCGCCGACTCCACCTGCCCGCCAGTTCTTCATCTCCCGCCACTCAGGTCACCCTCGTGGAAGCTTTGCAGAACTGAGGCCTACTGCCCACGAAAGTTGCGACTTTCAGTCCATATTATTCCTCCGTGCCGCAGTCCGTCGGCTCCTTTCCTGACGGTTCTAGTTGCCTTACTCGACGTCACTTGGTAAGACCTTTCCATTTATTCTTATTCTTATTCTTGGCGACGTCGAGTCTGTTTTTGGTGTTTTTTTCCTCATAGGTCATGTCTGGGTCGGAGGGCAAGAAGACTTCAAAGACGGGACGGCCCCCCATGCGACGGTGCCCTTGCGGCCATAAATTTTCCATCACCGACCAGCACGACCGTTGCCTTTCACATCTTGGCCCGCTTCACGACATGGATTCATGCGACGCCTGTTTCTCCATGGACCACTGGGTCATCAAGCAACGCGTGTGGAAAGTGGGGCGTGCTCCGCCAACTTTCGGGAGTCGGGTGCACACTCATTGGGCCAAGCCATGTACTCTCGGCCTTTTCTCTGGGTCCCCTCCCGGTTCTACATGGACTGAGGAGGAGGGAGCCTTGGCTTCTAGTAGCCTGGCCGTTGCCGAGGCTCCTTCCACGGTGCAGGAGGGCCGTCCTGCTCCTTTCGCGGGGCGGACGGGAGGCACCGCCAAGGCAATCGCCCTTTGGGGGTGAAAGCTCCCCTGGTGTCGGACCTGCGGTTCACAAGGCCCAGGTCATCGCCATCCTTGACGCCGTTGGATGGCGCCATTTCTGGCCTCGGCACCATTCGCGGTGGCGTGGGCCCTGAGCTGTCGTCGGCGCCGGTTTGTCGCTCTGCACCATGGCTGCTGTCGGCACCGTTCACGGTGCTGATAGTGCTAGCAGCACCGTAGAGACTCCCACGGCGCCGTCTTTGTCCTCTTCTCACCTCAGCGCCATTTGTGGCACTGAGGTTGAGCACGGCACCATGTCCGGCTTGGGACGCAGCACCGTAGGGGCATCGGATTCCACTGTCAGCACTGTCGTTGACGCTGCCACTGCCCTCAGTGCCATTCGCAGTGCTGTGGAGCCATGCAGCACCATCCGTGGTGCCGTGGCACCATCGGCCTGCCGCTGGTGCTGTCCTCACCTCGGCGCTATGCCACGCGGGGCTGGATGGCTGTGACTGATTCTAACTCCAGGGCTGCTGTTAGGGCCGGGGTCAGGTCCTCCACAGATACCATTTGCAGTGCTGTGGGGGGCACTGGCTCGGGCATGGTCTCAGTTTCTGGCACCCCATTTGGCAAGGGTGGCAGCGGGCACCCTCCTACAGTCTGGCACAGGGCCTCGGCCTCTACCTCTTCGGAGGTGGAGTCAGACTCTGAGTCAGACGAGCAGTCTGTCTCCTTGGGGTTGACTGTTGGGGTGGGCAGCCCTGTAGTGTCCTCGACAAGCCAGAGTCAGCCCCCTTCTGAGGTGGGGTCGGTGGCTGCCGAGACTGGGGTCAGGGGTAGTGACTAGCGGGCAGTGGTGCAGGCCACCATTGCTCAGCAGCTCAGTCTTGGTGGGTTCACTGACCCCTCAGCAGTGGTACCCCCACCTGTGATGTGCCTGGATCGCCCAACTTTGGGGCCGATCAGGGCACCTATGGGAGGGGAAGGTACTGTGCCCTGGATAGCTCCTTCGGGTGCTGGCCAGGGCTGTCAGCTACCTAGGCTGGCCCTCTTGAGCAGAAGGGCTCTCTCAGATTCTGAGGGGTCAAGGGGCAGGGGGTGTGCACAGTGACCTTTTTTTGGGGCCCACCCAGGCTCTGGGAGAAGCCGTGGTGCGGATCTCCGCTCTTCCTCCTCGATCTCGTTGAGAGAGACCCGTTCTTTTGAGGTAGGGGACAGTCCTTCTGGACCTATACGGACCCAGTCGCCTCACAGGGGGGGATTCTTCCGGGCGCAGCCAAGGCAGTACCGAAATGGTTGTTCAGCTGTTGGCTGTGGAGTCTTCCGGAGCACCTTCTTCTTCGGGTGCTCTTGGTCCGCTCTCTAGACCAGGCGGAGGTCAGCCAATATCTCTTCTCGGCTCTGTCCCTATCCTTCTGCCACATTCTCATGCGCTCCCAGGCATCCTTGGTCCTAGCAGGCCCCTCTCCTGGGAGCAGTTCAGGGCTGTGGCTGCTCGGTTCCCAGCTTACGTCAGGGCAATGGACAGTCAGGTTTTTCAGCCTCCCCCCAAGCAGCCACCTTCTGAGCAGTTGGTGCCCTCCAACTCTTCATCCCCCCTTCAAGTGGAGAGGAGTCTTCTGTCCACATCTCTCCAGCCGCTGATCTCGCTGAGTGTCAGCGTTTCCTCGTGAGAATGTTGGAGGATTTGCACCTCACCCCTGCCACATTAAGCAATCGAGAACACTCGGCACATGCCTTTCTAGGCGATTTCATCGAGGCCACTCTTGTGGTGCCCCCCTGGCCTGCTCCCTTTCGGGAGGCATCGTTGTGTTCCTGGCAGAGGCCCTTCTCCGGAGTTCCTGCCCCTAGGGATCTCTGCCAGTGGTATTGCACCCCATGGAGCCTCCAAGTTCCATGCCTCATCCACAGTCTGGATTGACGCAGTTGGACACTCCCGATGGGCTTCGTGCCCTTCACCGTGACCGGCCCCCAGATCAAGACGCCTCGGATTTTGACTTCTGGGGTAGGAGGGCTTTCTACTCGGCACAGTTGTTTCTGCACATCAGGCCCACAATGCAGCCTATGATAGGTTCTTGTGGTCCAGGATAGGTCAGCTCCTAGCCTGACACAGAGCAAACCAGACAAGCCATTGCACTCTCTGCGCGTGGCCTGGAGCTAGCAAGGCACCAAGCGAGGGCATCCTATAATGTCAACGAGGTAGCTACCAGGGTCGTAGGAACAGCCATCTGCACTAGGCGGATGGCATAGCTGTGTCTTTCCTGGCTGTCACCCTTGGCCTTGTGTAGGGTGATTAACTCCGCTCACCAGAGAACCTATCTGTTCTCCCATAGAGCGAGACGGCGTTTGTCGGGGCAACTTCCTTCTTCCTCCAGGGGGGGTCCCCGTCTCACTCTCCCCACTCTCGGGCCCCTCCAGGCCCTGTCTCCCTCTTAGTGTGTCACCCACTGAGAGCTAAGGGACTCTGTCCCTTAGGGTGTAAAAGAAAACCCCTCTTGGGGGCTCGCACTCACTCAAGGTGATGAATGGTGAAGATTGACACAGATAAGATATGAAATTACGTACCTACCGTAATTATGATCTTTCTGTGTATTTTCACCATTCATCACAATCCCGCCTCCATCCCCCTGAGGCCTCAGTCTCTGGGTCCCTCCTCCTCTGTGCCCAACTTCGCCCCCCTCCTTTCTTTTTCAGGAGTGGGGTAAACAGGGCACATGGGGGATAATGTTCTGGGGAGAGTGGTCAGCATGGGGGGCACTCCTTCTCCAGTGCATTAGCTCCACCCCTGTGGGGTGGGAATTGGCAGTTGCCCTCCATTCTCTCCTCCTCCTTGTTCCTGTCCATCTTATTTTTCCTTGTCCTTTGTACGACCCTTTATTACAAAAAAAAAACTTCTTTTCCTTTTTCACCAAAAATCTTTCCTTGAGTGGGTGTTAATTCTCTGTGCCCTGTCCTTCTTCCAGAATAGTCGATTCTGCTCAAATGGAGTTTTTGCCAGCCATTCCATGCCTTGAATTCTGGCAAGGAGCCTTTGGCTGCTCCTTGCAGTGCCTATACAGTCTGGAGACAGACCAGGGTCTGGGATGTGTTTAACCTTCTCCCCTCTCATCCTACTTCCTAAATTCTTTTTCCCACCCTACCTCCCTCCTCTATTTCCAGAGATTGGGGCCCCTCCCAGTCCCTTTAGTTTTCCGACTTCTTCCTCTTCTGTCCTCTCAGTCGTTATTTCTCCTTTTAGTTTATATATCTTTTCCTTTCCCTGTCCCTTGGACTTCCTTGTCCCACCCTCCACTCCCTTCTTCTTACCTCTCTGGTGACTCAGAACTGGCAGGCAGGTGGGTCGACAGCGCCTAACAGCCAAACCAGGCGCCCACACTTAGTCGTCGACCTCGAGGGCGGCGCTATGCAGGCGTCGGGGTCACTTACCAAAAAAAAAAGATCCCGCAGGGTCATGACCTCCGACCATGTACCCCAAAGGTGATGAATGGTGAAGATACACAAAAAGATCATAATTACGGTAGGTATGTAATTTTCATTTTTTGTTGTAACATCTGGACTGAAGGTTCTAAACAAAGGGCAAATAACAGTGAAAGGGTCAACTCTGTCTGGTTCTCTGGCCTAATAAAAAACTGGTGGAAATTTGGCAACTAACTTTAACATAAGCCTGGGGAGAGTCATATAAGGCCTGCAGCATATCAATAAATGGGGATGGGAAATGTATACACCCCATGGTAGCAAATAAAAATTGCCATGCCACCTGGCTAAATACCTTTTCTACATCTAAACTAAGTAATAGGAAAGGGGTCTTCGGCTGGGTGGCATGATGGAGAACATGTAAGGTTCTTTTAATGTTGTCCCTGATCTGCCTGGTATGGACAAAGTCAGTCTGATCACCATTAATCAATGCAGGAAGAAAGTCATCTAACTAACTTGCCACGATAGCTGTAAAGATTTTATGATCGATGTTAAGCGCTAATACAGGGCAGTAAGGGGGCATTGGGTTGAGTCTTTTATGGGATTCAGAATAGCTAAAATACTGGTTTGCCACCAGGTAGGGGGAACAGGTGCTCTAGTGTGGATCTCCCAGAAAACCTTTACTAATTGTGGAAGCAAAAGTTCCCTACATTTTTTGTAGAACTTGGGCGTATACCCATCGGGGCCTGGGCTCTATTACTGCTTTCATCTTGTCCAGTAAGATTGAAGCTAACTGTCGCTGGGCTTTATCTGGATCCAGTTTAGTCAGACATAGTGGGGCTAGATGAAAAAAATGACTCACCTTAGTAATCTTGTTTCTTCCAAGATATCCTTCTATATTCTTAACTCTCTGCAGTCAACCTCCTAAGCAGAGCTGTCTGGAGAAAATGGAACTATATGCAAATGATAGAGCTATCATTGGCTTGTGACACATATTCAAACTGCTGCCCTTGTCAGCTGCAATGTTCCATCAATGTATCAGATTTCTAAGGAGCCTACAAGGCAACCTATACTAAGACTATATAATGTACTTATCTAGTGTAACACAACTAGTCTGTCCATGACAATATGAAACATCCTTAATATTATTATAATCCTAAACCCCCTGAATGCCAGAATCACCTGGAAAAAGAAGGGAGTTAAATATCTCCCACTAGGATTAAAAAACATATATGCCAGTGTTTGGGACTTTCCATTAGAAAACTCGGATCAGGAGTGCAAAGGCTCTGGTTCTGGAAGGGGAGGCAGGGTGGGAGAGTTATGAATATAGAAGAATACCTTGGAAGAAACAAGATTACTAAGGTAAGTAATTTTTTCTTCTAACCCCAGGTATTCTTCTATATTCCTAACTCTCTGCAGACTTCAAAGCAGTACCTTTGGAGGTGGGCAGAGAACCTACTTAGGAAAGAGGCTCTGCAGAACTGCTGTGCCGAATCTGGCATCACTTCTGGACTGCATGTCCAAATTGTAGTGTTCAGTAAATGTGTGTACTGTCCTTCAGGTAGCTGCTTTACAGATTTCCCCTAATGGGGTATCTCTGGACGCTGCTATAGTAGCAGCTGTGCCCATAGTTGAATGAGCCCTCAGCCCTGTTGGGGGTTCCTTGCCAACTTTTGCATACCAAACTGAATGCACTGGACTATCCAGCGAGAAATTGACCTCTTAGAAGCTGGGGTGCCTTTACGTACATGCCCATAGGTAAGGAATGGCTGTTGCTTGTCATATCTGTGATCCCTGGTGTGGGCCATATGGTAGCATAATGCCCTTTTGACATCCAGACTATGGAGTCTGCGCTCACCTGAACTAGTATGTTCACTGAAGAAAACTGGCAATGTAAAGAATTGATTTAAGTGAAAATCAGAAACCATCTTGGGGAGAAATTTCCTATTTGTTCTCAGCACCACTTTGTCATTATGGAAGGAAAGTTAGTCCTTCTCAAAGCACAAGGCTTGTAGTTCACTGATTCTTCTAGCTGAAGTAACTGCAACCAGAAATACAGTTTTCCAGGTAACATATTTTAAATGTGCAGAGGACATAGGCTCAAAAGGAGGTTTCATGAGCTGAACAATGCATATGTTCAGGTCCCATACTGGAACTGGTTCCCTAATAGGTAGGTGCAAGTGGCACAGACCTTTAATTAACTTCTTGAAAATGGGACTGGATGCCATGGAGATACCTCTCCCAGCAGAAATGAAGGCAGAGATTGATGCCAGATGCACCTTCAGGGATGTATATTTCAACCCCTGAAAGTGGAGATATGTGAGGTATTCCAGGACAACTGGGATCTCCACTAAAGTAGGAGCAATCTCCTTGGAATGACGTCAAATAGAAAACCTTTTCCATTTTGATGCATAGGTTTTCTTAGTCGAAGGTTTTCTATATCCTTTCAGGATATTCAGAATATTTTGTGAAAGATTTAAGTTTGCATATTCTAAGTCCTCAAGAGGCATACCTTGAGTCTGAGGGACCTGAGATTTGGATACAGGATCTTGCCTTGGTGGGAGGTCAGCAGGTTGTGCCTCCTGGGTAAGTGTATTAGTTTGGCTACAGATATGGAAAGTAGTAAAGGGTACCATGGCTGCCTGGTCCAGTCTGATGCTATCAGAATCATTGATGCAGGTTGTGACCTGAGTTTGATCAGGACCCTGAAGATGAGAAGGAAGGGAGGAAAAGCATACAGACTTTTTCCTGACCAGTTGAGAGCCAGAGCATCCAATAGGATTGTTCCTTTGGCTGGTGGCCTGCAACAAAAGAGGGGCAGAAGGTGATTCTCTTGGGATGCAAAGAGATCCACCTCTGGTGTGCCCCATCTCCTGAACACTGAGCCCAATACTTGCCTGTTGATGGACCACTTGTGATGCGCCTGATTGATTCTGCTCAGGGCATCTGCCAGGGTGTTGTCCTTTCCTGGTACATGAATGGCCTGTAATGAGACCTTTAGTGAGTAAACCAGACTTTAGCCTTTCATTGCCTCTGTGCATAGGGGGTCTGACCTTGTTCCCCCTTGCCTTTTTATATAGTACATTGTTGTGGTGTTGTTGTCTGTCCTGACTTGCACCACTTTCCCTTGTACCAGATGGGCGAATGTTCTCAAGGCCAGAAACACTGCCCTTGGCTCCATCAAATTTATATGCAGGAGTGACTCTGATGAAGAATTGTTGAGTACCTAGAGGCCAGTGGGGCACAGGGCCCAAGACAGCATGGATTCACAGCAGGAAGGTAATGTCAGACAAATCTAATTGATTTATTTGACTGGGTGACCAAAGCAGTAGACCAGGGAGGGGCTGTGGACATGGCCTACCTAGACTTTGGCAAGGCATTTGACACAGTCCCGCACAAAAGATTAATAAACAAATTAGCCAGCCTGGGAGTGGGTCCTAGGGTGGTAGCCTGGGTTAAACACTGGTTGGACAACAGGACACAGCAGGTAATAGTAAATGGAGTCCACAGTGAAGAAAGGAGGGTTACTAGTGGGGTACCGCAGGGTTCAGTACTGGGGCCAGTCCTTTTTAATGTCTTTATAAGTGACATTGCAGAGGGACTAAAAGGGAAAGTATGTCTCTTTGCAGATGACACAAAGATCTGCAACAGGGTTGATACACAAGGTGGGGTGGAAAGGATGAGAAGGGACTTGACAAGGTTAGAGGAATGGTCAAAGGTATGGCAGCTTAGCTTCAATGCTAAGAAGTGCAAGGTAATGCACCTGGGAAACAAAAACCCAGGGAAAGAGTACACAATGGGGGGTGAGATACTAACAACAACAAAAATGGAAAGGGACCTGGGGGTAGTCATATCAGACGACCTAAAGGTGGGCCAGCAATGTGAAAAGGCAGTAAGGAGGGCTGGGGGGATACTGGGATGCATAGGGAGAGGCATCACCAGTAGAAAACAGGAAGTTGTTGGCCCTCTGTACAGACAGTTGGTAAGACCACATCTGGAGTACTGTGTACAGTTCTGGAGACCCCATCTCCACAAAGACATAGACAGGGTGAAGGCTGTCCAGAGGAGGGCAACCAAAATGATGCAGGGTCTGTATCAGAAGACATATGAAGAAAGACTAAAGGAACTAAAGATGTATAGCTTCGAGGAAAGGAGGGAGAGGGGACATGACAGAAACTTTCAAATACCTCAAGGGAATCAACAAAGTCCAAGAGGGTAGCATCTTTCAGAAAAAGAGATGTGCAAAAACAAGGGGCACAATTTGAAGATGGAGGGGGGAACAGCTCAGAGGTAATGCGAGGAAGTATTTCTTCACAGAGAGGGTTGTGGATACATGGAACAGCCTTCCTGAGGAGGTCGTAGAGTCAAAAACAGTGGGGGAATTCAAGAATGCATGGGGCAGACATAAGGCAATTCTAGTGGGGGTAGGAGGAAGTAGGCTGTTGGTTAACTAGGATCTGCAGCTTATCCGTTATGTAGGGAAATGGGCACACTAGATGGGCCAAGCGGTCCTTATCTGCCATCAAATTCTATGTTTCTATGTTCTATGACCAGGTTCCATGAGTGGTGTGATCCCCTAAATGAGCACCCCACCCTAACAGAGAGGCATAGGTTGTAAGGATAGCTGATGGGGTTTCCCTTTGGAAGGGTACCCCTTCCGTGAGGTTGTGCGCATTCTTCCACCACTGGAGGGCCTGAAGCAAGGTTCTTTTTACTGGAACTGGTTTTGTCAGTTTGTCCTTTCTTTGGCACCAGTGTGCTCTGAGATGAAACTGTACATCTCTCATTTGGAACCTGGCCACCAGGACTGTGCCTGTTGCTGCGGCCATATGTCCCAGAAGCTGCAGAAACTGTCTTGCTGGTCATGGCTCGTTCAGCTTGAATGAGGCAACTATCTGCAGAATGCTTTGCACTCTGTCCTGGTGGAGGAAAGCTCTTCCCGTACTGTGTTCAGTTCTGCTCCTATGAAAGGCAGGACTTGTACTGGAGTAAGAACAGATGTTTCCTGATTTGTCAGGAATCCTAGCGGGTGTAACAGATTCAATGTTACCTTTAGGTGGTCCTGTACTTGCTGTGGTGAGCTTCCCACCACTAGCCAGTCATCGCGATAAGGGAAGACTGATATACCTAACCTTCTTAGGTATGCTACTGCCACTGCCAGGCACTTTGTAAACACCCTGGGTGCTGAAGTGAAGCCAAAAGGTAGAACTGAGAATTGGTAGTGTCCTGATGGAAGTCTGAATCTCAGGTACTTTCTGTGAGACTCTCTTATTGGAATGTGAAAATAGGCATTTTTTGGATCCAGAGATGCCAGCCAATCTCCCTGCTGGATTACTGGCAAGGCCATTGCCAGTGTGACCATTTTGAACTTTGGTTTTACTAAGTGTCTGTTCAACAGTCTGAGGTCTAGAATAGGCCTCCACTCCCCATTTTTCTTTTAGATGAGGAAGTATCTTGAGTAGAAACCTCTTCCTTTCTGGTGTGTTGGAACAACCTCCACTGCTTTCAGCTGTAGGATGCTTTGGACCTCCGTCTCCAGGAGTTTTTTCTCTACCAGGGAAGCTGGTTTGAATACCCTTGTTCTCAAGGGAGGAACGGACTTGAAACTCAGGGACAAACCCTGACTCACTACCTCCAGAGCCCACTTGTCTGTGGTGATGGATTGCCAAGCCTGGAAATAGTGAGCCAGTCTGCCCCTACTGGTAGAGGGGAGGTGGCCTTGTTCATTAAGTCAGGGATTATGCTTTGCTTGGAGATGATCTTGGGTAGTTTGGGAGCTTCTCCTAGAGCCTCTTCTACCTCTGCCCCTGAAATACCCAGTCTGCTGTGGGTATTGATGATACTGTGGGACAGCCTGTGCCTGATAAAAAGGCTTACTATAAGCTGTCCCTCCTCTGCCTCCCCTTCCGTATGGCCTATAGGAGGAAGAAGACCTCTCCTTTGAAGAATTACTCTTATAGGTGGCCTTATATTCATCCACCTTTTTCAGGTATGCTTTAGTCTGCTGGCCGAAGAATGACCCTCTACAGGGAAATCCATGGCCTTGGCCTGGGTATCCTGTGTTAGATTCGTAGCCCTGAGTCATGCCAAACTTCTAAGGGCTGTGGTAAGGGCCATCCATCTGGCAGCATTGTCGTTGTCATGTACTGCCATTTGAAATTGGTACTTGGCTGCTTCCAGTCCAAACCTAGCTGTTTCAGCCAAATCATCAGAGAGAGGTGAAGGAGCCTTTTCTGCCATGGCTAACACGGACTGCTACAATGATTTTTGGTACTGTACTGAATAAGCTTGGTAGTTAGCATGTCTTTCTCCCAGTGAAGCAGCTAAATAACCTTTCTTTGCCAAGCTGTCTATTTTGCAAGAGTCCTTCTCAGGTGGGTGAGAAGCTAAAGGAACCCTCACCTTCTCACAGACTGCTTGCTGGACTATCCCCTGATGATCAGGGTGAGAAAAGAGGGATTCAGCCCCTTGCCCATCCAGCTGTTACTTTTTATCTGCCTTCTTGTTCAGAGGTGGAATAGAATTTGGAGTCTGCAGGATCTTAAACAAGTCATTTTTAAAGAACTTGTTTATAGGGAGTAGAATTTTCTTTGTGGGTGTTAACCCCATCATCTCCATATATCCGGCCTCTTCTTCATCCTCTGTGACCTCTGTAGTAGCCAGATCAAGAGTGTCCACTATTTTCCTTACAAAGGGAAAAATGAGAGGAAAAATCCTTTGGTCTATGGGGAGAACCGAACTCTTGCTCTGATGAGATCTCTGGTTCAATAGGCTCGCCTTCATCCATTTCAGGTAAATCATATTCTTCAAACTCCATTGTATCCTGAGATGGGTTTGGTTCAGAGAAGGGACCAACTGGGATTTGAACCGGTGCTGGGAGGGTTGGAGTAGGTATGAAACCCTGCAGAGCCTGTATGACCTTCGTGGCCTGGGCAATCTCCTCTGATGATGGCAGGCTGTGAGGCACAGATGAAACCCCTATTGGTTTATCAGCCAGGGGATCAACGTGCTTTGTCTTCTTGTATTTTTTAGTGGGAACCAGAGAGTCAGCCGGATCACCCACCCTTTTTCTAGCAGTTGTTTCACCCTTGTCAGGAGTGCTCAAAGAAGAGACAGTGGTGTCACCCACAGGCTTAGAGAGAGTGGATTGGTCAGAACCCGCAATACCCTCTCCAATCTTCTTTGGAGTCTTTCAAGTCTCTTTTCTACTGTTTTTTGTGGGAATGATTTGCACATATCACAGTCTGCTGAAAAACGGTCATTCCCCAGGCAGACCACACATAGATCATGCTTGTCTGTCTTTGCAAAAACATCCCCACACTTAAAGCAGTTTTTGAACCCTGGGGGTCCAGTCTTTTTCTCTGGTTTTTCTGCCATCGTCAAACTGATGAAGAAAAACAGAACTGCAATAAAGATTTCACTCTGGCTTCTGGTGACGTCATGCACCACTGCAGAGCCTAGTCTGAGAGCTCTAGCTGAGATCATTCCTGATACCTCCTAATTCCTGCTTTTAACAAAGAATTGCGGTAAAATATCTCTACGGGAGGTTATAACATGCCAAGAAGCAGGGAACGAGCCAAAATGAAACAGCTGGCGGTTCCGGATGATGGTAGATTGTCGGAGGGTGGCTCAGAGAGCTAGGGCTCACAGGCCTCATCAACCTCGCGCCGAAGTACAACGGCCTACAACCACATCCCAGCTGAACACCTGCAAAGGTAAATGACCCAGATATTAACGGAGCTCCGAGACTTCCGTAAGGAGATGCGCTCCACCACCACCACTCTTTGTACTGACATCGGCAAGTTAGAAAAGAGACAAGAGGCCCTGGAGTCTCAGACCACCGTCACTGATGGCAGGGTAGACTGCGCTGAAAGGGCTATCGTGCAGCTACACCAGAACAGCTGCAGGAGAGGGCGGAAGATGCAGAGAGCAGAAACTGCCGTAACAACATACGCATTGCGGGCATTCCTGAGGGGGCAGAGGGTCAGGATATCCTCCAGTTCCTGCAGAGTACCCTCTGAGTGATCCTTGATCTACAAGCCCATCTCTCGCTGGGGTTTGAGCAGGCCCACCGCACTCCAGGCCCAAAACCAGTCCCTGGGGCTCGACCCTGAGCAATACTGGTCAAATTCTTGTGCTTTCAAGAGAAAGAGAGCATCCTGCATGCTGCATAGAAGAAGGGAACAGTGCTACTTCAAAACCAGCGGCTCTATTTTGAGAATGACTACGCCCCTGAAGTAATGGCAAGACGGAAGGCATATATCCCTATTATGAGAATACTCAAGGCTTCCGGCATACGATTTAGGATCCCCTACCCAGCGAGGATGACGATCTTTTTTAAGGAGGGTAACCTCACTTTTGACACAGCTACAGCTGCCCTGGAGGAACTCAAGGCCAGGGAGATGGACACTCCACTGCAGAATGGCAACCCTGACCTTCCTGGCTCCTCGCTTGCCTCCAGGCTCTCCCAGAAGATGTGGAATAGCGGCCAGCGAGAGATGAGGCACCGACAAGGAGTGAAGGCAATACAAAATATTGTCGGCACCCTGAAGGCTTGCCAGACGTCCTATCTGCACAAACAACAGCACTCCACGAATTCCCCAGAATGAGAACAGCAAGTATTACCAACTGCAGGGCTACTTTAATCTAACCATTAGCCTAAATGGACTCTCTTTTGACAGAGGAGATTTGAACTTGATACTTGTTAGAGACTGCAGATGCATCTAATCCTAAGAAATAAATGTTTCGCGCATGAGGCCTGTAATTGAGCATGTTAGGCCCCCCTCACATAGCATTCTTCCCCCCCCGGTGATTACCTCGGCCCTCACTATAATGGCACTGTGTGTTGGGGGGTTGGGAGGGCTTTACCTTTGACCCCCTGGCCTTCACCGTCCCATGGCAATGGCTCTCCATGGGCTGACTGAGTGTCTGGTACCGTTGCCTCGCCTCCCCCCCCCGTCCATTTTCCATGCTGCTGAAGCTATCTATGCAAGGGGCTGCCAGGCCACTGCAGCGATCATGCCTCATGGCAGCGCGCTTGCTTCAAGATCCCTGGAGCTGCGGTGTCCACCCCCCGGTTTCAATCAGGTGCTATTTGACCCCCAGAAATACACAATGGGAGTTTCTGTCCTGCTGCTCCAGATGGGGATCGTGGCCCTTTGCATGGGGGGGATCGCTACCTAACTCCACGAACAGTGAGGAGCTAGAGGCCTCAGGAGGAAATTTCAACCCCTGAACCCTGAGCGAACCCTACTCTCAATATAGAGGCTTCAGACTGTATGTAATTACTTTATTAGTTCCTGTGGGGTCTGTCATAAAAGCAACACAGCATCTCTCATTTGGGTACAGGAGACCCGGGGGGGGGGCGCTCAGTAAGATCTTGCTGTCGGGTGGGAGTGGGGGGCTGTGATGCCGCACTGACCTTTCCCATTCGCTGTCCAACTCTACTCAGTTGAGCGGCTCGGAGGGAGAGGATTGGGGTCGAGTTGTCTTGGATGCTGCTTGCCACCTTCCTTATTGGCAGTATTGGGACCTGGGTTGGGGGCTTGTTCTGGAGCCTAGAGTCGGGATGGCGAGGGCCGCCTCCTCTGGCCTTCAGAAAGCGGAACATCATGCTCTAAGTACTGGCTCAGATGGTATCAACCTGAGGTGAAGCTGCTGTCTGTTGCTGAGTGGGGTGGTGGGGGTGGGGAGGTGTTTTATTGTACTGTATAAACATCAGAATAGCTTGTTCAGACCTTCCTCGGGAGACGTTTCCTCAGAATATTCCTGTATTTACCAGCAGACATAAATAATTGATGCCCTGAACATCATCAAGGCTGGCAGGGGATCTGTATATTACTGTCAGACATGGATTGATTTTGAACCTCGGGGGGGTCAGGACACTGGACAAGGGGGGTCACAGGGAGGTGAGCTGGAGACTTACGGTACGCTTACTCTGTGCCCCTGCTTTCTACCCCCCCATTTCTCCTCTCTCCCTCAATGCTGCAGAGGCTCGGTGGCTACCGATCTGCACCCCCTTGAGGCTGTGGGGTGGTGCCTTTTGGGAGCGGTGGAACTACTGGATTACCAGAATTCCTGGGTTTTGGCACTGGATGGGCCGCTATTCGCCCACCCTCCATCTCCCTGATTGCCCTTGGGAGGGGAGGGGGGGCCACCTAACCCCTCCACCTTTTCCACTTACACTCTGCTGGAGCCCTCATCAGTACTCCACAACTGAATCTATCCCTACATAGTACAACCCTCGTATTGAGGATCTCGGCCTCAGTCTGACGTACCCCATTTCAATTCTTCTCCCATTAATCCTAATCGGACACTATATGTGTCAGGAGGACCCCCGCACTCGGGAAGTTACCTCCCAGTAAGGTCTTAACCTTACTCCAGGGTACAGCAATGACCCTGTTTTTGGAAGCACCAGTTATAGTTCTTCTGCTGGTGGTGCCCAGTTGGCCCCACAGCGGACTATGTTACAGGTTAACTGTGTATTCAAACTACATGTTGTGACAGGTTTGTATTTATGTTTATCTTGTTCTTTTAACATGCAAGTCAACAGCCGATCTTGCAAATGAACTGGAAAACAAGTTGTGAAGGGGTTAATGGGAAACCGACCCTGCCAGGGGGGTGGGTTTGGGGGCTCCTAACAGCGCCTCATCCCGGTTAAGATAATGACTTCCTCACACCTTAAACTACTCTCCCAAATTATAAATTTCAATGAAAAGATCCAGAGTTTTAGCACACCTGAAGAAAAGTAAATCAGACTTGATTTACGTACAAGAAACTCATTTAAACTTTGCAGAACATCCAAAACTGGCTCGGTTAACGCATGGCGAGGTCTTTTACTCTTCCAGCAACAGAGGCAGATGCAGGGGAGTGGCAATTATAATACCACCCCACACTCTCTTCACCCCTGGATTGAGTTGGGGTGACCCTAAGGGTAGACTAATCTTAGTGCAGGGCACAATTGGTGCCAGACAAGTTACTCTAGTGAACGTGCACTTCCCCCCAGGCCTCCCTGTCCCTCAACTTAAAACATTCCTAGACAAAATAGTGCAGATGACAGTGGGGACTCTCTTAATGGCGGGAGATTTTAATCTCCTCCTAGACAATAGGCTGGACTCCTCCAACCCACGCCCCCTAAGACAAACATTGAGTGACAAATTCTTTAAGAAATTTGTGCAGGAGGTGGGCTGGTGTGATGTTTGGCATCAAGCACACTCTCAGGCATGAAACTACTCTCATTACTCCGCAGTTCACCACACTTACTCGTGCATAGACCAAACCTACACCCAACTTAAAAATGTATCTATACTACAAGATGCCTGAATGGGTGATATAGCCCTCTCAGACCATGCCCCCCCAACTATCCTTTGGGACATGAGTTTGCAGCCCAAAAACACCCGCTGGAAACTCAATCCATATTATCTCCGCTCAAAACAATTTCAGGGATACCTTATGGATAAAATCATAGAAATTACAGGAAATAACCCTCTGGACGAAACATCACTGGCAACACATTGGGATACAGTGAAAGCAGTCCTTCGTGGGCATATAATTCAACATACAGCAGAACTAAACAGGCAGCGACGAGCACAGAAAGCTAAACTAGAAGACACATTGCATTTTCTCCAAATGGCCCACAAACAAGGGGATACCTGTCTTCCCCCAACTACAACAAACTAAGTCAGAACTTGATTGCTTAGCCCTACAACAAACTGAGATAGCCTTAACATTTCTAAGACAAAGATATTCTGAGGTGGGTCCCAGAGCGACAAGACTTTTAGCCTATCGGATCAGAAAACAAAGGAAGTCTGCAGTTATAACTACTATTAATCATCCCTCACATGGCCTTTCCTTAACCAAACTACATGATATCACTGAGGCCTTTACCACCTACTACTCCAATCTGTATACCCCTGAATGCCCCCCCTACTTCACAACAGATAGCTAACTATCTCCGCCCAATTAACATGCCCAAACTATCAGAACCCCAGAGAGAAACCCTAACCACCCCAATAACAGAAATTGAATTAGCCTCGGCCTTAGCTAGAGCTAAAACCCTTAAGTCCCCAGGCCCTGACGGGTATGGAGTAGAATTTTATAAGGTAACTAGACCCCAGACTTTTAATAAACTTCTCCGTCTCTTCAACACGATCCTTAAAGGAGACCCCCCCCCCCATGGTCCTATGTGACCATCTCAGTAATCCCTAAACCGGGAAAAAACAACAACTTTGTAGCTCGTACAGACCAATTTCAGTCCTCAATGTGGATTCTAAATTATTTATGAATATTCTAGCCCATCGCCTAGATACATACCTCCCCCAACTCTTAGAAAGAGATCAAACAGGTTTTGTGAGAAACCGATCTACTACTGATACCATCAGACGTACCCTCCACCTATCTCATCAGATGTATATTACTAACTCACCCTCAGTTCTGGTGAGTCTTGATGCTGAGAAAACGTTCGATAGGGTAGACTGGCCATTTTTATACCAAGCTCTATATAAAATAGGGATTTCACAGACATTGATTAAGGTCATTCAGGACATAAATTCAGCTTCCCCGGCTTGTGTAACAATAGATGGGCATCATTCCAAATATATTAAAGTATACGCAACTCACAGAATATTACAGGGGTCTCCTTGGGAGGTGTGGAACACCGAATTGCATTGTACGCAGATGATGTACTGCTCTACCTCCAGGACCCTGAAAGGTCACTACCAGCAGTACGACAACTCCTGGATGAATTTGGACAGGCTTCTGGATACAAACTTAACCTACCCAAGACTGAGATCCTCACATGCCAATTCTCCCTCCCCTAACATACAAGATTTATTCCCCTGTAACTGGTCCCTGCCTAAGCTGAAATACTTGGGTATTCAACTTTCACCAAACACGACAGATTATTATAAAAACAACTATATCCCATTCACCTCCCAACTTAAAACTGATCTGGCCTCATGGAACACACTACCATTAAGTCTATCTAGGCGAATAGAGTTAGTTAGAATGGTTGTTCTCCCCAGAGCTCTTTATCTATTTCAGAATGTCCCCATTTTCTTAGCTGAGAAAACATTTCAGGCATGGAACCGTTCCATCTCTAGATTCATATGGGCAGGGCAGAGACCTAGCGTCCACATGAAGGTTCTCACTCTCCCTAAAGCAGAAGGGGGGCCTATCACTCTCCGATCTCCACCTTTACTATAATGCAGCCGTTCTTACACATTTGATGGTGAGGCAGTATGTTACAACCAACCCTCACTGGGTGGAAATAGAGAGGTCCCTTATTAGCAGTAGGTATTATTTGGGGAAAATATATGGACAACACAGGGAACCCCATTCTTCCTATCTTACAGACCCGTGGATAATTCACTGTTTGGATTCCTGGAGTGCTATCAGAAGCTCACAACACCTAGAGCCTTACCCTCCCCCTCATATGTCCTATTGCAAGCCTGAGTCAGTGCCTCCCCAATAGAATGGACCATGGTTTCTCAGTATGGGAGCGATTAGGCCTACGATACCTCCCACAGATATTGTCACAGGGGAACCTGTGGGCCTTCACGGAAATTCAAACTAAATACAACATACCCCGCAGAGATTTCTATAGATATTTGCATTTACACCATTACTATGAAAATTTACCAGCCCCCACTCAAACACCTGCACAGTTTCTCACATTGATAAACCTCCAAATACACTTAAATACCTCACATGAGCAGAGACATTTAGTGTCATTGTACTTCCAGGCCCAGAAATCTCAGCAAACACCCATCACAGACAAAGTAAGACTTCAATGGCAAGAGGAGCTCAACCTCCCACTCACCTTAGAGAAATGGCAAAAAGCGTGCCAGTATATTTCCAGGGTGACCAGCTCTCATCAGTGGCATGAGTATGCATGGAATAATCTTATTAGATATTTTAGAAATCCTATAATCACCAGCCATTATACCCCTACAAGCACAGCTGCGTGCTGGCATCAGTGTGGAGAGGTTAGAGCTACCCACACACACACATCATTTGGGCCTGCCCAAAACTTCAACCCTTTATTACAACCTTACAAACTCACCTGCAAGAACTTTTTGGCCCCCAGCTGCAACTAACGGGTGAAATGTTCCTTTTATTATTACTCCCTAGAGAACTCTGAAATCTCACCACTAGATATCTTCTCCACCTCCTTACAGCGGTCAAAAAAGCGATAACCAAGTTGTGGCTGGCTACAAAACTCCCATCTGTCCAAGACTGGTGGCATGTCACTAAGCAGATATATTATATGGAACAGATAACCCATAACCTCAATGACCAAAGAGATAAATTGAACTCCAGATGGACCAGGTGGCAGCTATATTACATGTTGCAAGACAAAACCTTTGTCCCTTAGTCCCTCACCAGGTCCAACTATCATTTTTCATAGATTCCTCTGTCTGTTTACCCTCATTCTCCCTTTGGTACTGGACTGGGTGCTGCTGGGTCCCCCTTCCCCTTACCTACCTTCTCTTCCTTCCCCTCAATCCCACCCCCTTCCCGGGAGAGCGAAAATACCTAGATACATGGCTATCTTTGATCTGAGTGGGGTGAGAGGTTTAACCCTAAATAATTTGTACTATCTCTAAGAGAAAGACCAGTCTTCTAGATTATTGGGACAGTTATGACTTGAACAAATCCATTTCAATGTTAACTGATCTGCCTAGACCTACTCTCTAGCTTAAGAAATTGTAACTTCAGGATCCCAGATTACATAACTACTGACTTTATTGTACAAGACCAGCTAAGTTATCTTGGCTTTTTTAAATGTAAAAATTTCCAAGTCTGTATGAAATATTTGAATATTTGTAAACAATGGACACTGTCAACTTTGTATGTATGTATGTTGAAACTCAATAAAAATGAAATTAAAAAAAGATTTCACTCTTTATGTGTATACAGTATATATATATATGTGTATATATATATATATATTAATGCGGTCGGTTCAGGAACTGATGAAAGTTCCGATAATGAACCGGGAACCGCAAAAATAGAACTGGGTTAGAGGTTCACAGAAACCGGATTAGCGGTTTCAAATACAACAAATATAACAATTTAATAAACTAAAATAAGTAAAACTAAATACCAGACATAGTAAATAAAGCTTCGGAAAGGGTACTAAAACCTGGTTCCCCAATGGTAATACCGAATTGTGAGGAACTGAAAAATAAACTAAAACAACACTAAATAGCATTAACTAACTAATGTTTAAGTAATAAACAGAAAATAAAGGCTGCAGTAAGAATAATAATATAAGAAACTACTTATATTCAGTGAAGAACTGCAAGGAACGACTGATATGGGAAGTCTTCTGGACGTCTTGACTTGTCAGGTGGAGAAAGAAATCTGATATGTTGATGGAACGTTGTAGCTGATGAGGGAAGCAGTTTGAATATGTGTCACGAGCCAATGATAGTTCTATCATTTGCATATAGTTCCATTTTCTCCAGGCAGCTCTGCTTAGGAGTCTGACTGCAGCAAAATTTAAAACGTGTAGTATAGATAACGGGGTATCTTGTGAGTACAAGCAGTGGCGGAGCTAGAGGGGGGGCTGGGGGGCGGCCTCCCCTCCTGGCTGCCCCAGTGTCAGTAGCAGTGCCCCACCACCATCTTTATTCACTATTTAGTGCCCATTGTGGAGCTCATGACTGACTGAATGCCCCCCCCCAGCTCCCAAACCTGGCTCTGCCACTGAGTACAAGTCCACAATATTTTCTGAAAATCTCTAAACATTTGTGTCAGTTTGGTCTGAAAGGTAGCTGATACTGAGTCTGTTATATAGGTTGCCATTTGTTGTGCTATGTTTCCGCAGGTGGAAGGCTAGGGCCTTTGACCCCTCCCCCACACATAATAACTCTGCTTCAGGTAGTGCTGAGTTGCTTCTGTTTTAGCCTGGAAGAGTTCTTTTATCTCCCTTCAAAACTTAAGTACTTGGGGACCCTGTGTGCGTTCCCCCTGAGCATGTAAATCTTGTGCTGTAATAACTGCTGCTGAAGCAGATTCAATTTTTCCTCCCAGAGCTTTTTGAATGTGGAGGCATAACTAACTAAGTCTCCTCAAAGAACTGTTTTAACAGTACCCCAAAGGGTACTTTCTGAAATGTCAGGGGAGGCATTTTCAGTCAGGATTTGGGGAATTCTGAAATCAAAGTGCTGCATTCAGGTACATTGAGCAGTCAATTATTGAAACGCCACAAGGTGTGTCCCCGTGCTATGCCACAGTCCAGAGTTAACATCAGGGGCGCATGATCCGAGAGACAGATAAGAGGGATTTCACAATTCCTCACCAGACCTAGGTGCTCTGCAGAAATATGGAAAAGATCAATTCAGGTATAAATTTGGTGATGAGCCAAGAAATGAAAATTATGTACCTACTGTAATTCTTGATCTTCCTATGTATCTTCACCATTCATCAGTGTCAGGGTGTCAGCCGGAGGCGCAGCACCCTACGGGAGCTTCCCCCCTAGTAGGAGGAGCCCACGAGGCCAATGTATTGCATGGCACTCGCTGGTTGGCCAGTAACGGCCGACGGCTCCTCTTCCACCCCAATTCTGCTCACCAGAGAGAGCGAGGAAAAGAGAGGGATAGAGAAAAACCGAGGGCAGGGCACTGGAGCCCGAGGAACAGAATAAGGAATGGATATAAACTGAAAAAAGAATAAGCCGGCCAGAGGACAGAGGAGGAGGGTCTGGGGGGTATGGGCTCTTAGGACCCAGTTCCTGGACGGCTATTCAGGAGACAGGAAAGAAGGTAAAAGAAAAGTGAGAAGATGGGAAAGGGAGAGAGGGACCCAACTTCCCCCGCACCGGATCCGGGGCTCAGAGACTTGAGGCGGGAATACGCCTCTTAGAGGCAGGCAGCCCAATAGCCAAGAGAAACAGCTGAGGCAGAGTATCTACATCTTGGCTTTACTGCTCCTTCCAAGGGCAAGAAAGTGCTGTATGTTGGTGGTGCAGGGAAGGTCCCTCCCTTCTTCCCCCATCTCATCCTGGGTGGAAAAAGCTGATCCTGGATGTGATCCCCTGCCCCCCCCGCTATTGCTTCCCAAAGGAGAACCCATAGGGTTTGGGGGGATAGGAATCCCACCCACTCCTGCCTACAGGTGTGTGCTAACAGATTACTGCTGTAATCTTCTGATTCAAATTGTTTTTTGCAAGGTATATCTTCTGTTACTGCTTTATTTTTCTCTGTAGCAAAGTGTTTCTTACAGGGTATATCGTCTCTGAAATTATTACAGGTGGTGCTTTACAGGTTTTACAGTTTTATCTAACATTAGGATAAGCTTTCAGGGTTACTGCATTTGTTGTTGACTGACTGTTTCTGCTCTTTCCTCCTTGTTCTTTCATCCGTGGTGGTTCTTTTTCGGCAGGGGAAGGGCCCAGCCACCCACCCCCATCCCCAACCACCCTACTCTACACTCCTTTTATAGCGTTCCACAGTTGTGACATTTCCTGTGGCAAAGCAGGAAGGGGCGGATCAGTGGGGCATCCACAAGGTGAGCTCATTTACAGGGGCACTAGTAATTTAACTTGTTATAACAAAGTTATACGAAAACAAAACACAAAATCAAACCATTACTTGCATTTTTTTCCTTATAATTACTCTGACCAGGTTATAAACCCAGCAACTAATCTGGAATGGATATCATTAACTGCAGGTACTGTGGAACACTTTTCAGAAGGAGAGTCTTACAGGATTTAGGACACTGTCCTACATGCTGGGCCATTGGAGATCTTAGGGCTCAGCTCTGGGCAGCATGGGCAGAGATTGTGCGCCTCAAATTTCATATTCAAGAGGAAATACACTATATTTCCCCAACATCCAACAGAAGAACCTCGACCGCAGAGGGTAGTTGGTCCAGGAGGTTGGCAGGTGGTTAGGAGGGGCAAATCGGGTGCCCCATCACTCTCTGCTCTCCAACATATTACCTCCAAAAACCATATAAACACTACAAACAGGTATCTGCCTCTATCTCCAAAATCAAACAAAGGGGCAGAGAACACTGCAGAGCAGGACACTGCAGCACAGGAGCTAACACAACAAAACTCGCCCAAATCAGGAACCAAAACAAAAAAGCAAAAAGGAAATCCAAAAAACTTCTGATCATAGGAGACTCCATGATTCGGGGAATTGATATCCATCTCCAGCCAGGGGTAATGGTCAGATGTCTCCCAGGTACATCAGCGTGGACAAACACTGACCGCATTGCTAAAATTGTTCACAAAGCAGGAGAAAACATTGACGTCCTAGTACACATAGGAACTAATGATCTTGCCAGCCAGTCAGTTGTGGAGACCAAGGAACACCTGACCAGGCTGGGTGACAAACTATCATCCATTTCGTCCGACATTTCCTTCTCTGAGATCCTGCCAGTCTGGGGGGGGGGCAGATGGATGGAAGGTCAGAGAAGGGGAGATAGGGGAGCTAAACATGTGGCTCAAGGGCTGGTGCTAGGAAAAAGGACACAGATTTGTATGGAACTGGCAACAGTTCTGGGAGCAAAAGTTCTTTAAATTTGATGGACTGCATCTGACTAAGGAGGGAGTCAGTGCATTAGGGCAGAAGTTTGACATCTTTGCAGAATATTTAAACTAGCAAATGGGGAGAGGGGTGCAGCACCCCATACATCGAATGGGAAGAACACCTCCCCCAGCTAGTGGTCAAATAGGATTCAGCATGTTTGCAGTTCATTTGCATCACCAGGTAAGAAAAAAGGTCCGTCTCCCCATACGACGCACAGGGGAAATGCCAAACCTCACCCAACAACTAACACACCGAAATCTGGCCAATGGAAAATCATATACACAAATGCTCACAGACTGGGAAATAAGATCCCAGACCTGTAGGCAATAATGTCAGAGGCTAAACTGGACATAGTAGTAATTAGTGAGACGTGGTTTACCAGTAACCACACTTGGGAGACTTCAGTACCTGGCTATGTACTGTTCAGAAGAGACCGATGTGCAAAAAGGGGGGTGGAGTGGCCCTGTATGTCAATGAAAATATCAAAGCTACAGAAATTCAGAATACACATATAAGGAGCCAGAAGAACTGTGGGTCACCCTGGAAACAGGAAATGGGACAGCCATAAGAACTGGCATTGTCTACAGGCCCCCAGACCAGGGGGAGGACATAAGACACATTACTGTTAGTAGAATATACAAAACATGACAGCTAAAGGGGAGGTTCTGATAATGGGAGACTTCAACATGCCGGATACAGATTGGTCAATAGCAGCAGGAACATCTGCCAGAACTAGACACATGGTGGATTCCCTGCATGGGGGAGGGCCTCAAAGAACTGGTACAACAACCCACAAGAGACAGGGCTATCCTAGATCTAGTACTGACTAACAGGGACGGGATCACAGATCTCCAGGTAGAAGGTCACCTGGTGGCCAGTGACCATCACATGGTATGGTTCAATTTGGCCACTACATCTAAATCATCCCATTCCAAGGCAAAATATGGGACTTCAGAGGAGCTGACTTTGATAAGATGGCCAACAGAGTTAAGCTAGCCCTGGCAAAAAGAAACACAGGTGAGGGGGTACAGGCAAAGTGGGCAATCATTAAGGATGCAATACTTGAAGCAATATCCCATTGTGTTAGACAGAAAAGGAAGTGCAAAAAGAAGAAGGAAACCACTTTGGTTCTCAAACACAGTAGCAGAAAAGGTCAGAGCCAAAAGGCTGGCCTTCAGGAAATATAAGGGAACACAGCGGGATGAAGATAGGGAGGCATACCAAACTGCCCTAAGGGAAGCAGGGAAGGCAGTAAGGCAGGCAAAGTCCCAAACTTGAGGAAACACTAGCATGAACAGTAAAAGAAGGTGACAAGTCTTTATATAGATACGTTAGTGAAAGGAGAAAGTCCGGAGGGGTATTGGTAAGCTCAAAGGAGAAAAGGGGGCATGTGAGGTGGAGGACCCTGTAAAAGCATCTATCCTAAATAGATACTTTTGCTCAGTATTTACTGAAGAGAAGGTAGGACAGGGCCCACAGCTCAGCACCATGGACACAGGGGGGAAGGAGGTGAGCACTACTCCTTTCACAAATGAAAGGGTCCTACAAGAGCTCGCTAAGCTCAGGGTGGACAAGGCAATGGGACCTGATGGCATACATCCTAGGGTACTTAAGGAGCTAAGGGTGGAACTAGCAGAGCCATTATCAGAACTGTTTAGTGAGTCTCTGAGCACAGGAGAGGTCCCAGAAGACTGGAGAAGGGCTCATGTGATCCTGCTCCACAAGAGTGATAGCAGGGAGGAAGCAGGGAACTACAGACCAGTCAGTCTTACCTCAGTAGTGGGCAAGATTATGGAGGCACCTTGAGGAAAGGATAGTGCAACACCTGGAATCCATAGGGCACAGGATCCAAGACAGCATGGGTTTACAAAGGAAGGTCCTGTCAAACTAATCTCATAGATTTCTTTGACTGGGTAACCAGGGTGGTGGACCAAGGGGAGCAGTTGATGTCGCCTACCTGACTTCAGCAAAGCTTTCACACTGTTCCACATCGAAGATTGATAAATAAGCTGGGTAGGCTCGGGGTTGGTCAGAAGTTGGTCAACTGGGTGGCAAACTGGTTGACGAGCAGAAAACAGAGAGTGGTGGTAAATGGTATACAGTCAGAAGAGATGTAAGTCAGAAGTGGGGTACCTCAGGGATCAGTCCTGGGGCCAGTCATCTTAAATATCTTCATTAGTGACATTGCAGATGGACTAGAGGGTAAGGCTTGTCTGTTTGCAAATGACACCAAGATCTGCAACAGAGTAGATGATCCAGATGGGGTGGGCAGAATGAGAAGAGATCTGGATAAACTAGCAAATGGTCAGAAGAGTGGCAACTGGGATTTAATGCAAAGAAGTGCACGATCATGCACATAGGGAAGAGAAACCCTGAAGCCACCTATAGGCTGGGAGGGGAGTTGCTGGCAGTCACAAAGGAAGAAAGAGACTTGGGCATCATCATCATCAATGACCTGAAATCATCCAAGCAGACCTCTAAAGCAGTAGGTAAGGCTAGGGGGATGTTAGGGTGTATTAGTAGGGGTATCACAAGTCATAAGAGGGAAGTAATAATCCCTCTTTACAAGACACTGGTTAGGCCCCATCTGGAATACTGCGTGCAGTACTGGAAGCCACACCTTCACAAGGACATTAACCAAATTGAGGCAGTCCAGAGAAGGGCAACCAAAATGGTGCAGGGACTGCATCAGAAGACATATGAGGACAGATTAACGGAGCTCAATATATATACCCTTGAGCAAAGGAGGGAGAGAGGTGATATGATCAAAACATTCAAACACCTTAAGGGCATTAGCAAGGTGAAAGAGTCTAACATGTTTAAATATAAGAAAAATAGCAGAACAAGAGGACACAGCATGAGATTAGAGGGAGGTCGATTAAGGGGGAATGTGAGGAAATTCTTTTTCACAAAAAGAGTGGTGGATGCATGGAATGGCCTACCTCAGGAAGTGGTGGATGTATGGAATGGCCTACCCCAGGAAGTGGTGGCTATGAATACAGTGCAGGGCTTCAAACAGGCATGGGATAGGCATAAGGGAGCAATACAGATGAGTATGAATAGATAGGCCACTGACAGAGCAAAGGCCAATGGCACATTTATAAGGTAGAAAAAGAAATGGGCAGACTGGATGGGCCTTGCGGTCCTTATCTGCCATCAGCCTCTATGTTTCTATGTTTTTATGCCTCCATTCTGCTGAGGCAATCCAACAGATCATTCTGGATTTCTGGCAGGTAGACCACCTGGATCAATGCTTTGTGCTTGAGACATCATTCCCACACTCTCATGGCTGCCCTGCACAGGGAGTAAGAGTGTGCTTCACCCTGTTTGTAGACATAATACATCACCACCTTGTCCATTTGAAGGAGAATTACCTTGTGACATAGGACATCCTTCAGGGCTCGGACAGCGTACAGGACAGTTCTCATCTCCAGGACATTTATGTGAAGCTGGGACTTGTCCTTACTCCACAGGCCCTGGGTGTGGAGATCATGACAATGAGCTACCAAACCAGTCAGAGATGTACCCATGATGATAGTGATCTGTGTCTCCAGTGGGGCAAAGGGAAACCTTGGAGAAGGTTGTCCTCCTGAGTCCATCAGGTGAGTGACGTCGTTAGAGGCTCCATCACCTTGATGTGGAAGGATTGTGCATGCATGGTCGGAGACCACTGAGTGCTGAGCATCCATTACATGGTTCTCATGTGCAAGTGGGCCAGAAGCATTGTGAACACAGACAACGCCATGAGACCCAGCATCCACTGCATTGAGAGAGCCCGAACCGAGTTGTTCTCCTTGATGAAGAGAGTCATCTGGAGAATGTCATTTCTCCTGTCTTCTGGGAGGAAGGCTCTTGCCCTGGAGGTGTCCAGGAGCACTCCTATAAAGAGAAGTTGCTGGGAGGGTTGAAGCTGTGATTTTTCCAGGTTCAGGAGAACTCCCATGGATGTGAGAAACTTGGAAGCTGTGGCAACCGCTTCCTGTGTCCCTTGTCTGGAGGAGGCCACTAGAAGCTAATCGTCCAGGTACAGGAACACTTGAATTCCGAGTTTTCTGAGATGCGCCGCGGGTACTGCAAAGCACTTTGTAAAGACTTGAGGTGCCGAGGATAGCCCAAAGGGCAGGACTCTGAATTGGTAGTGCTGGCCCAGAGCCACAAAACGTAGGTACTTGTGGTGGCTTGGGTGCACTGGGACGTGTTGGTAGGTGTCCTACATGTCCAGTGAAGCCAGCCAATCAATTTTGATGAATCAAAGGCAGGAGAGTTCCTAGTGATATCATCTTAAATTTCTCTTTGAACAGGTATTTGTTTAACTTCCTTAGGTCTAGAAGAAAAAATTACTCACCTTAGTAATGTTGTTTCTTCTAATGGAGTCTTGCTGTATTCTGACTATTGCAGTTAGTTCCTGCCTTTCAACTGCCCCGGAGAACAAAGAGTTAACTTTCCATGGCCAGCATGGAACGTTCAGCGCAAGCTCGGTTGAAGCCTCTGTCTGCTGTTGTTTAAACTCCAACCGACAGATCTTTATGAGCAATACTCACTAGAAGTTCTGTGTGGAAACTGTAAGACTCACACTAGCCAACTGGCAACTAAATTTATTAAAAGGTTTTTTGGTTTCAAAGCAAAGACTCAAGTCAGAAAACCCAAAAACAAACACAACACACACCCAAAATAAAGGAGGGTGAAAAGGGGGCACCTCTAGGGTGCCAACACTGCTCCTGCCCACCCACATCCCAAAAACCAGGTTCTGAGAGGGGAGGCGGGGGGGTCAGAATACAGCAAGACTCCACTAGAAGAAACAACATTACTAAGGTGAGTAATTTTTTCTTCAAACAACATGAAGTCTTGCTGTATTCTGACCATGCATCCACCACTCTTTCTGTGAATATTGCAGACTACCAAGCAGTACCTCCAAGGAGGAGGGACAGAACCTACTTCCGGAATAGGCTCTGAAGTACTGCTGTGCCAAACCGAGCATCACTCCTAGCCTGGATATCCAGAGAGTAATGCTTGGTGAATGTATGGACTGTTTTCCAGGTGGTTGCTTGACAAATTTCTAGGATAGGAATATCCCTGGCAGCAGCTGTACCTCTAGTAGAGTGACCCCTCAGGCCTGAGGGTGGTGTTCTACCCAGTTTTTCATAGCAGCATTGTATACAAGAGACAATCCACCTGGCAATAGATCTTTTAGTGGCAGGTTTGCCCTTACCGACCTCTCCATATGTGAGGAACAACTGGAGGGACTCAAACCTGTGACCCTTGGTGCGCTCTATGTAGTAGCTGAGGGCCCTTTTAACATCCAAGCTGTGCAGCCTCCTCTCTCCAGAGGAGGAATGGTCAGTGAAGAAAATAGGGAGAGACATAGACTGATTAAGGTGGAAATCTGAAGCCACCTTAGGCAAAAACTTCCTGTTAGTTCTTAGGACCAGTTTATCTCTATGGAAAGAGATGAAATCAGGCTCCACTGACAGGGCTTGCAATTCACTGATACACCTGGCAGAGGTAATGGCTACCAAAAACACAGTTTTCCAAGTCAAGTACTTAAGCTCTGCAGAGGACAAAGGCTCAAAGGGTGGTTGCATAAGCTGAGCAATGCAAACATTAAGGTCCCAAGCAGGAGCAGGGTCCCTAAAGGGGGGATTGTGTGCAGCAATCCCTTGAAGAACTTACAAAACACAGGATGGGCTGACAGAGGAGAGGGCTTGCCTACTGACAAGAAGGCAGAAACAGCTGCCAGGTGCACTTTAAGTGTAGCTGGCCTAAGTCCCAAGCCATTAAGATGAACCGTATAGTCCAGGACTGTAGGCAACCCAGCAGATTCTGGAGAAATATGCTTATTAAAGCACCAAATAGTAAACCTTTTCCATTTGGAGTTGTAAGTCTTCCTGGTGGAAGGCTTTCGAGAAGCCTTAAGGATATCCAGAACCCCTTGAGAAAGGTGCAGATCAGCAAACTCTAACTCTTCAAGAGCCATGCCTTGAGATTGAGAGATCTGAGGTTCGGATACCAAATCCTCCCCTGAAAGGGTGTTAACAGGTTGTAATTCCTGGGAAGAGACAGGGGAAGGTGGACTGCTAAGGACAGCAACAGGGGGTACCAGGGCTGTCTGGCCTAGTCTGGAGCAATCAGAATCACTTTGCATGGTTGAGACCTGATCTTGACTAGCACTTTGAACAGGAGAGGGAAGGGGGGAAAAGCATACAGGAACTTCCCTTCCCAATTCAGAATCAGAGCATCCAGGGGGACTGAGCCCAAGACTGGGGGTCTGCAACAAAAGAGAGGAAGTTGGTGATTGTCTGGGGCTGCAAAAAGATCTATCTGTGGGGTGCCCCATCTCAAGAAAATCACTTTAAAACTAGGGGATCTAGAGTCCATTCGTGATGGCCCTGGGATATCCTGCTGAGAGCATCTGCTAGGACATTGTCCTTCCCTGGGAGGTGAACTGCTATCAGAGAGGTTTGCAGGGAATAGGCCAGAGACCACAACTTCATTGCTTCTGTGCACAAGGCCGTAGACCGAGTGCCTCCTTGCTTGTTGATGTACTACATTGTAGTGGTATTGTGTTCTGATCTGGACCACCTTGTTCTGTACAGATTTGGAAAAGGCTTGCAGTGCCAGAAACACTGCTCTGAGTTCCAAGAGACTGATGTGAAGCAGAGATTCTTGAGGTGACCACAGCCCTTGGGTGGTAAGATCCCCCAGGTGGGCCCCCCAGCCCAGCAGGGAGGCATCTGTCATGAGTATCACTGAATGAGACTGAGTGACAAAAGGAACTCCCTGTCTCAAATTGTCTTGATCCTGCCACCATTGCAAAGCCTGGATCAGGGTTTGAGTCACCTGGACTACTTTGGTAAGGGAATCCTTTCTTTGGGACCAAAAGGCTCTTAAGTGGAACTAAATGTCCCTCATCTGGAATCTTGCTCCCTGGACCACTGCTGTAGAGGCTGCCATGTGGCCCAAGAGCTGCAGGAAATACCTTGCTGGTGGAGACACCTGAAGGGTGAATGAAGAGGCCAGTTCTATAAAGGTCCTTTCCCTGTCCAGGGGAAGGAAGGCTTTTGGCCTTATTGTATCCAGCTCTGCCCCTATAAAGGTGAGGAGCTGTACTGGCTCAAGAACTGACTTTGGAAGGTTGAAAAGGAATCCTAAGGAAGTGAGCACTTGTTGAGTTATTTGCAGATATGACTTGACTTGGTCTGGAGACTGACCCACTATGAGCCAGTCGTCCAAGTATGGAAAGATGGAGATCCTTTTTCTCCTTAGGAAAGCAACCACTACTGCCAGGCACTTTGTGAACACCCTTGGGGCTGATGTTAGGCCAAAGGGCACTGCTCTGAATTGATAGTGGCCAGAGGGCAACTCGAACCTGAGGTACTTTCTGTCGGAGCACCTGATGGGAATGTCAAAATAGGCATCTTTGAGGTCCAGGTAGGCTAGCCAGTCCCCTGGCCTTAGAGAGGGCAGAATTATTCCCAGAGTCACCATTTTGAATTTTGGTTTTAAAAGGTGCTTGTTCAGATATCTTAGATCCAGGATGGGCAGCCATTCTTCTGTCTTTTTGGGGGTTAGGAAGTACCTGGAGTACAATCCTTTGCCCCTGTGTAGGGTAGGAACCCTTTCTATGGCTCTGAGAGCAAGGAGGGAAGAAACCTCTGCCTCTAGGGCAAGGGTCTCTGATGGATTTGCAGGTGGAAAGGATTTGGTTCTCGTCTTGGGAAATTTTTTGAAGCTGAGAACCAGTCCCTGGCTTACTACTTCCAGGACCTACTTGCCTGATGTCAAAGACTTCCAGTCCTGGACAAAGTAAGTCAGCCTGCCCCCTACAGGTATTGGAGAATTGGCCCGGGCAGACCCATCAGGGTGTCTGCTTGGCAGGGGCTTTAGACTGAGGGTGGAAGCAGGCCTGCTCAGTCCCCTGCCTGCCTCCCTCTAAAGAACCCCTCTGTGCATAAGCAGAAGAGGAGGCCTGGCTTGGTAAAAGGCCTTTGAAAGGGCCTGCCCTGCTCCTGGAATGCTGTCTCTGAGGAGTGGCTTGCCTTCTTTGGCCTGAGCACTCCTGTAGGTGGTCCTGTACTCGTCCATCTTCTTCATGTAGTTCTCTGTCTGCTTCCCAAACAGAGAATTACCAATGACAGGGAAATCCATGGCCTTAGCCTGGGTATCCTGCAATAGGCTAGTACATCTGAGCCAAGCCATCCTCCGAAGGGCCAGAGATGTAGCCATGACTCTAGATAAAACATCACTGGAGTCCACAGCAGCATGAAATTGCACCTTGGATACCTCAATCCCATCTGCAGCCACCTGCTCCAGCTCCTTGGCAAGCTGGTCAGGGGCCTGTTTAGCCAGAGCCAGCACAGTGTCCCACCTGGACTTCTGGTATCTAGCTGTGTAGGCCATATAGTTAGCCTGCCTGAGACCCAAAGATGCTGCCATGTACTGTTTCTTTGCCATGGCATCAATCCTCCTGGAGTCCTTATCTGGGGGGTGTGAAGCCAAAGGAATATTTGCCTTATCAGAGGCAGCAGCCTGCACTAACCCAACATGGCTGCATTGTTGGGAAAGGAACCTGTCAGAGCCTGAAAGGGTATACCTCTTGTCCATTCTTCTGTCCACAGGAGGTATGGAATTAGAGTCTTTAGAATTTTAAATGTCTGTTTCAAAAAGATTTATGGAGGAGAAAAGACAATCTCCTGGACTCTGGGATGTCCATCATCTCAACAAAATCAGGCTCCTCCTGATCCTCTACTGCTTCTTCCATTGGAAGCTGGAGGGTTTCATCCACTTTCTTGTAAAACATAAAGTGGGAAGGGGACTCAGAAAGCCTAGGAAGAGAAATACCTGAAGGTCTGTCTGGGGAGATGTCCGGGTCAATAGGCACATCCAGACTTTCATAATCACCATCATCATCATTATCCTCATACTCTCCCTCCTCCTCCGGTTCATAAAATTCTTCTAAAGTATAATCCGGAACCGGGGGAACCGACTGAACCGAGCCCCTGACAGATGGTGCCGGTTCGGCCAGAACCGAAGTTAGCAATTGAACTATCCTTATCGCTTTGGCTATTTCATCAGCAGTCGGAGAAAGAATTTGTAGATCCGAACCGGATTATTTTTCCCTTTTCTTTCTTTTAACTGGAACTGACTCCTCAGAATCGGCTCTCCTTTTGCCCGAAGAAGTTTCGCCTGGTCAGAGGGCACTCCTTCTGGTTCGGGTCGGAACCAAACTGGCTGGCCATCCAGGTCAGCAGACTTCGGCCTCCCTTTCCCTCAGTCTACCTACTCTTATCCAGGGTAGCTTTGGGAAAACTTTTACAAATTTGGCAGTCTGAATCGAGGTGGTCAAACCCCAGACACAACACAGGTGGTGGGATCAGCCTTAGCAAAGGCTTCCCACACACACTACAGTGTTGAAACCCAGTGGGCCTGCTTTTTTTGGGTTTCTCAGACATGGCCAATCCTATCCAAAACTTACTCTTTTTTTCGCAATCCACCAGGCAAGACACCCTATTCGTTCCTGACCGTACATGGAGTTGGAAAAACGTAATTAAATACGTTCTTTTTAGAACCGATACGGACCGGTTACCACACTCTAATAATTTCAAAAGTTTTTTAAAACCAATATGATCGGTTCAAATTGAACCGATCCAATGTTTACAAGTTCCACACAGAAACTAAATGCAAAACCTATCTAGTACTCACGGTATCGCAGACAGGGACTTAAACCGACAGGTTCAGTAGCAGAAATTCGGTAGAAACTGAGCGAAAAATGACACTTTAACTAACTTTTTGGAACCGAGCAAAGGAGAAATCTCTGGAGCGACTGTTCAGTGAGGCAGAGTAAAGAATCTGACAGTTGGAGTTTAAACAACAGCAGACAGAGGCTTCGACCGAGCTCGCGCTTAACGTTCCATGCTGGCCATGGAAAGTTAACTCTTTGTTCTCCAGGGCAGTTGAAAGGTAGGACCTAACTGCAATAGTCAGAATACAGCAAGACTTCATGTTGTTTGAATAGGGCACATACTGCCTGTTTTCTTTGGAACTAGGAAGTAATGGCAGTAGAAACCTATGTCCCGTTCTGCTTGCAGAACCACTTCTACTGCCCTGTTGTTGAGAAGACCCTGAATCTTGGAAGCAAGGAGGTCTGACTGAGTGGTAGACAGTTTGGGCTCTCATTTGGGTGGATGATCTGGAGGAGTCTTTGAGAAATTTAGAGAGTATCCTTCTCAAATTATCCTGAGGACACATTTGTTCATGGTGATGGACTTCCACTGGTTGTAAAACTGAGTCAAATGCCCCCCTACTGCCGAAGAACAGTTCCCCTTGGGTAGTTGAGGTGGCACATTGGCCAGTTCTTCAGTGGGTAGCACTGGGCACCTTCAGGCCCTGTTCCTTCTACTGCATTTTCTTTTGTGGCTGAGGGGCTTAGTTCTTGTTAAAAGCCCCTCTGCCTTTACCACGAAAGAGGCCAGTCTGGCCATCTTAATAGTAGCCTCCAGTGCCTACTGTACCTGTGGACGAAACCGATAAACCCCATCAAATGGAAAATTCATGACTCTTTGCTGAGTATCATTAGTGAACCCCAAAGTCCCTAGCCATCAGTGACACTGGGTGCATATCCCAGCCACTGCTGCTCTAGAAGCAGTGTCAAAGATGTCCATAGCAGCCTTAAGTTGCTGATTGTTGGACTCAATGCCCCTAGTAATGGTCTGAAGAAGCTCCGAGCTAATGTCCAACTCCGGACCATAGATTCCTGGGGAAGAATGGTTTTGTCATTCTCTGCCAAGAACACTATGGGGTCCGCAAAGGCTTGAGAGGCAAGGATTGCCCTATCCTTAGGGGGAGCATCTTTCCTGTCTATGGACTTAGCCACAGAAGGAATGAGTGCCAGACTGTCCCACACCATTTCTGAAAGAGTCTCGAAAGAGATTTGCATCGGTGGTGTCAATTCCACAGGAATTTCAGGAACATGAAGATATTGAAGGCGCAAAAGCTTACCAGGATCCACCTCAGAAGTCTGAAGAGAAAGGGTGGAATTCATATTCTTCAGAAGAGACTTAAAAGAAAGGTCCTCAACCAAAGGCTCTGCTGAAGTGGAGGGCTTACTTTCCACTCCAAAGGATGAATCCTCATCCAGAATGCCTCCTTACTGTAGATCAGGATCAGACTCAATATAGTCTCCTACTAACAAAGAAGGGATAGTATAGAAAGGAAAGAGAGGAAGAAGAGCAGGAGGAGGTACTCCATGAATTGGAGTCGAAAACCCTGACACCCAAGGCGGCACCAGGAATGGCGCCACCACAAGCAGTGCCGGCTGAGCACATGGGGTCCCCAAACTCAACACTGGGGCACTCAAAACTGGAGACCTGAAAGTATGAGAAGGAGTAGGAGAAAGCAGTACCTGTGCTTGCCTCTGTGCCGCAGCCATATGGGGGGGGAAGCACAAGAGAGCAGCATTGACAGCACCGAAGTAGATGTCATGCAACCAGGCTTACACAACCTCTCCATCCGTGGATCTACAGCCCCCAGGCCAAAGGTCCTGGGGTTGGGTCCGCAGGCAAGGGCAGTCTGGACAACCACCTGACCCACTGCTCCATAAGAGCGGCCCAGTGATGAAACTGCTCACCGGAGAACTCCCCAGAGGGGTGGGGAGGGACTCCGGAGCCGAGTACCGCAGCTGCTAGGAACCGAGGCTGCAGGAGACCCCGACAGAGTTGGGGTCAGCCTCCTATCCCTCGCTACCAAAGATCTCCATGCAGACATACCAGAGGCTGACCTTGAGCAGTACTGTTTCTTCTTTGACCAGTGGGATGAAGAAGAGCTCGAGGCCGAGCAATGCCAGGTCCCCGAACTCAATCAGAAATGGGCCTGCTTCTTTTTATGTTTTTGGGAGGACCACCCTTCCTTCTGAGAATCGGGCTGCCTGTGGTCAGACTCCCCCTCTGAAGAAGACGGCGGACCCGACCCAGCCCTGCTGCTAAAACAGCTCTCAAACGAAGTCTCCCTACCGTCACCGGCCCCATTCATGGTCTAGTCCGTCGAAGCCGGGCTGAAGAAGATTTCTTTTCTTCATCGGTTAAAATGAATTAAAACTTTTTTTAAAAAAAAATAAACAAATACACTAAAAACTAATCAAATACCGAACAACTGTGCTGCTGTCATATAGCCGTGAAGATTTGTTTCCCGACAGGTGAGCGACGTCATCACTGAAGCGCACTCAATGGTGGGAAAAAAGGAACTGAGGTGGTTGGAGGGTTGACACCACGGTAACCTATATGGCACAAGCCAGCCTCATGGTGCCGCGCATGCACGGTCCTACCTTGGTGATGGCCCTCCTGAAGATTTTTGACTTTCACTGGGTCCTAGCGCCTCTGGTGTAGTCCCACTAGTGTGAATGAGTGGTGGAGACTTTATGTCCAGGAAGATCAGGGTGAAACTATGTTTAAAAAATGTAATGGGCTATTGTACAGAGTTTGGGTTAAACCTCAGACACAGGACCAGATAGAACAATTAGTTATACTGGACCACAAAAGTATAGAACTGAGTTGTTACAGATAGCACATGATAGTCCTATGGCTGGTTACTCGGGGAAGGATCGCACCCTTGCCAGATTGCTGTACAGATTTTACTGGCCTGGAATTCATGAAGATGTTGCTACCTATTGCAGTTCCTGTGTCAGAAAGTAGCCCCAATGATGAAAAAAAGACAAGGTACCCCTGGCGCCCCTACCCTTGATAGATGTGCCTTTTGAGAGAATTGCAATGGATTGGTTGACCCCTTAGACACACATAAAAAGGGAAATTGATTCATTTTGGTAGTATTTGACTATGCTACTCAATACCCAGAGGCAGTTCCAATGCGCACTGTCACAGCCCCAAAGTGGCAGCAGAGCTTGCCAAACTTTTCAGCAGGGTGAGCACACTAAAAGAGATTATTACTGGTCAGGGTAGTAATTTTGGTGCTGCATTACTGAAGGAGCGGTACTGACTATTAGGTTTCACTGCCATAAGAATCTCCCTTTATCACCCTCAGATAGATGGTCTTGATGAGCGTTTTAATCAAACCCTAAAATGCATAACAAAAAGGTTTGTAAAAGGGGAAGGAAAGACTGGGACCAATACTTACCTTACCTGCTTTTTGCTTACAGAGAAGTGCCACAGGCATCTACAGGTTTTTCACCATTTGAAATGCTGTATGGTTGACAACCTAGAGGGCCACCAGATGTAATAAAGAAACATGGGACAATAACCCCCATCAGAAACAATCTATTCTTACCCAAGGAGTCCTTTAGCATCAGTAACTATAGCAGTTAGCTGGCTAGGTGCAACTGTCCTGGAGGTATGCCTTTAAGATAATTAGCTTAGGCATCAGACAATCAAAAAAACAGGAGGGGAGTGTTCTGAGAGGGAGCAGCCTAAAGGGCTTCAGAATTTTTTCTCCGCTGACTGAGCAACATTGCCCCAGAGGTGTCCCTCAACTTTCTTTGTTGACAGCCTTTTTCTGCTTATCTTGGTAAAGTTTTTCTCACAAACTTAATTTTTTAGTATGCTGAGTGTAATTTTACTATTTTTTAGCGCCATGCATCTACGTATATTTTTACCGCAACTGCGTATATTTATATACAATTTTACTGCATCTGTGTATTTTATTTTATATACATGTTTTACTGCAAATGCATATTTTTAATGGTTCTTCACTAGCATTTCTTGAAGGACCTGTCGAATTTTAGCATTTTTCTTTACTTTTTACCTCAGAAATCGAGGGTCCCTACCATGAGGTAACCATTTGGATTTTCAAACTTTTACAGTTATTGCTGGGTTCTCTGTGGATTGGCATGTCAGAGATTCCCAGAACTAAAAATAAATCTGGATCTACAGGATTTTAAAAAAAGTGGGTCATCTATCACAGGATTTGGCTTAACAGCTTTTCAACAACCTGTGCCTCAGGTGATTGAGTCCAGACCTGCTGGTTCTTTTTGCACAAATTTGGTGACAGAGCAAAGAGACCTAAAAAAAAAAATTATGGCTGAGGAAAAATCAGAGGCTACCGATGAAGGTCCATCTAAAATTAATAACAATAAAAATTCAAGCAAGGGTGCTGATGAAGCCTCCAAGTCCCAGCCAAAAAATAAAACTTCCAAAGGAGCTGATGAAGTTCCTCACAAATTTAAAAATAATAAAGGCGCTTATGAAGTGTCTGTACAAAAAAGGCTCCTGATGAAGTAGCTAAAAAGATAGTCTGTAAAGACAAAAATGCCCCTGTTCCTCCTGGGAAAGCCAATAGTGAGACAACAGACAGCTTAAAACATAAAGAAAAAACAAAGCATATACAGCCACAGTCTGCACAGGAACTCCCATCTGTGCAAGATATGGCAAAAGCATGGCGCGGCGCATCTTTCAGACCCTACAAAAGATGGGGTCTATATTTACTGGGGCTGGTAAGCACTCTTCCACAGTTCTCTCTTCTGGAGAATATGAAGGTGATGCAGATGAATATTTTTATGATGCCCCTGACATGAATTTGGAAGGCCCAGAACCCTATGTGTCCCCTGACGCTCCTTTTGGAGCTTCCTCTGCTGACCAGGAGGATCCCTCCTCCATGCTTACGTTTATCCAAAATATGCTAGACACCCTGGACCTGCCTACTCAGGAGTCCATCCAGGATCAGGATGAGGATAAAGATTATAGGGAGATGAAAGGTCTCCCACCCCCTAAGAAACTAGTTGTGCGTATTTATAATGCTTTCAGAAAAAATACCATGAAACTGCTTCAAACCCCCACTTCTGTAGCAGGGGTCAACAAGCGGACTGAGAAAAAAATACCAATTGTCTAAAAATGATACTGAGTTCCTGTCTCTACATCCCAGCCATGAGAGTATAGTACAGCAGGCAGCTTGTGAGAAAACTGGGGTTTCCTTGTCCTCCTTACCTCCGGACAAAGACTCCAGAAAAATAGATTTCATAGCAAAGAAAATGTATACCACAGCTTCCCTGCTGGTCAGACTTTCATCCTACATGGCTTTCACTGCCAAATATCAGAAAGCACTGTGGAATTCTGTCCTGGCCATTACCCGCAATGGGTTGGATACAATGGTACAGGAGCTGGTGGATATGGCAAAAACTGCCCTGGAAGCTACAAAATACCAATTCCACATGGCAAATGACTACAATTATGGCACCTCTAGAGCCATGGCCCATGCCATTTCTCTGAGGCGCTTTGCCTGGCTTAGAACTACCAGTCTGACCCCAGACACCCAGTCTAAGGCCATGGACTTTCCCTGTGATCAAAACATATTGTTCGATTCCAGAACAACTGACTACATGAAAACGGTTGACGAGTACAAGAACTCTTGGCAGAGTCACTCCTCTAAACCTAAGCCTCCTGCCCCACAGAAATCCCACCCGAGGGGCAATAGAGGTAGGGGTTATTTTCACAGGTCTTATATTCCCTATCCCCAGTATGATTCCTCTCAGTACAGGGGTGCTTTCAGAGAAAGGGGCCAAAGGGGCCAAAGAAGGGCCACCTCTACCCAACCAGCAGCCTTTCAGTCTAAGCCCTGATGTGAGTGTCCAGGTCGCCTCCCCTCTGCCAGTAGGAGGCAGACTCTCCCACTATCTTCAGAACTGGTCCCTCATTACCTTGGACAAGTGAGTTCTGGAGATAGTGGAAAAGGGTTTGCCACTACAGTTCAAGCAGATGCCAGACCTCAAGCATACCCAGGTGTGAAAACCTCTAACTCCAACACAGGTGCTACTGTTGGAATTGGAGGTAAAAAACCTAACTCTACGAGCAGTGGAGAGGGTTCCGGCCCACAAAAAGAGCAAGGGCCTCTACTCCAGGTACTTTCTTTTTTTTTTGAAATTACTATTTATTCTCCCACATCTCCTCTGGAGGCACCTCTTCAAGAGAGCCAATTGAGCCTGTCCCTACCCCCGTCCTACTCACTGGTCGGGATTCTCCATCATGCTGCAGTTTACCCCCCGCACAGGGTCGGGGTAGGGGCACCCCAAACCTTCAAATCTCGTCAGGACCCGATCCGGCTGGGCAGTGGTGGCAAATTGGGACCTGGCTCGACTCTCCATCTACCCTACTCTGAAGGGGCCTTTTCTGATTTCCGTAAACTGACTTACGTGCCCCCAGCATCAAGGCGAAAGTGCCGACGCTCCCAAAGTCCCACCCTCAAGTTCCTGTCCCCAAAGCTGATTGGGCCGTGGCCTCACGCCCAACCACCGCGCCCAGTGACTCCAGCAGCTGTCGCACTCCCCCAGCCTCCGCCAGGGGTCACTGCTGTCGTGGCACTCACCTCTCTCGGGAGAAGGCGAGCCATCGCTGGATGCTCGCTTTCTCCCCCAGCCGACTCTCGTGGCTCTAGCTTGTTCTCAAACCAGGTTGCCGGTGTGGAGCGAGGTGTGGCGTCCAGCACCTCAACCCTTAGCGCCACCAGGCCGGCTACTCCAGGTACTTTCTGATACAAAAGAAAACTGGGAAGTGGCAACCTATCTTGGATCTCAGATATTTAAACAAACATATGTTAAAACCCAAATTCAAAATGGTCAATCTGTCACTAGTCAAACAGTCCTTACAGCAGGGACACTGGCTAGCCTCCCTGGACCTAAAGGACGCTTACTTTCATATACCCATGAGATTTCACAGGAAGTTTATAAGATTCAAATGCTCTATGGGCCAGCATCAGTTCACTGTAATGCCCTTCAGCCTGTCTTTGGCCCAAGAGTCTTTACCAAGTGCCTGGCAATGGTAGCAGCACACCTCAGGAAGCTGGGTGTCTCTATCTACCCATATTTAGACGATTGGCTCATAGTGGCAAAGTCTACTTGTCAGGTCAAGGAGTCCCTTTCCTTTACAGAATGCACTCTGGAGTCTCTGGGGTTCCTGGTAAATCTAAAGTCTCACCTGGAACCCACCCAGCTACTCACTTTCATAGGAGCTCAGCTGAACACCCAGAAAGGATATGCCTTCCTCCCACAGGATAGAATTCAGTTTCCTTTCAGTGGCATATTCTTTTGTCCAGGGACAGCCAACATTAGCCAGACATTTCCTCAGGCTCTTGGGACACATGGCTTCAATGACTGCAGTCGTCCCAGAAGTCGGGTACAGGATGCGACATCTGCAAGCCTATCTCAGAGCTCGCTGGTCTCAAAGAAGCAACAATTTTTCAAAACTGATACCTGTGGCAGAGCAGTTCCATCAGGCTCTGCTTTGGTGGACAAATGCTACAAATCTGGCAGTAGGGATACCCTTCCAAGCTCCACTTCCCACAAAGGTGATCACCACAGATGCCTCCTTCCTGGAGTGGGGAACTGATTTGGACGGTACCTCAATAAGTGGCACCTGGACTCTCCAAGAAACACAGTTCCACATAAACCTTCTGGAACTCACAGCAATCTTTCCAGCTCTCAAAGCATTTGCTCCTGTTATAAAAAGTCAGACTATACTGATTCAAACAGGCAACACCACTGCAATGTTTTAGATAATGAAGCAGGGTGGTACCAGGTCAGGAATACTCCGTTCGGAGGCTCTGAAAATCTGGTCTCTTGCCTTCTCCTTGAGAGTCAGCCTTTCAGCTATTCACCTCCCAGGCAAGTACAATACTCTGGCAGACGCTCTAAGTCGCATCAGTCAAGGCCAGGACGAATGGACTCTGAACAAGCAAGTACTAGCCATAGTGTTCCGGTGGTGAGGCACACCAGAAGTGGATCTATTTGTCTCTCCCCTCAACTTCCAGCTTCTTCAGTACTGTTTTAGGCCCCCAGTCCCGAGAACACTTCCCCTGGATGCCTTGATCCTGAACTGCTCAGGGAGGTTCCTATACGCATTTCCTCCCTTTCCCCTGATACTCAGGGTATTGCTGAAACTCAGACAACAGCCTGCATCAATGAGTCTGGTGGCTCTGGATTGGCCCAGGCAAGCCTGGTACCCTCGCCTTCTCTCATTATCCTGCAGCAGGCCCATTCGCCTGTCACCAACTCACTCTTTGCTGACCCTTCCGCAGACAGGAGTGCATTATCCGGAAATGCACTCTCTTCATCTCATGTCCTGGTCCTTGAGGAGTTAGAGTTTCTGTCCTCTTGGTACTCAGAGCAGGTCCTTCAGATCCTGAGAATGGCTGAAAAACCTAACACAAAAAAGACTTACACAGCCAAATGGAAATGGTTCTCCCTCTGGTGCAAGAGCAAAAAGGTCAATCCTCTTACAGCTTCAGACCCTCAGCTGCTGGATTACCTGGTACATCTGCAGGCGTCAGGCTTGAAACCCTCTTCCCTCAAGCTACACCTGGCTGCAATTTCAGCCTATCTTTCAGTGGGGAAGAAAAAGTCATTTTTTTCCCCACACCATATTCAAACAGTTTTTCAAAGGCCTCTTGCACCTCCAGCCTCCAGTCAGGGTGCTGGTTCCTCCTTGGAGCCTGAATCTCTGCATAGCCAGGCTCATGCAACCACCATTTGAGCCTGTAGCCACTGCACATATCAAGTGTGTGACCTGGAAGTCTGTCTTCCTGGTGGCCATTACTTCTGCCAGGAGGATTTCAGAGCTACGGGTCCTGTGCACCGAACCTAACTACATCATTCCTCACAAAGAAAAGATTGAGCTCAGGACAAATAGAAAGTTTCTACCTAAGGTGGTTTCAGAGTTTCACCTTTACCAGTCTCTTACTCTGTCTTGTGTACTGAGCAATCCACTCCTGGTGAGCAAAAGCTCTACAGTTTGGATGTCAGAAGAGCTCTGTTTTACTAACTAGAGCATACAAGACAGTCTAGATGCTCTTCCACTTAGTTGTTCCTCACCTACGGGGATGTAGGCAGAGGAAGACCAGCTACCATGAGAACACGTTCCTGCTGGTTGGTCTCTTGTATTATATTCTGCTATGAAAAAGCTGATTGTCTAATAACAACCATTTCTTTTTAAATGTGCCAATGTTCAGGATACCTGTATTACCCAATATAAAAATTTCTGTCTCAAAAGGTATTTCTAAACCTAAAACTTGTTTACATACAATCCATATAATTATCCATGAGGATCTAATTACTGGGTAACTCCATAGCATGTGTAAGAGATCTGCCTTTGGTGCACTACACCTCCAACTGTTGTCATCAGGTGCCAACCCTAACCTATGTAATTTAACCAGGGTGAAGTACCAGTCATGTAAAATTTTGAACTGAATTAAGCGACCTTGCATATCTTTGCTTGTTTTATATACATTGTGCAACAATAATTTCCATGTTGGCTCTGAAAGATTGTATCTCAATCTACCATCCCATTTTTTTTTGTTCCTTCATTCAAATCTGGGCCTATATCAATACTCCTTCTATATAGTTTACCAGCCCCTCCTTTGCTTTTTGTCATAGAGAATAGTTTTGTCAAGTCTTTTGAGGGATGAAAAGCAAGGTTTATATCCAAAATGTTTTGTAAAGTTAGCCTTAGTTGTAAATACTTATGAAACTCGGTATACGGTAACCCATACATTATTCTCAAATCACAAAATGATCTGAGAACTCAATTTTCTGGGTCAATCACATCCCTGAGGGTCTCAACTCCTAGTGTTTTCCAAAATTCATTGGACGTAGTCTTTCCCTCTATTGTGATCTCCGTGTTTCACCAAATAGGTGTGAACTCTCTAGGAAATAATTGTATTTGTGTGCGTTTGCTAAACCATTTAATTGGTTTAGATGTACTTCTTAAATATGGATGCGAGGTTGTTTGGTGTATATATATCTAGCATTAGGTGGTATATAGAATAAGGTTTAACCAAAGCTGCCTCATATTTGGCCTATAAAGGGATTTCTTTGCCTTTGGGAACCAATAGCATAGTTGTCTAAGTAAGAAAGCTCGTTGATAACATTTAAAATCTGGTAGGCCCATACCACCTTTTTGCCATGTTTTTTTGAGCTTGCCTAGACTAACTCTGGCCTTCTTCCCCTCTCATAAGAATATTCTCACTGAGGTGTCTGTTCTTTTAAACCAACATGGACTAATATCCATGGGGATGTTCTGTAAGAGATAGAGGATTCTAGGCACTACCATCATCTTCAAAGCATTAACTTTGCCCCATAGTGAGAGATTGTTTCCTCCATTTTTCCAGGTTTAATTGTATATCTTCAAGCAAAGGTCTTATGTTACTAGCCCATAAATGCTCCAACTTGTGTGTGATTTTAATGCCCAGACATGTAATTTGTTCCCTACCCATTTTAAGTTGCAATTTACTACACATCTGTCTAAGATTATCAGTACTGCCTTTTAGTGAGAACATATCAGACTTTGACTAGTTTATCGACAATCCAGAAATATCCCATAATTTGTCTAAAAGTTCCATAGTAGGACTCAGTGATCTATGAGGGTTTGTTAGAGATAATAACATGTCATCTGCATAAGTGAATACCTTGTGATTCATTTTTGGAAATCTTACACCGGTTATTAAACTATTCTGTCTAATATGGCACAACAAGGGTTCCAGTGCTAAGACAAAAAGTAAAGGAGAAAGTGGGCATCCCTTTCTGGTTCCTTGACCTACTGTGAATTCAGTGGATAAAATGTTATTTGTACACAATTTCGCCCTAGGGGCTTGGTGTAATAAAGCAACCCTTGAGATAAAGTCTGCACCTACTGTAAGCCATATGTCTGCAAAATTTTCTGTAAGTATGGCCATTCTATAGAATCAAAAGCTTTGTGGGCATCTAATGATAATAGAATCGATGATTCTTGTGTGTTACAGGACCTCCATATTGTGGAGATTACCTTTCCCACATTCTCAAATCCTGGGTGGCATTTAATGAATCCTTCTTGATCATTATGTGTGTACTGAATCAAGGTATGCTGTAGCCTCATAGCCAGCATTTTTACCCATATCTTGCAATTTACATTAAATATGGATATTAGGCAGTACTTAGCAGGGTCCAATGTTTTTTTCCCCCTTTCCCTGTTGCTAGCCTTGCTTGTAAAGCAGAAAGCAGCTAACTAAAAGAAGCTACTTTTTTTTATTAATTTAACACTTATATCTCAGCAGGAGTCAGTGTCTGTTGAGATTAGGGTTGCCACCTTTGGATGAGATGAAAACCGAATACTAAACCACGCCCCCAAACTCCACTCCTAACTCCGACCCTTTTATGACTTATGAGGGCATCGCTTACACTTTGATTTGCTTGATTTATTCAGAATTGTTGCTGATACTGCATTGTGTACAACTTCTTTAAATTACATCATGATTATTCTTTTTGGTCTGTTTGATTTAGATTTAAATATTTTAAATTTCAGTGCATGTTAACATTTGGTGGGGTTAGAGATGGGGTTCAGGGGACTTTCCATCCTGTGTACACAGCTTAGCTGACACATCGAGTGACTACAAGGACACCTCTGACAACCAGCTATTTTGGAACAGGTGGCCTTTTCTGGTAAAACTCTTTCAATAAATAAACTACGCCAGTAATGGTGGACGAGCTGTAATTACAAATATTATCTGCCATTTTAAGATGTGCTACTGTAATTCCCATTGCTCCTACTCTAAAGCTATTTGTAATGTCAGTTAAGTTTTTAAAAGTGGTAGGAACTATTCTATGCTGTTAAATACCCTATTTTATTTCCATATCAGTCATACATACCAGATAGCATGATGTGTGATATGTAGCGTGGAGGCAGTATAGTGCGGAGGTTTAAGGCTCTGAGTTGCAATTCTGAAGACCAGGATTTGAATCCCACAGCTCAGACTTGCATACTGTGTGACCCTACACAAATCATTTCACTCCCTTGTGCTTCCAGGTTGCGCCTGTAAATAAGCTTTAGCTTAGTGTGTCTCTTCTGGTAAAAAAAAATAATAATGTTTGATAAATTACCTAAATTTGCAGTGCCATCAAATCTAGATTGTGTTCCTTTCTCCTCATCAGCTACTGCTCTCTCTCTCTCTCTCTTCCTTTTCTCATTTCAGTGGCTTAGCATGACATTAGCCACACTATTCAGTGTATCAGTGTCAGTGGCTCAGTAGGCTGCACACTTGCCTCTGAGGCCGGGAGATCAGAGGGCTGTGGGTTCAGTTCATACATCTGGCACTTAGCTTAATATCCCAGTACTGACACTGTAGTGTAGCACGAGAGGGATGCTGCATTTCTGAGGTGCCATCTTTCAGATGAGACGTTAAACCAAGGTCCCATCTGCCTGGACTGGTGGTAGTTCAGGTGGATGTTAAAGATCCCATGGCACTTATCGAAAAGAGTAGGGAAATTTCCCTGATGTCCTGGCCAAATTTCCCTCATTCACTAAAAAATATCACTAACAGCTTAATCTGGTTCAAGGTCAGTTGGCATTCATCTGTATCCCCCTCCCCCGGGTTGTGCCCACAGGATATAGAAACATAGAAACATAGACTTTGACGGCAGATAAGGACCGCTTGGCCCACCTAGTCTGCCAATTTTCCTACCTAACAGATCAGCTACAGATCCTAGTTAACCAACAGCTTACTTCCTCCTACCCCCACAGTTTTAGACCCCACAACCTCCTCAGGAAGGCTGTTCCATGCATCCACTACCCTCCCTGTGATAAAATACTTCCTCACATTGCCCCAGAACCGCCTCCCCCATCTTTAAATTGTGTCCCCTTGTTCTTGCACATCTCTTTTTCTGAAATATGCTACCCTTCTGTGTCCTGTTGTTCGGCCAATGTTTTACCCAGGCTACCACCCTGGGACCCACTCCCAGGCTGGTTAATTTGACTATTAATCTTTTGTGTGGGACTGTGTCAAATGCCTTGCTAAAGTCTAGGTAGGCCATGTCCACAGCCCCTCCCTGGTCTACTACTTTGGTCACCCAGTCAAAGAAATCTATTAGATTTGTCTGACATGACCTTCCTGCTGTGAACTCATGCTGCCTTGGGTCCTGTGCCCTACTGGCCTCTAGGTACTCAACTATTCTTTCCTTCAGAAGTGACTACATCACTTTCCCTACCACAGAGGTCAAACTGACAGGTCTGTAGTTTCTTGCCTCTGTCTTGCTCCCACTTTTGTGAAGGGGAATCACATCTGCCTTCCTCCAGTCCTTCGGTACCACACCATCCTCCCATGATTTATTAAAAAAGAGTAGTCAGTGGTTTCACTAGTTCCCCCCTTAATTCTTTTAGAATTATGGGGTGAATTCCATCAGGCCCCATTGCGTTGTCCACCTTCAGTTTTAGGAGTACTTGCAGAACCCTTTCTTCTGTGAAAGGGCTTGGATCGACCCCCCCATCAAGTGTGCTTCTGTTAATTGGATTAGGCACTTCACCCTCCTTTTTTGTGAATATTGAGCAGAAATATTAATTCAGTATCCCTGCTTTTTCACTGCCCCCCTCTGCCCACCCACCATTCATTCTATTCAGCCTCACTATCCCTCCCTCCCTTTGTCTTTCTATGCTCTCTGATGTATCTATAAAAGGTTTTATCCCCCTTCTTAACAGAGTTGGCTATCTTTTCCTCAGTTTGGGCCTTGCTCTTCTGACTTCCCTCCCTGCTTCATTCTGCCTTAACTGGTACAGCTCTCTGTCCTGCTCCTTCTGTGTTTCCTTATACTTCCTATGTCTAGTGCACTTACCCAGTCAACAAAAACTAAATAAATAAATACATTACGTGCTGTTCATCTGAGATGCCTGGGATGGTCTTCCTAGAATATCCAGGTAGTATAAAAATTGACAGCAATGACTACTGAGGAGAGAGAGGTGTAGTACTGCTGGAAATGAAATAAAATATTAGATTATTAATTTAACAAAAAATGTGGTAAATATTAAAATATAGGACAGACCCTAAAAGAAGAAATGGTGAGCATTTAAAGGTATAAAAGTATTCCTTATCACAGCAGTCAAAGACCATATTCACAATGCAGCCTAGAAAGGATTAGGTTGATTTGCTGCTAATGGTCTTAATAGCCCTTCTTTACACCTTTCAGATTTACTGGTATACAAACAAAGGTTTACATGACATCAGAATTTGTTTGTAATCTGAACATGCAAGTAAAATGGTGAAGGATTTAACAGAATCTGTTTTACAAGTATGTGAGCATTCAAAATGACTAAAAAAGTACTACCTCTGAATAAAACTGGATTAGCAGGTACATTTTCTGAAACACATTGTACAGTCCATACTGGGACAGGAAGCTACCCTAATGTGGTGCCTGTCTGGTTTCAGAAAAATGAAGGTGTTAATTAAGGTGGTATTGTTTACCCTTCCCATGAATAATCTTCCAGTTTGCTGGTGTGAAGTTAGAGGTGACAACTGAGCAGACAGGGATACATTTGGTTCTTTAAGTGCCCTGCATTTGAAGGCACTTCCTGATTAGCATGTATTGCAAGCAAGCAAGCACCCTGAAATGTCAGACACTTGCTTACAGTCAGATGGGAAGAAAATTAAATAGTTAGTGGTGAAATCTCACACATGCTGCTTGACCCACCATAAAAAACAAATTTGCAATGCTGAAAACAGGAGGACCGAATCTGGACCTAGAAAACCGTATCATTCGGTCAAAAACTGAGTAGGTGGTAACCTTAGTTGAGATTAAGCAAACAGATACTTTATTAGAAGCAGAAGGAGTCTTATTTAGGGTTAATAAAAATAAAGTATAGAAAGAAAGTCATTGTGTGTTCTGTGCTGGAAAGGGTACTGTATCAGTTTACTTTGCTAAACCAGTAGGAGGAGCGAGAGCTTAATTGGGGTGTGGCTTAGACACTATAAAAGCAGGTGACTCAAATTACAACTTCCTGTTGCTAGCCTTTTTTCTTACTAATTGCCCTCCATCCCACCCCTCCCAAGCCAGTTCTACTTTTATAGCCACTGGATTTGACTGTCAACAGGAACTTCCTGTTTGGCAGTAGGAAGGGAACGATCACAGAGAAACATTGGTTTTGTCAACCCTAAAGGAAAAAAGTAGCTCACTCTCCCCCCAGCTGCTGGTGGTCTGACATTGAGCAAGGAAGAAGGAGGCTATTGAAGAATATAGGAAGTTGCTGTCCCGGAACAGGAAGGGTGAGAGTTGTAAGGAGAGGAGAGGAGAGAGTAAGCATACAGAGAAACAGGAGAGGGGACACAAAATAAGACATGATAAGAGTGATACAGTGCAATGGCTGTGGGGCGGCAGTGTTCCGGGAGACATTCTGGAGGCTGCGATGCTGCCCTATTTGCGGGCACCTCTCTGGTCCAGGCTGACCTGGCTAGGATTCATGAAACCTCCTCCCCCACCCAGGGACCACCAGGGCCAATGCCACTACCTCAGAGGTTACCAAGAAAGAGGAGAGGCTGGACCAGGGTGGGCTTGGGGAAGGAGAGGGTGGTGGAACAGAGTTGCATCCCTCCAGCTGTATCTCTCCACAGTTCATTCGCTCTTCTGGTGGATAGTGGTTCCTCTACAGAGGCACCTGCAGTGGAGATCAAGGAGGATGCTAGGAATCTTCACAAAGGAGACACACAGGAGGGTGGCATGAGACCCCACAGGGGAAGGAAACAACTCCTGGTGGGGGACTGAATCATTAGGGAGGTAGAAATGGGGGAGGAAGGGGAGAGGGAGGTAAGGTGCTTGCCTGGCGCCATGGCTTGGAGGTACAGGAAGTGAATCCTCAGGATCATGGGAGCAGCTGCACGAGGAAGGGAACTGGATGTCATTGTCCACCTAGGGACAAATGGCCTGGCTAGGAATGGGATCAGAGCAGTGCAAGAGGAGTTTGTAGAGTTGGGGAGGGGCCTTAGACAAGTAGCACATACAGTAACCTTCTCGGAGGTGCAGCCTGTCTATGGCAAGGGTGATGCTTGGTACTCCTCACCAGGGAATTCAATGAATGGTTGAAAAACTGGTGTGCAGCTCAGGGTTTTGGCTTCATTGGGGACTGGGGAGCCACCTGGAGGGATGCAGACCTATACTGGTGCGATGGTCTGCATCTGTCAGGGGGGGAACCAGGATCCTAGGTGAGAGGTTTAATGCTTCATTGGCAAGCATTTAACCTAGCCAGGGGCACTGAACAGGAGCAGGAAATCCAGCCTTCCCCACAAAACACGGTAATTAGTGAGGTAAGCACCAAGGTAGAGAAGTCATTAGGGAGCAGGACAGAGGTAATTGTAAAAAAAGGCAAAGGCAGTAAGGACAGGAATGGGGCTAAAAGGGGTAAAGCTATCAAAAAGTGGAGGGTGATGAGTATCAATGCCCGTAGTCTGTGTAACAAGCTCCCTGAACTAGTGGCCTTGATGGAAGAGGGTTGCCTGGATATTGTGGCAGTCACAGAAACATGGTACACAGAGAACCATGACTGGGATGTCAACATAACAGGGTACACAATCTACAGGAGGGACAGGGAGGGTAAAAGAGGAGGAGGAGGAGGAGGAGTAGCTCTCTATGTAAAGGAAGGGATCAAAGCAACAGAACTAAGGAGTAAACAGGGAGCAGATGAGACACTCTGGATCACTCTGGAGACAGGAAATGGCACCACAATCCACATGGGGGTTGTATACAGACCCCCATCTCAGGGGGAAGGAATGGACAAGGAAATGATAGAAGGCTTCCTTAGAATGGCAGAAAAAGGGGAGATATTGTTGATGATGGACCTGAATATGCTAGATGTTAACTGGAGCACCTTTGCTGCAGGCACATCCAAGAGCAGGGTCATTCTTGATGCCCTACAGGGGGCATGCCTCAGACAGCTAGTATTGGAACCCATTCGGGAGGGAGCAATCTTAGACCTGGTACTCTCAAAATGGGGATGGAGAAAGAATCTCAGATTTAGAAGTGGGTAGCCGTCTGGGAACAAGTGACCACCAAACAGTGTGGTTCACGATAAACACAGCCATACAATCAAGCCATACAAAAGCAAGAGTACTGGACTTTAGGAGGGCTGACTTTGGGAAAATGAGAGAGTGCCTCAGCAAAGCACTAGCAAACAGGCAAGAAGAAGGGGTGGAGGAACAATGGGGAGTAATCAAAACAGCCATCACAGAGGCAACAAGCCTTTGTGTAAAGCAAATCAACAAAACACAACGAAGGAAAAAGACGCTATGGTTCTCAAAAGAGGTGGCAGGGAAGGTTAAGGAGAAAAGGATAGCATTCAGGAAATATAAGGAAACACAGAAGAAGCAGGACAGGGAACTTTATCAGTTAAAGCAGAAAGAGGAGGCTGGGAAGGCAGTCAGAATAGCAAAGGCCCAAACCGAGGAAAGGATAGCCAACTCTGTTAAGCAGGGGGATAAGACCTTTTATAGGTACATTAGGGAGCAAAGAAAGACCAAAGGAGGGATACTGAGGCTTAATAATTGGGAGGGAATGTGGCTAGAGGGTAACAGTGAAAAAGCAGGGATACTGAATGAATATTTCTGCTCAGTATTCACAAAGGAAGAGGAGGGGGAGGTACCTAAACCAAACAAGAGAAACTCTCTGAAGACGGGGGTTGATACCAGTCCATTTACAGAAGAAAGGGTTCTGAAAGAGCTAATAAAACTGAAGGTAGACAAAGCAATGGGGCCTGATGGGATTCACCCAAGAATTCTAAAAGAACTAAGAGTAGAACTAGTGACACCGCTGACTACTCTCTTTGACAAATCATGGGAGGATGGGGTGGTAGCAGGACAGAGGCAGGAAACTACAGACCAGTTAGTTTGACCTCAGTGGTAGGGAAAATGATGAAATCACTTCTTAAGGAAAGAATTGTTGAGTACCGAGAGGTCAGCGGGGCACAGGACTCAAGGCAGCATGGATTCATAATGGGAAGGTCGTGTCAGACGAATCTAATAGACATCTTTGACTGGGTGACCAAAGTAGTAGACCAGGGAGGGGCTGTGGACATGACTTACCTAGATTTTAGCAAGGCATTTGATACAGTCCCACACAAAAGATTAATACACAAGTTAGCCAGCCTTGGAGTGGGTCCCAAGGTAGTAGCCTGAATAAAAAATTGGCTAGACAACAGGACACAATGGGTAGTAGTAAATGGAGTCCACAGTGAAGAAAGGAGAGTTACTAGTGGGGTACCGCAGGGTTCAGTACTGGGACCGGTCCTTTTTAATGTCTTTATAAGTGACATTGCAGAGAAACTGGAAGAACAAGTATGTCTCTTTGCAGATGACACAAAGATCTGCAACAGGTTGATACACCAGATGGAGTGGAAAGGATGAGAAGGAACTTGGCAAGGTTGGAGGAATGGTCAAATGTATGGCAGCTCAGACTCAATGTAAAGAAGTGCAAGGTAATGCACCTGGGAAACAAAAACCCAGGGGAAGAGTACACAATGATGGGGGGGGGGTGAGATACTGACAATAGTAAAAATGGAAAGGAACATGGGGGTAATTATATCAGATGACCTAAAGGTGGGCAAGCAATGTGAGAAGGCAGTAAGGAAGGCTGGGGGACACTGGGATGCATAGGGACAGGCATCAATAGAAAACAGGAAGTTGGTATCCCTCTGTACAGACAGTTGGTGAGACCCCATCTGGAGTACTATGTGCAGTTCTGGAAATCCCATCTCCACAAAGACATAGGGTGGAGGCTGTCCAGAGGAGGGCAACCAAAATGGTGCAGGGTCTGCACCAGAAGACATATGAAGAAAGACTAAAGGTGCTTAATATGTATACCCTTGAGGAAAGGAGGGTGAGAGGGGACATGATAGAAACTTTCAAGTACCTCAAGGGAATCAACAAAGTCCAAGAGGGTGGCATCTTTCAGAAAAAGAGACATGCAAGAACAAGGAGGCACAATTTGAAGATAGAGGGGGGATGGCTCAGAGGTAATGTGAGGAAGTATTTTTTCACAGAGAGGGTTGTGGATGCATGGAACAGCCTCCCTGAGGAGGTCGTGGAGTCAAGAACAGTGGGGGAATTCAAGAATGCATGGGACAGACATAAGGCAGTCCTAGTGGGGGTAGGAGGAAGTAAGCTGTTGGTTAACTAGGATCTGTAGCTGATCTGTTAGGTAGGAAAATGAGCAGACTTGGTGGGCCAAGTGGTCCTTATCTGCCGTCAAATTCTATGTTTCTATGTTTTATGCAGTACTGTGATGATAGCCTCAGACACAGTTTGAGGCATCCTACCCCGGTTTTCCATTTCTGTATATACTCTCAGCAATGCTGGTGCTAATTCTTCTTGGAAAGAGAGAATATATTTCCACTGGTAAGCCATCTGATCCTGGTGCCTTGGCCTTAGGGAAGGATTTAATGGATTCTTTTATTTCCTCCATTGCGATGGGTTTATTTAAGTTCTTCCTATGTTCTTCTGAAATCTGGGGTAATCTGGCTTCTGTTAAACAACTCTGGATATTTTCTAGGCTTGTTTTTTGCTTACTTTCATATAAGTCCTTGTAAAAGTTAAAAAATACCTTATTTATATCTTTGTTGTTAGTGAAAACCTTACCTATGTTGTCTTTTATGCCTAGAATAAAGTTTCTATTTTGTATTTGTTTGAGTCTATATCCAAGTAATCTTCCTGCTTTCTCATCTGATTCCCAGTAATTTTGTTGCATACGAAACGGAGCATATTCTGCTTTCTCGGTGTGTATCTTGTTTATTTCATATCACAACAAAATAAGTTTTCTCAGTATACCCTCCTTAGGACCCTTTACTTGTTTATGTAATCTCTCCAATTCTTGTAATTCTTGTTCCTGTCTACGTTAAGTTTCCTCTTTCAATTTTTTTTATGGGATGTAAAACTTAGAATACTCCCCGATATATGCTTTGTAAGCCTCCCAGATGGTGGCACATTTTGTTTCCCCATTATTATTAATGCTGAAGAACTACTTTGTGTCCTCTCCTATCCATGGGCCAAACCCTGTGTCATTCAAAAGTGTGCAACTGAACCTCCAATGGAAAGGCCTATCTACACTGGGGTCCATTCTTAAGAGGACCATAACTGGAGCATGACCTGACACAAGAATTGATCCAATATCAGATCTTACTAAACTATTTATAAATTTATTTGATACCAGTATCATGTCTATTCTGCTGTAAGTATTATGCCTTTTGGAATAGAAGGAATAGTCTCTCTTGTCAGGGTACATCACCCTCCATGCATCCATCAGTCCCAAGTCCCACATCCTATCTTGTAAGATTACCCTAGCTTTCTTATTAGACTCTCGATGTCCAGGATTGCTTCTGTCAGATGATCTAACATCATATTAAAGTTCCCCCCAGTATAATGTTTGTGCTGTTAATTTTGCTGAGATCATCACAAAATTATAAGAAGAAGGTGCTTGGCTCACCATTGGGTGCATAAATATTGCATAGGGTTATGTCTATACCATCGATGGTCCCTGTTAGGATTTGCCATCTTCCCCTTGTATCAATTTTGTGGTCCATAGCTACAAAATTTATTTTTTTTGTTAATTAGTATAGCCAAACCTTTATTCTCCTTGCTGACTGAATTATGATAGACCTCCCCCACCCATGATCTCTTGAGCTTATTGGCTTCATCAGGTAGTAAATGTGTTTCTTGTATCAAGGCAACATCTGCCTTAATTCTGTTAAGAGGTAGCAGGCAATATGGACGAGTATTATTGAGTGGCTCCACTATGAGCGACTCAATAATATTGAGTCTATGCAGAGCGAGAGGAGAAGCAGAGCTACGGTGAAGGAATAGCGAGTGTAGCACTGAGGGATATGCGCTACACTCGCTATAGAGAGAATAAGAGAAAGAATGTGGCTGAGCTTTGTCAAGCTGGCCATTTAGTGTAGTGGCATGAGACACTGCCTTTGGAGCCTGTGATACTGGGATCGAATTCTGGTGCACATGGATCTTTTTGCATCCAGGGAGAGCTTCTATTTTTACTAAGACTGCTCCCCCTGGAGTTGAGAATCATTATTTTGGGGGGTACGGAGGGGGGGGTAAACATAGATGATTTGTTTGTCATGGAGGACCATCGCTGTTTGCGGTGGTCTCTCTAGTGCAACGTCGCCCTTTTGACCAGGGCATTTTTTTCGTTACTCTATGAGTGGCATGATAAGGGAATCACTCTTATCACACAAAACTCAGTTAAGATAAGCAAGCACCTTTTTCCTTTTTATAGGAGAACCCACAACCCCTTAACATTCCATGAGATGAACTTAGTATTAGTCTGATTATTGTTCATTGTATCCAATAATGACCCAAATCATTATCACAGTATATCTGTTACTATATAGTAAGGCCCTTAGAATTGGCCAAGACATATTTCCTTATATTATTCGGTATGCAAGTGTTCCATAGCATTCCTCATATTTTATTTATATACAAATAAGATTAGTCAGATGACCAGAATGCATACTCTGCAAATTAAATATATAAACTGTATCATTGTAAATGAACTGTATCAAAATGAGTATAGTTATCAAATAGAATTGCTTTAACAATGAACCAAAAGTTACCCACCATGGGGTAACACTATTCCAATAAACATAAAATCTGTGAACATACCATTTAGCATTACTTAGATATGAATAAGAATAACCTATAAAAAAAACAACAACACTCAATATACTAAAGATAAAAATTCTGTGACTAATAAGATATTGCATGGCCTCACATGATAGCCTATACATTTCTCCTATACTATCTGTCCAACTGTTCCTGTAAGAATCATAAGCCAGAAAGGTCCCTAAGGCTTTGGTCTCCAGAGACCTGTCGCATATCCTGTGTTCCTCCATACATTGTGAAATGCCTTAACTCCCCAGCAGCTTTCCATATATGGGAATATCAATGGTCAACGACCACAAATTACCATGGATAATATTATACATAACATTTTCTGTCTTATATTAGTGTATTTTTGTTTTTTATCAATCAATCAATCAAATCTTTATTTATTCAGGTGAACATCATTGAGCAAGGCTCATTTACAAGATGGATCTGATAAGGTCAAGGTTCAATAGTTGATACACAGCAAATACATCATACGCTTTATAAGACAGTTATACATACAGAGAAAAATAATGTTTATAACACAATGATGTACAGTGAATTCACATGTTAAAACTCGGTTAAAGGAAGGTTAAGCTAATATCTACAGTATGTACAGTACATACCTATCCCAATGGGGGCCATGACAGATACACAACATAATGAATACTAGGATGGTGAAGGTATTATTGGGTGCCATAAGCTGGGGTGTCTGACTGGAAGGAATATGCCATATATGATTGAAAGCCAGATTTGTAGGATGACTATTCTAGCTCTAGCGGTAGCAACTGCATTTCTCTGTGAAGAAGGCTGTACAATGCTGTTTAAAGGATGCAAATGGAATGATAATGGACAGTTTTAGGGATTTTGTAGGGTGTTCCATGCTATAGCTAGAGAATAGCTGATTGCTGCCTCCCTAGTCTGGTGCTGACTTTGGGCAATTTGAGCAGGATGATATTGTTGCTTCTTAGGGCATAGGAGCTAGGAGTGGTCTGGTTGAAGCAATCCAGGATACAGTTTGGGAGTTTTTTTGATAAAGCTCTGTAAATCCATAGAGCTGCATTTCTGCTCCTCCTGATATGAAGGGAAACCCATCCAACTGCGTCATAAAGAGAGCAATGGTGGGTATTATATGGCAGATCTGTAATGAACCTTATTGCTCTATGATATAAGGTATCCAACTTGTAAAGGTAGGAGATGGGGCAGTGACTATAAAGGAAGTCTGCATAGTCAATAACTGATAGAAAGATGGCCTGGACTAACCTCATCTTTGAGTCTCCGTTAAGGAAGGGTTTTAATCTATAGAGGAGGCCAAGCCTTTGACAAAGCTTTTTTAACAGTTCTTCTAGATGATGAGTGAAGTCGAGTCTGTTGTCAATCCACACACCTAGGTATTTGAAGTTTTCAACATACTCCAGATTTTCTCCAAGTATAGTACATAGCTGGGGGAGAGTGATTGAAGAGGATGTGCTGGTGGAGTTTTGAGTTGTGAACATCATTGCTTTAGTTTTCTTTGTATTTAGCAGAAGCTTTTTCTCGAGTAGCTGATGTAACAAGGAGAATTCTGTTTGTAGGATTTCATGAGCAACTGTAGGCGAAGGGTTGCTGACATACAGAACAGTGTCATCAGCAAAGAGGTGTACTGAGGACTTGGTAAGGGTTGAATCAATGTTATTTATATAAATGTCAAAAAGGATAGGACCCAGAATAGAGCCTTGGGGGACTCCTCTTGACAGTGGTCTTAATGGGGATAGGTCACCTTCAGCTTTTACCTGCTGTGACCTACCGGAGAGGTAGCATCTGAACCACTTAAGGGAGGGTGGATCTAGGCCAAGGGGTGCAGGGATGAGAGTAGCAGCTCATGGTCCACAGTATTGAATGCTTTGCTCAGGTCCAGGAATATTGCACAGACATTATTCTTTTTATCCAATTCGGTTTGCCAGTCATTTGTGACCTTGGCTAATGCAGTGATAGTGCTATGTTTGGCCCTGAATCCAGATTGAGCTGGATTTAATAGGTTAGCATTGTCAAGATATTCCCTTAGCAGATTACTCACTAATTTCTCCAGCATCTTGGATAGCACAGGTAGAATGGAAATGGGCCTGTAATTATTAAGATCCATAGGGTCCCCTGATTTTAGAAGGGGGACCACTTGGGCTGTCTTCCACAGTGTGGGAATAGAGCCAGAGTTTAGGGAAAGGTTAAAGAGGTGTGTTAGGGGGACTGCAAGTACACGGCACGCAATCTTTAGAAAGAAGGGGTCCATAAAGTCTGCTCCTGCACTTTTTTTGGTATCCAGATGCCATAATAGATCCTCAACTTGTTTCAACAGTATAGGTTTGAAGCTAAAGGAAGAGTCAACTCTTTGATCACCAGTGTAGTGGGAGCTTAATTGGTCCCTCAGCAGGTTAGCTGGGGAGGTGTCAAAGGCAAGGCCAGTCGTTGTGAACTGGTTGTTGAATGCGTCCAGGATTTCCATTTTGCCAGTGATAGAGGCCATAACTATTGTGTAGTTGAGTTGAAGGGAGGTTGTTAGCGTCCTGTCCCATCATACCCTTGATGGTGCCCCAAAACCCTAGCAGGATTATGGTAGGAGGAGTCGAGCTCGGCCAGGTAGAAGGCAGCCTTTGCATCCCTAACTTTCCTGGTGCATCTATTCCTGGCTTTCCTAAAAATCATCCAGTCGTTTGCATTCTTAGTTTTTCTTGCCACTTTCCAGAGTTTGTCTCTCTCTAGCAGTGCAGCTTTGAGGTCAGCTGAAAACCAGCGACAGGATTTGTTTTTTATTCGGATACTAGAGATTGGGGCATGGGTGTTAAGGGCATTTATTATAATGCTATTTAGCACCTGCTGAGCTTTTCTACAGAATGTGCAAGATAAAACTTTTGCCAGTGTGGAGAGTAAGCTAGATCATGCAGATATCCTTCAATATTGATGTTTTTCTTGGATCTCCTCATGAGGAATTTTGCAGGATTTGTTGTTATGCTGGTGGATCTTACCCCTGCGATGGGGCAGTGATCACTTATATCGCATAGGAGCATTCCAGCATGTGTGAATAGATGTGGTTTACTCACTAGCATGATATCAAGTAGTGTGCTGTTACTACTATTCCTTGCATTTATTCTTGTTGGTTCATTAATTAACTGTGTGAGCCCATAGGTGTCACAGAATGATACCAGAGGTGTAGCTGCCTGGGTGAGCCAGTTGAAATTCAGGTCACCTAGAATAATAACTTCTTCAGTGCTGGGCTTGACCAGGTTCCCCAGGTGGGATACGAGCTTGTGTTCAGCAGAGGGGGGTCTGTAGCATCCAATTAGTTGAAAAGCTGCTGTATTGGGGAGAGAGACTTTTAGAGATAGGCATTCAAACTCCTTGGGCATAGATGTTGCAGCAGTACAGGATACAGCTATACCAGCTTTTGCATATATGGCTACTCCACCTCCCCCTTGTTTGACGATCAGCTCTGAATAGCTGATAGTTAGGTAGGTTAACATCCCTGTCCGCTGTGGTGGGTTTGAGCCGTGTCTCAGTTACCACGAGAAAGTCTAGCAAGATATAGCAACCCAGGCTTGTATCAACATAAATTTTTTCAAACAGACTGCATACATTAATATGCAGGAAACTGAGGCCTTTAATTGAGGTTAGGTCTGATGGAGAGGTGATACTTTCAAGAGGTCCAGGGTTGATTTCCGCATTACCAATACAGAGCAATAGAAAGAGCAGTAGTTTCAAGAGGGCTGCCAGTGATAGGGAGAGGGGGCTGTCTTTGGTCCTCCTTCTTTTATTCTGTTGCCACTCTTTTTTTGAGGTGCTCCCTGTGGTTTTAAGGAAGTGTGTTGGGATACCAAGTAGCAGTTTGACGACTAGGCTTAGGGGGGATCTATATATCCAGCAGTGGAGCCTTGGCTGAAATACATGTGTGGTGGTATGTGTCTCTTTATGGTGATTATACCACTGTAGTCGATGCAGCAATGGTAGAGCATATATGAGGGTTTGAGTGTCAGCCAAAGGGGATGGTTCAGAGAGACTGGGTGGATGGACCACTCTAAATTGTATGACAGGGACATCTTCTTTGTAGAACCCTATGGCTGATAGTGAAAGGAGTATCAGAAGTAAGCTCCCCATTCTGAAAGAGATATTGGTAGTTGGCTGTGGGGGAGTAGTGAAGTTGCTGATTGGTTGGATCAGCAAGCTGGTGTGACTCTCTGTTGGTTTATAAAAAATGCTGAGGGTGGGGAAGAGATTTCAGCGGGAAGATGCCTATAAATTAACACACAACAGGGGAGGAAGGGCGGGTGGGCAAAAATGTTGAGCCTTTCCCGACTGCTCCCTCGCTGTTCCTCCCGGCCTCGTGGTTCCCTGGTTCGGCTAAGGTGCCGACGACCGCCCGCTGGCGGAGCGAAGCCCCGGCACTCAGCTGGGTGCTGTGGGGTGGGAGCTGCAGGCTGGAGAGAGACAGAGAAAGGTGCAGCAGTTAATAAAGGCAGTATCAAGCATTCCTGAGCGTCACTGACTATATCTGCACTATAAAAGGACTGTGGGGGGAGGGGTGCTGTGGCGCCTCAGCGTCTGGCCCACCTTACACATGCAAAAAAGGAGCTGTAATTACAGTAAAGAGCAGTAAAATGGCAGTTTCCCCTTGCAATACAATAGTGGAAAACAGCACTTTTTAGGTAACTTACACAGTTAAAATAGAAGGAGAGTGGCGCCTCAGCGTCTGGCCCACTGCTGCTAACAGGATCAGCAGAATTCAAACAAAAGCAACAACAGATTCCTCTACAGATGCCTCACAAGTTGGAAGCAGCTCTTTTGGGGATTTGCAGAAAAACAGGGAAGAGTAAAGCAAAATCAAGTCCCACACAGATTTCGGCAATGCAGGCTGAGCCAGTGTAAGTCAATGGGGCAGGAGAGCCAATCGGCTGCTGTGCCTGGAGGAGCGCTCGCTTAACGATTGGCTGCGCCTTTCCCGACTGCTCCCTTGCTGTTCCTCCCGGCCTTGTGGTTCCCTGGTTCGGCTAAGGTGCCGCTGACCGCCCGCTGGCGGAGCGAAGCCCCAGCGCTCAGCTGGGTGCTGTGGGGTGGGAGTTGCAGGCTGGAGAGAGACAGAGGAAGGTGCCGCAGTTAATAAAGGCAGTATCAAGTGTTTCTGAGCATCACTGACTAAATATGCACTACAAAAGGACTGTGGGGGTGCTGTATGCCCCCAGCGCTGGGCCCACCTACACATGCAAAAAGGAGCTGTAATTACAGTAAGAGTAGTAAATGGCAGTTTCCTTGCAATACAATAGTGGAAAACAGCACATTTTAGGTAATTTACACAGTTAAAATAGAAGGAGAGTGGCGCTCAGCCAGCCCACTGCTGCTAACGGGATCCAGCAGAATTCAAACAAAAGCAACAACAGATTCCTCTACAGATGCCTCCAAGTTGGAAGCAGCTCTTTTGGGGATTTTGCAGAAAAACAGGGAAGAGTGAAAAGCAAAATCAAGTCCCACACAGATTTCGGCAATGCAGGCTGAGCCAGTGTAAGTCAATGGGGCAGGAGAGCCAATCGGCTGCTGTGCCTGGAGGAGCGCTCGCTTACCGATTGGCTGCGCCTTTCCCGACTGCTCCCTCACTGTTCCCCTTGGCCTCATGGTTCCCTGGCTCGGCTAAGGTGCCGCTGACCGCCCGCTGGCGGAGTGAAGCCCCGGCGCTCAGCTGGGTGCTGTGGGGTGGGAGTTGCAGGCTGGAGAGAGACAGAGGAATGTGCAGCAGTTAATAAAGGCAGTATCAAGCGTTCCTGAGCATCACTGACTAAATCTGCTACTAGCAAAAAGGACTGTGGGGGGAACTGTGGCGCCTCAGCGTCTGGCCCACCTTACACATGCAAAAAAGGAGCTGTAATTACAGTAAAGAGCAGTAAAATGGCAGTTTCCCCTTGCAATACAATAGTGGAAAACAGCACTTTTTAGGTAATTTACACAGTTAAAATAGAAGGAGAGTGGCGCCTCAGCGCCTGGCCCACTGCTGCTAACAGGATCCAGCAAAATTCAAACAAAATCAATCAATCAATCAATCAATCAAAATCTTTATTTAGTCAGGCGAACATCATTGAGCGTAGCTCATTTGCAAGATGGACCTGAGTGGTCATACAAATAAGAGTACAAGTGTTTTTACAAGGACATGAAAATAGCATAACATTAGTACAATGAAATAAATAAGAGAATATACAAAATTTACATATATACAAGGCACAGCAAATATAACTTAACCTGTAAAAATGAAGGGGATAATAGATATAGCAGTGATAATGAACAAATAATAGGGCTTTTGTTGGCTTGTATATGAATGTGGTAGCTGACTGGATAATAGAGGGAAACTAAACATAATGGATTACAGAAGGGGGGGTGTAGGTTGGATGGGAGACTAGGCCTTATGGAAGCAGTTGCACAACTCTGGAAATAGAGGCGGTGAATAATCTTTGAAGGATGATAAGGGTAAGAGGGTATTTAGATTCATAGATTTTTGGAGTGAGTTCCAAGTGACTGCTAGGAATAGCTGATAGCAGCCCTCCCAAACCGGGTGCAGTATGGGAACCTTTAGCATGATGAGCTTACTGATCCTTAAGGTGTATGGCCTAGATGTGATTCGGGTGAAACAGTCTGTAATATAGGAGGGAGTTTGCCTGATAAAGCTTAAAGATCCAGATTGCAGCATTCCTTTTTCTTCTGTGTTGTAGGGATGTCCAATTAACTGCCATGTAAAGAGAGCAATGATGGGTGCTGGAGGGAAGGTCTGTGATAAATCTGATGGATCTATGATACAGGGTGTCCAGCTTATTTAAGAGGGAGAGTGAGCAATGGCCGTGAGAAAGTCAGCATAGTCAATGAGGGATAGGAATGATGCCGGATTAGTCTTTGTTTGGAGTCTCTGGTAAGGTAGTGTTTTATTCTGAAAAATAGGCCAAGCCTTTGTCTCAACTTTTTTAGTAGCTCTTCAATATGGACAGAGTAATCAAGCTTATTGTCAATCCAGACTCCAAGATATTTGAATTTATCCACAAATTCCAGCTTCTCTCCATATAAGGTGGATAATTGTGGGGTGATGAATGATGGGATAATGGCAGAGCAATTCTTTGTGGCAAAGAACATAGCTTTTGTTTTCTTGGCATTTAGAAGTAATTTTTTTTCCAATAGGTTGTGTTGTAGGATGGAGAATTCTGACTGTAACAGTTCACAGGTTTTTGATAGTGAGGGATTGCTGACATATAATACAGTATCATCAGCAAACAGATGAATGTTAGATTGAGAGAGGTTGACATCGATATTAATATAAGTCGCAAAGAGGATGGGGCCTAGAATAGAGCCTTGCGGTACACCTCTTAGCAGTGGTTTAGAGGTGGATAGGTAATTTTCATTTTTTACCAATTGTGACCTTCCAGAGAGATAGCACCTAAACCAATTGAGTGAGAGTGAATCAAGGCCTAGAGAGCTAAGAGAGGAGATTAATGATTCATGATCCACTGTATCAAATGCTTTACTCAAATCCAAGAACACAGCACAGGTACTATTCTTCTTATCCAAGGCAGTCTGCCAATCGTTAGTGACTTTGGCTAGGGCAGAGATGGTGCTATGCATTGATCTAAATCCAGATTGTGCTGGATTTAGGAGGTTGTTGGTGTCCAGATAGGCCCTTAACTGTGAATTTACTAATTTTTCAAGCATCAACAGATTCCCTCTACAGATGCCTCACAAGTTGGAAGCAGCTCTTTTGGGGATTTTGCAGAAAAACAGGGGAAGAGTGAAAAGCAAAATCAAGTCCCACACAGATTTCGGCAATGCAGGCTGAGCCAGTGTAAGTTAATGGGGCAGGAGAGCCAATCAGCTGCTGTGCCTGGAGGAGCGCTCGCTTACCGATTGGCTGCGCCTTTCCCGACTGCTCCCTCGCTGTTCCTCCCGGCCTCATGGTTCCCTGGTTCGGCTAAGGTGCCGCCGACCGCCCACTGGCGGATCGAAGCCCCGGCGCACAGCTGGGTGCTGTGGGGTGGGAGCTGCAGGCAATTGGCTGCGCCTTTCCTGACTGCTCCCTCGCTGTTCCTCCCGGCCTCGTGGTTCCCTGGTTCGGCTAAGGTGCCGCCGACCGCCCGCTGGCGGAGCGAAGCCCCGGCGCTCAGCTGGGTGCTGTGGGGTGGGAGTTGCAGGCGATTTTAAATATTTTTTGGTTTTAATTTGCCATAGCAACCTTTTTAATGCACAACAGATGATGGTATATCTTGCTTTCTTATAAGACCTACCATTTAAATATCAGGTAGGGTAAAGTTAGTCTTAAGAGAAAGAAGATCAAATGAAAAGGTATTAGAAAATTAGAGAAGACAAAGGAAAGTAGGAGACCTATCAAAAAAAAAAGGGGGGGGTGAAAGTAAACCTCTTACTGTTTGCTGCCGCTGTTTGCTAAGTTGGCAGTTACATCATATAACTACCTCCACAATCATCCTCAGGTTAACCGGATATATTAATTATCTGGTAATGTATACCACATGGAGATATTCCACTAGCGGGTGGCTGTACAAACTGTTCTTAAGAAAACAGAGCAAATCAAGCTCAGGCCATTTTAGTTCCCACCATTTAACTCCATTTTATTTTATTCTACATCTAGGCTCGAAGTTTAGAAAATACCTACCTTTTATTTATTATAGGCAGACTTAATGCAACTGCAGTCCCCATATAAATCAAAGAAACCCCATGAGATAGACTAGAAACCAGAGCAAGTATTTTCTTTTCTAAAATGTGCAAATAAAAAGAAAGGAAATAGGGGTAATATATCTGCTATGTCAAAAGGTAATGGTAGTTTACTCACCTGGTAAAGGTGATTGTGGGGGTATACATCTCTGAGGCACTCCACCTTCCTTACACCTGGGTTGTGTCCACCTGATAGGTTGCTTGATGCACATGTGACTTCAAAGAAGTCCGACCCCCTTTCCCTGTGGCACAGCCCTTCTCTCATCAGTTCGAATTCTTCCAACGCTGTACCTGCTAAGGATTAAATGTTTCTAAATTTGTTAGACAATGATGGCATGGTAACCACTGTATAATAAATTGGACAATACCAGTTGTGTTTCTATGTTTCTATTTATTTCTACTGTTAATACTCTAAAAACTACAAAAAAAGGTCAGCATCTGAGTATCGTTATAACATATTGTTTCAACTGTTAGTAATCATCTTGGCCTCCCTTGTTATGTGACAGAGTTTACACTGGCAACAGTTTGTTTTATTTTCATCTTTCTTAGGGTAGGTTGTGGAGTGCCTCAGAGATGTATACCCCCACAATGTCCTTTACCAGGTGAGTAAACTACCATTGTGGGGAATAATCTCTAAGGCACTCCACCTTCCGTACACAGGGGTTATATCTAAAAAGCAGTTCCATGTAAAGGGTGGGTCAAACTTTCAGATATTGGCCTTAATTTCCAATGTTCTGATGATAATTTTAGTTCATGTTAGTAGAGTCGGACTTAGCTGCCAGTAGTACTGCTTGTCCGAATTGTGATTTTGGTTGTCGTGAGACATCAACCCTGTAATGTTTAGTGAATGTGTGAGGGGATGCCCAAGTGGCTGCTGCATAGATTTCCTCCACTGTAGCCCAGTTTCTTTCTGCCCATGATGTGGCTACTGCTCTTGTAGAATGTGCCTTGTTGTCAGTAGGAGGAGTGTGGTGTGATACCTTGTAGGCTTCTGTGATGGCTGTCTTTAGCCAAGCAGCTATTGTTGATCTGGTGGCTGGTTGCCCTTTTCTACGTCCTTGCATGCTGAGGAACAGTCTATCAGTTTTGCAGATCGATGATGTCCTGTTGACATAGAGTGCCAGGACCCTCTTCATGGCTAGGAGTCCAAGTTTGGGGTCGATGGCAACCTCTTCTAGAGGTAGTTGTGCTGATATCTCTATAACCTGTTGAGAGTGGAACTTGGTATTAACCTTGGGGACAAAGGATGGGATTGTCCTTAGTTTGATTGTTTCGTCACGGAAGTGTAAGTATGTTGAGCGGCAAGACAGTGCTTGTAACTCACTGATCCTTCTGGCTGAGCAGATGGCTAGTAGGAAGACAGTTTTGAGGGTTAGCCATTTGAGGCTGACAGTCTCTAGGGGTTCGAAGGGCTGGTCTGTCATGGCTCTGAGGACTAGGTTTAGGTCCCATGGAGCTGTCCATTGTCGAATTGTTGGGCGTAAGTTGGTGGATGCCTTTAGGAATCTGATAATATCTGTATGTGTGCCTGGTGTTGTACCCTCTATGAGACCCCTTGCTGCCCCTATTGCGTCCACTTGAACTCTTAGTGAAGCCGGAGATAGTCCTTTGTCCAGGCCATGTTGCAGGAACAGTAGAATGTCTGGGATCATGACTGAAGTGGGAATGATATTGTTCTGTAAGCACCACCTTGAAAAATCCTCCACTGTCTCTGATATGTAGAGGTTGTGGATAGCCTTCTGGATTTGATCATGGTTTCAATTACCGATGGGCGGTAACCTACGCCTAACAGTCTCTCCCTTTCAGGAGCCAGGCAGTCAGTCTGAGGTTGGTCGGATTGGGGTGGCATATGGGTCCCTGTGTGAGAATGTCCTGTCTGCATGGTAGTATCCATGAGTGGTCTAATGCCATTGCAACTACCACTGCGAAGCAAGCCCTCCTGGGCCAGTAAGGCGCGATCAGTATCACCCTTGATCTGGATCTGCAAATCTTCTTCAGGACCTGCGGGGTCATTGGAATTGGCGGGAATATGTATGCAACTTGAAATGTCCAGGTTGAGGAGAGTGCATCCACCCACATCGCCTTGTGGTCCTGAAATCGGGAGAAGAATTTTGAGCACTGGTTGTTTTTGTTGGAGGCCATCAGATCCAATTCTATAGGGCCCCAGCATCTGTTGATGACATGGAATGTGTGTCTGTGTAGCATCCATTCCCCCGGGTGTATGTGTTGTCTGCTTAACCAGTCTGCTGTGGTGTTTAACTTTCTGGCTAGGTGTATAGCGCTTAAGCTTGCTAGGAATTTTTGAGCCCATGGTATGAGTGTTTCTGCCTCCTTTTGCATTGTTTTGCTTTTTGTTCCCCCTTGTTTGTTGATGTATGAGACCGTGACCTGATTAACCGATCGAATCAGAATGTGTTCTCCTTTTGCTAGCCCTTTGAAGTGCAGTAGTGCAAGGCAGACTGCCCTTAGTTCTAGCACGTTTATAGGCAATTTGGTCTCGGTTATGGACCATTTCCCTTGGGCTGTTTTGTGACCGGTGGTGGCTCCCCATCCAGTGAGACTGGCATCTGTGTCTATTTGTATGTCTGTCTGTATGTCATGGGGCATCCCTTTTAGGAGGTTGTCTCTGTTTAGCCACCAGTGTAATGAGCATGTTACTTTTGGAGGAATTGATACGACCTTTGAGAAGTCTAAGTCATAGGTTGGGCCCTGCTCTATGAGAAATGACAGCAGTAATCTCATATGCCATCTTGCCCAGGGTATGGTATCCATGCATGATGACATTAGGCCTAGTGTATGGGATATCGACTCTATGGTGTTTTGTCCTGTTTGCAAGATCCTGTGTACCGCCGCAATTATGGTCTTTGCCCTCTTTTCGGATGGCCTTACCATCCCCTCTGCTGTGTCTATTAAGTTGCCTAGGTGTTCTAACAGTTGGCATGGTGTCATTTGGCTTTTCTCTGTGTTTATTACCCATCCGTGGTTTTGTAAACACTTTACTGCCATTGCTGTTTCTCTTGTTGACTGGGTTACTGACCTGGCCCAAATCAGCCAGTCGTCCAGATACGGTGTGACCTGTATTCCTTGCTCTCGAAGTTTTGCAGCTAGTATGACGGACACCTTGGTAAATACCCGAGGAGCAGATGCGAGTCCGAATGGGAGGACTTGGTATTGAAAATGTTGGCCTGTTGGGAAGCAGTATAGCGCAGTGGTCTAAGGCTCTGAGCTGCAAATCTGGTGACATCCCGCAGACCAGACCTGGGTTTGAATCCCACAGCTTCTACTTGCATACTGTGTGACCCTGAGCAAGTCACTTAACCTCCTTGTGCTCCCAGGTCGCTCCTGTAAAAAAGCTTTCAGCTTAGTGTGCTATACCTGGCTAAACAACTAAATTGAAAAAAAAAATTAAAAAAATATGTGAAAGCGTAGGTATTTTTGATGTGATAATCTTATGGGAATGTGTAAGTAGGCGTCCTTCAGGTCTATTGAAGTGAGTATGCCACCTGGTCTTATGGCCTTTAATGTGGACCTGATGGTCTCCATCTTGAATGGTTTGTAGGCAACATTTTTGTTCAAGAATTTTAGGTCCAGCACTGGTCAAAGGTCCCCTGTCTTTTTCGGCACTGTGAACAGAACTGAATAGACCCCTTGTCCTTCCTCTGCCTTGGGTACCCTTCTTATGACATTGTGATTAATTTGAGCAGGATGTTCTGCATCTGTTTCAGAGTGGCCCTGCATTTTGTTACGGCGATGTTATCAACCTTCCCTGCCTGGGGGTTTGGGTGAATTCTATTGCGTAACCCTTTTGAATTATCTCTAGGACCCATCTGTCCTGTGTGGTGTTGATCCATTCCCGTGCAAAGCATGATAGTCGGGCTCCTATGACTGGGCCGTGATAGTCATTGGTTTGTGTGCCCCCTCCTACGTTGTTGATATGTTCCTCTACCTCTGTTGTGAGCCCCTCTTCCTCTGAACTTTGTGTTTGAGGGATATAGGTTAAACGATAGCCTTTGGGTCTGTCCCCTGTATATGAAGTGTCCCCTACGCCTGTCCCGAAAGGGCTGGTTGTGTATGTGTGAGCGGGAGGGTAGGTAAGTGCTTGCTCTTTCCTTACCTAGTGCCTTACCCTCTTCCTTGCCTTTACGTATTTCTCTAGGCCCTCCCTGAAAAGTAAATTGCCTCTGCATGGTAGTTTGAATAGGAGAGATTTGGATTCACTGTCTGTATTCCACAACTTCATCCAGATGCATCTCCTTCTCTGTTGATTAATGTGGCTGTTCTAGCATTAATCTTTAGGGAATCCACCGCCATGTCCGCCAGATACTTAGTTGACAGTATGGCATTTTCCAGCAGCAGGGCCTCGGGGGACTTTGCGGTCAAGCTCTTTTGAGCTTCCTGCAACCATTCAAGTTGTGCTCTAGTGGCGTAGATGGCCGTGGTTGCAGCTCTGGCTCCAAGTCCTGATAGCTCAAAGGTTTTCTTTACGATATCCTCCAACTTCTTATCTACTACAGGGTCCCTGAGAGCAGATGTTGACTCGGTGGGCAGTACTGTCTTCTTGTTAATGGATGCGATTTGAGGGTCCACTGAAGGAGGGGTGCACCAAGTTTTTAAGGTGTCGGCATCTAGTGGGTACATCTTGTCCCATGACTTTCTTTCCGGGATGTGGGCTGGGTCTACCGCCTCCCACTTCTTTGAAACCACCTCGGAGATGGCCTCGCAGACGGGGAAGTTGTCTGCTGTCTTTTGGGATGGTTGAAGGGAAGGGATTAGCTTAGATTGTATTGGGGGGTTGGTGTGTCGAACCCCACTGTATTCATGATACTGCGCACCAGACTGGGGATTTGGTCTGGGAAGCACCATTTTGCCATTAGGGATTGCGGATCATTGACAGAGTCCTCCTCGCTATCTGATGTATCATCGGTGATGGCCTGTCCAGCATTCACCTCCACTGCTGTGGTGGCAATATTAGAGCTTGTGGCATGGCGTCCTGATTTTGTAATAGTGCTGGACGAGGGAATAGATTTTTGTGAGGTGAGCTCTGCTAGCTTGTCCCACATTGCAGACATAAGCTGTTGTTGTAGTTGTAAAATCTGTTGGTTTTGAAGTAAAACGGAATTTGTGTCCAACGATGGTGGTTGTTGTAAAGGGGGAGTGTTTTGTGAGGTGCCCTGGTCTGGTAAGTGGCTGGAAGTGCCGGCTGTGTCCTCCTCTGGAACATCAAGTGAGGGGGACAGTGGATCCTCTGTGCAGGAGGCGCAGAGTCTTCTGAATTGGGATGTTGGGATCGGAATACTGTACAGTCTGCAGCTCTACATCAACTACATCAACTGAACAAAAGAGTTCAACTGAACAAAAGAGTAAACAGGGAGGAGAAGAGGCACTGTGGGTCACCTTGGAGACTGGAAAGGGCACCACAATCCGCACAGGGGTTGTGTACAGACCCCCATGTTGGGGGAGGAAATGGACAAGGATATGATAGAAGGCATTCTTAGAATGGCAGAGAAAGGGGAGATACTGTTGATGGGAGACCTGAATATGCCAGATGTTAACTGGAGCACATTTTCTGCAGCCACATCCAAGAGCAGGGCCATTCTTGATGCCCTACAGGTGGCAGGCATTAGACAGCTAGTTTCGGAACCCACTCGTGAGGGAGCAATCTTAGACCTCATACTCTCAAACGGGGGCAGTGAGAGGATCTCAGATCTAGAAGTGGGTTGCCATCTGGGGACAAGTGACCATCAAACTGTGTGGTTCACATTAAACTCAGCTACAGAGTCAAGCCATACAAAAGTGAGGGTACTGGACTTTAGGAGGGCTGACTTTGGCAAGATGGGAGAGTGCCTCAGAAAAGAACTAGCAAACAGGCTAGAAGGAGGTGTGAAGCAACAATGGGGAATCATCAAAACTGCCATCACAGAGGCAACAAGCCTTTGCGTGAAACAAACAAATCAAAACGAAAGAAAAAGCCACTATGGTTCTCAAAAGAGGTGGCTGTGAAAGTCAGGAAGAAAAAGATAGCATTCCGGAAGTATAAGGAAACACAGAAGGAGCAGGACAGAGAGCTGTACCAGTTAAGGCAGAAGGAAGCAGGGAGGGAAGTCAGAATAGCAAAGGCCAAAACTGAGGAAAAGATAGCCAACTCAGTTAAGAAGGGGATAAAACCTTTTATAGGTACATCAGGCGTAGAAAGACAAAGGGAGGGATAGTGAGGCTGAATAGAATGAACGGTGGGTGGGCAGAGGGGGACAGTGAAAAAGCAGGGTTACTGAACGAATATTTCTGCTCAGTATTCACAAAAGAGGAGGGGGAAGTGCCTAATCCAATTAACAGAAGCACTCTTGATAGGGGGGTCGATCCCAGTCCTTTCACAGTAGACAGGGTTCTGCAAGAACTCCTAAAACTGAAGGTGGACAAAGCAATGGGGCCTGATGGAATTCACCCCAGAATTCTAAAAGAATTAAGGGAGGAACTAGTGAAACCACTGGCTACTCTTTTTAATAAATCATGGGAGGATGGTGTGGTACCTGAGGACTGGAGGAAGGCGGATGTGATTCCCCTTCACAAAAGTGGGACCAAGACAGAGGCAGAAGACTACAGACCTGTCAGTCTGACCTCTGTGGTAGGGAAAGTGATGGAGTCACTTCTGAAGGAAAGAATAGTTGAGTACCTAGAGGCCAGTGGAGCACAGGACCCAAGGCAGCATGGGTTCACAGCGGGAAGGTCATGTCAAACAAATCTAATAGATTTCTTTGACTGGGTGACCAAAGTAGTAGACCAGGGAGGGGCTGTGGACATGGCCTACCTAGACTTTAGCAAGGCATTTGACACAGTCCCACACAAAAGATTAATAGTCAAATTAACCAGCCTGGGAGTGGGTCCCAGGGTGGTAGCCTGGGTAAAACATTGGCTGCACAACAGGACACAGAAGGTAATTGTAAATGGAGTCCACTCTGAAGAAAGAGAGGTTACTAGTGGGGTACCACAGGGTTCAGTATTGGGTCCAGTCCTTTTTAATGTCTTCATCAGTGACATTGCAGAGGGACTGGAAGGAAAAGTATGCCTTTTTGCAGATGACACAAAGATCTGCAACAGGGTTGATACACAAGGAGGCGTGGAAAGGATGAAAAGGGACTTGGCAAGGTTGGAGGAATGGTCAGAAGTATGGCAGCTAGGATTCAATGCAAAGAAGTGCAAAATAATGCACCTGGGAAACAAGAACCCAGGGGAAGAATACACAATGGGCAGGGAGGTAGTAACAACAACAAAAAAGGAAAGGGACCTGGGGGTAATCATATCAGATGACCTTAAGGTTAGCAAGCAATGTGAGAAGGCAGTAGGGAGGGCTGGGGGTATACTAGGATGTATAGGGAGAGGCATCAGCAGCAGAAAACAGGAAGTTGTTATCCCTCTGTACAGACAGTTGGTGAGACCCCATCTGGAGTACTGTGTCCAGTTCTGGAGACCCCATCTCCGCAAGGACATAGACAGGATAGAGGTAGTCCAGAGGAGGGCAACTAAAATGGTGCAGGGTCTGCAAGAGAAGCCGTATGAGGAGAGACTAAAGGAGCTTAATATGTATACCCTTGAGGAAAGAAGGGAGAGGGGGGACATGATAGAAACTTTTAAGTACCTCAGTGGAATTAACAAAGTCCAAGAGGGTAGCATCTTTCAGAAAAAGAGACTTGCAAGAACAAGGGGACACAATTTAAAGATAGAAGGAGGGCGGTTCTGGGGCAATGTGAGGAAGTATTATTTCACAGAGAGGGTAGTGGTTGCATGGAACAGCCTTCCTGAGGAGGTTGTGGGGTCTAAAACTGTGGGAGAATTCAAGAATGCATGGGACAGACATAAGGCAATTCTTGTGGGGGGTAGGAAGAAAAAGGCTGTTGGTTAACTAGAATCTGCGGCCTATCCTGTAGGTAGGGAAATGGGCAGACTAGATGGGCCTAGCGGTCCTTATCTGCCGTCAAATCTATGTTTCTATGTTTCTTGGATTTCCCGATGTCTGTGGAGAGATGGAGAGAGAGAGATAGAGGAGATTAGGAAAAGAGTCCTTAATAGCCCTGATAAATTATGTTAGAGTTAGTAGTATACATAGGCTTTCCATCTGTAAGGCCATTAGTTAGTATACATGTAGGATTTGTATCTGTATGGCCAGCTAATATACTCTGTGGGGACTTATAATGTGCCTACTGTAAGGCTGTAGGGAAGTAAGGGACCATAGTACATGCAGAAGGGGAATGCTTGTCAAGTTTCTTCTTTCTCCACCCCCCCCCCCGCTAGGGAAAGTAATCCTTTATTGCTTGCTTCTTTTTAGCCCCCTAGATGCGACTGAGGTGCAGGAGTGAATAAATCTGTATTCTCCTTGCCGCTGGACGACTGGAGAGCCGCCGGGAAGCTAAAGCTGCCTACAGTGCAGCATGAGAGTTTTGTGTTGCTCCTTGACTCAAGCATGGCAGAAGAGCGAGCCGCGACGCGGCGCGCGAGTCTAGGGGTGAGCGAGCGCGGTAACGAGTGTGCAGGGCCAGACGTGTGAATAGCGTGTCATGAGAGTGCCAGAAGATGCTGGAGAGAGGGAGGAAGCAGCTGAGGAGATAGCAGGGATGGCGCCCACCTTCCCTGAATACACAAACGAAGGGGAAGGTGTGAAATGGCGCCATGTTGAGTCGGGAGCTTGCTAGTGTGCGAATAAGCACTGTTGCAGTATTTTTTGTCCTGGTTCTGAGGACGTTTTGATGGCTGGTTCCCGAGGACTGCACACCCAAGCAGCAGGCTTTCTGTCCCACACAAACAGAAGATAAGGAGCTAAAACAAAACAATGAATCCATCTCTTGGTGCAAGGCTGTCAGATACAGTGAGGCATAAGAGAGAATCGTCCCTAAGACTGCTAGTAGCAGTCATGGGGTTCTGTACCCAGACATAACAGAAGTGGGTACAATAGTTAAATTGGGACTGCTAGCAGGGGTCACAGAAGCCTGTTTGGATTTCATCTGATAGAACACATCTTAGACTCACTGGCAGAGAGTCCAAGGAAGGCTTAAGGAGGGTTAGAAAGATTGCTGCTTGGTGTGCAGTGCAGGAAGTGTAGGGTCTGAAAATCTTTTGCCAGTAATAGATTGTTGGGTATAACCCTACACTGAAAACTGGAATTACCAGTCTTGCTTGAACAGTACTGTACATGTTTCCTGAAGCTAACTATATTACTTAAATTGCGACGCAAGCTCATCGAACGATTTGCTATATATCTAGCTAAAATTGCTGCCAATAATCTGCTATATCAGCGTGATCTCTTACCTCTTTGTTGTGGTGAATGGTGATTTTCTAGGGAGCTGATTTTTTTGTGCCGCAACCTGTATCGATGCACAATGAGAACTGATGAGAGAAGGGCTGTGCCACAGGGAAAGGGGGTTGGACTTCTTTGAAGTCACATGTGCATCAAGCAACCTACCAGGCGGACACAACCCATGTGTAAGGAAGGTGGAGTGCCTCAGAAATTATTCCCCACAACTAGGTGTTAGCAGACAATTACTATGTTTAGTCTGATATATCAATCAATCAAAGTCTTTATTTAACCAGGCAATCACCATTGAGCAAGCTCATTTTCGAGGTGGACCTGGGTTTGTTAACAAGGGACAAGAGGGAGGATCAAAAGGAGGTGAAAGTATAAGTTAAAAATCCATACGTATCACAGCAAGACTCTCTGCACTGTATACATCAATAAAGTGGCTTTAACTGCAATCTCATGGCATAGCAGTGTTAAAGTTTGTACTCAAAGAAATGTGTGCATGCATGCATCTATAATCCAAACTTCCTCACTATCAGCAGCATCTGCACTAGTGCAGTAAATGAACTACAGTGTATTTACATCTACCTTTCTACCACTCAGTAAAGGGCCCTAGGGTCCATGGTTTCCTTCCTCAGCTGACATACCATAATATGCCCTGTTTGTTGTTTATAAGTTACATATTTCCCCTGCTACTTTACTCTCCTCAGACTGCTAATTCATAAGCACTGACAGAAAGGCCATTGTGAGTGGAACATAAGAGTGGCTTACCTACCACATCAGTAGAAGCCTCTGTGTTTTGGCTGTGTTCTTTTGCGAAAAAAAAGGAGAGACAAACCATGCTTTGTATTAACCATGCTCTGGGATTTAAACGCCTCATATTGACTCATTGGAAAGACAAATATTCCCCAAACTTGGAAGATTGGGCTAAACATTTAATTAATCTGGCTCTAAATGAATGGATTAGTCACTTGAGTAATGGGACAACAGAAAAATATTAAGTCATATGGGCCCCTTTTCTGAAATGGTTGGAAAATAGGTAGATGATAAAATGTATCTTATAATGACCAGAACTTGCTTTGTATGTAGGTTATTTAGAATGATTTATATCAATTTGCACATATTATGAACTTTATTGTAAATGTTGTGTTATTTAAGCATACTCTAATGATTTTAATGTCTGTATTATTCTGAAAATAAATAACATTTGTTTAAAAAAAAAAAAAGCAGGTCATCAACCTCCTATGGGGCTCAGGGCCCCCTCCACCAGGGTCACTGCAGGCTCTGTGACAGCAGCAAGGGACATACCCCTTCTGGATGTCTGCAAAGCAGCTACTTGGAAATCTGTGCACACTTTCATTAAGCACTACAGCTTAGATGTGCAGACCAGTCCAGATCTTTTATTTATTTATTTGGTTATTTGGAACTATAATCCTTTGAGTCAAAGACTCATTTACAAAGGCTCCACATCAATTACAGAGACAATACATATAACAGACATTCAAATACAAGAGGGTAAGACAGGTACAGTTCATATACACAGTGAGCACACTGTATTACATTATATAAAACATAATGGCCTAGGATCATAGCATTAGAGGCATTGCTAGGTACAATCTTCAGTTCAGATAGAGAAATCTGGGGGGGAGGGAAGTCAGGGCTTAAGGTAGGCCTGGGGTAAGAGCCAAGATCAGATCTGATGCCAAATTTGGCAGGGCTGTTCTGCAGAGCCTCTTTCCTATGCAGGTTCTCTGCACACCTCCCACTTGGCACTGCTTGGCACTCTACTATAGTTATTGAGCTAAAGGACTCCTGGTATAAGAAGAAAAAATTGTTCACCATAGTAATCGTCTTTCTTCCAAGGGGTCCTTTAGCATCAATAAGCTCCACCCTTCCTCCCCGGTTCACCTTTTAGGAGAAGGGTTCTGTTCTCAGTTTTATTACAAAATTTGGGTTTTTATTAAAGAGTTTACGTGCTCATGTATCTATTTTCAGGTTTTGGACATTTGCATGTTTTTTGAATCTTGTTGGTTCACTTTCAGAGCATGTGCCCAATATCTTTGAAAAAATTCTGAAGCCCTTCAAGCTGTTCCCTCTCAGCACACTCCCCTTTTTTTGATTGGCTGATGCCCAAGCTCATTATGCTAATTATCTTAAAGGCATACCTCCGTGGCAGGTGTACCTAGCCAGCTAACTGGTGAAAAGTTCTTGCTACTGTTACCCGCTACAGAAAATAGAAACATAACATAGAAACATAGAAGCTGATGGCACATAAGGACCGCAAGGCCCATCCAGTCTACCCATTTATTTTTCTACCTTATAAATGTGCCATCGGCCTTTGCTCTGTCAGTGGCCTATCTATTCATACTCATTTGTATTGCTCCCTTATGCCTATCCCATGCCTGTTTGAAGCCCTTCACTGTATTCATAGCCACCACTTCTTTTTTTTTTTGAAATTGTATTTTATCCTCCTCCTCTGCCTCCTCCGACCCTTCGGGGTTGTCCCACAGACATCCCACTACCCATGACCCAGCTCACACAATCCACTGGCCCCATGGAGCTGCGGTTTACCCCAGGCGGGGACAAGGTGAGGGCCACCCCCGTAACACAGTTTTGTTGGCCCGTGGACTTGCTGAGTGGGGCAGCGGGCAAATCGCGGGAACGTCCCAGGACCCCGCTTCCTCCCGGACAAGGCAGGCTCCATTTTTCCTGTTTCCTCCCTCCCCTTAGCAGATGCAATCCCCTGACGTCATGACGCATATGTCGACGTCTGCTCTGCTATTGGTGGCCGTCCAACCAATCCCTGAAAGGGCATGCCCTTCCTCGAGCCTCCGCTCGGGGTCGCACAAGGGCCGGAATGTGGCCGAATTCCCTCCCTGGAGTAGGCGAGCTGTCATCGGGCGCTCAAGCCTGGCTCCCGGCCGACCCACCGGCTGCAGTCCGCTCCCGAACCCGGGTCGCCGGCGTGGAGCGAGGTGTGGCGTTCAACGCCTCAGCCCTCTGCGCCACCGGGCCGGCCTCATAGCCACCACTTCTGTGGTAAGCCATTCCATGCATCCACCACCCTTTCTGTGAAAAAGAACTTCCTCACATTACCCCTTAATCGGCCTCCCTCTATTCTTATGCTGTGTCCTCTTGTCCTGCTATTTTACTTATATTGAAACATATTAGACTCTTTCATCTTATTAATGCCCTTAAGGTGTTTGAAAGTTTCGATCATATCACCTCTCTCCCTCCTTTGCTCAAGGGTATACATTTTGAGCTCCGTTAATCTATTGTCATATGTTTTCTGATGCAGTCCCTGCACCAATTTGGTTGCCTGTCTCTGGACTGCCTCAATTTGGTTAATGTCCTTGTGAAGGTGTGGCCTACAGTACTGCATGCAGTACTCCAGATGGGGCCTAACCAGTGTCTTGTAAAGAGGGATTATTACCTCCTTCTTACGACTTGTGATACCCCTACTAAAACACCCTAACATCCCCCTAGCCTTACCTACTGATTTAGAGGTCTGCTTGGATGATTTCAGGTCATTGGTGATGATAATGCCTAAGTCTCTTTCCTTCCTTTGTGACTGCCAGCAACTCCCCTCCCAGCCTATAGGTGGCTTCAGGGTTTCTCTTCCCTATGTGCATGATCTTGCACTTCTTTGCATTAAATCCCAATTGCCACTCTTCTGACCATTTTGCTAGTTTATCCAGATCTCTTCTCATTCTTCCCACCCCATCTGGATCATCTACTCTGTTGCAGATCTTGGTGTCATCTGCAAATAGACAAGTCTTACCTTCTAGTCCATCTGCAATGTCACTGATGAAGATATTGAAGAAGACTGGCCCCAGGCCTGATCCCTGAGGTACCCCACTTGTGACTTGCATCTCTTCTGACTGCATACCATTTACCACCACTCTCTGTTTTCTGCCCGCCAACCAGTTTGCTACCCAGTTGACCAACTTCTGACCCACCCCTAGCCTACCCAGCTTGTATATCAATCTTCTATGTAGGACAGTGTCGAAAGCTTTGCTGAAGTCAAGGTAGGTGACATCAGCTGCTCCCCCTTGGTCCACCACTCTGGTTACCCAGTCAAAGAAATGTATGAGATTAGCCTGACAGGACCTTCCTTTTGTAAACCCATGCTGTCTTGCAGTCTGTGCCCCTATGGATTCCAGATGTTGTACTATCCTTTCCTTAAGGAGTGTCTCCATAATCTTGCCCACTACTGAGGTAAGACTGACTGGTCTGTAGTTCCCTGCCTCCTCCCTGCTACCACCCTCGTGGAGCAGGATCACATGAGCCCTTCTCCAGTCTTCAGGGACCTCTACTGTGCTCAGAGACTCACTAAACAGTTGTACTAATGGCTCTGCTAGTTCCACCCTTAGCTCCTTTAGCACCCTGGGATGTATGCCATCAGGTCCCATTGCCTTGCCCACCCTAAGCTTAGCGAACTCTTGTAGGACCCTTTCTTTAGTGAAGGGAGTAGTGCTCACTTCGCGCCCCTGTGTCCATGGTGCTGAGCTGTGGGCCCTGCCCTACCTTCTGTTCAGTAAATACTTAGCAGAAGTATCTATTTAGGATAGATGCTTTTACAGGGTCCTCCTCCTCACACACCCCTTTTCTCCTTTGAGCTTAGCAAGACCCCCTCTGAACTTTCTCCTTTCACTAAACTAAACTGTTAATGAAGTGGCAAGAGTCTTATAAGGTTCTTAGACGTACTGGCACAGTTAACTATGAGACTGAGACCCCTGATAGGAAAAATCCTACTAAGATATACTATGCTAACCTTATCAAGAAATGGGTTGAGAAAACACCAAAAGCTGTTTTGCTGGTTTTACCAGAAACTGATAAAGATGATATTGATGTAACTTATGATAGACTGGAACAAATTGTAACTGCTGATGCTATAAAGGTGAATGTTTCCTTAACCTCTGAACAAACCGCAGAATATCATAACTTGCTAAAGACATTTAACAGCACTTTCACCACAGTGCCAGGCTGAGCTAAAGGTGTCGAGCACATAATAGTGACAAGGAATGCTCGCCCTATTAGACAAAAGACATAGATTACCAGAGCGGTTAAGAGCTGACGTGGTTAAGGAAATACAAAAAATGAAAGAACTGGGTATCATAGAATAGTCGAGAAGTGCTTGGTCATCATCACCAATGGTGATTGTAAACAAAAAAGAAGGGGGTGTACGAATATACCTTGATTTTAGGAAACTTAATCAAGTGTCAGCATTTGACAGTTATCCTATACCCAGAAATGGAAATTACATACCTACCGTAATTCTTGATCTTCTTGGATGAAGTCTCCACCACTCATTCACATGGATGGGAATATGCCAGAGGCGCTAGGATCCAGTGGGAGCAAACTTTTTCAGGAAGGCCGGTGCCAAGATGGAGCTGCGAGGAAGCAGCACTGTGAGCTAGGCACGTGCGGTATAGACTATCTCGGTGTCGACCCTCCAACCACCTCAGTACCTTTTTTCCAAAGAGATGCAGCGTAACTAACTTAGAGAGGACTAACCTAAAAACCAGACATAAGATAGTCCAAATGACCCATGTAAGAAGGGTCAACAACAAAGTTTTTACAGCCCAGCCATTGAAGGACTAAAGACCAGAAACAGAGAAGTGAGCTCGGGGGATGGTGAGTGGGCGTGTGAATGAATGGTGGAGACTTCATCCAACAAGATCAAGAATTGCAGTAGGTACGTAATTTCCATATCTTCCTGGACATAAAGTCTCCACCACTCATTCACACGGATGGGAGAGTACTGAGCTAAATAATCCCCTGAGACGGGTGGCAGAAGAGAAAGGAGCTCACTTTCATAGGACAGAAGTCCGTTAAGAATTGTCCTGCCAAATGACTGTTGTTGTCTGGCATGGACATCCAAGGCATAGTGCTTAACAAATGTATGCACGGAGCTCCAGGTAGCCGCAATGCAAATATCTGCAATGGGGACATTATGGATTTCCACCAAAGATACAGTGACTGCTCTGGTAGAGTGAGCGTACACTGCCTTCCAGCTTGACCTGTGCCATAGAATAGCAGTGACGAAGGCATGCCACCAGCCATGCTGAAATGCACCTGATATCAACAGGTTGACTCAGCCGGGTCGTGCTGAAGGAAACAAACAGTTGTTGAGCTTTGCAAATTTCCTTCATTCTATTGAGATAGAACTGTAATACTTTTTTTACGTCCAGGGAATGAAGGATATGCTCCCCTTCATTCTGGAAGTTTGCAAAATAGGTAGAAAGAACAAAAGGTTGATTCAGATGGAATTCTGAGTCAACCTTAGGCAGGAACTTAGGATGAGTCCTAAGAACTACTTTATCCTTGTGAAATACAGTATACGGGGGTCTGTGACCAAGGTGTATATTTCAGAAACCCAACGAGCAGAAGTAATGGCCACCAGGAAGGCCGTTTTCCTAGTGATGAATTTCAACTTGCAAGTAGCTGGAGGCTGGAAAGGTTTACGAGCGAGCATGTCTAGCACAAGGTTAATGTCCCAGGCTGCAACTGGACGTCTAATAGGTCTAGTAAGCAGAATCCCTTTATGAAACCTCTTACAGTAACTACAAGCAGCTGAGTCAGCGACATGGAGAGTACCGGCTCATGATATGCCGAAATGGCACAAAGATGAACTTTGACCGTGGAGTATTGCAGACCTGTGTTTGAGAGGTCTAAGAGATACTCCAAGACTTTATTCAGTGGGTAGGAAAAAGGATTCCAAGAGGATTTTGCACACCAGATAGAGAACCGCTTCCATTTAGCTGTGTAGGTTTTTCTGGTGGCCGGCTTGCATGCAGCCAAAAGAATATCTGAACCTCTATGAGAAACATTAAACCTATTCACCTCTGTCTCCTCAGGAGTCAAGCATAAAGGTGAAGCGATCTCAGGTTGGGATGGACCACAGGGCCCAGGGTCAGAAGGTTTGTCTGAAGGGGAAGAGGTTTTGGGAAGGTTTCTGATAGTCTGTTGATTAGAGGAAACCAGATCTGATGAGGCCAGAACGGGGCAATGAGAATCATTCTACCCCCATGGGTCTCCAGTTTGAGTAGTACCCTCTGAATTAGGTGAAGAGGAGGAAATGCATATGGATAGCATTTTGTCCACTGCAGCCTGAATGCATCCTGACAAAAAATGCGAGGTTCTGTATTTCTGGAGCAGAAGAGAAGCAGTTTTACAATGAGTGGGGATGCAAAAAGGTCCAGGTCTGGAGTTCCCCATTCTTTGAAGAGTGACTGAACAATGGTTAAGTCGAGTGACCACTCATGAAGATCCCCCTCCATTCTGCTGAGAGGGTCTGCCAGCTCGTTTTGTACTCCTGGCAGGTAAACTGCCTGAATCAGAGCCTTGTGCTCCAGGCACCATACCCACACTCTCATTGCTTCCCTGCATAATTGGCAAGAGTGTGCACCACCCTGTTTTTTGATGTAATACCTCACTGCCTTGTTGTCCATGTGAAGGAGAATGTTCTTGTGACAGAGTATGTCCTTCAAAGCTCAGACTGCATAGAGGACAGCTCTCATTTCTAGGACATTTATGTGAAGTTGACACTCATCCTGAGTCCACGTACCCTGGGTGTGGAGATCCTGGCAGTGAGCTCCCCAACCCATCAGGAATGCATCCATGGTAATGGAGATCTGATGATCCAGAGGGGCGAAGGGATATCCTTCCAGAAGGTTGTCCTCCTGAGACCACCAGGTGAGCGACCTTTTCAGAGGTTTCATCACCTTGATGAGAAAGGACTGAGGGTTAGTGGTTGGGGACCACCGGGTACTGACCATCCACTGAGAGGTTCTCATGTGAAGACGAGCCAAAGGTACAGTGAACACTGAGGATGCCATGAGGCCCAGCATCCATTGCATCGAGAGAGCTTGAACTGAGCTGTGTTCTCTGTTGAACTGGGCCATCTGTAAAATATCGCTCCTTCTGTGTTCCAGAAGAAAAGCTTTCGCACAGGAAGTGTCCAGAAGAGTTTCTATGAAGAGGAGCTTTTGGGAGGGCTGCAACTGTGACTTTGTGAGGTTCAGTAGGACTCCCATGGATGTGAGGAAGTCTGAGACTGTGGCCATGGCCTCCAGAGTCTCTTGCCTGGAGAGACTTAATAGAAGCCAGTCATCCAGATACAGCAATACTTGGATTATGATTTTCCTTAGATGCACCGCGAGAACTGCACAACACTTTGTAAAAACTCGACGCGCCGAGGACAGCCCAAAGGCCAGGACTCTGAATTGATAGTGTTGCCCCAATGCCACGAACCTTAGGTATTTGTAGTGATTTGTGTGTATGAGAATGTGCTGGTAGGCATCCTGCATGTCCAGGGAGGCTAGCCAATCATACTGATGAATCAAGGGCAGCAGGGTACCGAGTAATATTATCTAGAACTTTTCCTTGTGCAGGAATTTGTTAAACTTTCCGAGATCCAGAATAGGGCGCATGCCGCCAGTTTTCTTTGGGACCAGAAAGTAAAGGGAGTAGAAACCTGTGTTTTGTTGATCCAGTGGAACTACTTCTACTGCCCTGTTGTTCAGAAGGCCTTGTACCTCAGAAGCAAGGTCTGACTGTGCCACAGACAGCCTCGGCTGTCGCTTGGGAGGATGATCCAGAGGGGGTTCCGAAAGACGGAGAGAGAGTACCCCTCGCAAATTATCCTGAGGACCCATTTGTCCGATGTTATAGATTTCCACTGGTTGTAGAACTGAATCAGACATCCTCCCACTGTCGAGGAAGAGTCCTCCTCAGGCAGCTGAGGTGGGACTTTGGCCGGAAACTCAGAAGGTGGCACTAGGCGCTTTTGGGCCTTGTGCCTTTTGCTGTGTTTTCTTTTGCGGCTGAGGGATCTGGTTTCTGTTAAAACCTCCTCTGCCTTTGCCATGAAAAGGACTGACGTTTGTGAAACTGACGCTTGTTCCCACCCCCTCGAGAGGGAGCGGGCAGAGGTCTGGCTGTCTTAATGGCAGACCTAGTCTTCCATGTGGCCTCTAGTGCTTGTTCCACCTGAGGCCCAAACAGATACATACCGTCAAAAGGTGAGGCCATGACTTGCTGTTGGGCGTCACTCGTGAAGCCTGAAGTACGTAGCTAAGAGTGGTGACGGGTACAAATGCCAGCCACAGCCGCCCGGGAAACAGTATCGAAAGCGTCCATTGCAGCTTTAACTTGTTGGTTATTGGACTCAATACCACTAGTTATGGTCTGTAGTAGCTCTGAGTTAACCTTTTACTTGGGTAGAGCTTCTACCATTGCTTTGAGTAGATGCCAGAGAACATACTCAGATTGTGAAAAATAGCCCTGGTAGCTGGCAATGCGCATGTCCAGGGTTGAGGCAGCAAAGACTGTCTTATCCAAGTTGTCTATCTTGCGAGATTCTTTGTTTATAGGATGGGCTGTAGATTCCTAAGGGAGGACAGTCTTACCATTCTCTGCCAGGACCACAATGGCGTCAGCAAAGGCTTATGAGGCCATTATGGGGGAATCCTTGGTAGCGGCATATTTCCTCTCTCTGGACTTGGCCACAGGAGGAATAAGCGCCGGACTCTTCCACACCACCTGGGAAAGAATCTCGAAAGAGGGCTGTACCCGAGGGGTTAAATCCATAGGGATTTCTGGAACATGTAGATATTGTAAGCGCAGAAGCTTCCCAGGATCTATTTCCATGGACTGGAGAGAAAGAGTAGAATTTAAATTCTTGAGCAGAGACTTTTTTTTTAAACTTTCTTTATTTTCAGGTTTTTCATATTTCTGTACATATACACAACCTATATACAAGCATAGGAGTTGATTCATATCATTAAAAATGTGTTACATCTATATATAGAGAATAACAAGATAAGGCATATCCCTTTTTTTCCAGTCTTCAGTTAAAGTCACTTACATGGTCAAAGCTTATATCTAAAGTTAGACTGCAGAATTCGATCTTTCAGCTCATTAAGGTATGAAATCTTTTCTCAGCGGAATAATATACAGTATCTATCTCCTCCATATGGTCTCAAATTGAGCACATCTTTTATTCGTTAATGCTGTCAGTCTTTCCATTTGATATATGTCTATCACAATATTCCGCCACTGGGTTATCTGGGGTGATCTTGGGGTCAGCCAATTTTTAGTTATGTTTTTTTAATGGCTAGAATTAGTATAAGTAGGAGTTTCTTTGTTTTAATATCTCTGTTCTCCTCTGGGAAATCTAACAGAAAGTACAGAGATAGGTCCAATTTTACAGATGGTGATATTATGCTTTTAATAACATCCTGCACCTCCACCAAGAAAGGTTGTATTGTTGGGCATTTCCAAAATAGATGCCCGTGAGTGGCTTGGTGCTCACCACATTTCCTCCAACAGGTTGCTTCCCTTTCTCTATTGAAATGTGCTTGGATTGCTGGCGTTCTGAAAAACCTGACAGCATTCTTCCATGCGAATTCTCTCCAGCATGGTGAGGATGTGCTTTATGTATATATAATAAACAATTCCTCCATTTTTCCTCTGTAATTATAGTATTCAGGTCCTTTTACCAAGCTTTTTTAATGGAATCTACTGTATCTCCTTCAAATTCTCATATTGCTACGTATAAATAGGATATTATATGAGTAAAATTAGCTCTGCCCTCTAAACTTCTTTGTAAAACATCTATAATCGTGGGCATAGGGTATAGAGTCCAGCACTCTTTTTTTTATTCCCCTGATGTAATCCCTTACCTGGAAAAAGTGGAACCTATCTCTGTTATTTCGTATTAAACTTCCAGATCCGAGAAGTTTACAATGGTTCCCTCTTTCAGAAATTGATATACTATGTGTAGTCCTTTTCTCTCCCATCCCTTATATCCTAAATCCATTTTAGTTGGTAAAAAAAATCTCTGTATGTGTTAGGGAGTAGAACATAGGCCTCTAGTCAGTCATTCTGTTAGTATTCAACATCTGTCTCCAGATTCGTAAGGTGGATAGTATATAGGTTGCCAGTATCCCTCTTTTCCTTATCCCCTTTGTCTGAGAGAAGGATCCCCTGTGGGTTTCTAAAGTCTTCTTCTGCTAATTCTATTTCCTTCCATTTTGCTTTGTAAGTAGGGTGCAACCAGTATATTACTGTACGGATCTGAGCAGCCATGTGATAATATTTGAAATTTGGTTGAGATAGTCCCCCTTCTTCTTTTGAAAGTTGTAATATGGTTTGTCTTATTCTCGGTCTTTGCTTCCCCCAGATATATTGCATTATTTTCCTGTTTAGTTCCTTATAAAATGTCTCTGGTACTGTAATGGAATGGTTTGTGCCAGATATAAAAAGCGAGGTAATATCACCATTCTGATTGCTTCTATTTTCTGTAGGAACAGAATAGGAATCAGTTTCCATTTCTCTATGTCCTTCTGTATTTGTGCTAGAAGAGGTTTATAGTTAAGTTCATATAATTTCGTGAACTCAGCCAAATTCCTAGGTATTTAAATGTAGGGATATTCCACTTAAACTTAAAGTGGGATTCCACCTGGGATGATGGATTGTAATGCACCCCCAGAACCTCCGTCTTAGATATGTTGATCTTATAGCCCGCTATTTCTCCGAATTCTGTCAGAGTTCCCCATAATGGCCTCAATGAGTTCTCCGGGTCTGTGAGATATACCAGTAAATCATCTGCATAGAGAGCTAATTTATGATGCCCTTCTCCCAGTTGTATCCCCGATATCTCTCCATGTTGCCTTATGGCCTGCGCCAGAGGTTCTAGATATATCGCGAATAAAAGGGTTGATAGTGGGCATCCCTGTCTGGTTCCTCTTTTAAGACTTATTGGTAATGGAATTGAACCGTTCACTTTAATATAAGCCTTAGGGCTGCTACACAAGGAGTCTATTATCCCTCTAAATTCTGCTGGGAATCCCATCTTCTCTGAAGTAGACCTCAGAAAGGGCCATGCCACCCTGTCGAAGGCCTTCTCCGCATCTAAACTCAGAAGTAGGAAGGGTGTCTTCGACAGGGAGGCATAGTGTAGTATATGTAGTGTTCTTTTAATGTTGTCTTGTGTTTGTTCATCACAAATCCCATCTGGTCTTGATCTATCAGGTTGGGTAATAACACCTCTATCCTCCTGGCTAGAATAGATGTGAATAATTTATAATCTACATTTAGGACTGAGACTGGGTGGTATGAGCCACAGTTTGTGCTGTCCTTTCCTGGTTTCAGGATGCTGGTAATGGTGGCATACCTCCATGTGTCTGGGCAGTTCTTGTTTTGCTGTACCTCTCTAAATGCTTCTCTGAGGGTAGATGCCAATGTCCCTCAAAAACATTTATAGAATTCACCTGTATATCCATCGGGGCCAGGACTTTTATGGGTCTTAAGGTTTGTGATGGCATTATTTAATTCTTTCTCCGATACTGGAGAAATTAACCCCTGTTGTTGTTCAAAAGTAAGGTTAGGTAGTTTCAGCCCATTCAAAAAAGTTTCAGATTTCCCTATATCAGTCTCCTGCTCTGGGGTATATAAGTTCTGATAATATTTCCGGAAAGCTTTCTCAATCAGGGTTGGTAGTCTCACCAACCGCCCTTCCTCTGGATCTCTGATCTGTGTGATTGTTGTTTGAACATCTCTGCTACAGAGTCTATGTGCCAAGAGCCTAGTTGCTCTTGGTCCCCCTTCATAATATTTTTGTTTTACATTTTGTAAAGCTTGTTCAGTCTTAATATCTAATAGATGTTGTAGTTTACCTTTTATTTCTTGGACTTTAAGTTTGCAGCTCACGTCTCCAGCCGCATGTCTCTCCTGTGCCTCTTTCAGTTGTCTCTCTAGATTCTCCTGCTGTAGGTTCTGTTGTTTTTTATTATATGAGGCAAATTTAATTATGTCTCCTCTTAACACTACTTTAATCGTGTCCCACAATGTTACCCTTGTTAAGTCTGGAGTATCGTTCTCTTTTATAATTTGGGGGATCCTTTTCTCTGCCATTTCTTTAAATTTCTTATGGTTTAAAAAGAAATTATTGAGCCTCCATAATGTCCTCCGTTTATCGCTCGGCCATTCTAGTCAAATGGTTAACATTGAATGATCTGATATGGGGGTGGGGATAATCTGACAGTCTTGAACCATGTATTAAAGAATCTCTGGAAATATGATAATAATCTATAAGTGTGTATATTTTATGTGGGGCTGAGTAATGAGTATAGACCCTTATATTGGGGTGTTTATATCTCCATGTGTCTACCCACTGTACATCCTGAAAATATTTAATGGCCATCTTTTGTGGTGCCTTTCTTCTGAGAAGTTGTTTTTTGGACGTATCTAAGGAGTCATATATCATGTTATGATCCTCTCCGAGGACCAAGGTCCCTTTCTGCTTCTCTATTATCCGACACAACTTTTTCACTTCCTTTGACTCCGACCCCGGGGGAATATATATTGAAGCCACTGTGATCATACGTCCTGCTAAATTACCTGTGACTAAGGCCAACTGTCCCTCTTTATCTATATATGTGTCTATCTGTTGAAATTGGGTATTATGTGGAATCAACACCACGGTCTCTCTTCGTTTCCCCCTCGCATATGATGAAGCTACTACTAATTTGAACCCGAATTTGGCTAATTTATTATGTTGTTCTTTTGTTAAATGGGTCTCCTGTAGTAATAAGAAGCTTTGCCTCTGTCTCTTCATTTGGGCTAATACCTTGTATCTCTTTACAGGATTATTGATGCCATTTACACTGAGGGAGCATACGCTCACTTGCATATGTCTATTCATTTCTTATGTATTCCATCATGTTATTTCTGTTCTGCATCCTGTATGTTTTATTCCCTCCTCCCTTTATTTCCTGCTCCTCCTGCGTTCTCCTTGTTTTCTCATTTGTTCTCCTCCTATGCAACATTATACATTGAACAACACATATAACAATTCTAAACATTTTAACTCTACAACTATATACACATTTGCTTCCAAGGTTGGAGGGAGTAAAGTTACCCCGTCTATAACTTCTAAGGGGTACCCCTTGACTGGGAATCCCCTTAATGGAGGGATCGTAGGAGTCATCTTGTACCCCTCCCCCCCAGGTCCCTTGTTCTTCGAGACCTTGTATGTTGATACGAATCCTTTTCCCTATCTCGTCTCCCCTTTCTTTCTGCTGTTTTCCCTTGGGAATTCTCTTTCCCCCCTTCTTTTCGGAGGTGGGTTCTTTCCCTTTTCCTAAACCTTATCCCCCCCCCAAATATCTTACCTCTCCGTCTATCTCCTGCCTCCAGTTTCATAATCCTCGATCTGTTATCTATTTACTCTTCTTATCTTTTAATCTGTGGGTTTTGGTCACCTTTCACTTTCATCCCTTATACGTATTCATCATCCTTCCCTGTTTTTTCCTCCCTCCCCCTAGTATCTCGTGTTCCCTCCTAGCCTATTACTCTCACCCCCCCCATCTCTAAGGTTCAACATCCCTTCTTATCTTATTCTATATCTATAGTTTTCATCCCTCTAGTTCTTTAAGGGCCTTACCCCACCCCCATAACTCCTTTCTTTCTTTGCCTCATGGCAGTGAGGAATTTCTGTCAGTCTAAATGGTTTCAGTGCCTCCTTTTACCTCCCCTCTCTCCCTTAAATCTTAAGTAGCCATTCGACAATTTTATATTATTTCAATGGTAGTGGTAGGCGATGTTCTCCTTTTGTATATTGATTTTGGAATGGTTGATCTATCTCTACCCCCTGCTTTTTAACCCTTTCCCTCTTTAACTTTCCATTACTCTGTCCCACTCATTTATCTTCCTTTCCCCACAACTTCTCATTATTATCTTCCCTCCTAAAATAAAGTCCAAGAATGTCCTGAACAGGGCATGGCGGAATCGCCATTTCAAAAATTTACTTTGCCCTCATTGTAGCAAACTGCTACTTGTCCTAGTCCTTCCAGTCCTCATTATGTTTTTCTGCCTTTCAGGTGCCACAGATCTTCCCCTGTCCTTTCTCCTCTTCGGATGCTCTGTCTAATAGTTTCCGTACATCGTGGAGTGACTGCAGCACTGCCTGTTGAGTTCTTTGGCCCTGTCTGTTCCTCACCATCTTCTTCCATTGCGCTCTTTCCGGTTTCGGGTGTCTCACTTCCTTTTCTTCCGTCTGGACAACGCAGCCTCTCTTCCGTAGTTCCTGTAATGCCGTTTCTGGATTTTCATACAGTGTTGAACCCGTATCCCACAGGATTCTCAGCTTCAATGGGAACGGCGTCTGAAATCTCACTTTATGCTCCCAAAGTATTTTAAAGATTGGTGAATATGCAGCTCTTTTTTTTGCTATCTCAACCGGGTAGTCATGTTCAAATATTAGTCTAGCAGCGTTGTACTACACAATTCTTTTCTGCCATGCAGTACAGAGAATGTATTCTTTATCCCTGTAGCTTGATAGTTTTAACACTACTGATCTTGGTCTAGCTCTAGGGTCCGTTGGTTTGCTCGTTAGTGACCAGTGTGCTCTCTCAATCTTGAACTCAAAAGTGGTAGGCAGTTCCAGGACATCTTTTAATAGGTCGGACATAAAATCCTCCATCCGGCCCACTCTGCATCTTCAGGAAGGCCATAAACTCGAATATTGTCCTGTCGGGATCTTGCCTCTAGATCCAGCAACTTTTTGTGTAGCTTTTCTTGGACGTCCACCAGGTAGTCTGCTGCAGTATGTATTTCCCTTATTTCTTCTTCTGCGATTCGTTGCTCAGATCTCTCTGTCCTTCTCTCCATTTCTTGCATTTTTGTGTTTAATATCTGGAATTCTGACTTAGTTTTGGCTCTAAATGCCCTCAACTCTGCCATAATGGTTTCAAAACGCGATCGTGAGAGATGCTCCATCTCTTTATCTGTGTCCAGATCATATGCCATGCTGCTAGCTGGGGAGACACTTCTGCTGGTGTCCCTTTCTGTCGGTAATCCTCCTCCATCCTTCATATTCGTTATTTTTTTCCCGTGGGATCTGCCTGGTCTATGTCCCCCAGACATATCTTTTGCTGTTTCCATGACTGTTAGACACTTTATCAGCTAGTCTGAGGGTTTTTGTCTCTTGGGGAGATCAGAGTTCTATTCAGAGGCAGCCATCTAGGTGATGACGTCACCGTAAGTACTCTTGAGCAAGGACTTAAAGAAAAGGTCTTCAACAATAGGCTCTGCAGGAGGATTGATCCCTGCCCCTAGGGCAGAATCTGCATCAACATCATCACCCAGTCGAAGATCCGGATCGGGCTCAAAAATCATCTCCCGACAGTCCAGGGGGACTGCATAGACAGGAATGGGATGAAAACCAGGAGGAAGAAGAGAAGGAGGAAAAATCGGAGTCGAAAACCTCTGAAAACTAGACCATGCTGCACACATCCCCGGCACCGCTGAGGAGAATGGTGCTGAGAGCAGAGAGGGTGAAGACATAGAAAACGGCATTGCGCATGGTGCCGACAGGGAGTGTGACACCGCACATGGTGCTGACGGGTAGCACAGCACCGCATGTGGCACCGAGGACAGCGCAGACAAGAGTATACAGCACTGCAGACAGTGCTGACACCACCCGCAGCTTCACAAAGGACCTCGGTGCCAGAGTAGCCGGCACCATCGCAGAAGTCTGAGAACTGTGATTTGAAGTTAAAGGATGAAAACTGGTAGGCGATAAAGGCATTGATGTGGACCCCGGCACTGCAGCCATGTGAGGGGGGACAGACACTGAAGCACGGAGTCGACAGCACCGAAGAAGGCGCTGCATGACTAGGAAGTCCTAACTGCCCCGTCTGCCATTCTGAAACTGACAGGCCCGAAGGCCCCGGTGACAGACTGGCCGGTTCGGGCAGTCGGGACAACCTCTGAGCCCACTGCTCCATAAGAGTGGCCCAATGGTGAAACTGTTCATCGGAAGCCCATCCAATAGGCAGAGAGGAGCTCCAGTGTCGAAGAGGCTGGCTACCAGAGACAGAAACCGGTAACTCCGAAAGAAGTGGAGACCGGCTCATGATCCTAGCAACTGACCGCCACACGCAGACACCAGAGGGCGACTCGAAAGTGATGTTGTTTCTTCTTCGATCAAATAAGAGGAACTTCGAGGTTGAACGCGCCGTGAATGGGACCGCTTTTTAAGCTTTCGGGGAGACCGCCCATCTCCCCGAGCACTGTTTCATCCATTGTCAGGCCCCCCCCAGAGAGGGCAGTGGACCAGACCCAGCCTGGCTGACTGAACAGCTTTCATATGAAGTCTCCCTACCACCACCTGCCCCACTCATGGTCGACTTGGTCAATGGAGGGCTGAAAGCTTCTCTCTTGTGCAAGTAAGAAATTTATTAAAATATAATCGGTACTTATTGTGATAAAATACAAAATAATAAAGCTGAAAACTAAGCTGCTAGTTTGAAGTTTGACTCCTGGCGGGCGAGCGATGTCGTCACTGAAGTGCACTTGATGGCGGGAAAAAAGGAACTGAGGCAGTTGGAGGATCAACACTGAGATTATCTATACCGCATACGCCTGGCTCGCGGTGCCGCTTCCTCGCGGCTCCATCTCGGCGCCAGCCCTCCTGAAAAAGTTTGCTCCCACTGGGTCCTAGCACCTCTGGTGTACTCCCATCAGTGTGAATGAGTGGTGGAAACTTTATGTCCAGGAAGATTAGACGATTTGGTGGACAGACTGGGAAGTGCTAAATATATCAGTACCCTCAATCTCACTAAGGGTTACTGGCAAATCCCCCTAGCTAAAGAATCAAGAGACAAAACTGCATTTGCCACTCCTAAACATAGAAACATAGAAGTTGACGGCAGATAAGGACCGCAAGGCCCATCCAGTCTGCCCATTTCTTTTTCTACCTTATAAATGTGCCATCGGCCTTTGCTCTGTCAGTGGCCTATCTATTCATAGTCATTTGTATTGCTCCCTTATGCCTATCCCATGCCTGTTTGAAGCCCTGCACTGTATTCATAGCCACCACTTCTTGTAGTAAGCCATTCCATGCATCCACCACCCTTTCTGTGAAAATAATTTCCTCACATTCCCCTTAATCGGCCTCCCTCTAATCTCATGCTGTGTCCTCTTGTCCTGCTATTTTTCTTATATTTAAACATGTTAGACTCTTTCACCTTGTTTATGCCCTTAAGGTGTTTGAATGCCTCGATCATATCACCTCTCTCCCTCCTTTGCTCAAGGGTATACATCTTGAGCTCCGTTAATCTGTCCTCATATGTCTTCTGATGCAGTCCCTGCACCATTTTGGTTGCCCTTCTCTGGACTGCCTCAATTTGGTTAATGTCCTTGTGAAGGTGTGGCCTCCAATACTGCACGCAGTACTCCAGATGGCCCCTAACCAGTGTCTTGTACAGAGGTTATTACCTCCTCTTACGACTTGTGATACCCCTACTAATACACCCTAACACCCCCTAGCCTCACCTACTGCTTTAGAGGTCTGCTTGGATGATTTTAGGTCATCAGTGATGATGATGCCCAAGTCTCTTTCTTCCTTTGTGACTGCTAGCAACTCCCCTCCCAGCCTATAGGTGGCTTCAGGGTTTCTCTTCCCTATGTGCATGATTTTGCACTTCTTTGCATTAAATCCCAGTTGCCACTCTTCTGACCATTCTGCTAGTTTATCCAGATCTCTTCTCATTCTGCCCACCCCATCTGGATCATCTACTCTGTTGCAGATCTTGGTGTCATCTGCAAACAGACAAGCCTTACCCTCTAGTCCATCTGCAAGGTCACTAATGAAGATGTTGAAGAGGACTGGCCCCAGGACTGATCCCTGAGGTACCCACTTGTGACTTGCATCTCTTCTGACTGTATACCATTTACCACCACTCTCTGTTTCTGCAAGTCAACCAGTTTGCCACCCAGTTCACCAACTCTGACCCACCCGAGCCTACCCAGCTTATTTATCAATCTTCTATGTGGAACAGTGTCAAAGCTTTGCTGAAGTCAAGGTAGGTGACATCAACTGCTCCCCTTGGTCCACCACTCTGGTTACCCAGTCAAAAGAAATCTATGAGATTAGTTTGACAGGACCTTCCTTTGTAAACCCATGTTGCCTTGGATCCTGTGCCCTATGGATTCCAGGTGTTGCACTATCCTTTCCTTAAGGAGTGCCTCCATAATCTTGCCCACTACTGAGGTAAGACTGACCGGTCTGTAGTTCCCGCCTCCTCCTGCTACCACTCTTGTGGGCGGGATCACATGAGCCCTTCTCCAGTCTTCTGGGACCTCTCCTGTGCTCAGAGACTCACTAAACAATTCTGCTAATGGCTCTGCTAGTTCCTCCTTTAGCTCCTAAGTACTCTGGGATGTATGCCATCAGGTCCCATTGCCTTATCCATCCTGAGCTTAGCAAGCTCTTGTAGGACCCTTTCTTTTGTGAAGGGAGTGGTGCTCACCTCCCTCCCCCTGTGTCCATGATGCTTGAGCTGTGGGCCCTGCCCTACCTTCTCTTCAGTAAATACTGAGCAAAGTATCTATTTAGGATAGATGCCTTTACAGGGTCCTCCTCCTCACATGCTCCTTTTCTCCATTAAGCTTAGCATTACCCCCTCTGGACTTTCTCCTTTCACTAATGTATCTATAGAAAGTCTTGTCACCTTCTTTTACTGTTCGTGCTAGTGTTTCCTCAGTTTGGGACTTTGCCTGCCTTACTGCCTTACCTGCTTCCCTTAGGGCAGTTTGGTATGCCTCCCTATCTTAATCCCGCTGTGTTCCCTTATATTTCCTGAAGGCCAGCCTTTTGGCTCTGACCTTTTCTGCTACTGTATTTGAGAACCAAAGTGGTTTCCTTCTTCTTTTGCACTTCCTTTTCTGTCTAACACAATGGGATGTTGCTTCAAGTATTGCATCCTCAATGCTTGCCCACTTTGCCTGTACCCCCTCACCTGTGTTTCTTTTTGCCAGGGCTAGCTTAACTCTGTTGGCCATCTTATCAAAGTCAGCTCCTCTTAAGTCCCATATTTTTGCCTTGGAATGGGATGATTTAGATGTAGTAGCCAAATTGAACCATACCATGTGATGGTCACTGGCCCCAGGTGACCTTCTACCTGGAGATCTTTGATCCCTTCTTTGTTAGTCAGTACTAGATCTAGGATAGCCCTGTCTCTTGTGGGTTGCTGTACCAGTTGTTTGAGGCCCTCCCCTGCAGGAATCCACTATGAGTCTAGTTCTGGCAGATGTTCCTGCTGGTATTGACCAATCTGTATCCGCATGTTGAAGTCTCCATTATCAGAACCTCCCTTTAGCTGTCATGTTTTGTATATCTTCTAACAGTAATGTGTCTATGTCCTCCCTCTGGTCTGGGGGCCTGTAGACAACCCCAGTTCTTATGGCTGTCCCATTTCCTGTTTCCAGGGTGACCCACAGTTCTTCTGGCTTCTTATGTGTATTCTGAATTTCTGTAGCTTTGATATTTTCATTAACATACAGGGCCACTCCTCCCCCCCTTTTTGCACCTCGGTCTCTTCTGAACAATACATAGCCAGGTACTGAAGTCTCCCAAGTGTGGTTACTGGTAAACCACGTCTCACTAATTGCTACTATGTAGGATTCTATCAGTTCACCACCATGCCGTTTGGTTTACATGGCGTTCCTGCTACATTTCAGCGGTACATGGATGTAATTTTATCCCCTCACACTGGTTATTGTGCTGCATACCTGGATGATATCATAGTGTACAGTCCAGACTGGAAAAGCCACCTGGAACACCTATGAGCAATTATCCAATCAATCAAAAAGGCAGGTCTGACAATCCTACCAAGTATGCATTGGGCGGGCAGGAAAACAGATATTTGGGCTATGTTTTGGGAAATAGAGAAGTCAAACCAGAGGCTTCCAAGATAAAAACTGTAGCAAACAGCCTTGTCCCCAAAACAAAGAAGCATGTCAGGTCATTTTTAGGGCTGGCACGTTATTATCGGAGATTTGTTTCCAGTTTTGCCAAGTTATCTACTCCACTCGGGCCATTAAGGCTGTATTATGTTCAGCCCTTGTTTTAGGAAGCCCAGACTTTGAGAAACAATTTCTGTTACAGACTGATGCATCTGAGGTAGGCCTAGGTGCAGTCTTGAGTCAGCATATAGATGGAAAAGAACATCCTATTCTGTACATAAGTACAAAATTGCACAACAGAGAGAAAAGGTACTCCACCTTTGAAAATGAATGCCTTGCGGCAAAGTGGGCCATGAAGTCCCTTAAGTTTTAGTTTCTAGGAGCTGACTTTGTACTTGTAACAGATCACAATCCTCTCTGTTGGTTTAACCACCCCCTTGCAAAAATTCTTAATCTGTCACTTTGCCAAAGTCAATTTCCCAACAAATGGAAATCTGCCATAGTTACGCCCGTGCACAAAGGGGGGGGGGACAAAACCTCAACAGGAAACTATCGACCAATATCAATACTCCCTTCCCTCTCCAAAGCACTTGAACGAATAGTGGCAGACCAACTCTCTGATTACCTGGACAAATACAATCTACTCTGTAATCAACAGCATGGCTTTAGGAAAGGACATAGTACAACAACAGCCTTACTTGATTTCTCTGGAGAAGCCCACTCAGCCCTGGACAAGGGTGCCAAACAGGTGCAGTCTTTGCTCCCGATCTTACAAAAGCTTTCGACACAGTCCATCATGGCCTGCCTACCTCCCTACTTACCAGCCTAGGCCTGGCAGAAGGTCCTTGTGCTTAGGTAAAGTTACCTGTCCAATCAGTCACAGGCTGTAAAATCTCTTAACAAACTCTCCGACTTCAAACCAGTTCTCTCAGGTGTACCGCAGGGATCAATTCTTGGCCTGCTCCTCTCTTAGCCTCTTCCCTAGCTCCACCACAGATATCTGCCGGAGAAAATAATCTTATATGCTGATGATGCTGTAATTCTCTCTTCAAAAGGATCCAAACCCTCTGAAAAGCCTACAACTACCCTTCTCTAGTGTTGATTGAACCTGGATAAATGAAACCACAATAAAAAAAAATACAACTTCAATCACAAAACAAAAATAGACATACTCCACTCACCATACAAACCTCTGCAGGAAATACACTGGACCAAGTAAATACTTTCAAATACCTTGGCATCACTTTTGACCAAGGGCTCACCTTTGCAACCCACATTGAAAACACTGCGAAAACAGTGAACCGTCTTGGAATACTATTCCGTAACTGTCAATTTCTAAATCAAGCGGCATTGAGAATAGTTATACAGAGTTCCATAATCTTAATCATTGACTATGGCCTTATTATTTATGGCTCAGCTACCTCCACTGCTCTAAGGCGTATCTCAATCACTCTAAATAAGGCCTGCCGGCTCCTCATGGGGGCTCAAAGACTGACTCACACGTGTGAACTGTACTATGAATCAGGCTGGTTGAACCTATCAAATTGTCTTATTTATCTCACCTGCACAATGGCAAAAAAATCTATCTTGGGACTTACTCCATTATGTATCCAAAACCTACTCCGACTGAATCCTGGCTCATGACCCTCCACCAGATCTGAACGACAACCTTTCCTGGTTCCCAGATGCCAGCCTGCACAGGGACAAAGATCTTTCACATACAGGGCCCCGACATGGTTCAATGTGCTTAGTCCACCTACTCTATCCTCAACCTCGCTCGAAGCTTTCAAATCCATGCTCTATGCCCACCTCACCACCACTAGCAACTGTGATTAGCTAGATAAAGACTACTACTCCTCGTGTCCATCCTCACATCTGAGGCCTCTTCCTCCCTGACGAATGAACCCACTGGTACCTCCTACTACTTCCTGTCTCCCACCCAAACTCCTCTCCCCCTTTTTTTCTGTCCCTCTCACTTACTCTCCGCTCCACCACCTTTCCCTCCTCTCTTGCCTCCTTTGGCTTCTAATGATCACCCTCTCCTGGAAGATTCTTTAACCTCCAAATTGTCTACTCGCTTGAACCTGTTATAGCTTGTTTTTCTATGAAACTTAAAAACGTTATTGCCTTAAACTGTTAATAGCAAATTTATTATGTAACTTTCCTGTCTGGTTTTACCTGTAATGTGTATCGTGCTTTGTTAAATGTTCTTTGTGACATGGAACCTTTGTAAAAGAGCCCTGGCTCAAAGGTATTAATTCCTAGACTAATAAACTAAACTATAAACTATAACCAAATGAAGGATAAAAATTCTAGAATCATACGGTGGTACCTGGCACTACAGCCATTTAAATTTAAAGTGATGCACAAATCTGGGAAAGAGGATATCAATGCTGATTTTCTGTCAAGATATGGATCAGGACTTGAGAATTCCGAAGGTTGAAAAAATATGTGTGAGTTCAAACTTCACTATTTGCTGTACTGTTGTTATGGAAAAAGGGATACTGCATATGCACAGAACTATAAAGGTTATTTATTTTAGATGAGAATTACTAGAAAGTTTTGGAAACCTGTTTTTGTAAAACAGGTTCCCTCTTAAGGAGGGGGGGTATGTGATAGGGTTGAATATGGCCCTGTCCCAGTTATAGAGAAAGAGTTTAAATGCAAGGATCTGTTCTACTCTCTCCTTTTCTGACTCTTCTCTGTCTGGTTGCACAACCAAATTTTATTGAGACCTAGCAACTGATCATTCTGACAGTTTTGCAATTATCCGCCTCTCGCTATCTCTATGCCTTCCTTGCTGTTCTGTCTTTTCTTTCCCTTGCATATCTGCAGGTATAAAAATATATGTGAATCTCTGTATAAATCTGTATGTGAAACCAGGATCTCTTTGTTTAAAACTGTATATAGTTATACTGTTGAAATGATTGCAAAGTTATTTGGAACTCAAGAGGTTAACATGAGATGCAATTTTTTAAGCCTTTTTGCAGAGATATAAACAAGAGGTCAGTTATGGGTCACAATTTTTTTTTTGCTGTACATGCTGAAACTGACAAAAACATTATGTGAGAAGCATGCTATTTGCTTAACGAGCTCCCTGCAAACACTTGTAAAACAGCTGCAATGTTTTGCAAGAGGGAGAAACAGAGACTGAGGCTAGAAATGGAGAAGAAAATGACGCTGCTTTCTATGTTTGTACTACCATTATAAACAGTTATGCTAAACAATTTTATTTTTTTATTTTACTGTTATTCGCCCCTATGCACGAATGGGGCGTAGATTTGCGCAAAATGCGTGTACCCCACCTGCGCTCCACGGACCGGTGTGCCCATAGTGACATTCACCAATGCTGGTCACTTGTCCGCGGCTCCACCCCCCAGCACGCAGGACTCTGTAGGGCGGCCAGCGGAGGAGTCGCCGTCGTCCTGGGTGGGCATCCAATGGGATGCACCCCTGGGACCCATAGTGGATCCTGTGCATAGGGCGGCATGGGTCCGGGGCTGTGCATGCCGATTGCACACACCTGGACTGGCGCAGCACCCTCCAGTCCTGTTGCCGCCGGTCAAGATATATCCTGGCGCTTGCCCGTCCAGTCGCCCCTGCCGCCTCCTGCTGCCCAGCAGTCAGGGGCAGCATGGTGTGCCCTGTCCCGGTCCCCTGATGACCCCAGGACTGTGCCATGGGGCCGCACAGTGGGTTACAGCAGGGTCTCCCTGGCATATCCTGCACCACCCATCGCACCCATGCGGCCACCATGTGGGTTAGTGAATATCGCGTAGTGCTGGCATGCCCCCTGCGCAGAGCTGTCCGTGGATGTGGGGGATCGGGTGCAGTGGGTCTGCGTGCTCCCCCTTCATGCATGCTGCGTCAGGGGCACAGTGGGTGAGGGGTGGCTACGTGCCCATGTTACGCAGTGCGTAGCCACTCTGCACCTTTGTGCATAGGGCCCATTAATAATAAAACACTTATTGCGAATTTTACAACTGTTCTTGGTTTTCTTATGCTTCCTGGCCTGTGCCTCGAAGACAAGCTCCCACTCTCCTAGGGCAATCTTCTGCTCCATTAAGTGCTCCCTCAAGGTTTGTAGACACTGTCGATGAGTGGCCTTGTTGAATCTCTTACAAAAGGTGCACTGTTGAGTGTCATGAGTGGGCCCCAGGCAACGCACACAGATTTCGTGCAGGTCTTCGATGGTGAGATTTTGTCTGCACACAGGTGGAAAAGGGAATCTAAGAAGACATCAAAAGGCAGGGTGACGCAGCACTGTACTACAACACGTCGATGACAACAATGTGTTCAAGTTGTTTTGAGAAGGTTTAGGTTGACTGTGGCAAAGAGAGGCAAAGCATGCAGGTCAGCGGTGGGAAAAGAACCGAGGGAGCTCAGGGACCACCCATGCTTATATAGGTTACAACACAGCATGTGATGTCGTTGTGGGCTGTCCCGAGGTGAACTGCTGCTAAAACTCCTCTGGGTGGATCGGGCATCTACGGCGGGATTTTCCTACTTGTGTGACCTGCTGCAAGAGATATCTTTGAAGATCATCTTAGGATTAGTATGCAAAGACACCCTGTGTTTGTGAAAAAGCAAATAAAGTTCCTTACACATGAGAGCCTGAAGCTTGGAAATCCTTTGAGCAGAAGTAACAAGTAAAAAGAGAGCGCTTCCGCAACAGAAACTGTAGATCGCAACTTGAGGCTGGTTCAAAGGGAGGTAGCATGAGTTTCTCCAACAGAAAATTGAGGTTCCATGGAGGGACAAGGTCCCAAATGGGAGATTTCAGATGTAAAATGCCCCGCAGAATGGTGCGGGACACCTCAAGCTCAGCCAGAGCCCTGCCCTCGACAGGCACGTTGTATGCAGAGATGGAAGAAAGATGCATCTTGAGTGAGGAGTACCCCAAGCCCAAGTCTGGAAGGGAGAGAAGGTACTCCAACACCTGATTCACTGGGCAGATAAAGGGGTCCAGATGGCATGAAGCAGCCCAGAGGGTGAAACACTTCCATTTCATGGCATAAGTGGCCCCGGTGGAGGGTTTTCTAGCAGCCACCAGGACATCTGTGATCCTAGAGGACACCCCAAAGCAGGCGATAGCTAGGTCTGAAGGAGCCAAGCATGGAGATGCGGAGACTTTAGATCCGGGTGAACCAGGGTGCCCTGGTCTTTGGACAGCAAGCCAGTGCACACGGGGCAAGGGCACTGGAGGTTCCACCGCCAGCTGTTGCAGCAAGGGGAGCCAAATCTGACACAGCCAGAAGGAAGCTATGAGTATCATCTCTGCCCCTTCCAACTGGAGCTTGAAAAGGACCCTCTGTAGAAGCGGGAAGATGTACAGAAACCTCCTCTTCTAAGAGAGGGACAATGCGTCTCGCCAGAAAACTCCAGCCCAAGATCAAGCGAGCAGAAAAGTGGCAGTTTTGCGTTGAGTGGGGATGCAAAAAGGTCCATCTCTGGACAACCCCACCTGTTGAAGAAATCTTTGACCACTCATGAGCCTGTGACTGGGAGTGGTCGAGACGGTCTGCAAGGACGTTTTGGATGCCTGGAACATGTACGGCCAAGAGCTCCAGACTGTGCTCGATGGCCCAATACTAAACCTTCATCGCCTCCTGACACATTGTGTAAGAGTGAGTCCCCCTGCTTGTTGATGTAATACACCATGCACATGCTGTCTGTCTGCACCAACAGCGGACTGGGGAGGAGATGAGTCTGAAGGACATTGATACGGAGACCCCGTCCCACTTCTGTCCAAGTGCCCTGAGTCTGGTGACTGGCCAGATGAGCATCCCATCCCAGACTCGAGGCATCCGTCATGAGAACCTGATGAGGGGCTGAAAGTTGAATGGAGACCCCCCGAAGGAGGTTGGCCAGATCCAGCCACCATGACAGGACTTGCCTGACAAGGCTGGAGACCATGACCAATTGGTCCAGGTTGTCTGTGCATTGGTCTCACTGGACCCTTAATGTCCACTGCGAAACCTGCATGTGCAGGCGGGCAAGGAGAACTGTGGCAATGGCTGCTGCCATATGGCTCAGAAGGTGCAGGAACACCATGGCAGGAACCTGGTGACTTGAGGAAACCAAATGAGCCTGTTCCATCAGGTGCTCTGCCCTGCCCATGGGCAAAAAGGTCATGCCTTGGTCAGTATCCAGAACCACCCCTATGTACTGGAGGTGCTGGCAAGGAGAGAGGCAGGACTTCGGCTGATTGATGGTGATCCCCAAAGCCTGAAAAATATGGAAATGAAAATTACGTACCCACCGTAATTGTTGATCTGTTTATCTTCACCATTCATCACTGGTGGGTTATGGCTGGATGACCAGGACCCTGCGGGAGCAATTTTTTTCTTAGGGGGAGGAGCCAGCATTGGAATGGTGCCACCCTTGAGGTGTACACACAGCGTGGCGCTCAAGGGTTGGCCAGTATACTACGCTGACTCCTCCCTCACCTCAGTTCTGCGTACGCCACATAGTGAAGAAATTAGAGACAGAGAAAAGAACAGGGTGGGGCAAGGGAGCCCAAGAAACAGACAAAGGAAAGGATACAAACAGAAAAAGAGATAATGCCAAGTGAGAGGACAGGTAGTAACCTAGGGGTCTGGAACAGGGGGCCCCATCCTCTGCGCAAGTAAGAGAGAAATAAGAGAGGAAAAACAGAAGAGAAAGGGGAAAGAAAGTGAAAGGAGATGGGAGAGCCGCCCCCAAACACCCTAACGAAGGACTCATTAAAAGGCCAAGGAGAGGGGAACCTTGTCTAAGCCAGATCCGTGGAGGATCTGTTCCCTTATTTTTTGTTTGGGTGCCCACAGAGGAATGGAGCGCAGCAACTCGTAAAGAGTGCAAGAGTCAACTGAGTGCTGGACCAAGGGACAGACGAGGCAGAGACCTGGCTCAAAGCCCCCCCTTCCCTGGCAAAAGATGGGTGGGAACTGCAGGCACCCCATTCCTGCCTTTGAAAATGCTGCTAGGGTGGGGACAGAACCCACTCTGGGGCAGAGCCCCTCCTCGTATCCTGAAGATATGCTCCTCAAGAGGCCAAGGAAAAACCCTACTCCCTCCCACATAGGTGGGAGGGAGGGACCTGGAGGGAGGAGGGGCACTGCCCAGAGAAACAACCCCCACTGGATAGGCAGTGTGGGAGGAGACACAGCTCTTGAAGGTGAAAAGGAAGGGGAGAGGAGATCCCCAGACAACCCAGAAGAGGGCTCCCCCACCAAGGAGGCAGAGGAGATCTGGTTTCTGAGAACACCCAGATCTTCTGAGAGGAGACCCCCACCAGGGTCCAGAGGAAAGAACCCCAGGGAGCCACTTCCTAAGAGGGCAAGCACTCCTGCTTGCCCCCCCAAATGGACTCCAGCCTCTAAGAAGAAGCAGAGGGCCTGGAGGTACGAGTAAGACTCAGCCTACAATTGGCCTCAATTGGGGGAAGGCAAACAGGGAGAAGGCATCACCCAGAATCTGAGGCCCAAGGAGGGATGGAGGGTGGGAAGTAGTGATGAATGGTGAAGATGCACAGAAAGATCAACAATTATTGTAGGTATGTAATTTTAATATCTTATCTGTGTCAGTCTTCACCATTTATCACTGGTGGGTGATTATCAAGCCCCCTGAAGGGGACCGGGTAACTCTCTGAGGGAGAAACTTCCCTCAACCCCCCGTGGGGAAGACACAGGAGGAGGAGGAGGAGACCCTCACAGGCTAAATTAGGCCTGTGACTCGTCAGGGTGAGGTGGGGTCTCCCTATGCCTGGGAGATGGAAGTCGTCCCTGAAGTTCCTGTCTCACCCTGTGGGAGAAAAGGCGTGTCCCCCGGAAAGAGAAGGCAATCACCCTACACCGGGCCATGGGTGTCAACCGGGAAAGGTGAAGCCACGCCATCCGCCTAATGCAGATTACTGTCCCCGCTAGCCTGGATGCCACCTCACTGGCGTCATACGATGCCCTTGCTTGGTGCCTTGCAAGCTCCAGACCACGTGCGGAGAGGGTGATGGCTTGCCTGGTAGCCTCCGTATCAGGCATTGATGCAAGAACCTGTACTAGCATTAACCATAGGTGCCTGTTGTAGGCAGCATGATGGGCCTGATGAGCTGTGATGGAAAGTGAAAGGTGCGTCGAGGAGAAGACTCTCCTCCTCCATCAGTCGAACTCCGCAGAGTCCACCTCTGGGGGCCGGTCATGCCTTGGGCTTCTATGCCTGGTAGGAGTATCCAGGAGACTCACTCCCGAAGAGGGGTGAGGCAGGGCTCCTGGGGACCACTGGGGTGCTCAATACCTGCGCCAACAGTACATCAGGGTTGAGGAAAGGACTGATAGACACTGCCGGGTATGGTACGACACTTTCCAGAAAGTGGTAGGCCAGGCGAGCACCACCTGGTGATCTGCACTGAATTCGGTTAAGAAAGCATGCATCACCCATTCAGGATTGCGTCTTGCCACCCTGGAGATGTGGAGCTTGTCAACAAATCTCGAGAGGAAACGCTTGATAAGAGGTCTGATCAGCGTCTGAGGACAGGTGGATGGAAGGTTCCTCTTCCTTGGGGAAGAAAGAGGAGGAGGCCGATGAGTTTGAAGAGTCTGAGTCTGGCTGCTGCTGGGGCGACAGGTGAAAAACCTGCTCGGCCATGGCTCTGACATAATGGGGAAAGTCAGCAGCTGAGATCCTGAACTATTTCCAGGCCAGAGGCCCCGCAGGACCTGAATGGCCCGGGATGGGGGGAGGAGAAGGCAGAGATAATGGGGGAAAAGCGTCTCTGCGAAAGAGGGCACCCTTTGCCAGGGTTAGGAGACCATGCAGGTGATCCAGCACCCCGAAGGATCCGCTGGTCTGAACAGTAACTGGCTGCTCAACCAGCCCAAAGCGGTCAGGATTGAGCCCTGAAAGGGAATCATGTGTGAGGTGACCAGGGCTGCATAGGTCCAGAAGGGTGGCCCCTAGCCCCACGCAACAAGGTCTCACCCAGTGACCATGAGGGAGAGAAGGAAGGCTTGGTGCTATGGCTCCTTCTTGAGCCCCGGAGAGCTGCCAAGGAAGACCACTGCTCCTCGCCCCGCTCCCTCACACCCCCCCAGACTCCGAGAGAGACCTGTTCCTCAGCTCCAACTATAAAGGTTTTACCTCACCCAGCCGGTGTGGGAACCCTTTTCTTGACCCCGGGCGACTGAGCAGTGCCACAAATGGTGCCAGCCTGGTCACTGGGGCCTGGAGACTCAATTCCCCAGGCTGGGAGCCCACACCAGCACCATTAATTCCTCTGGTGCTGCCATCAGCCCCAAAAAGACTCCCGGTGCCGCAAGTGGCAACGAGGTAGGCACCGGTTAAGACAACTGGCTCCGAAGGGAGAGGGGGTTGGGAGAACGCAGTGGTGCTGGGTGAAGGACAGCCCTGGGACTCTGATGAGTCAGGCAGCCACTCTGGATCTGCCTCTGAATCGTCCTCTGAAGAGAAATGGATCCAGAGGACCTCCAGAGGGGCCTCCCCCAAGGCTCTCCTATCCCTGGCACCACGAGTGGCATCATGGGACAGCCCAGAACTGCCTGTGATGTCGCTCCGATCCCCCGGAGCCGCGAACGGCTCCAGGGTCCAAAGCAGCTGCCCAGTGCGCTCAATCTATGCCCAAGGGGAAGTCAGGAAGATAAAGTTTAGAACAAATAAATGCTTCCAGAAATTTTATTACATCAGTGCTCTCCTCTTTTCCCATATGCCATACAACCGAGCACCCCTCCAAATCGTCACACTTACTTCTGAGAGTCTGAATTTTGCTTTGGTTTCTAGCAGGAGACAGTTGGTGCTATCAGCCCAGGCATCCAAATCAGGGACGGCGGTTTGCTGGTGTGAAGTGGTTTTCTTTAGGTCAGCCAGTTTTGGATGTGAGGGTATAAGTTCTGCCTTGGTTCCACCGTAGAATTCTTTGAGCTCTACCAAAATGAGATCTAGGTTCCCTTTTTTAGGTATATTTTCATTGGTTGGGGCCAGGCTGCTTTTTGTAGACCACCATACTGGGGGAACTCAAGGTCTCGGTAGTCGAGTCATCTGTCTCCCAATCTGCTGCATCTGTCAATGGATCTGCCTGTAGACTCGCCAATCTCTTCTCCATAGATCAAGAAGTGGCTCTTGTCTTAGCAAAGTGAGTATTGTTTGTTATAGAAACATGGCGTAAACACAGAAACAAAGAATTTCACAGCAGATGAGGACTGCTTGACCCATTAATCTGCCCGATTCTCCCTACCCACACTCTTACTGCAGACTGTGCCTGATCTACAGCTCCTTCTCTCCCCCCCTTCCTTTCCACTATGATTCTCTTGTGCTCATCCCATGCATTCTTGAACCCTACCACTGTTTTCACCACCACCTCTACTGGAAGGCTGTCTGAGGAATCCACCACTCTTTCTTTGAAGAAGTACTTCCTCACATCTCTCCTGAATCTACCCCTTTGCCTCCAGCTTCATAGCATGTTGCCTTATTCTTGAGCACCTTTTCTTCTGAAAAATACTTCCCTCCTGTACCTTATTTATCCCCATGAAGTATTTAAAGGTCTCTATCATATCTTCCCTCTCCCTCCTTCCTCTCTTCCAGGGTGTACATACTAAGGTCCTTTAGCCTCTCCTCATAGGACTTTTGATGGAGACCCTGTGCTATTTTAGTTGCCTTCCTGTGGACCGCCTCCACTCTGTCTCTGTCATTCCGGAGATGTGGTCTCCAAAACTGGACACAATACTCTAGAGGTGGGGTCTTACTAGTGATCTATACAGGGGCACCACCTCACTCTTTCTACCGGTGATACCCTTCCCAATGTATCCCACTAGCCCTCCCTACTGCCCTGTCACACTGCCTGGCCAACTTTAGGTCATCTCATATGATTACTCCTGGGCCTCTTTCCTGCTTGGTGGGCATTAATACCACACTCCACCCATTTTGAACTCCACCCCTGGGTATCTGTGACTCAAGTGCTTCATTTTGCATTTTTTATTGAAACCCAGCTGCCATACCCATGATCACTCCTCTAGTCTTCTCAGGTCTCTGCTCGCCATTTCCATCCCCCCCGGAATGTCCACCCTATTGCAGATTTTGGTGTCATCTGCAAAGAGGCAGACCTTCCCCTCCAGCTCCTCTGCAATGTTACTTATGAAGACATTAAAGAGAACTGATCCCAGAACTGATACCTGAGGCACCCCACTGGTCACCCTCCCTTCCTCTGAGTGAACTCCCATTTACCACAACCCTCTGTTGCCTATCCCCTAACCAATTTTCTTATCCAGTTTATCGCCTTTGGATCCACTACTAAGCTACCCAGCTTGCTTACTAGTCTGGTGTCCAAAGCCTTACTAAAATCAAGGTAAGCCATGTCCACTGTTCCCCCCTCATCTAAATCCTTTGTCATTCAGTCAAAGAAATCTATCGTATTTCTTTGACATGACCTTCCCCTCTGAAACCATGCTGTCTCAGGTCTTGGAACCCAGTGGATTCAAGATATTCCACAATCCTTTCCTTCAGTAGTGATTCCATTAACTTTTCCACCACTGATGCCAGGCTGACTGGCTTATAAGTACCAGCTCCTCTCTTCCAGTCCTCCAGAACCACTCCTGTTTCCAGTGAGCTGGAAATATGTATCAAATTGTCCCATTGTCATTAGATATGTATCCCTCATCTTTTGTATTTTGTCTGAGATTTTATCATAACCAGGTCCATCTTGCAAATGAGCTCTGCTCAATGATGTTCGCCTGAATAAATAAAAGATTTTGATTGATTGAGCTGCTAAACAGGACAGTCAGAGCTGCAGCTAGTATTTACACAGTATGTACCATGATCTGAGTTATATTATTGGAAGTTAGGGCGGAACTCGGAATTCAGCCCTCCATGTTTGGTGCTGACATCACTGGAAGTCCCCAAAAAGTTTTTTTTAAGTTTTTGGAAACTGGTGTGGGGCGGGTAGATGCTGGAGAGTGACAACAAGAGCAGAGGGAGCGCAGACTGTAAAACATGGAAGGTCATGCTAATGAATGCCCGTAGCCTAGGAAATAAGGTTCCAGACCTGAAGACCTTGTTGGCAGAGGCAGACCTTGACTTAGCAGCAATAACAGAGATGTGTACTCTGCTAATCATGGCTGGGAAGTCAGTGTTCTAGGCTGTATACTGTTCAGGAGGGACAGAGAGGGTGAAAAGGATGGGGGAGTGGCTCTGTACATCAGAGATGGCATAAAGGCTACAGAAGTTCAGGGAAGACAGGGGGAGGCCAAGGTAATGTGGGTCACCCTGGAGCCTAGGAATGGAACAGCAATATGCACAGGGGTGATCTACAGACCTCCGACACAGAGGGAGGAAGCAGACATAGAAACATAGAATTTGATGGCAGATAAGGACCGCTTGGTCCACCCAGTCTGCCCATTTCCCTGCCTACTGGATAAGCTGCAGATCCTAGTTAACCAGCAGCCTACTTCTTCCTTCCCCCACCCCCTAGAATTGCCTTATGACTGTCCCATGCATGCTTGAATTCCACCACTGTTTTTGACTCCACGACCTCCTCCAGAAGGCCATTCCATGCATCCATAACCTCTCTGTGAAAAAATACTTACTTAAATTACCTCTGACCGCCCCCATCTTCAAATTGTGCCCCTTGTTCTTGCACACCTCTTTTTGAAAGATGCTACCCTCTTGGACTTTGTTGATTCCCTTGAGGTACTTGAAAGTTTCTATCATGTCCCCTCTCCCTCCTTTCCTCGAGGCTATACATATTAAGCTCCTTAAGTCTCTCTTCATATGTCTTCCTTATGTCTTCATATGTCAGACAGGGAACTAGTGGAGAACATACACAACATGGCAGCTAAAGGTGAAATCCTGCTACTGGGGATTTCAATATGCTAGATGTGGATTGGACCACCCAAGTGTATGCTTTAGCCAGAGGCACAGTCATCCTAGAATCCCTGCAGGGGGTTGGACTCAGGCAGCTGCAGCATGAGCCAACCAGGGACAAGTCAATTCTGGACCTGGTATGGACCAATGGGAACAGAGTCAAAGAAATACAGGTGGAAGGGCAGCTGGGGTCCAGTGACCACCACATGGTATGATGGTTCAGCATGGAGACATGGACTCAATAAGCCACATAAGGGCAAGAGTATTAGATTTCAGGAGGGCAGGTTTCACTGAAATGGGCAGATGTATACAAGCAGTCCTGGGGAAGGGAGGGATAATAGAGGGGGTGGAGGAACAATGGGAGACACTAAAAGGAGCCATAGTGGAGAAAACAAACCAATGCGTTAGGATAGTGTCCAAAAGGAAAAGAAGAGGGAAACCACTATGGTTCTCTAAAGAGGTGGGGGACAAAATCAGGGCTAAAAGGCTGTGTTTCAGGAAATATAAGGGGAACCAAAGAGAGGAGGACAGGGAGGTGTACCTTGAATGTCTAAGGGAAGCAGGGAAGGTTGTTAGGAGGGCGAAGGTGCAGACAAAAGAGGGTTTAACACGGTCTGTAAACAAAGGGGATAAGGCATTTTATAGGTACATCAGTGAAAGAAGAAAAACCAGGGGGGACTGTGAGACTCAAAGGGGAGAAGGGAGAGTGTAAGGAGGAGGATCTGGACAAGGCAGAAACACTGAACAAATACTTCTGCTCAGCATTCACTAAGGAGAGGGGAAGGTCAAGGACCACAGCTGGATTGCAGAGGCAATGGGTTGGGGGGAGAAGTGGACACTAGTCCATTCACAGTGGAGAGAGTTCTGGAAGAACTCACAAAGCTGAAGGTGGATAAGGCCACAGAGCCAGACGGCATCCACCTGAGGCTATTAAGGGAGCTACAAAGGGAACTAGCAGTGCCTCTAGCGGCCCTGTTCACAGAGTCACTCAACATGAGTGTGGTTCCAGAGGGCTGGAGGAGGGAACATGTAGTCCCACTGCACAAAAGCAGCAGTAGGGATGAGGTGGGAAACTACAGGCCAATCAGCCTCACCTCAGTGGTGGGAAAGATCATGGAGACACTGCTGAAAGAAAGAATAGTGGCACATCTGGAATCCAGTGGTGCTCAGGATCTGAGGCAACATGGATTCACAGCTGGAAGGTCATGTCAAATGAATATAATAGATTTTTTTGATTGCGTGACTAGGGAAGTAAATCAGGGAGGAACAGTAGACGTCACCTACTTAGAGTTCAGCAAAGCCTTCGACACCGTCCCACATAGAAGGCTGATTAACAAGATGGACAGTCTGGGCATCAGAGAGAAGGTGGTGAACTGGTTAACAGACAGGAGACAGAGGGTGGTGGTAAATGGGGTACAATCGGGGGAGAGGGGGGGTGACCAGCGGGGGGCTGGAAGAAAAGGTCTGCCTGTTTGCAGATGACACCAAGACCTGAAACTGGATGGATACTCCAGAAGGGGTGCAGAAAATGAAGAGGGACCTGGAGAAGCTTGAAAGATGGTCGGAGATGTGGTAACTGAGATTCAATGCAAAGAAGTGCAAAATAATGCACCTGGGTAGAGGGAACCTTGGGAGAGCTACAGGTTGTGGGAGTGCGGGGGGCAGGAGCCGACTGTCACCAAAGAGGAAAGGGACCTATGGGTTATCATCTCTGATGACCTTAAGGTATCAAAGCGGTGCACAGAGGTGGCAGGGAGGGCCAGTGGCATGCTGGGGTGCATAAGCAGAGGTATCACTACCAGAAGGTGGTGATGCCATTATATAAAACATTGGTGAGGCCTCACCTGTAGTACTGCGTGCAGTTCTGGAGGCCACAGCTGCGCAAGGGCATAGGTAAGGTGGAGACTATTCAGAGAAGGGCAACAAAGATGGTGCAGGGCTTGCACCACAAAACATATGAAGAGAGCGACTAAGATACCTCAGTATGTACTCACTGAAGGAGAATAGACAGCGGGGGTACATGACTGAAACTTTCAACTACCTCAAGGGCATAAACAAGGTGCAGGTGGGGGACCTTTTCCAATGTAGAAAAAGTACTAGAACAAGAGGGCACAATATGAAATTGGAATTGGGTAGATTAAGAGGTAATGTGAGGACGTTTTTCTACACAGAAAGGGTAGTCGACGCTGGGAATACTCTGCCACAGGAGGTAGTGGGAGCAAGCACAGTGGAGCGGTTTAAGCATGCCTGGGGCAGGCACAAGGGAAGCTTGAGAGGGGAGGGAGTGATGAAAAGCCACTGATCACATAGGATCAGTGGACACATACAATGTATAGGGCCTATGGGCAGACTGGATGGGCCTAGCAGTCCTTATGTGTCGATAATTTCTATGTTTCTAATGCAACACTCATCATACGGTAAGCCGACTTGAGGAGAGGCCCTGAAGTGAGCTGGATTGGTGCTGCCCAATAATTAATTCTGCAGCTGCCTACATTTCCTGTACGCAAAGCAGTTTTACTTTTTCCCCTCATTCCTTTTAACACAAGATGGGACTTTTCACAAAAAGTCCCATTTGTTGTGAGGCGGCGGGACCAGTCTTTTAGCTTGGCTCTAATGTTGCAGTATTTTTGGAAATTTGGATAACTCTGCAAGTTCTATAAATAGAACATCCACACTGAGCCTGCTGTAAGGGACAGAAGCCTACATTCCTACATCTGTACAGGATGTTACTGCCACAAACAGCTGGCCCTACTTCAGAGCCCAAACTTCTGTTGTCACAGGCCAGGCATGCCTTCCTCTCTGCTCTTTGGCCAGGTGACTCGCTGAGGGACAGTTTGTCCATGCACTTCAGAGGTAAATCAAGGCTATCTTGATAAATTGCCCCCTTCCTCCTCCTTTTAATCTGCAGAGTAAACTTCAAGCTTTTTTTTTTCGTATATATTTATTAAGCTTATCATACCAAAATAACATACAATACACTGCATTCCAAATTGAAAGTATATACAGGGTTCCAAAATAAGAAGACACTAGGACAAAGTACATAAATTATAGTTAGCAAAAACAAAACTAAGAAAACAATAGAAATGGCTAGATAAAAATAAACAAATGAATTACACAGCCAAGTTACACGCATCTCATTTATTGCTGAACAATTAAAGGTATTGTCCTCTCAACCACTGGCTGCAGCAGCTGTATTATTTATACTCAGTGGTGTGCAGAGCTCTGGGTTCATCACACGATACCTTTTTGAAATATTAACGCCTCAGCAACTGGCAGAGAATTAATGACCTTGTCCCAACTCCTAATGGAAAGTTCCTCTCACCCCATAAGCACAAAGGTCAGTTTTCCCATGGCCAAGGCTTGCAAGACCAAAGTCCTCCACTGTGTCACTGTGGGAGCCACACTTAATACCCACATATTCTGGACACACTGTCTGGCCAGTGCTAGTAACACCCTTATCAATCTGGGGTGTGGTTCCCATCCCTCCTCTCCCATATCCTCCATGCCAAATAACAGGGGCACTGGTGTACAGGGGACTGGCCTACCCTTATCCAAGCCAGCTCTGTGATACCACCATCCAATATGGTTGTAGCTGACTGTGTACAGTCTTAAAAATAATGGCTATATGTCCCAGTAGCTACACAACACCTTCTGCACATGGTTGAACTTGTGGACTGTACTCAGTGGGCAATAAAGATGATGCATGAATTTATACTGGGATTCCTTGTATTCGTTACAGAGGAGGAGCTCCAATGCGTAATTTTAGGGTATTGCCCTCCCCAACTCTCCTCTGGGACGGCCCTGCCCAAATCTCTTACCCATGGTTCTTTCACCTTTACAGAGAGATCTGGGAGTTTGGTTCTGTCCTTCTGAGCCACTTGGGCAATAACCCCCTTAGGTGCGAGTCTAGACTGGAAAGTGAGCTTTTCTAGTACATTAAGGGACAAAACCTCCACTGGGCCCTGCACTAATTGTCTACGCAAGACCGGTACTTTGAGGTCCTTATAATGGTGTGAGGCTGGTATGTTCTAGCTTCTTTTTAATGTTCTCCATCAAAACCAGACTCTGTAATGCCAGCCTCTGGCAATCTTCATCAGGGTCCCTTTCAGCCACATCTGTAAGCAAAAAATAAATATATGTCATTGTGTTCTGTGCTCCTTCATATCATCTACAGTAAGTTACAACCTGCACTCCTGGTTCATAGTTCTCAAAGAAATATCTAGTTTCAGTTCCCAAGTCATATCGTTAATATTTCTAGTGCTAGGCAAACAAGAGTTGTGAATATTTCCTACATAGATCACTCATGTGTGCCTTTGTTTGAGACAATCACAGATAATTACTGACTTAATTAACGAGTGACAGGAGAAAGCTACCAGAACATGGGGAAAAAGTGTATTGTAAAGAGTGAGGAATTATTTTTCCTTCCTCCACGACCAGTGCAGGCTATTTCCTCCTACCAACCCCACCCCCCCATCACCAAGTGTCTTAGGGACTTGCCTTCAATCCCCGTGCTTCCCCCATGCCCCCCCCGTGGCGGAGGTCAGCAGCTCTCGCTTGCTGTGTAATGGATCTGGCTGCAGGAGAGGCCTGTAGGCAGGTGTGGAACCTGCAAGGGGTCGGTATGTCATCCTGCACTGCATCCAGCCAGTTTCCATCAGTTTTTCTTCACTAGAGGGAGGGACATGCAGTGCCATCCAGACTTACCTCTGTATGCTCCTGTGTGTAGGACGTAGCTGGCTGCTGTACCTCCATGCCCTCAAGTTGCAGTCCCTGGCAATCTGCTCCCCAAGCCACCATTAAAGGCCACACACATGTGTAGGTCTCCGCATCCCTCCCTCTCCAGAGGAGGAGGAGGAGAGCAGTCCACTGGACGCTCAATCCTCCTCTCCCAGGCCAACCCCCAGCGACCTGAGTCTGTTCCCAAATCCAGGTCACCGGTGTGGTGGCAGATGAGACAAAAATGCCTCAGCCCTCCATGCCCCTTGGCTGGCTACAATGAGGACCATTGAAAAAACAAATCTGTGCTGGCCCAGTGGTGTGGAGGGTTGAGGCATCTGTGCTTTACCTCCTGCCATGCCAGCGACCTGTGTTTGTGGTGTGAGCGGACTGCCGGGGGTCGGCTGGGGAGGGAGAGGACTGAGCGTCCCAAGGACCGCTCTCCTCTCCTGGGAAGGGAGGACTAGTGCTCCTCCTGAACAACTGCCCCTGGGAGGAAGCCTGAGGGTAGTGCGGGACTGATGGGCGCCAAGGAAAGGAGGGTGCTGCGGGATGTCTGTGGAAGTGTGAGCACATCTGGTGTGTGTGCTCAGCAATGGGGATGGAAGAAAATGGAGGAAATACCCCCTAGCTGTGGGTGATGACCGACCCCCTGCAGACTCCGCACCTGGTGACTGGGCAGAACTCTGAAAGGTAAGTCCCAGTGATACTCGGGTGATGGGCTGGGGGTTCGACCTGAAGAGGACAGCTAGGGGCGACAAGGAGATAAAATGCATATGGGGAAAAAAAATCCATATGTGGGCCACGTGGCCCTGCAGCAGCGCGTCATGCTACCACGCCAGTGATCTGGGTCTGGGAACAACTCCGGACGTGCGGGTAGCTAGTGCTGGGAATTAATGCTGCAGATGGCAACATTTCCCAGCCTGGAAAGGGGGATGTCACCACTTCCAGCATCTCAGTGACACCTGTGGAGGGCCAGGGAAATTGATCCCTTTCCCAGTGGCTCTGCTGTGGCCTCAGAGGCACTAGAGACTGTGGCAGTACATCTAGTGGGTGGAGGGCAGGAAGAGGAAAAATGAGAAAGAAAACCCAAGGTGCTAGCTATATGAAGATTATAGGCACTCTCAGGCCCCGCTCCACATGGACCTCTATCAGAGGATGGCGAGAGGTACAGGAGGATGCAGACAGGAGCTAGCCTGGGTAATTCTGACCTGAAGCCCAGGAGGACCGGTACCATAGGAGTTAGCCAGCGTAATTCCAACCTGAAGCCCAGGTGGACCGATACACCAACGGATAAAAAGTTTACTTATTTAAAAAAAAAAAAAATCTGTGTGAGACAAAACCTTCTAAATGATGAAGGCTGTAACATTAACTTTATGACCCATTCTTAAAGACATGGTAGACCAAAAGCAACTCAGTAACACAAAGACTGCATATTTACACATTACTTTCAAAAACATAAATTATATGACATGTTGTGTTATGACTTCTGAAGGAAAGAATTGTTGAGTATCTAGAGGCCAGAGGGGCTCAGGACCCAAGGCAGCATGGATTCACAGCGGGAAGGTCATGCCAGACAAATCTGATAGATTTCTTTGACTGGGTGACCAAAGTAGTAGATCAGGGAGGGGCTGTGGACATGGCCTACCTAGACTTTAGCAAGGCATTTGACACAGTCCCACACAAAGATTAATATACAAGTTAGCCAGCCTGGGAGTGGGTCCCAAGATGACAGCCTGGGCAAAGAATTGGCTGGAGAATAGGACACAGAGAGTAATAGTAAATGGAGTCTACTCTGAAGAAAGGGGTTACTAGAGGGGTACCGCAGGGTTCAGTATTAGGACCGGTCCTCTTCAATGTCTTTATAAGCAACATTGCAGAGGGACTGGAAGGAAAAGTGTGTCTCTTTGCAGATGACACAAAGATCTGCAACAGAGTTGATGCACAAGGTGGGGTGGAAAGGATGAGAAGGGACTTGACAAGGTTAGAGGAATGGTCAAAGGTATGGCAGCTTAGCTTCAATGCTAAGAAGTGCAAGGTAATGCACCTGGGAAACAAAAACCCAGGGAAAGAGTACACAATGGGGTGTGAGATACTAACAACAACAAAAATGGAAAGGGACCTGGGGGTAGTCATATCAGATTACCTAAAGGTGGGCAAGCAATGTGAGAGGGCAGCAAGGAGGGCTGGGGGATACTGGGATGCATAGGGAGAGGCATCACCAGTAGAAAACAGGAAGTTATTATCCCTCTGTACAGACAGTTGGTGAGACCCCATCTGGAGTACTGAGTGCAGTTCTGGAGACCCAATCTCCGCAAAGACATAGACAGGATGGAGGCTGTCCAGAGGAGGGCACTAAAATGGTGCAGGGTCTGCACCGGAAGACATATGAAGAGAGACTTAAGGAGCTGAATATGTATAGCCTCGAGGAAAGGAGGAGGGGGACATGACAGAAACTTTCAAGTACCTCAAGGGAATCAACAAAGTCCAAGAGGTAGCATCTTTCAAAAAAGAGGTGTGCAAGAACAAGGGGCACAATTTGAAGATAGAAGGGGCGGCCCAGAGGCAGTTTTAAGTAAGTATTTTTTCACAGAGAGGTTGTGGATGCATGGAACGGCCTTCCAGAGGAGGTTGTGGAGTCAAAAACAGTGGTGGAATTCAAGCATGCATGGGACAGTCATAAAGCAATTCTAGGGGGTGGGGGTAGGAAGAAGTAGGCTGCTGGTTAACTAGGATCTGCAGCTTATCCATTAGGTAGGGAAATGGGCAGACTGGGTGGACCAAGCGGTCCTTATCTGCCGTCAAAATCTATGTTTCTATGTTACTCAACATTAGTGGGGTCAGGGTGGTGAAGATATTATTGCATTTTTAGTAGCTCCCAATTCAACACAGGCTCTCCCTCCTGCCTTACCACCAGTAAGCCACAGAAAGCTTAACAGCCACTGTTGGAATGAATACATTTATCACATAGCAACACCCTACTGGTCAACACACCAGCCAGTCAAGTGTTACTATAGGATACATGCCTTCGTTGATTCAGTCTGACAATGGCTGGGAAAGGAGAAAGAGCGAACTAGTCTCACTCTGACGAGGGACTGTGTTTTCCATGAGCCAGAACTTTTCTGGAGGGTTGGTGGCACGAGAAGGCCCCTTCGTACATCACTGCACGTACCTGTTGGTATAAAGTAATGTCAGCCCCGATCACCTCAGTTCTTTTTTTCCCCTACCATTGAGTGAACAGCAGTAATGTTGCCACTCTCACGTCGGGGCCAGAACTTCACTGTCTGTACTATGATAGCATTTAGTTCTTTGATTTTAAAATACATTAAGTTTGTTGTTTTTGTGTCAGTTTAGTTAATCACACAAAACTTACAGTTTTTTTTCTTAGCCCTACCTTGTGCTAACAGTCGGTGACCATGGAAGAAGTTAGGGAGCCTGAAAAGATAAGCTGCTCTGGCAACGGTGTTGTGTCTGGCCACCACCTCTCTCCAGGCAGGTGCTCTTGCAACGGGTAGTTGAGCACCCAGGAGGATGGACAGTCCTCTCAGAGCCGCAAAAAAGAAATGATTCGCATCTTGCACATGCTCAGTATTAGGGTATTTGCACTGTTTGGCTTATACCACTTCCCACAAAAAGCATTCAGGGAGAAACTGCACCAGTCAAGGTTGTCCTACGGTCCTTCTTCCACGAGATACTAGCCTTTCAAACAACATGAAGTCTTGCTGTATTCAGACATAATGCAGTTAGCCCCAGCACTTGAACTGCCCTGGAGAGGAAAGAGTTAACTCCATGCAGAAGCATGGAACGTTGAGCTCGAGCTCGGGTTTTCAAAGCTCTGTCTGTGGCACTTACCCGTGCAAACGTCAGATTCTTTACTCCGCCTAACAGTGAAGTCGCTCCGTAGATTCCTCTGCTCGGTTCGGTAAAAGTAAAGCGTTCAGTTTAAAACTTGTTCTTTATTGTTTTTTTGGATTTCCAGCCTTTGTCTACGGTACAGGTAGTGTTTTAGATAGGTAGTGACTATATTTTATGTTAAATAACTTGTGGAAATTGTTGGTTTCTTCAGTTTCTTCCCGGTCGGTCCGGTTATGAACCGACCTTGTGTTTCTAATTTTAAATTTATTATTTTAGAGTGGTGTTCCGGTACTGATTGGTTTCAAAAGAACGTGGCTTTTTCACGGTTCTTTTCCAAACCCGTGACACAGTTGTTACCTATCGGTTGGTATTACCTGTCTTGAACGCTTCTATAGGGTAATTTTGGTAGGTTGGCAATATCTGAGAAACCCAAAAAGAAAACCGGTCCCACTGGGTTTCAACACTGTACTGAATGTGGGGAGGCCTTTGCCAAGGCCGACCCCCACCTCATCTGTGTTTATTGTCTGGGGTTTGACCACCTCCACTCAGACTGCCAAATTTTCAAAAATATTCCTAAAACCACTGTAGAAAAAAGACTGAGTAGGTTGAAGGAAAGGGAGGCCGAGAAGTCCGTAGACTCGGATGGCCAGCCCGGTTCTGTTACGGATGAACCTGAGGAGGTGCCTACTGACCTAGGTGATACCTCCTCGGGCAAAAGGAGAGCCGACTATGACGGGTCGGTTCCGCCAAAAAAGAAACGGAAGTCCGCTGGTTCGGATCCAGTACTGCCTCAACACAGCGGACGAGAGATAACAAGCGATTAGTATGGACCAGTGGCACGTCGGTTCTGTCCGAACCGATGCCGCCAATTAAGCGGTCAGTTCGATCGGAACCAGCTCCCTCGGATTACGATCCGGATGCTTTCTATGAGGAGTGGGAGGGAGACGAAGACTATCCCGATGATGATGACTACGATGGTGGGGGTCTGGATGTGCCCATTGAACCGGACATCTCCCCAGACAGACCATCTGATGTCCCCCCTCCCAGGCTTTCTGCATCCCCTTCTCACTTCTTGTTTTACAAGAAGGTAGCGGAAACCCTCCAGCTCCCTTTGGTTGAAGCTGCTGAGGAGGAAGAAGAGCCTGATTTTGTGGAGATGATGGACATCCCAGAGTCCAAAAGGTTGTCTATTCCCCTTCACAAGTCCTTGGGGAAACAGACACACAAAATTCTACAGACTCCTAACCCTTTACCTCCTGTAGATAAAAGAATGGACAGGAGATACATGCTATCAGGTTCAGCTGCGGAGTTTCTTTATTCACATAGCAGCCATGTTGGAGTAGTGCAGGCTGCAGCCTGTGACAGGGCAAACATTCCTTTGGCTTCACACCCCCCAGACAAGGACTCCAGGAAATTCGATGCCATGGCCAAGAGACTATACTTGGCATCCTCTTTGGGGTTCAGGTAGGCAAATATATATGGCCTACACAGCCAGGTACCAGAAGTCCAGGTGGGATACGGTTCTGGAACTGGCTAAAAAAGGCCTCCCCCCAACTAGCCACAGAGCTGGAGGAGGTGGCTGCGGATGGAATTGAGGCATCCAAAGTACAATTTCACGCTGCTGTCGACTCCAATGATGTGGCAACCAGAGTCATGGCTACGTCTGTGTCTCTCAGAAGGCATGCTTGGCTCAGATGTACTAGCCTATCACAGGACACCCAGTCTAAGGCTATGGATTTTCCTGTAGTTGGTAACTCTCTGTTTGGGGAGCAGACAGAGGCTTACATGAAGAAAATGGACAAATATAGAACCACTTACAGGAGTGCACAGGCCAAGGAAAGGCAAGCCACTCTTCAGAAGCAGCAGTTCAGGGGCAGGCCTTTTTACCAAGCCCAGGCCTTCTCGTCTTACCCACAAAGGAGATTTTTCCAAGGGAGGGGTAGAAGGGGGATGAGCAGGGCTGCTTCTTCCTCCCAATCTAAGGCTCCTGCCAAGCAGACACCCTGAAGTGTCAGCCCAGGTCGACTCTCCAATCCCAGTAGGAGGCAGGCTGGTTTACTACTTTCAGGCCTGGAAGTCTGTTACCTCAGACAAGTGGGTCCTGGAAGTAGTAAGCCAGGGACTAGCCCTCAGCTTCAAAAGGTACCCAAAAAGGAGGGCCAAGTCTTTTCCACCTGCATCAGTTTCAGAAACCCTTGCCCTAGAGGCAGAGATTTCCTCTCTCCTGGCTCTCAGAGTTGTAGAGAAGGTTCCTACTCAACACCGGGGAAAAGGTCTGTACTCCAGGTACTTCCTCACCCGAAAGAAAACGGGAGTGGCACCCATCCTGGATCTAAGGTATCTGAACAAACACATTTCAAAACCCAAATTCAAAATGGTAACTCTGGGAATAATCCTTCCCTCTTTAAGGCCAGAAAATTGGCTAGCATCACTGGACCTCAAGGATGCCTACTTCCATATCCCTATAAGCTGCTCCCACAGAAAATACCTCAGGTTCGAGTCACCTTCAGGCCATTATCAGTTCAAGGCCATGCCTTTTGGCCTAACATCAGCTCCAAGGGTGTTCACAAAGTGCCTTGCAGTAGTGGTGACTTACCTCAGAAGACAGGGTATCACCATTTTTCCATATCTGGATGACTGACTCCTTGTAGAGCAGTCTTCAGACCAGGTCAGGTCAGCTCTGCAAACCACTCAGAACTTACTCAGTTCCCTAGGGTTTCTTCTCAATCTGCCAAAATCTGTCCTCGAACCAGCAGAGCTTCTCACCTTCATATGGGTGGAACTGGATACTATCCAAGCAAGAGCTTTCCTTCCTCTGGCGAGGGTGAAGACCTTAGTAGACCTCGCTTCCTCCTTTCGGCCTCAGGTTTCTCTTCCAGCGAGACAGTTCCTCCAACTCCTGGGCCACATGGCAGCCTCCACTGCAGTGGTTCAAGGAGCCAGATTTCAGATGCGGGACATTCAGTTCCATCTGAGGTCCTTTTGGTCACAGAGAACAGATTCTCTCACCAAACTGATTCCAGTGATCCGAACTCTGGTCCAGGCTCTCCAGTGGTGGCTGAACCAGAACAACCTCGGACAAGGGGTTCCATTTCTCCTTCAACTTCCATCAGTAGTACTGACTACGGATGCTTCTCTCCTAGGCTGGGGAGCCCACCTGAGAGCCCTAACAGCTCAGGGGATCTGGTCCCCGCAGGAGTCTCTTCTTCATATCAACCTCCTGGAACTCAGGGCAGTTTTTCTAGCCCTTCAGACCTTTTCAGATTCAGTCAAAGGCAAGGTGGTCCAAGTCACGATGGACAACACTACCCCAATGTGGTACATCAACAAGCAAGGAGGCACTCGGTCCAAGGCCTTGTGCACAGAGGCCATGAAGATTTGGTCTCTGGCCTATTCCCTTCAGACTTCCCTGGTAGCAGTTCATCTTCCAGGGAAGGACAATGTGCTGGCAGATGCACTGAGCAGGATTTCACAGGGGCATCACGAATGGTCCTTGAATCCTCACATTCTGAGGATCATTTTCTCCACGTGGGGCATTCCAGAAATAGATCTATTTGCAGCACCAGACAATCATCAACTTCCTCTGTTTTGCAGCAGACCTCCAGTCCTTGGGACAGTTCCCCAGGATGCCCTCATTCTGAACTGGAAGGGCCGGTTTCTCTATGCCTTCCCTCCTTTCCCTCTCCTGTTCAGAGTTCTGATCAAGATAAGAACTCAACCCTGCACAGTGATACTAGTGGCTCCAGATTGGGCCAGACAACCCTGGTATCCTCTACTGCTGTCCTTGGCTGTCTCACATCCCCTGTCTCTTCCCAGGAGATACAATCTTCTCTCCTCCTATCAGGGGCAGATCTGGTACCCCAATCTCCAGTCTCTCAACCTCGAGGCCTGGCTGTTGAAGAGTTAGAATATGCAGCTCTACATCTCTCTCAGGGAGTTCTGGATATTCTGAAGGTCTCCAGAAAACCTTCCACTAAAAAAACTTACAATTCCAAATGGAAGAGGTTCAGTATTTGGTGCTCTCAGAAAGGTATTGTACCTGATTCTGCAGGCATTTCCACAACCTTAGATTATCTAGCTTATCTGAATAGTCTAGGCCTTAGGCCTGCCACTCTGAAGGTTCATCTAGCAGCTGTCTCTGCACTCCTTTCAGCAGGGAAGGGATCTTCCCTGGCATCACATCCTGTTTTCAGGAAGTTTTTCAAAGGCCTGGTCCACATTAACCCTCCCTTTAGGGAGCCTACTCTGCCTTGGGATCTTAATGTCTGCATTGCTCAGCTTATGCAGCCACCCTTTGAGCCTATGGCTTCAGCTGAATTAAGTACTTGACCTGGAAAACTGTGTTCCTGGTAGCTATTACTTCTGCCAGGCAGAGTGCAATTACAGGCCCTGTCAGTTGAACCTGACTTCATATCCTTCCATAGGGATAAAGTGGTCCTAAGAACTAATAGGAGGTTCTTGCCTAAAGTGGTATCGGATTTTCACCTAAACCAGTCTATGTCTCTTCCTGTATTTTTCACTGACCATCCTTCCCCAGGGGAAAGAAGATTACATTGTTTGGATGTTAAAAGGGCACTTCGCTACTACATAAAGCATACTAAGGCACACAGAAATCACTGTCTTCAATTGTTCCTCACTTATGGTGAAGTGGGGAAAGGTAAGCCTGCCACTAAGATAACTATTGCCAGGTGGATTGTTTCCTGTATACAATTTTGCTATGACAAATTGGGTAGAACATCCCCTTCAGGCCTGAGGGCTCACTTGACTAGGGATACAGCTGCTACTCTAGCTGCAGCCAGAGATATACCCTTGTTAGAGATCTGTAAAGCAGCCACCTGGAAAACAGTACATACATTCACCAAGCATTACTCTCTGGACATCCAGGCTAGGAGTGATGCTAGGTTTGGCACAGCAGTACTGCACAGTCTGTTCCCAAAGTAGGTTCTGCATTCCCTCCTCCATAGGGAACTGCTTGGTAGTCTGCATTATGTCTGAATACAGCAAGACTTCATGTTGTTTGAAGAAAAAGTTACTCACCATAGTAATGTTATTTCTTCTAATGGAGTCTTGCAGTATTCAGATCTCCCCCCCCCGCCTCCTCTCTCAGAACCTGTTTTTGGGAAGTGGGTTGGCAGGCACAGTGTTGCACCTCAGGGGTGTACCTTGTACCCTCCCTCTTGGTGGGGTAACTGTTATGTTTTTCCTTCTTGTGTTGCATAGTTTGAATTGTCACTACCTTATTTCTTCTTGATATTTTGCCTTTTGGCTATGTGTTCAAACAACATTTTAGTGTTAAGTTAGTTAGTTGCTCATCAGAATCTGACGGTTGCACTGGTAAGTACCACAGACAGAGGTTTGAAAACCGAGCTCAAGCTCAATGTTCCATGCTTCTGCATGGAGTTAACTCTTTCCTCTCCAGGGCAGTTCAAGTGCTGGGACTAACTGCATTATGTCTGAATACAGCAAAACTCCATTAGAAGAAACAACATTACTATGGTGAGTAATTTTTTTCTTGCAGACCAGGGTGCCCCACCATCATCACTGGGGATGCCTGGGCCTGTAAGATTGAGGTCTCCATCTCAGAGGCCCTCTCTGTCTAACACTGAGGACTCCGGTGGGCAGTCTGGCCACTGTTGGTGGGCGCAGTGTATAAATAAATGAAGTGGCATCATTTTTGGTGCCAGCTACTGACCTCTTGGGGCAGCTGAGCAGGCAACCTCTTCAGTGCTACTTGACTCAAGCACTACTGTTGGCCTTGCAGATGCCTGTCTCACCTGTGGTGTCACCTCCAGCCACAGTGCCGCCGCAGGTTCCTTTGGGGCTTGAGGGGTCATCGATATCATTAGCAGTGTCACATCTGGTGCCAGGGCGTGCTCTTTGGGGCATACTCTGGTGACAGCATTGGCACTGCCAACAGTGCCCCACGGGCTTTCAGTGCTGGGATCATTCCAGGGCCTTCCTCTGTGCTGCCACCACCATTCCTAGGGCCCCATCTGGGGCCAAGTTTGGTGTTGCTGAGGCTGTGGCCTGTACTGTCTACCTTTCAACCACCTCCTCTTCACTACTCTCCAGTTGTGGAGGGAGTAGAGGGAGACGAGTCAGATCCTGACCTCTTCTACGATGGTAAGGACAATGACTCGTACTACAGTCCAGAGAACCTGCAGTCAGTTTCTGTCACCATACCTCAAGATGATCTTTCCTTTTAGGCTCTGCTCAGAAATATGCAATCATCCAAGAATCAATCTTCACCACTGATTCCCACTAGTGGGTCTGACCCAGAGGCCCTAGGACCCAGCAGGAGCCAGAACTTTTCAGTGGCCTGGTGATATGGTAGGCGCGACATGCTCATCATTGTGCAACGATGCATGCACTGGTATACAGCGGAACCAGCCCCCAACCACCTCAGTTCCTTTTTTCCCTGCTGCCGAGTGTGAATCAATGATAACATCACTCTCCCTCCAGAAGTTAGAACTTCACTATCCATATGACGACAGTGTTCAGGTCTTCAGTTTTAGTGTCTGACTTTAGAGTTTGTTATTTTTGTGTCAGTTTAGAATAATTTAACAAAAATATTACAGTCACTTTCTCAGCCCTACATGTGAATGGTTAACGACCATGAAAGATGGCAAGGAGCCTGAAGAGGCAGGTTACTCTGGCGATAAGGATCTGGGTAACACCCCTCTCCAGGTGGGTGCCCTGATGATGGGCAGTTCAGTACCTGGGAGGGCAGGCAGCCCTTCCAAAGCACAAAACAAAGTGGTCCAGATCTCGCACACACTCACTGTCGGGGTCCTGGCACTGCTCGGCCTCGATCTGTTCCTCTTCTGGCATGAAAGGGGAAGAAACAGCACCAGCTGAGGTTGCCATCATCAAGTCTGCTGTGAGACATTTGAGCTTTGCAACACCGGGGACATCCAGGCCTGTGAGGTTGCTGTCTCTGGCCTGGAGCCTCTCTGTCTTCTAGGGAGGACTTCAGTGGGCAGTTCAGTCACTGGGCAGCTCTTATGTAGCAGTGGATGCAACGTTTTGCTCAAACGGTACCGCTTCTGGAGCCAGTCCCTGATCCCTCTGAGTCACCTGGGCTTGTGCCGTCAGTGGTGCCACTGGGCCTGGATGTGCATTCACCTGCGGCAATGGTCTCTGGACTGGCGGTATGAGTGGCACTGCTGCAGTCTGTTCCACTTGCGGTGTCACTTCTGTCCTGTCAGGGGACAGGGGCAGCAATGGTGCCATCATCGATTACTTCGGTGCCATCTGGGTCATTGATGCCAAATGCAGCATCATATAAAGTTCCGGGTTTGGGCCCCTCCGAGCCTGACCTGGAATTAGGTGTGATGTCACATGAGCTCACAATGCTGGGAGCCCTCCAGGTGCCGCCTGCAGCTTTGGCTGCAGTACCACCTCTGACGCTATTCCTTAGGCTCCTGGGGCCAGGTCCGGTGTTTCCGGTGTTGCAGCAGCCACGCTCTGCATTGTCATTTCTGTGACACCGCCCCCTTTTTACTATCCTCCTAGTGAAGAGGGTGTAGAGGGAGACAAGTCAGATCCTGACCTCATTATCTCTGGTGGTGGGAATTATGACTGTTTTTATGATCCAGAGGTCCCAGACCCAGTCCCAATGTCTGTTCTTCAAGAGGACCTTTCGTTCCAGGCTCCGCTCAGAAATATGCATTCAGCACTGGATTTTGAGCAAGCAGCCACAGACAAGGTTAGGCGCTTCCTACCAGATTTTCTGAATGTCCCTAATATCCCAGTCTGCCTAATTCGTACCATCAAACCTGCTTTAGAAACCCTGTCAGATGTGGTTTGAATGAGGTCTGCTATTGTGGCAGCTGTCCTCAAGGAGGGGGACAGGAAATACGCTGCTCCTACAACTAAACCAGTGCATTTCACTCAGCCTACAGCTGATGCCACTGTTATTCTTGAAGAATGACAAAGCCATAGTGCCAAGAGTCAATGCATGCCCAACGGACAAGGAGTCACACAAGATTGACACCACAGCAAGTGGGCTTATGCCTTGGTCACCCTTGGCATGAGAACAGCTAGCTACCAGGGCCATTTTCCCAAGTACAAATATACCCTCTGGAGCAAGCCAAAGTCTCTGGCAGAGACACTACTAGAGTCAAAGACTAAACAGGAAATGCTGCTTACCGTTAAAAAACAAGGTATAGAATCTAACAGTCACCAGCTCAAAGCCTCTGTGTTTGCCTTTGATGCAGCATCTTGCGCCCTGTGGCCACAGGCATCTGCATCAGGTGACATTCCTGGTTCCAGACTGATGGCTTCACCCAGGATGTCCAACAACAGGTAAGGAACGTGCCCTTCGATGACACTTATCTACTTGTACAGCAGGTGAAGCAGTCTCTTAAGGAGGCTAATGAAACTAGTATGACTCTTAAGACCTCCAGACTAGCTCCATTTAACCCTCGATGGGGCAGAGGACATAGCTCTTTCCACAACAAGCAGTCCTGTCGTGGCAGAGGCAGGGAAGCCCAAAACAATAGTATCTCAGCCTTCCCAGGCAAAAAAGAAAGTGCAGTTTACAATACATGCACCAAAAGAGCTCTGTGTCACCATCCGAAGCTCTGGGCCCAGGTCGGCTTCAGTTGGCTGAGGTGATTCTCTCCTCCCCAGTAGAGGACACCTAACCCAGTTTTACTGTCAGCGGAAAGCCATCTCACCGGACAAGTGGATTTTAAGGCTCCTCCAAGAAGGGTACTCCCTGGAATTGTTGGGACCCCCGCCAGGACAATCCTCCAAGAAGGCAACTCCCCCTGTCTGCTCACATGTTAGAGCTTCTTGCTCAGGAGATTATGGGCCTTCTGAGAAATAGGGCAGTGGAAATAATGCCAGAGTCAGAATGGAACACAGCTTTTTTTCCTCCTCAACTGACATACAATTGATTTGTATAATATACAGTTTACAGTCCATAATACAACATCCTACCACAGTTCCTTAATCAAAGGAACAATGCGTCCATCATATAGTGATACACCATAGACAGGAAATTGCAATATGAATATCAGACACTATAAGTTTAAATATTTTGCCGGAATAACAGAGCCCATGAGTGATATGACAGGTTCTTGAAAGTAATATTTTAAATAATGGCACGCTGACGTGCATCTGCCCTCAAGTTATGAATATACTTGTTGGATCTTGCAGCATGCAATACTGCTACCTTTTAATAAATGTGAGTTATCATGTAAAATACGTGCTTATCTCTCCCCCCCAGCTCTGAACAGAAACATGGATCAATATACTAAAGACGAAATGGAAATGTATTTAATGTGGTACGACAATCATTTAACCATTTAACAGTGATAATATAAAAGAAACCGCATCTGAACTTTAAATTTCAGAAGCCACTGAAATAAAAAAGTATTGATTTGCACACTTGGTCCATATCGAAGTATCTCATAGTCAACAGGTAATGTCAAGGGGGGTGTTGCAGGGTTTAATAAGACCCTATCCCATTTGGTATACAGAAAGAGTTAAAAGCAAGGATCTGTTCTATCCTCTCCTTTTCTGTCTCTTGCCTGTCTGATTGCCCAATCAAACTTTCTTGTGAGACCTAGGAACTGATCACTCTGACGGTATCGTGATTCCCCCTCTTCCTGTTATCTCCCTGCCTTCACTTACTGTTTCTTGCTGTTTCTTTTCTTCCCCCTTACGAACATGTGGTTATAAAAATATATGTGAATCTTTGTGTGAAACTGGGATCCCTTGGTTTGAAAACGCATACAGTTATACTGTTGAAATGACTGCAAGAAGTTGTTTGAAACTCAGGGGGTTAACTTTGAGATGCAGTTTGACCTCCACAAACACTTCTGCAGAGTTGTCAACAGGAGATTAGTTCTGGGACACAATGTTCTATTTTGTTGCACCCGCAAGGAAAGAAACTGACAAAGTTCCAATACATTTTGTAACATGGCAATGAATGTTCAGCTCTAATGAACTATTTAGACTGGTGGAAACACAACATATGACCCGATTACAAGTGGGTATTAAATCCCTAGTAATGCCCGCTTGTCAGCGGGATCGCGCCTACTGAATCAGTGACTCTACCACATCTCTTTGTGCCATGTTTCGTTTGTGTCAGTTTGTCCCTATAGGTGGCGCTACCGAGACACAGACGAACACCTCCTCATTTCTCGGTTGCTCCCTATAGATGTTGCTTCTAAGAGGATACATGAAAAGCTCCTCAATGTCCATTCTCAGCTACCCGCCCCGCAGAAGAGACAAAGTCAAATGCTGTGTGTTTTTGTTTATTTTGTGGTATGCACCAAGTTCCTTCCCACCCACGCCGCGGAACTCCGGAACTGGAGCGATTAGATAGACTGCACATTTTGCTATCCTGACGGCTCTATTGTACACTGTAATGTTTGTCCCTTCCCAGGCAACCGCCCCGCGGAACTCCGGCACTGGAGCGATCACTGTGGCTGTCCAGAGGAAGAGACAGAGAGAGAAAAATCAGCAGTGATCAGTCTCTCTGTCTCTTTCTCACTGTCACTCTGCATTTGTGCAGTAAAACACCGCAAAAAGAAGTTCTTGCATAAACCAAGTGTTCTCTGAAATCGTCAGCTTCATTAGTTGTTTCCATTCAATAATGCATTCTGGGCACAGTACGAATATTTGCATATCTGTCTAAATCAGAAAACATTTACATGTACAAGAGAGACGCCAGATATGTAAATATTCATACTTTACCCATACTGCATTACTCAATGAGAAGTAAAAATTAATAAAACGAGTGAACAGAACACTATTTATAAATGGAGCCAAATATTTTTGTTATCTTTGTCTGTCCTATTATAGAAAACATAACGCTGCAAGGTGTATTAAAACTGCACGTGCAATGTTAATACATAGACAGCAGTCAACATGCACAAGCACAGTCAGACATTTACATAGCCTATGTAGACAGTCAAAAGTACAGACTTGAAGAGCATAAAATATTGTATTAAGCAATATTGTCAGTTGCTCTTCATTCATTTCCCATATTTAATTCACTTCTAACACGACTTACCTTGTGCTTGCCATGTTATAAGCGCATTAATCCACTCCAAAGGAGAGCTCTACCACGGTATTAATGCCAAGTTGGTGGTTGCAGACACTCTGCCTGCAGCCTTGTGCCCCATCCCCCCAACCAGGCATTAATTCCCTAGTAGAGCCCTCCTTTGTCATGGATTAATGCTTACTTGAGGGAAATAGTACGTCTCTTAACGAGCTCTGGATGCAGAAGTTAATTGCCAGGGAAAGGCATTACATATAAAGAGAGCTATCTTTTGTTGGAGAGTGAGAGACAGACAGACTGAAATTTACAATTAAAGATACCATGAGATGAAGGACTTTGTTTTCTTTCTTTGTACTGCCTTTGTGAACAACTATCCTGAACAATTTTATTTTTTTATTTTATTGTTACTGAAAATAATAAAAGGCTACTTGCAAATGTTATAACTGCTCCTGGTTTTCCAATGCTTCCTGACCTGCACCTCAACGACAGGGGGTGGCGCTAGACAGCCAAGCTCTTGACTGGACATGTTTTAGATCAGCTCTTCATCAAGCTCCAGTTAAACTATCAAATTTAAAATTTAACAGCCTAGCTTATTTTTCCCAACATAGTTCGATGCCTCTCATCTTACGTAGTCGAATAATGTCTAAATTACAATGGGGTGCCCTAAGAATACATCAGGAGGATTAGGACAAAATAATACACAGCAACAGTAGCAGGCCCAACAAGGACTGGTGGATCCTGACGGCAGTGCTGGATCAAATGGAGCAGGTGATCCTCCATCCTGGGACACAGTTTTGAAAGTCGTTCAGGAAATGGACTGCAAATTCAAGAAAGTTCTCGACAGACTAAGTGCTCAGGATGTTAAAACTGATGAAGCCTTGAATACAGTTAGCGAGGCAGATGAGAGGTCACAGAGGACACAGGCTGCCATTGTGAAAATGACCTCTGGAGCAGATCAGTTGAGGGCACGCATTGAAATCTTGAAAATGCCAACAGGCCCATGAACCTTTGGCTGGTGGGTCTACAAGAAGGCACAATGGGCGAAAACATTTTGGTTATGGTGGGCCCTGAAACCCATCACACTATCCTGCAATGAGCAAGAGACCACTGTCCTCTGAGCATTGGAAATCAGAAGTTAAAATCTTCCCAGACCGGTCTTTTGCAAACCAGAGCCGCTGCGTGTTCTTTGATCCATTGTGGCAGCAGCTCAAAGGCTCAGGTAGCACACTGACTGCTGGTTCCTGCTACGGGGGTGGGGGGGTGGGGTGGGAGATTCCAATTTAATAACCAGAGGAAGCCAAAAATGAGTCAGAAAAGATTGTGGCTAAATTCAGGAGTGGCGCTCCCCATGAACAACACCAAAAAGACAATGTGGAGGAGGGAGATTGAAAATGAAAATTACCTACCGTAATTTTTGATCTCCTTGGACAAAGTCTTCACCACCCATTCACACTAGTGGAATGGCGCTGGAGGTGCTAGAACTCAGGGGAGCCAAAAATCTTCAGGAGTGCCGGTGCCGACGTAGGACCGCGCATGCGTGGAGCCGCGAGACTGGCTCACACCATATAGGCTATCTCGGCATTGATCCTCCAACTGCCTCAGTACCTTTCTTACCGAGGAGGTGCAGTGTAAACTAATCTAGGAAACTAATCTAACCTGGACATAAGATTGTCCGTATAAGAAGGGCTAACTCAACAATGTCTTCACAGCCCAGCCAATGAGGGCGTGAAGACCAGAAACAGGACGAGTGAGCTCGAGGGACGGTGGGTGGGTGTGTGAATGAGTGGCGGAGACTTTGTCCAAGAAGATCAAGAATTACGGTAGGTATGCAATTTTCATATCTTCCTGGATTAAAAGTCTCCACCACTCATTCACACTAGTGGGAGAGTAGCGAGTCGAAAACAATACCCTGAGCAGGGCAGCAGGAAAAAGGAGCTCACTTAGGACAGAAGTCCATTAAGGATTGACCTGCCAAAAGAAGGATACTGTCTGGCAGAGACATCCATAGCGTAGTGCTTCACGAAAGTGTGCACAGAGCTCGCAAGTGGCTGCATTACAGATATCTGCAATGGGCATGTTCCGAATCTCCACCAGGGATGCCGTGACTGCTCTGGTAGAGTGGGAGTACACCTTGCCTTCTAGCTTGACCTGCGCCATCGAGTAGTCATGGCGAAGACATGCTACCAATGATGCTGAAATGCATCCGATGGCAACAGGCTTACCCAGCTGGGCCATGCTTACGATACAAAGAGTTGTTTGAATTTGTGAATCTCCTTCATTCTGTTGATACAGAATCGCAAAACCCCTTTGACATCCAGAGAGTGAAGGGTGTGTTCCCCTTCATTCTGGAAATTTGCAAAGTAGGTCGGAAGGAATAAGGGCTGGTTAAGGTGAAATTCCGAGACCACTTTGGGTAGGAATTTAGGGTGAGTTCTGAGAACCACCCTGTCCTTGTGAAATACTGTGTACGGAGGGGTCTGTGACCAGGGCATGTATTTCAGATATTCTGTGAGCGCAGGTAATGGCCACTAGGAAGGCTGTCTTCCAGGTCAGAAACTTCAAGTCACAAGTTGCTAGAGGATCAAAAGGTTTAAGGGTGAGCATGTCTAGCACAAGATTGATATCCCATGTGGTTACCGGTCTCCTGACTGGAGGCCTAGTGTGTAGGATACCTTTAAGGAATCTCTTGACTAAAGGTAACTGTGCCACTGACATATTCTATACCGGCTCATGGTCATGAGGAACTTGGAAGCTGTGGAGACCGCATTCTGTGTCCCCTGCCTAAACAGGCTCGCCAAGAGCCAATCGTCCAGGTACAGGAACACCTGAATGTTGAGTTTTCTGAGGTACGCCGTGAGTACTGCAAAGCACTTTGTAAAGACTTGTGGCGGCGAGGAGAGCCCAAAGGGCAGGACTCCGAACTGGTAGTGCTGACCCAGAGCCACAAAGCGTAGGCACTTGTGGTGGCTTGGGTGTACTGGAACGTGTCGGTAGGGCGTCTTGCATGTCCAGAGACGCCAACCAGTTGTTCTAATTAATGAGAGACAGTAGCATTCCCAGCGAGATCATCTTGAATTTTTCCTTGAATCAATATTTGTTTAACTTCCTTAGGTCTAGAGTAGGGTGCATGCCGTCTGGTTTCTTTGCACTAGGAAGTAATGGGAGTAGAAACCTGTGTTCCACTCTGCCTGCAGAACTACTTCTACTGCCTGTTGTTCAGAAGGCCCTGAATCTCAAAAGCAAGGCGGTCTGACTGAGTGGTGGACAGCTTGGGCTGTCGCTTGGGTGGATGATCAGGGGGGAGTCTCTGTGAAACTGAGAGAGTATCCCTCTCGAATTATCCTGAGGACCCATTTGTCCATTGCGACAGAGTTCCACTGGTTGTAAAATCGTGTCAGACCACCACCTACCACTGAAGAGGAGTTCACCTTGGGCAGCTGAGGTGGAACATGGGCTGGGTATTCAGAGGGTGGCACTGGGCGCTTTTGGGGCTTGTGCCTTCTGCTGCGTTTTCTTTTGTGGCTGAGAGGTTTGGTTCTTGTTAAAAGCTCCTTGGCCTTTACTTCAAAAGGACTGCCAGTTATGGAACTGTCGGTGGCTTCCACCCATCTGAGGGGTGGCAGGAGCCAGTCTGGCAGTCTTAATAGCAGTCCTGGTCTTCTGAGTGGCCTCCAGTGCCTGCTCCACTTGTGGGCCAAACAGATAAACACCATCAAAGGGGAAATTCATGACTCTCTGCTGAGCATCATTTGTGAAGCCTGAAGTCCTTAGCCAGGAGTGTCGCCGGGTACAAATCCTGGCTGCTGCTGCCCTAGAGGCAGTGTCAAAGGCATCCACAGCAGCTTTCTTCTGCTGATTGTTGGACTCTATACCTCTAGTAATGGTCTGAAGAAGCTTTGCATTAGTGTCCGACTCCAGGAGGCTCTCAACTGTTGCTTTGAGCGAATGCCAGAGGGACTACTCATACTGGGCACTATGTACTATTTGGGCACAGATATGCAAAAAAAAAAAAAAACCTGCATACCTCGCCCGCACAGCTGCAAACCCGTGGACAGGTGCGCGCACACCGGCATGCACAAATGCCGGCCACAGCTCCACCCCTCTGTCACGCAGGACTCCACAGGGTGGCCGAGAGAGGAGTCATTGTCCTGGGCCGGCATCTAATGGGATGCTCCCCATGGCCCTCTAGTGGATCCCTCACATAGGGAGGCATGGGTCCAGGGCTGTGCATGCTGATTGCAGGCACCTGGACCCATGCGGCACCATCCCGTCCTGTCCCGGAGCCACTGCTCCCGTCCAGTGATGGGCACCTAACCGTTCAGCTGCCCCTGCCATCTCCAGCTGCCCAGCGGTCAGGGGCAGCACAGTGAGATCTGTCCCAATCCCCCAGTGATCTGTGTCTGCGGGGGTACGCAGTGAGTTATGGCAGGGGTCCCCCTGCCATAACCTGAGCCCCACTCTGCACCTATGCGGCCAACACTATGCAGGTTCGTGCATAACGTGTAGTGCTGGCACGCCCCCTGCCTGCCCTCAGCGCGCTGCTGTCTGCACGGCTGGGGGATTGGGTGCATAACCCCTGTGTGCTCATGTCATGAATGCCGTTCATGTGCATGATGCCAACGTGCCCAGTTTATGCGGGCACGTTGGCATCAAGCATAGGGCCTAGTTTGCCCAGGCTTTTCCCCGACCTGGCCCTTTAAGTGAGATCATGATGCCATGGTCCCGATCTCAGTCTCTGGCCACCCTATTTTATTATCCCCTAGATAAATGTATCTTTATTATTTATGGAAATTAATATTGAAATGATATTTATTTTGAGCTTAGTTGAATCTATTCATTTGTGTATTTTATTTGTCTGTACAGTGCCCAGAGCCTCTGGGTTTGGACGTCTTTTTAAATAAAATTTGCCTTCCCTTTATTCACTGGATGAGCCGTGGATTCCTGATGGAGTATGGCTTTGTCATTTTCCACCAAACCACCAGGTCTTCTGCAAAGGCTTGAGAAGCAAGGATTGGGCCTGTCCTTGGGGGGTTGGGGGTGTTCTTCCCATCTATAGACTTAGCCACGAAAGAAATGAGTGCTGGTCTGTCCCATGCCACTCGTGAAAGAGTCTCAAAAGAGGGTTGCACTGGCGATGTCAGGTTCACAGGAATTTCAGTAACATGCAGGGTATTGCAGGCGCAAATGCTTCCCAGGGTCCAAGCAGAAGTCTGGAGAGCCAGGGTGGAATTCATATTCTTCAGCAGAGATTTAAATGAAAGGTCTTCAACCACAGGCTCAGCTGAAGTAGAGGGCTTATGCTCTATCCCATAAAACGAGTCCTCGTCCACATCATCCGTCAAGCGCAGATCAGGATCAGTCTCATCAAAGCTTCCCTCTACCCCAGAAGAGATAACAAAGGAAGGAAAAGGAGGGTGAGAGTTGGAGACGTCATCCCCAGAATCTGAGTCGAGAACCCCGGCACTCGAGTCAGAGCCGATGCCAAAAACTGCACTGGCACCGCAAGCGGCACCGGCAATGGCGCTGTCATCACAAATGGCGTCGAATGAGCACCTGGAGTCCTTGACCCCAACACCGGGACTCCTGAAGGCCGCGACACCACCGGAGACCTGAAAGTGTGAAGAGGAGTAGGGGGAAAATGCAGTACCTGTGCTGGCCCATGCGCTGCAGGCATGAGAGGGGGAAAGGCACAAGGAAGTGGCATCGATGACACTGAAGGCACTGCGCGATCAAGCTGACCCAACTGCTCCGACTGTGGACCAACGGCCCTTAGGCCCAAATGCCCCAGGGTTGAGTCCATAGGCAAGGGTAGTTGGGACTACCGTCGAACCCACTGCTTCATAAGAGCGGCCCAATGATGAAACTGCTCCCCAGAAGACCCCACGGGGGCGGGGAGGGACTCCGGAGCTGAATCCATAGCTGCTAGGGACTGAGGCCAAAGGCGACCCCAACAGAGCCATGGTCGGCCTCCCGTCCCCTGCTACCGACTATCTCTGTGCAGACATACCAGAGGGTGACCTCGAGCGGTACCACTTCTTCTTTGACCAGTGGGAGGAAGAAGGGCTCAAGGTCAAGCAGTGCTGAGCCCCTGACTGAGATCGGAAACGGGCCCACTTCTTTTTGTACTTTCAGGAGGACCACCCTTCCTCCCGAGCACTGGACTGCCCATGGTCTGATTCCCCCCCCCATGAATAGGGCGGCAGACTGGACCCAGCCCCACTGCCAAAACAGCTTTCAAACGAAGTCTTCCTACTGTCACCGGCACCGTTCATAGTTGACTCCATCAATGACGGGCTAAAGAAGACTTCATTTCTGCGTTACTGCACTTTACATTTTTTTTTTAAATAAATACTACTAAAATACTAAAACTAAATCAAATACTGAACGACTAAAACTGGTGTCGTATAGATGTGAAGATTTGATTCCTGGCAAGTGACATTGTCACTGAAGTGCACTCGACGGCGGGAAAAAATGAACTGAAGTGGATGGAGGGTCGACGTCGAGATAGACTACATGGCGTGAGCCAGCCTTGCGGCGCTGCACGTGAGTGGTCCTACCTCAGCGCTGGCCCTCCTGAAGATTTTTTTTTTTTTTAACTTTCTCTTTTCCCCACTACATCCTCCCAGCACTGATTTCCTCTGGAACCCCAAGGAGTCATCTCTCTGCTGTCCGCCTTCCCTGATCTGCCACTCTTCACCCATGGAGCCTGATTTATCCCCCAGGCGGGGACAAGGTGGGGCCCCAAGCACCCCGAACTTCCTTGTTTTGTCGGTTGGAGGGTGGCCAGGCAGGCGGCAGCACATCAAGGGCAAGCACGAGGGCTCCATCTCCTTCAGAGCTGGAAGGCATTTTCTGCATTTCTTGTGGATGCGAGTGCTGATGTCTGTGATGTCCCCCCCGGCTATGTTAGAGGTGTGTTGAACCCCCGACCTTCGTCCGAGGCTAATCAGACCCTGAGGAGCCCGAAGTAGTGCTAAGCCTCTGGCCTCCGCCAGGAGTTGGCATACGCTGGACTGATTCCCCCCTCCCCCTGGAGAAGGTGAGCCGCTGTGGGATGCTCAAGCCTACTTCCCCTGGCTGGCCCTCCAGCGAACAGAGTCCGCTACTGAACCCGGGTCACTGGTGTCGCAGACAGAAGTCCAACTGCTGTGCCGGCAGGCCAGCTTCCTGAAGATTTTTGGCTACCGCTGGGTCCCACTAGTGTGAATGAGTGGTGGAGACTTTTAGTCCAGGAAGATCTTGGCTATACGAATTAGCCAGAAACAAAAACTACGTACTTACCGTAATTATTGACCTTCCCAAATATCTTCACCATTTATTACTAAATGGGTCCTACCAGAGGTCAGGACCCTGCTCGGGAAATAAAAGAGCACTGCCTCTTAAAATTTTTTCTGAGCTGAAGGAGCTGACATCGGAACGGCACTGCCCACAAGGCCAAAGTTCTACTTTGCGCTCGTGGGTCGGCCACTAACCGACACTGACTCCTCCAAGTCCTCAGTTCTGTCTGCCAGGAGAGGAAGAGAAGAAAAAAATAGGGATACAGAGGAGGCAAGGGTGCCCAAAGGACAGAGGAGGGAAGGGAGAAAATAACTATAAAGCCAACAAAAGGGGTTTGTGTGACAGGGTGGAATAGGACCCTGTCCCATTTGTTATGGAGATAGTGTCCTTTCCTATTTGTCTGGTTGTGCAACCCAATTTTCCTGTGAGACTTTGGATTTGACCAACCCGAACAGTCCCACAGTTCTTTGCCTCTCAGTTTTCTCTTGCTGTCTATTTTTCTTCCTTGCATATCTCTATCAGCTAACGTAAAAATATGTGTAAATATTTAGTATTACTATTGAAATGTGTATTAATTGTTATTTTGTCATGACTTTAAAAAGCTAGAGGTTACTTGAGTGCAAATGTTGAGCTTTTTGCAAAAAGGGGCCTCAAGAAGCACAGTGTTCTAAGCAGCTCCTGAGACTTACAAGGACAGGATGTTTGCAAAGGATGGGGGTTGAAAAGGGTTATAAGAAAGAGCTAAGCTGAGCTGCAAGGGCAGATTTTACAAGAAAGATTTTTTTTCCCTCTGTACATAGTTATTATGAACAAGTTTATATTTTTTTATGTCATTGCTACTATAAAGTTTTGGTGACTTTTACAACTGCTCCTGGGTTTTCCCTATGCTTCCTGACCTGTGCCTCAACAACAGATGGTGTCATAGGTGGGATTTAAGCAGTGCATACCCTAAGACGGGAGATTTGTGCGTGGGTACTGGACCTAGTACCAGGGAAGCACAGAGGAAGGTATGGATTCTGCAGCAGCAAGTCCAGGAGTGGTTACCAGGAGAATGGCAGCCAAACTAGCAGAGACAGAAGTCCAGTCTGAGATTGTACAGCCTGCACAAGTTATGGAAAAAGAACAGGCAGTGACAGAACCTTAAAGTCTGATGGACTTTTTTCAAATGGTGGGCTGTACAACCAAAAAGACTGAGAAGCAGAGAGAAAAAGAGATTCAGTGTTTAGAAGCACAAAGGAGAGAAGAGATGCAGCGACAGAAGCAGCAGATGAGAAAAGAGATGCAGCAACGGGAGCAGCGATGGCTGGATGCCTTACAAACTATCAAAGGGAGAGGATCTGGCACAGATCCAGACGAGCAACAAAATGCAAGCAACTTAAAGGCCATTAAACTTACAAAATTGTGTCCCTCGGATGATATTGAGGCATACCTGACAACTTCTGAAAGAGTTGCCACAGCCTGCCAGTGGCCAAAGCAGCAATGGACAATCAGACTGGTACTCTACCTGACAGGAAAGCCCAACTTGCCTACAGCAGTATGGACACTGCACAGTCAGAAAACTATGACCTGGTGAAAAACGAAATCCTGAAAAGGTACGACATCTCCACAGAGACGTACAGGTAGAGATTTCGACCTCTGAGGTACAACTTGGTCGACAATCCTCGCGAAGCCTGCGCCCGACTCAAGAGAACTCCTGATAAAATCGATCCAAACAAAAAGCAAAACAGTCCCATAGATCATCGACACATTTGCCATGGAGCAATTTATCACCACCTTGCCTACAGAGGTGCAGCTGTGGGTAAAGTAACACCGACCAGAGAATGGGGGAAAAAGCTGTTTCTCTGGCTGAGGACTACCAAATGGCCAGACAGATGCCACAGCAGCGAGGTAACAGCCAAGCACCAGTAAGACACTCTTTTACCCATTTAAATTCCAAGCCTGATAAGAACTCTGGTGGGTGTAACAAATCTGTGCCAAAAGATGTTATCTGCTATAACTGTAATAAGCCAGGCCATTTTACAAGAAACTGTTGTAGTAAGAAGAGCGGCACTGGAGCAGATCTGTCCTTAGCAAATTGGGGCAAATACTTAACAGATGTGAAGGTGAAGGATAAGACTGTGAAGGGCCTCACTGATTCGGGAAGCAGACAGACCCCAGTGCATGTTAAAGTGCTGGGAAAACACCATGCAAAGGGACCAGGTACTGGTGTCATCTGCATCCACTGGACACTCGATACTATCCCACCACCCAAGTGACGCTGACCATTAAGGATGTGCCGCACCAAATGAAAGTGGGATAGTACCTAAGTTACCTGTGCCTGCGATTATTGGAATGACTTTCCAGGGTTTACTGAGTTGATCAAAGAGGGAGCAAATTTTAATGTTTCAGCAGCAGTGGTGGTGAAAAGAGCTCAGGCAAAGAAAATTTCAGATGGTGGGGACACTTCTCCTTTCAGTGATTTTGATTCAGACTTGTTTGAGCACAGCTCCAAGATCCGCAAATCCAAGAAAGAAAGGCGAAGCCTGAAGAAACTATGGCAACAAATGACTGATGGACATGAAGGGTTAAAATATGAAAATGCCGAAACTAAATTGCCAACTGTTTGTGATTTTCTTTCAGAGCAAGCTAATGATTTTTCTCTCCAGAGTTATTTCAAGCAGCTGGGGGTGAAACCAAAACAGGGCGGATTAATGTTTAACAAATGTAATGGGTTACTGTACAGAGTCTGGATTAAACCTCAGACACAGAACAGACAGAACAACTGGTTATACCACAGAAGTATAGAACAGAGTTATTACAGATAGCACGATCGTCCTATGGCTGGTCACTCAGGGAGAGAACGCACGCTTGCCAGATTGCTGTATAGATTTTACTGGCCTGGAATTCATGAAGATGCTGCTACCTATTGTATTTCCTGTGCTGAGTGTCAGAAAGTAGCCCCAGTCACTAGAAAAGACAAGATGCCCCTACCCTTGATATATGTGCCTTTTGAGAGAATTGTAACGGATGTGGTTGGTCCTTTAGACAAAAGTAAAAAGGGTAATAGAATTATCTTGGTAGTATGCGACTATGCTACTTAATACCCAAAAGCAGTTTCTATGCGTACTGTTACAGCCCCAAAAGTTGCAGAACAGCTTCCCAAAATTTTCAGCACAATGGGCATACCTAAAGAAATTATTACTGATCAGAGTAGTAATTTTGGTGCTGCGTTACTTAAGGAGCTGTACAGACTACTAGGTATCACTGCCATAAGAACCTCTCCCATCACCCTCAGACAGATGGTCTTGTTGAGCATTTTAACCAAACCCTAAAATGCATGTTAAAAAGGTTTGTAAAAGGGGAAGGGAAAGACTGGGATCAGTACTTGCCTTACCTACTTTTTGCTTACAGAGAAGTGCCACAGGCATCAACAGGGTTTTTACCATTTGAAATGCTATATGGTAGGCAGCCAAGAGGGCCACTGGATGTGATAAAAGAAACGTGGGAAGATCAATCAATCAAGTCTTTATTTAAGTCTTTATTTAACCAGGCGTTCATCGTTGAGCAGAAGCTCATTTGCAAGATGGACCTGGGTGGAGCATGAACAATTGTATATACAGGTCAACACAGGTATTTACAAGGCAATACAGATAATACTCTTTACAAAGAGGAAGAAAAAGAAGTTCATATGTACATAGCATTATACAGATATTGTACAGATTACACGGTATTTACATACATAGAAGTGTCTATAGGAAGATAAAGCAGGTTATCTAAGGTTGCAGGAGGACGTAACGGAAGAAAAAAATAAAAATAAAAATATACACCAGGTAGAGGTGAAGGTAGGGGGGAAAAGAGGGAGGGAAGTAGGGGAGAAAGGCTAGGAGGCACGGTGCACAGAAAGGAGTTGGTAAAGCTGGATGTAGAGAAGGTGGATGGAGAAAAGGAGTATGTGTGAGCCCGGGATTGAATGCTATAAAGACAGGCGTGGTAGGATGTCTCAACACAGGTAGTGAGCTCCTATCCGAGGTTGGGAAAGGAAGAATAAGGGGATGGATGGGCCTAGTGTTGATAAGACAGGGGGATAAGAGAGAGAACAATTAGGCTGGTGAGGAGCAAGCTGGGGGTCAGTACTTAAAATTGGGTCTAGGCGTGGCTATATACCAGTGCAGACACCGGTACTGGGTCTGAGTGGGTGAAGCAGTTACATACTTCTCTGATTGTACGGAAATAAAGCATCTTGAAAGCATTTATACCGATTAGAGTACGTAATTTGAGGTTTTTGTAGATCGTTCCATAAGGTGAGCCAGCACGAGCTTATGGCTGCCCTGCAAGTGGGATTTTGCTTTGGGTACTTTCAAGTGTAATAGCTGAGTAACTTCTTGAGCGTATTTCCCAGTTATACTCAGGGAAGACAGCAGGAATATATAAGGCAGCTTATTAGAGATAGCTCTATAGGTCCAGAGGCGACATTCTGTGGCGCCTGAACTTTAGTGATGTCCATCCCACTGCCGCATATAGGGTGCAGAGATGTGTGTCGAAGGGAGTCCGATATAAACCTCAGTGCTCGATGGTAGAGTGTGTCCAGTTTAGCCATGTAAGAGTTGGGGCATTGGCTGTAGAGGAAGTCAGCAATCAACCAATGATAGGAAAATGGATTGGACCAGTTGTTTCTTGGCATCTCTGGTGAGAAATTGGCTGATTCAAAAACAGTCCAAGCCTTTGCAGTCGTTTACAAGTCCTCGATATGTTCAATGAAGGAGAGTCTTTGGTCTATCAAACTCCCAGATACTTGAATTTTGTAACAAATTCTAGTTTTTCACCCAGAACTGTGGTAATTTGGGGAACTGTCCCACTGGACACAGGGTTAGCTATACGGATAAAAGGAGAGGACCATCGCTTTAGTTTTTGGCATTAAGGAGTAGCTTTTTGGAGGAGTTGGCTTTGCAAAAGGTTGAATTCTGACTGTAGGTCATTGCAGGCAGCTTCAGGTGTTGAGCAACTCACGTGAAAGTGTATCATCTGCAAACAGATGGATGTTGGCTTCTTTGATACAGTAGTCAATGTTATTAATGTAGATTGCAAAAGTAGGGCTCTAATATAGAACCTTGAGGTACCCCTCTTTGCAGAGTTTTTAAGGGGGGCAGGCCTCCTTCAGCTTTAACTTGTTGAAGGCGCCCTGTAAGATAGTCAGTGAACCAACGCAGAGAGGAGGGGTCCACACCTATGGTTTGAAGGGCGGAGAGGAGCAGACTATGGTCTGACGGTGTCGAAAGCCTTGCTTAGATCAAGGAAAACAGCACAAATAAAGTTTTTGCTCTCAAGATTACGCTGCCAGTCATTAGTAACTTTGGCGAGGGCTAAGATAGTGCTATGTTTAGCTCTGAACCGGACTGCATAGATTTAGCAGTTCCCTAGACTCAAGGTGAGTCCTCAGCTGTGCATTTACAATTTTCTCTAGGAGCTTGGACAGGACCGGAAGGAGGGAAATTGGCCTGTAGTTATTGAGATCGCCACGGTCACCTGATTTGAACAGTAGTATGACATGTGCTGTCTTCCATATAGGTGGTAAGGTGCCCTGAGACAGGGATAAGTTAAAAAGGTGGGTGACGGGTATTGCTAGTACGTGGTAGGCAATTTTTAGGAAGTAAGGGTCAGGGAGTCGGCCCAGCACTTTTTCTAGTATCCAACTGAAGCAAGAGGTCCTCTACCTTCAGTGTGTGGCAGTTGAAGTGAGAAAGGCGGCGAAGCTATCGGAGTTTCAGGCAGTTGGCTGGGCAGTCTGGGAGCGAAGTATGTTTGCAGGGGAGTTATCAAATGCCATGCCTGCAGTAGCAAAGTGGTTATTGAAAGACGTCAAGTATATCCATCTTTCCAGTTATAGTCAAGTTGCCAGAGGTATCTTGTCGGGAGTGAATTTCCTGGGAGTGGCCTAGCAGATCACTGATTGTGTTCCAGAGCTTGATTGGGCTCGTCTGTGGCAGAGTCGAGTTCGGATTTGAAGAAGTGGCCTCGATTCTCTGATTTTTTTGGTACATAAATTTCAGTAGTCCCTGAACTGGTTCCAATCCTCTGCAGTGTTCAGTCTGCGTGCTTTTTTCCAGAGCTTATCTCTTTCTAGAAGCAAGGACTTGATCTGAGGGGTGAACCATTTACAAGTTTTAGTCCTAGTTCGAACTTTAATCAGGGGAGCATACTTATTAAGGGCCCTTGATAGAATGTTGTGGAAGATATTATAAGCTGACGTAATCGTTTTGGCCAGGTAGAAATCTTGCCACTCAGGGGAGTACTTAAGCTCGTTTAGGTAGGCATGTTCATTGAAGTTGCGCCTGGATCTCTTCATAGAGAACTTGCTGATGGGTGCTGGGTTGTTGGTGGATCTTACTCCCGCAATAAAACAATGGTCGCTGGCGACTGAGAAGAAGACATCAGCGTGGAGAAGAGATGAGGTTTGCTCACCATTAGCACATCCAAAAGTGTACTTTTACTGGGGTTCTTCATGTTTGGGCGTGTTGGTTCCAGTAATAAGTGCATACAGCCTCAGCCCATGTTCATCACAGAAGGATGCAAGGGGGCAGCTGTGTTAGAGAGATCAAAGTTGAGGTCTCCTAAAATAATAGTTTCTGGCAGCCCCCTGTCCCAACTTGTCACTTAGATATGACACAAGCTGTAGGCCAGCAGGCGGGGTCTGTAGCATCCTCATACGCAGAGTGCAGTAGTCTGTGTAATTTCCACTTTGAGAATTAGGGATTGAATTCGCTGGCTACAGATGCCGAGGATAAGCAGGAGGCAGAAAATTTGTCTTTAACGTAGATAGCTACCCCTCCTCCTCTGGCTACCTATCAGCTCTGAACAAGGCATAGTTGGGTATGTTTACTTCTCTATCAGTGGTGTTGGGTCTAAGCCAAGTTTCGGAAATCACAAGTATGTCAGGAGAGGTATGATTTACCCAGGTTTGTATTAAGGTTATCTTTCTAAGGAGGCTACATACGTTAATATGCAAGAAGCTTATTCCTTTTAAATTTGCTAGTTCTGCTGGCAAATCAACAGCTTCTGGGGGGCCAGGGTTGAGTTCTACGTTGCCTGAACAAAGCAGGAGGATAAGTAGGATTTTTCTAAGAGCGCTAATTATAAGCTTGTAATTCCTGCCTTTCTCCGTCTAGCAGATCTGATGTTTTAGGGACTGGAAAGTAGCCACCATAGAAGAGCTGATCTGTTGTAGCAGAGCTAGTACCCCTACCACAATAGGTGGGGGAGATAGAAGTCTGCGTGGTGGAGGTGGGCCTGTGTGGGGAGTGTTACAAGTACTACTGGTATGTGGTCCAAGAGCAGGGTTGAGGTACTGGTACTGGAATCACGGAGGCAATTGAAGGATAAGTTGCTATGTGGTATACAGCACAAGGTGCCGTTGTAGACCAAACATGATGGTAGTTCAGGTGTCCAATGCTGGGCAGCTGGTATCAGCTGAAGAAGGGGCAGTAAAAGGAGCCATATAGGGCCCGACATGATGGTACCTCAAAAAGGAGCCACTTAATTAGCCCAGGGGCCAGTGGGGTTGCTGGATTAATGCAGCTTATCAGTAGCTTTCCGATCCAGGTTGACCCAAATTTGATAGCATTAAAGATATTTAGTGGTGAAGGCACAGCCAGGAGAGCCTATGCGTTAGTTTTAGTAAAGGCGAGGCCCTGAGAGTTGGATCCCGTGAGGCTGGATAGAGAGGGATCCGCGAGCTAAGTCTCTATTGGTGGGGCACTGCGCCGAGGGCGTGGACTAATAATTTGGCAGGAGCTACTGTATTTAATAATCAGCGGAGGTGGGGAGGGGCGCGGTCGGAAAAGTTGCGGCGGTTGCTGTACGCACATAGGGCCTTGGGTCCGTGTCTGCTGTCTCGAGCATCAGCTGAGGGCACCGAATACCGTAGCCGGAATCCGCGGCTTAGGAGCTGGAGCCTGGGCGACAGTTTCCTCGGGTGAGGGAGAGAAGGAGAGTGAGGGTTAATAAAGTGGATTCACATAAAGGGCTAGACAGAACAGCGGGGAGTCCAAAATTTGCAGAACAAAAGGACGTGTATGGTACCAGCAATGCCAAAAGAGGTAGTGACGAGTAGTAGTAGGTGGTTGCACCCCAAGGTAGTTTGTTTGGTGTTGCTGGCCTGCTTAACTGCAAACTGGTTTATAGTTGAAAGGGTATACAGTCGAATTAGGGTGAGGTCCATAACAATAGGGCAGGCAGAGCAGTAATTGAGAGGAGTTAGATGGAGTGGCTGGAGAAAAGGTTGAGAGGAAATGTGGGATCCTGTGGGTGGGACTGCTTTAAAAAGGGGTGGTAAGAAAGTGGGTCAAGTCAGGTATTGAAGACAGGGAGGCCAATAGCATGAAAATGTGCAGCAGTGGAGTGACCAATCTGTTGCTAGGCTGAGGAAGGGGTGGAGTAAGGGTCTATTTAATACTGTGAGGAGGAGGGGAGGGGGGGGGTGGGTGAAAAAATTCAGTCCAGAACAAAGTACAGAAAGAGATTTCCCTGAGACCAGGAAGCACCAGGCGTTGGAAAATCAGCCAAGGAGTAAAGCTGCCAGTCAGTGCCTGGTTCCTCCACTGGGCATCCAGTCAAAACAGTGGCATTCAAAACCACGAGTTTTGGAGGTCCGGTGCGTACCTGAATCTGTCCGGGGGTCAGTCGGGTGGTCTGTTAGCTGTGGCCTGCTCGGAGAGAGCCAACTCAGAAACAATCTATATCTTCTTATATGTGTGCCCTAAGAAAGAAGTTGGCAGGATATGTTGAAATTGCCCACAGTAATCAGGAAGAGGCCCAAAACCAGCAGAAGGTGTATTATGACCATGGGGTAAAAGAAAAAAATTTCAAACCAGGTGAAAAGGTTTTGCTACTGTTACCCACAACAGAAAATAAACTGTTAATGAAGTGGCAAGGGCCTTATAAAATTCTTAGATGTACTGGCACTGTTAACTATGAGACTGAGACCATTGACAGAAAAAATCCTACTAAGATATACCATGCTAACCTCCTCAAGAAATGGGTTGAAAAAATGCCAAAAGCTGCTTTGCTGGTTTTATCAGAAACTGATAAGATACTGATGTAGTTTATGATAGACTAGAACAAACTGCAGACATTCGTAATGTGCTAAAGACTTTTAACAGTACTTTTACCACGGTACCAGGCCAAGCAAAAGGGGCTGAGTATGTAATAGTGACAAAGAATGCTCGTCCTATTAGGCAAAAGCCATACAGGTTACCAGAGCGGTTAAGAGCTGATGTGGTTAAGGAAATACAAAAAAAGAAAGAATTGGATATCACAGAGGAGTCGAAAAGTGCTTGGTCATCTCCCATGGTAGTTGTACACAAAAAAGAATGGGGTGTTAGAATCTGCCTTGATTTCAGGAAACTTAAATGTCAGAATTTGACAGTTATCCTATTTATTTATTTCATCTAGCATTACAATACCTTTGAGCCGAGGCTCTTTTACAAAGGTTCCACGTCAGCGTGTGCAACAGTCATCATTTTTAGTTGCAAACATATAGTCATTGACTTACAGACATATAATAACCAGTACAAAGACATGAGCTATGAGCAAGACAAGGGAGGGGGCAAGTGAGGGTAGGAGATCGAGGGGGCAGGAGGTGCAGAGGGTAAGTGGGAGTATGGGAGGTGGTTGGGGGCAGGGGCAGGAGTGGAGATACGGGGAGGTGGGCGAGGGTGGGAGACAGTGCAGCCAGGGGGGCCTTGTCGAGGGAATATGACAGGTAAGGTGCTAGGGGTGCAAAGACTGATTGTAAGTGCTGGGTGCTGGGGCATGTGCAGTTGGAACGGTGGAAATGTTAAGATGGGCAATCGCAGGATACAAGCAGTGAGAGGCACAGCTTGGACTTGAAGAGGCCGAGTGTTGGAGCGGTCACTATGTCACTGCCAAGAGAGCTGAGCCAGTTGGATGCCCGATAGGCGAATGATCTTTGTCCTCGGGTCGTGTGACATCGTCGGATATGTAGTAGATGGGAATTGGATCTCCTTGTAGTGACGTTCCTATGTCTAGGCTTAAGGAGGGCACAGACACCAGGTGGGGCAAGCCCCATTATAATTTTCTTGGCTGTGATGCAGGTTTGGTATTTTATGCGTTTGTCCAGTTGAAGCCATCCAGATTGGCAATAAAGGTCACGTGTGTGGGTACGGCGATGTGATCCTATGCCCAGGATAGATGATTTGGTGGACAGACTGGGGAGTGCAAAGTATATCAGTACCCACAATCTCACCAAGGGTCACTGGCAAATACCCTTAGCTAAAGAATCCAGGGATAAAACTGCATTTGCCACCCCTATAGGATTCTATCAGTTCACCACCATGCCCTTTGGTTTACATGGTGCATCAGCTACATTCCAGCGGTACATGGATGTAATTTTATCCCCTCACACTGGTTATTGTGCTGCGTATCTGGATGATGTGGTGGTGTACAATCAAGACTGGAAAAGTCACCCGGAACACCTACGATCAGTTATCCAGGCTATCAGAAATGCAGATCTGACTATTAATCCTACCAAATATGCATTGGGCATGCAGGAAACCAGATATTTGGGCTGTGTGTTGGGAAATGGAGAAGTTAAGCCAGAGATTTCTAAAACAGAAGCTGTAGCTAACAGCCTTGTACCTAAAAGAAAGAAACATGTCAGGTCATTTTTAGGGCTGACTGGTTATTATCAGAGATTTGTTTCTAGCTTTGCAGAACTAGCTATTCCCCTCACTGAACTAACAAAAATATTGTGAAATGGACCCCAGAGTGTGATGAAGCTTTTCAAGCCATAAAGGCTGCATTATATTCAAAACCTGTTTTAAGAAGCCCAGACTCTGAGAAACATTTTTGTTACAAACAGATGCGTCTGAGGTAAGCCTAGGTGCAGTCCTAAGTCAACATATAGATGGGACAGAACATTCTATTCAGTACATAAGTAGGAAATTGCATGACAGAGAGAAAAGGTACTCCACAATTGAAAAGGAGTGTTTAGCAGCAAAGTGGGCCATGGAGTCCCTTAAATTCTATTTACTAGGAACTGATTTTGTTCTTGTAACCGATCACAATCCTCTCTGATGGCTTAACCAGATGAAAGATAAAAATTCTAGAATCACAAGGTGGCAACCTGGTACTACAGCCATTTAAATTCACTGTGATACACAAATCTGGTAAAGAGAATAGCAATGCTGATTTTCTGTCAAGATATGGATCAGGAATTGAGGGTCCTGAAGGTTGAAAAAAAAACAAATGTATGACTTTGAACTGTACTTTAAAAAAAAAAAAAACAATGCACATGTGCTTAACGTCTGAAAGCAGCAAATGTTATTAGAGAATAAAGTTTTGGAAACCTGTTTAATAAAACAGGTTCCCCCTTAAGGAGGGGGTGTATGTAACATGGTGGAATATGACCCTGTCCCATTTGTTATGGAGATAGTGTTTAAATGCAAGGATCTGTCCTTTCTTGTCTGTCTGTCTGGTTGCGCAACCCAATTTTCCTTTGAGACTTCGGATTTGATCAACTCGAACAGTCTCGCAATTCTTTGCCTCTCTCTGTCTCTCAGTTTTCTCTTGCTACTTTTCTCCCTTGCAAATCTATATCAGCTAATATAAAAATAGTGTAAATCAATGTATGGAATGAAACTGATAATGGGATCCCTATTGTTTAGAAAAAATTAGTATTACTGTTGAAATGTGTATTCATTGTATTTTGTCATGACTTTAAAAAGCTAGAGGTTACTTGAGTGTAAATGTTGAGCCTTTTGCAAAAAGGGCCGCAAGAAGCACAGTGTTCTAGTAGCTCCTGAAACTTTCAAGGACATGACGTGTGCTAAGGATAGGGGTTGAAAAGGGTTACAAAAAAGAGCTAAGCTGTGCTGCAAGGGCAGATTTTACAAGAAAGGTTTTTTTTTGCCTCTGTACATAGTTATTATAAACAAGTTTATTTTTTTTTATGTTACTGGTACTATAAGAAAAGAACAGGTTACTCACCTGTAACAGTAGTTCTAGGAGTGGTATATGTTGTTCATTCACACTTCTTGGCATGTCCCCTTCCACTTTAAATCTTGCCAGAAGTCTTCATGCTGGCTCCTCCCACCCACCCGGGTGGTGTATATACCTCGTCTCTGCCCCATGACATCAGATCTTAGCCCACTGGAAGCAGGTACAGTGCTCTGCCGGGAGGTAGAGAGGTAGGGATGAACAATATATACCACTCCTAGAACTACTGTTACAGGTGAGTAACCTGTTCTTCTAGGAGCGTGGATATGTTGTTCATCCACACTTCATGGCAGATTCCAAGCAGTTCTCCGGGAGGAGGGAGGCAAGGCGCATACCCCCTACTTAGGAAACAGAGACTGGAGAACCGAGGCCCCAAAACCAGCATCCCAGCGTGACTCAAGGTCAATGTGGTAGTGGGTAATGAAGGTGTTTGCTGACTTCCAGGTAGCAGCCTGACAGATTTCCTGGATAGGAATGTCCCTGGAAGCAGCCACCGAAGGAGCAGAATGGTGGGTAGAATGAGCTCTTAACCCTCTGGGAGGCTCCTTGCCCGCCAACTCATAGCACAGACCTATGCATGATGTAATCCATCTTGCTATGGTCCGTTTCGCTGCAGGTCTGCCAGAAGCAGCTTCAGCATAGGTGACAAACAGCTGGTGAACTTCTCCACGAATTTCCACCGTCCTCTCCTTGTACTAGGAGAGAGCACATCTCAGGTCCAGAGTATGGAGTCTGTACTCGGCATCCGAGGTGTAATTAGGGTAGTAAACTGGAAGAGTCAACACCTGGTTAAGGTGAAACTCTTAACACCACCTTTGGAAGGAATTTCGGGTGGGGGCATAGGACAACTTTGTCCCTGTGAAAAAACAGATAAGGGGAGTCCACCGAATGCGCCTGGAGCTCCCCCTGTCCTTCTGGCAGACGTGATAGCCACCAGGAAGGCCGTCTTCCATGACAAGTGTGAAAGCTCACATTTGTGCAAGGGTTCGAATGGCTTGCCCATGAGCTTTGCCAAAACCAGCAGAGGTGGAGGTTCACGCACCGGAGAGAATATGTGATCCAGGCCTTTGAAAATGCGCCCGACCACTGTCTCCTGCACCAATGTCGGCTGACCGGCCCGCGCCTGGTAAGCAGAAATGGCTGCCAGGTGCACTCTAAGGGTCGATGACCGTAGAGCCCCTTTGGAGAGAGACCAAAGGTAGTTGAGAATGTTAGCCACTGAACAGGATAAGGGCTCCAGACCCTTAACCTGACACCAAATGGAAAAACGTTTCCATTTGAAGGCATAACATTTCCTGGTCGATTCCTTTCTGGATGCCTCCACCATGGTGTAGGCATTTTCAGAAAGACCCAAAGCCTGGAACTCTAGCCGCTCAGGTACCAAGCTGTGAGGTGCAGGGACTGAAGGCCCAGATGGAAGACCTTCCCCTGGTTGAGACATATCCGGTCCAGGCGTGTACAAAGCTGCTCCGTGGGCCTGCAGCTGAGGCTGAGGAGATCTGGGTACCAGAACTGGCACGGCCAGTCTTGGGCTAACAGAATCACCTTTCACCTTGTCCCTCTCACCTTGAGTAGCACCTTGTGGATCAAGGGAAATGGAGGGAAGGCGCAGAGGAGGCATGGGGTCCACGGCCTTGAGAAGGCATCCCCCTGCAGCAAGCCCTGCTGAGGAGGGCGGGCATGATACAGCCTCGGCTTGGTGTTGTCCCTGGAGGCAAACAGGTCCACCTTCGGTTTTCCCCAATAGGAGAACAGGTTGTAAGCTACCTCTGGATGGAGAGACCACTCGTGGGATGTCTGGCCTATGCGGCTGAGAGCATCCGCCAGCTGGTTCGAGGCTTCTGCCACATGGATGGCTAAGAGATCCGCCTCCAACCGGCTTACGAGGGTCTAGATACGGAGCGCCTCCTTGCACAGCAAACAGGAGTGCGTGCCCACCCTGTTTGTTGAGGTAGTACATGGTCATGGTATTGTCCGTCTGGACTTGAACCACTTGACCCCGGAGGTGAAGAGCGAAAGCAGACAGTGCCAGTCTGACTGCTCTGAGCTCCAACAGGTTGATGTGGCATTGGGACTCCTCAGGGGTCCAGAACCCGTAGGCCCTGTTGTCCCCCATGTGGGCTCCCCAGCCCATGAGAGAGGCATCGGTCATGAGGATGACTGTTGGCTCAGGGAGGACAAACGGGATCCCTTCCTGCAACTGGTCTGGGGAGGTCCACCATTGGAGAATGTCCCACATCTTCTGGGTTACAGTGATCAGCTGGTCTAAGTGACCATATCGCTGAGTCCACTGGGCGACAGTTCCCATTGGAGGGGTGCACCCAACGGACCACTGAGGTGCACGCCGCCATGTAACCTAGAAGGTGCAGAAAGTCCCGGGCAGGGCGCGAGTGCCCAACTAGAAATGATTGGGCAAAAGAGGAGAGAACCTCCGCCCTGTCTGCTGGGAGCTGAGCTCTGACTTGACAAGAGTCTAGCTCTGCCCAGATGAAGCCCATCAGATGACATGAGTTCCAGACTTAGCCTCGTTGATCAGGAGGCCGAGTTGGGAGCAGGTTTGAAGGGCCAGATCCCTGGACCTCTCCACCTCCTGAAGGGAGGAACCTGCCAAGAGCCAGTCATCGAGATAAGGGTAGATTCTGACTCCTCGACGACGAAGGTGGGCCGCCACCACTGCTATGCATTTGGTGAAGACTCGAGGGGCCTATGACAGGCCGAACAGCATGGCTTGGAACTCGTACAGGGTCCCTTTGACCCTGAAGCAGAGGAACCGCTGGTGGGACGGACAGATTGGGACATGGAAGAATACGTCCTGTAGATCCAATGAACAGAACCATATGTTTCGCTCCAAGGATGGTATGATCTGGGACAGAGTGACCATCCGAAAGGTGCGGGACCTGAAATATTGATTCAGGTCAAGGAGATGTAGGATGGGGTGCTAACCCCCCCATCTACTTGGGCACCAGGAAGTACCTGGAAACAAATCCTGGGTCTGTCGGAGGATCCTGCACTGGGGCTACTGCCTCCTTGCGGAGGATCTGAGCCACGTCGTCTCGAAGAGCCAACTGGGTGCATGCGAAGGTCCATTCCTCCCGAGGGGCGCGGGCTCGCTCGGCTGGGAGGATACTGCTCAAATTCCAGAGGCAGTCCCTGACCGACCACTTCGAGAACCCACCTGTCCGAAGTGATAGCAGACCAGGTGGAAAGGAAGTGGTGGAGCCGACCCTCCACGAGAGGACCCAGAGCTGGCATGACGGGTGTAGGGGTGGCGACCCCCAACCCGTCACTGGGCAGGCGTAGCGGAGGAGGCTCCAGGGCCTGCACCTCGGCCTCCCTTACAGGGCTGTTGAGGACCCTGTTTGGGCCACGGGCACCAAGCTTGAGCCTGCTGCTGCCCTTGCTGCTGACCTCGATAGGAGGGCTGCCTGACCGCAGGGGAAGAGTGCCAAAATGGCTTCTCCTTTTTCTTCTGCTGGTTCTTGCCCGAAGAACCCTTGGCAGAAGTAGCATCCAAGGTGGCACTGGGCTGCTCTATACGCTGAAGATAACCAGCCACTCCTGAACCGAACAAGTCGGTCCCCAGGAAAGGCACGTCAGCAAGCTTATGCGAGTATCCGTTGGGAAGGAGGAAAGCCTCAGCCAAGCCCTGCGGTGAGAGGCCACTGCGACTGCCAACGAGCAGGCACAAGAATCTCCAATGTCCAAGGCTGTCTGGTGCTGCTGTTTGGCGACAGCACGACCTTGGTCATGGACCTGCTTGACAGTAGTCTGCACGTCTGGTGGGAGATGAGGGAGGACCTCGTCCAATGACCCCAGGAGGGCATGGGAGAAGTGTGCCATAATAACAGCCGAACTGGCCTGATGAAGGCCCAGAGAACAGGCAGCATAGACCTTGCGGGCAGAGTGGTCCATATTTTTGCACTCCTTGTTCAGGGGTCGGTCAGTATCAGCCGAACTATCTGTGTGCCTGAACACTGAGGTGGTCACCAGGCTCTCGGCTGAAGGATGTTCAGTGACTCCCGCAAGGGACCCCATGGGCACCGCGAACTTGCTGGCCATGCGGACAGATGGTGCTAGGCAGGAGGCAGGACGCTGCCAAAGCTCAAGGGCCGGGCCAACAATGGTCTTGGCCACTGGAAAGGCCTCCGTCAGGGTATCCCCTCTCTTAAGGATGTCCGTGAGAGGGTACTCCGCTTTTTTCTGGATAGGCTCCAGGGCCATTCCGGTGGAGTCGAAGATGAGGCGGAGAATGCCCTGGAAGGAAGAAGGGCCTTCCTCCAACCCTCACGCTGACCGTAAACTCATCATCTCTGGATGTGGAGTAAGCCGTGACGCTCTGAATCAGAGGAGTCATGGTAGAGCAGTTCATCACCTAAGTCACCCCTCGATGTGCCGCGGGCGGTCCGGGGGTGACTTATCGATAGACGTCGGGGAAGCCCGGTGTCTTGTCGGTCCTCTTTAGAGGGCGCCCCTCCCTCGGGCTGTTTAGGCAGTGGTTCCACCAGAATCGGTGGAGAGACCGGAACAGGCCAAGCCAGGGGACGGACCGGCCCCACGGGCAGAGGAACCAGAGGTTTCAGTTCCGGAGGGGTTGGCATCAGTCTAGGAGGCAGGAGCCAAGTTATGGCTGGGGTGGACGGCGGAGCCGGCTTCTGCCCGGTCAGAATCAGCTGTTGCCATATGAGGTCTTCATAGCGCCGACGAGTTTCCGCTGGAGCCTCTCCTCGTCTGAGGAGGATAAGGACCTGTGGCGATGCCTCTTTTTACAGCGCTTATGGCTCTTTCTTGGCCGTTCAGCCGAGGGGGTTCTGGACCTCAACTGAGATCGGGGAGGCCAACTCGGTCGATCAGGAGACACCGGGGTCGGTGAAAACCGAGGGTCCGGAACCAGGTCCTTGATGGGGACACCAGTGGGCTGGGTCTCCTCATCAGGGAAGACAAGGATCGGAGTCCTTTCCAAAGAGTCATCGGCCATGGCTGGCAACAAAGGGTCTAGTGGGTTGAGGATAATTTCTACCTCGTCGGCCACTTCCTCGGTCCCCTGGCCAGATGGAAGATCCGTGAACCCGGTGGCCGAGGATGCGATCTTGACCGAAGTCGAGACCGCGTGTTCCTGGGACTTGGACCTCTCTCGGTCCCAGGAATGTCTTCACTGAGACGAAGACCCAGGGTCCTTCGCTCTCTTCCGAGAGCGGGAGGAGTGCGAGCCCAAGGGCGCCTCTCCCCGGGTGGGAAGAGCCTGGCACAACTCCCTGAAGGAGCCCGTAAAGGTGGAGCCAAGGTTCAGAGGAATAAAGAAGCTTCGATTGGCCGAAGCTTGAGCTGCTTCCTCCTCAAATGCTTTCATTTGTTCCAGCTTCTCGGCGGATCCCGCAGCCGCGGAAACCGCACACCTCGCCTCCTTTGATTTCACCAGCGGGTTCCTTTTTTCCGGTCTTCCCAGCTTCAAACGGGCTTTGCAGTCGTCCAGGACGTTGGGATGGAAGGCCAGGTAAAAACCACATGATGAGGTGTCATGTCCGACACCTAGGCAGTAAACGCATGTTAGGTGGGGGTTGGTGCGTGACATTGTCTGGCTGCAGGGGCACTGACAAAATCCCGGGGAAGATTTTTCCTCCATTGCTGATGCAGTGAAAGCACAATCGCTAACTCGAATGAGTTTAAGTTTCGGTTAAAACCGACAATTAGAATCCAGGGCCTACGATATGCTTTGAGAGCACGAGGAAACCTGTATCTTCCAGCGGAAAGGAAGATCTGGAGTCATGGGTCGGAGCTGAGGATATATACCACCTGGGTGGGTGGGAGGAGCCAGCTTGAAGACTTCTGGCAAGATTTAAAGTGGGAGGGGACATGTCTAGAAGTGTGGGTGAACAACATATTCACGCTCCTAGAAATAAAGTTTTGGTGAATTTTACAACTGCTCCTGGGTTTTCCCTATGCTTCCTGACCTATGCCTAGATGACAGTTTGAAAAGAGGGATAGGCTAGGAGGGTAGGGGTGGCCAGAATGCTGGGCAGCCGTAAGAGGCAGAAGAAGCAATAGAAGAAGCGAGAGACAGAGAGAGTGAGAGAGTAGTCCCCATTTACTGAGGAAGCTCACCCCCCTCTGTAATCACCTTTCTCCTCTCTCCCCCCCTTGTTTTTTAAACCTCCATGAGGAGGCTGGCTACGTTATCCAACCTGTCCAAAGACAGACAGGCATCTGCTAAGGGAAATATTTTAGACCTAGCTGGGCCAAGAAGAGGCTTCAGGAGAACATGCAGGCCTCTGGTCAGCTAGACCAGGGAAAGAAGGAGGAGGAGGAGAAAACAAGGAGGGACAAGAAGCACTGTTCTCCTCAGGGGGGGACACAGAGAGCTCTCCAGGGTCTTTCTCTCTCTCTCTCTCTCTCTCTCTCTCCCAGAAGCGCTCCCAGAGGGACTCCAAGGCAGGACCAGGCAGCAGAGAGTAATCCACTAGGAAGTGGACTCCTGTTAAATATGGAATCCGGGGTCAAAAGGATGGAACAATCAGCCAACAGGGCCAGGGCTGGGAAAATCCCAGTGGCTCTACCGGCTTGTTCAGTGGCTTAGATGGGAGGCCTATTGAAACTGCTTTTCTGGCAAACCTTAACAGGGGTAGGTGAGAATTCAGCCCCTAGCCCAACCGGAAAATAGGCCAAAGCCAACTTTGACCCTGGTAGGTAAACAGAAAAGGTCTGAGAGAAGATCCAAAGGAAAAACTTCTCCTCTGACCAAAAGAAAAGGACAGCCTTCCCAAAGAGGGCCCGTCCAGAGAATGCAGGATGCCCAGAGGCGTAAAGAGCAGGGTTTTGCCCCTAGGAAGAGCTATCCTCCCCTTAATTCTCACACCCAAACAAGAGTAGGAGGAGGGAAAAAAAAAGGGGGGGGGGGGAACAGCGCTGCCCAGTGCCTGGTTATAGGGAGGGCTGGTGGTAATGAATGGTGAAGATATTTGGGAAGATCAATAATTTTGGTAAGTATGTAATTTTCATTATCTTCCCTAAATTAACCTTCCCCATTCATTACTAAATGGGTCCGAACCCACGATGGAAAACCCTGAGGGAGAAAGGTTTTCCCCCAGACACCATGGGAGATGACCATGGGAGGAGAGGGCTCTTTATGGGCCTGGTGAGGCCAGAGGATGGTTATGGGCTGATGGATGCTCCCGAGACCTGGGAGACAGAAAGCGCTCCTGCAAGTCATGCCGTGCCCTTTGAGAAAAGAACCAGGTCCAATGGAATGGTGAGGACAGCACCCTACGCTGGGCCAAGGGTGACAACCTCGATAGGCGAAGTCATGCAGCCCGTCTAATGTAGACCGAAGTTTCCATTAGCCTGGAAGCCACCTCGCTGGCATCATACACTGACGAAGAGAAGTGTTTTGCCAGCTCCAGGCCTTGAGCAGTGAGGCAAATGATTTGCTGGGTTTCCTCACCATCAGGCATCGCTGAAAGGGGCTGGCCCAGCTGCGTTCAGATGTGCCTAGCATAGGCCACCTGATGAGCCTCATAAGCAACAATCAACAGAAGAAGGTGTGCCGACGAGAACGCCCTTCTCCCTCATTGGTCAAACTCGGATGAGCCAGCGTCTGGGGGCTGTCGTGACGAGGGCGACGATGTCCAGTTGGGGTGTCCAGGAGCTTCACTCCTCAAGTAGAGTGGGGCATGGTACCTGCAGACCCCATTGCAGTGCAGTACCTGTGAATGCAGTCAGGGGTAGGAGAAGGGGCAGTGGGATGGAGCCAGACAGCGTTCAAGGTCTCCATGAATGGCTGCAGCCAAGGAGGTATGACTAAGGTGCCAGCACTGTAATCCCCCAGGAATGACAGTGTTGGGTGCTGGCCCGGTGGCGCTGAAGGCTGAGGTGCTGGATGCCACACCTCGAACCACATCAACGATCCAGGGTTGGGAGCGACCTCGGGCGTCGGTGGGTCGGCTGTGGGGAGGAGGACTGAGCATCCCAGGGACTGCTCTCCTCTTCTGGGGAGGGATAACCATGGTTGTGCTGGCTCGTGGCAGAGGCTGGTGGTTACTGCATGCCGCAGTTAGCTGTGTGGTCAGCATGGAATCGCGTGCAGTATCACTGACGTCACTGCACACCCGCGCTGTGGAGGGGGAACCAGGACATGATGAAAAATAGCCCCAGTCCTCCGGCACTGGTGATGGTCGGCCCCATCAGCGCTGCACCAGACGATCCCAGGGTGCTCCCTCTGAGCCTGAATCCCTGAAGGCTGTTCACGACATGGGGGTAAGCAATGTGGCCAGAATGGGTGAGAGGGCAAACTCCGGCATGGCACCCAATGCAGTGCCGCTGGGGCTGACCGGAAAGGGGAACCATAGGATCACCCCTGCCAAGTTGGTAAGGCAAGGAAAATATACAAAAAAAAAAGAATGACAGTGTCGCATGTCCTGGGTTACGTCCAGCGAAGTGGGAAATGTGGAGCTCCCCCATCATCTCTGCCAGGAAACACTGGTAGGATGTGAAGTCCGTGTCAGCTGAGAAGTGGAGAGAGGCATCCTCTTCCTTACTGGAGGAAGTCGAAGACTCAAAGGTGCTAAAGTCAGAGGTAGGCAGTGCAGGGGTCTGAGGTCTAAAAGTGACGTCCGAGATGGCCCCAAGACAATGGGGAAAAGCAGCCACCAAACCTCTTAACTGTTCCCAGGTCATGGGTCCCCCGGGTCCAGAGAGACCGGGGAGAGGGGGTCGGGATGGCAGAGGATCAGAAGGAGGGACAGCCTGGCGAAGCAGAGAAGGTCCTCTGCAAGGACTGTGAGCTCACACAGTGGACCCCTCCCAGAGGTGGGGGCTGCCTATCCCACTCACTACAGTGTGCCCAACTGGCGAGGGGCAGACTGGATGTTGCCTTTGAGGGGAAACCCCCAGGTGGGGAGACTGAAGCCATGCAGAGTCCACCAGAAGGCCCCTGTCCCCACCAACTGCAGGATTCTTCCCCAAAGTGAAGGAAGGCAAAGATGGGTCTGCACTAGGTCTCCTGCTGGGGGGCCCCAAGAGGCTCCTCGCCAGGGTCGCTGCTCAGACTGGGTCATACCAACCTCCAACTTCCAAGAGAGGGACCTGCCCCTCAGAAGAGGCCTGGTAGAAGAATCTGGACTGACCAACTTGAGGGGGGAGACTCCAGACCTCACAAGGGTAGAAGTGGAGCTCTTCTGGGCAGCGTCCTCATCAGCCAGGATCCAGGTCATGATAGGCCTGGATTCAGCCTTAGAGACAACGCTGGCCCCCAAATTGATACCAGCCATGGCACTGGAGACGAAAATGGTGCTGACCGTGGCACAGTCACCTGGATGGGTGCAGGAGCCTCAGAAGGAATCCCCATAGACTCCCTGGTACTGGAAATCGGTGCCGGAAGGCTCTAGAGTGACAGCACCGCTAGCGGCACTGTACGAAGACAGCACTGACCTAGAAATATCTGAAGGCCTTGGAGAGTCTTGGGCAGAATCCGAGGGCTCCTCAGAGCCCGGCACCCAATCGGGATCATCTCGCTCATCTCGCTGGTAGAAGATGAGATCAGGAAGATCTCCAAATGGGCGACCTGGATTCTTGGCCCCCCGGCACTGCGAGTGACATCAGAGGGGAGCCCGGGTGTGCGGTTGGCACAGCCCCGCTCATCAGCACCGGAGATGGTGCCAGAGGCAGGGGTGTCAACTGACTGCAGCACAGAGGGGACTGCCAGAGCAGAGCCCGTGTATAGCTTAGGCTCCACACCAGGGGGTCATCCGTGTCTCTGAGGAGACCCTGGACTGCGAGTGGTGACCAGCTGGCCCCTTGAGGAGGGTGGCTGCCCCCCAAGCCACCCCCCCGGAGGAAGACGGCTGCCCCTCCAACCCCTGGGACCCCTTGCACTAGCAAGCTGTGGAGCAGAGGGGGTCCCATCCCCGCTGGCCCGTAAAGAAATGGGGGGGTGCTATTGCGGACCGGTGGTGCAGAGGGTGGAGGTGCTAGTGCCTTACCTCATGCTATGCTGGCAACCCGGGTTCGAGGACGAACTCGGGCCACCAGAGAGCTGGCTGGGAGGGGTGGGCTGGAGCAGGATTGGGCTTGCTCTCCCCTCCAAGGGGTGGTGCCCGGTGGGCACGAGGCAGTACAGAGCGGCGACAAAAGTCAGGGGAGGGGGTGGAAGGGGCCACCAGATCCTGGCGTGTGCATGTGTCTCCATGCGCACACACACATGTGTATGCTGTGGCCTTGGGGGGGAAGGGAGAAAAGCAAAAAAAAAGAAAGTATATATGGAAGGAAAAAAAAAAAAGAAATAGGAGCCTCAGGGTGGAGCCTAAAGACTGTGTCTTGGCATCCCAAGTGCGTTGATGCTCTCCGAAAGTTGGGGGGTCTCTCCCCAAATGCACTGCACAGATAACGAGCGTACGGTAGTCCATGGAAAAACAGGCATTGCACTCATGCATCGTGTGTCAGGGACCCAGATAAGAGGAGCAACAGTCGTGGGGGTCTGTAACGGTCATGGAGTTGCCACAGAGGCACAGATACATAGGGGCAACTCCTGTGCGTTTCGACTTAGATCTACGCCCCGACCCATCACTGTACTAAAAAATAATAGAAAAATGGAATTTAAACCCAGAGAAACACTCAGTGCCATGATAAAATAAGAAAGGAGAATAAACTCCAGAACTGGAATGGTACCGGTACTCATGGCGCCATATTAAAGATGAGGTCTAGCGGACTTCGAGTGTGACGCAGAAATGGAAATTCTAACCCCATGTATTCTTCTCATTTTCATAACTTTCTGCAGTTAGCCTGCTCAGCAGAACTGCCCAGAGAATGGAACTATATGCTAATGATGGAATCACTGGCACGTGAAACATTAAAACTGCTGCCCTCGTCTGCTGCACTTTCTATCACTGTCTCAGATTTCTTACTCCGCCTCACAAGTTTAGACGCCCAGGAGATCCCTCAGGTCATTGCTGGCTTATTGTGAAGTATAATTTTCTAATTATACATAATTTTCTTTCTCCTGCCTTCATTTATTGTTTAATTTTATTCTAACGTCTAGTTTATTTTAGTTTTGTTAGATTTAGCGTTTATTTCTCGGTTCCTCACGGTTCGGTATAACCGTTGAGGAACTGAGTAGTTTTATATTAGTTGCGGACTTTTTCTGCTTTATTTTCTGCAATTTCGTTTAAAAATTTTATTGTTTTAAGTTATATTTGTCTTGCTGAAACTGCTAACCTGGTTTCTTTTCTTACAGCTAACCCGGTTACTGTGAACCGTTGTAGCGGTTTTGAGAACCGCTGGGCCAGTTCTGAATTTACAAATTTCATCGGTTCTTTTGGGGCCTAATCGGTTCCTGAACTGACTCTGAAAATGCAGCATTCTGAAAATCCTAAGAAAAAGACTGGTCCCCAAAGGTTTAAAAACTGTGTCAAGTGTGGGGAAGCATTCGCCAGAGCAGACAAGCAGGACAGCTGTGTGTTCTGCCTGGGAACCGAACATTTGAATTCTGACTGTGAAATCTGCAAATCTTTTTCACAGAAAACCGTGGAAAAAAGATTGGACAGGGTGAATAAAAAGTTAGGAGGTGCTTCAGGCTCTAACCAGCCAACACCTTCAAAATCAGCGGGTGAAACAGCAGTTTCTTCCTTTACCACCCCTGATAAGGATGAGTCAACCTCTTTAAAAAGACTGAGTGGGCCGGCTGACTCTCCGATCCCCTCCAAAAAGTCAAAGAAGACCAAGCACGTCGAACCCCAGGCAAAACCTTCAGGGGATTCTTCTGTGCCTCACAGTCTGCCTACTGCTGAGGAAATTGTCAGGGCTATTAAAGTCATTGGGGCAATTCACAGGTGTATACCTTCACCAACCCCTCCTCCTCCAAGGGTTTAGGAGATTACTCCCTCCTCGGATCTCCAGTCTCAGGAGATAAATACTGGGGAGTATGACATACCAGAGGATGATGATGGTGAGCCCACTGAACTGGAAATCTCACCAGAGCAGGACGGAGTCTCTCCTCCCAGGCCTGAGGATTTTTCCTCTCACTTTTCCTTTGTGAGGAAATAGTAGATGCCCTTGACCTGACTACCACCGAGGTCACAGAAGATGAGGAGGAGGCAGAATATATGGAAATTATGGGGTTAACGCCCACTAAAAAGATTTTTCTGCCTATCAATAAATTCTTTAAGAAGGATTTATTCACAATTCTGCAGAACCCTAACTCTGTCACGCCTCTGGATAAGAAGGCTGACAAGAAGTACTAACTGGACAGGAAAGGGGCTGAATTCCTCTATTCTCATCCTGATCATTAGGGTATAGTCCAACAGGCAGCCTGTGAGAAGGTGAGTGTCCCTTTATCCTCTCACCCACCTGAGAAGGATTCAAGGAAAATGGACAGTATGTTGAAGAAAGGGTATTTAGCTGCCTCTCTGGGGGTCAGACAAGCTAATTATCAGGCCTACGCTGCACAGTTTCAAAAGACACTGTGGCAGTCTGTTTTGGCCATGTCAGAGAAGGTTCCCTCTCCTATCTCTGATGACCAGCCAAATTTGAACTGGAAGCATCCAAATACCAGTTCCAGATGGCAGCAGATGCCAGTGATAATGCTGCTAGGATTATGGCTCTGACTGTAGCCCTGAGAAGGTTTGCTTGGCTAAGGGCTACAAATCTAACACAGGACAGCCAGGCTAAGGCCATGGACTTTCCTGTTCAAGATCATTTCCTCTTTGGCAAACACACCGAAGAATATATGAAAAAGGTGGATGAATACAAAACCACCTATAAGAGTAATTCATCCAAGATGACCTGGTGCCGCTGAGGGTTGGGGCACTGGACGCCACACCTCGCACCATGACGGTGACCTGGGTTCGGGAGTGAACTCGGGCGCTGGAGGTCGGCAGGGGAGGGACTGGATTGAGCGCCTGCTGGGCTGATCTCCTTTCCCCAGGGGAGGGTACTGGGGTTTTCCAGCACTCCGGCGGCCCCTGGTGGAGACCACAGGCACCGCAGAACGTTGGACTGCATGTTCTTAGCATGGCCTGACGCTGGCAGGGTTGCAGTGCGCCGAGAAGTTGGGGGTGTGCATCACGCATGGAGGGAGTGGGGAAGAGGGCATATAAAAGTGAAAAAGCCCCCACCTACCAGATAGGCGATGACTCCTCCAGTGCCGCCGCCACACGCCCAATGCTGGCTCCCCGTCACTGCCCCTTTGATCTCCCTGGGGCTGTAGGGCCCCCACCCCAGGGAGCCGTAATGTCTCTGAAGATGACAGGGAACACAGTGGGCAGTAGAGTGGTCAGGCGAGTGTGGTAGCCACAGAGAGTTCCAGATAGGTGGGTGAGAAACAGAATCTACAAAAAAAAAAAAAAAAAAGAGTAATTCATCCAAAGACAGGCCTTCTACTTCTTATAGGCCTTATGGAAGGGGAGGTAGAGGAAGGTCCTGTGGTAGGCCCTTCTATCAGCCTCAAGCTGTTTCTCCGCTGCAGCCATACCCACAGCAGACTGGGTATATTAGGGCAATAGGTAGGAGGGGATCCCAATCCGCCCAGGCTCAGGCCCTGGCCCCACTGAAACAAAATCCCTTACTCCTTATCTAAGGTCGCCTCCCTAATACCAGTAGGGGGCAGACTGGCTCACTTCTTTCAGGCCTGGCAGGCCATAACCACAGAAAAGTGGGTATTGGAATTAGTGAGCCAGGGACTCTCTCTCCGAGTTTCAAGTCCTTCCCTCCTCTGAAGTCAAGGTTATTCAAACCAGCTTCCCTTCTTGTAGAACAGCTCCTGAAAAAGGAGGCTCAAACCTTGCTCAGCATAAAAGCAGTGGAGCAGGTGCCGACCCTTCAGAGGGGCAGAGGATTTTACTCCTGGTATTTTCTTACCAAAAAGAAAAATGGGGAGTGGTGGCCTATTCTGGACCTCAGGCATCTGAACAAATACCTGGCAAAGCCAAAGTTCAGGATGGTGACTCTACCTTTAATTTTACCTGTCATCCAGCAGAGAGACTGGCAGGCATCTCTAGACTTAAATGATGCCTACTTCCACATCCTTATAAGGGAGTCACACAAAAAATATCTCAGGTTCAGACTCCTTTCAGGTCATTACCAGTTCTCAGCCCTGCCATTCGGTTTAACCTCAGCACCAAGGGTATTCACAAAATGCCTGGCAGTGGTAATGGCATTCCTACGAAAACTAGGAATTACAGTTTTTCCCTATCTCGACGACTGGCTAATAGTGGGGAAAGTCATTTCAGCAGGTGCAAGCACACCTGGAAATAAATCTGTTACAGTCTCTGGGCTTCCTGCTAAACTAGGAAAAGTCCATTCTCACACCGGTTCCAGTCCTGCATTTCATTGGAGCAGAACTGAATACCTTAAAAGGAAGAGCTTTTCTTCCAAAGGACAGAGTTCAGTCTATACTGCAACTGATTGCCTCATTTGAGTTGGGAAGGCCATGTCCTGCAAGAAGATACTTGCAAATACTGGGACACATGGCTGCAGCAGCAGGAGTGGTCTTGGGAGCAAGACTTCGAATGAGAGACCTACAGTTTCATCTACAGACTGGTGCCAAAGAAAGGACCATATGTCAAAATTGATTCCTGTAACAAAGTCTGTGATCCAGTCCCTGCAGTGGTGGACATATATCCACAATCTCCACAATCTAAGGGCAAGAGTTCCTTTCAGAGGGAAGATCCTCAGTCATTCTTACAACAGATGCTTCTCTGTTAGGATGGGGTGCTCATATAGGAGAACACACTACCCATGGCACTTGGTCAAGTGTGGAGTCTCTCCTCCACATAAATCTGCTAGAGCTCCGGGCAGTGTTTCTGGCTCTAAAATGTTTTTCCCAGTTAATACAGGGCAAGATGGTGCTGGTCAGAACAGACAACACCACTACAATGTTTTACATAAACAAGTGTGGGGGGGGGGAAGGTTGGATCCCCTGTGCACAGAGGCCATTAAAATCTGGGAAGTGGCTTACTCTCTAAAAGCTTCCTTGCAAGCCATTCATGTACCAGGCAAGGACAATACCCTGGCAGATGCCTTAAGCAGGATCAACCAGGTACATCACAAATGGTCTCTGAACAGACAGGTACTGGACTCAATGTTCTGACAATGGGGCACTCCAGAGGTAGATCTCTTTGCCTCTCACAAGAATCACGTTCCCCTATTCTGTCGCAGGCCACCAGTCAGGGGCACAATTCCCCTAGACGCCCTGGACTGGTCAGGAAAGCATCTATATGCCTTTCCTCCCTTCCCTCTCATCTTCAGGGTGCTGCTCAAACTCAGGTCACAGCCTACGTCCATGATACTGATAGCACCAGACTGGGCCAGGCAGCCACGGTACCCCCTTCTGCTGTTAATGTCAGTGTCCAGACCAATCCTCCTACCCAGGAGGCACAATCTATTAACTTCCCACGAAGGGAAGATCTTGTACCTGAACCTTAGGTCTCTCAGGCTCAAGGCCTGGCTCTTGAGGACTTAAGAGTCTGCAGACTTAAACTTTCTCAAGCTGTTCTGGATATCCTAAAAGGATAAAGAAAACCATCTTACTAAGAAAACCTATAATGCAAAATGGAAAAGGTTTTCCATTTGGTGTGATGCCGAGCATATTTCTCCCTTCCTGGAAGAAATCCCAATGCTGTTAGAATATCTTACTGAGTTACACTCACAAGGTCTGAAACATATATCTCTGAAGGTACATTTGGCATCAATTTCAGCTTTTATTTCTGCAGGGAAAACTGATTCCCTTGCTCCTAATCCCATTTTCAAAAAGTTCTTTAAAGAGCTATGTCACTTGTACCCTCCTATTAAGGAGCCTTTTCCTGTATGGGATCTGAACATTTGCATTGCTTAGCTCATGAAACCTCCATTCGAGCCAATGTCTTCTACACACTTACAGTATATCACATGGAACACTGTGTTTTTGGTAGCAATCACTTCTGCTAGGAGATTACGTGAATTGCAAGCATTATGTGTGGAAAAAGATTATCTTTCCATAATGATATAGTAGTACTTTGAACTAATAGGAGGTTCCTACCTAAGGTGGTTTCTGATTTCCACTTGAATCAGTCCATGACACTACCAGTATTCTTCACAGAACATGCCAGTTGAGGAGAGCGCAGACTCCATAGTATAGATATGAAAAGGACATTGAGTTACTATATGACCCACACCAAGGATCACTGAGGTGATAACAACTTTTCTCACTAATGGGGATGTGGGAAAGGGCACCCCAGCCTCCAAGAGATCAATCTCTCACTGGATAGTACAATGCATTCAGTTTTGTTGCACAAAAAATGGAAAACAGGCCCCAGCAGGCCTCAGGGCCAACTCTACGAAGGGCACAGCTGCTTCTATAGCAGTTTCTAGAGATATCCCTTTGGTGGAGATCTGTAAAGCAGCTACCAGGAGAACAGTACACACCTTTACTAAACATTATTTGCAGTCCAAGAGTGATGCCGGGTTTGGCACAGCAGTTCTGCAGAGCCTCTTTCTTAAATAGGTTCTCTGCCCACCTCCAAAGGTACTGCTTTGAAGTCTGCAGAGAGTTATGAATATAAGAAGAATACATGGGGTTAGAAGAAAAAATTACTCACCTTAGTAATCTTGTTTCTTCCAATGTATTCTTCCAAATTCAAAACTCTCCCTCCCTACCTCCCCTTCCAGAACCAGAGCCTCTGAATGGTCTTCTTACCTGACAGTCCCAAACACAGACACACTTACCTCAATCCTGTGGGGTTTTTATTTTACCTTTCTTTTTCCCAGGTTATTCTGGGATTTTTGAGGTAGGTCTGATACCATAATCATTAGTATCAGTTGCAGTGTGTAGATATAGACTATAGTTGTTTGTATCAAGCAGAGTGTTGCTTGAGTGTTTTAATAGGTTGCCTTGTGGGCTTCCTCGAAATCTGAGACGTTGATAGAATGTTCAGCAGATGAGGGTAGCAGTTTGAATAATTGTCACGTCCCAATGATTCCATCATTAGCATATAGTTCCATTCTCTGGGCAGTTGTACTGAGCAGGCTAACTGCAGAGAGTTATGAATATGGAAGAATACATTGGAAGAAACAACATTACTAAGGTGAGTAATTTTTTCTTACCTACCTACCTACCGTAATTGTTGATATTCCTGGACGAAGTCTTCACCACTCATTCACACTAATGGAAACTACCCTGCAGGCGCTAGGACCCAGCGGGAGCCAAAAATCTTCAGGAGGGCCAGTGCTGGGGTAGTACCACGCAGGCGCGGCTCTGAGAGACCGGCTTGCACAGTATAGGCTACCTTGGTGTTGACCCTCCAACCGCCTCAGTATCTTTTTTACTGAGTAGGTGCAGCATAAACTAACCTAATGAAACTAACCTATTCCGGACTTAAAAAGTCTGTACAACCCATGTAAGAAGGGTCAACTCAACAGAGTCTTTACAGCCCAAACAATGAGGGGATGAAGACCAAAACGGGCTGAGTGAGCTCGGGGAATGGTGGGTGGGCATGAGAATGAGTGGTGGAGACTTCGTCCAAGAAGATCCAAAAATTACGGTAGGTACATACTTTCACATCTTTCTGGACATAAAGTTCCACCACTCATTCACATTAATGGAGAGTACTGAGCTAAAATAATCTCCTAGACCAGCGCCAGAGAGAGGAGCTCACTTAGGTTACAAGTCCATTAAGGACTGTCCTGCCAAAGGACTGATGCTGCCTGGCATGGACATCCAAAGCGTAGTGCTTTACGAAAGTGTGCACAGAGCTCCAAGTGGCCACACTGCAGATGTCCGCAATGGGCACATTTTGGATTTCTGCCAGAGATGCCACAACTGCTCTGGTAGAAAAGCAAAACACAGCTGATCTCTGTGGACAAAACCATTCAAAGGCAAAAGGATTTCCTGCAGCGAACGGCTCCACATAACCTTCCTTTTATTAAGCACTGCATCCAAAACCTTAACTCCACTCTCTTTCAGTTCCTCAAGGACACCAAATCTGCCAAACTCCAGTCTCTCACCCAGCAGATCAACTACCAACATGAGCCCTCGAGTCAGACACAACCTAACAATTTGGTATTTTGTATTCCTCCAGATCTTCCCTTGACACAAGATGAGCAATCACTCCTTAGCAAAGGTCTCTCTTTTGTGCCCACACCCAGATATCTTGATGCACCCCAGGTTCAAGTTGATCTGCAGTGCTTCTATCGTAGAATACGCCTTACAGCTCGTTTTTCTAATGAGACCTCTTCCCACAGATGATGACAGTATCACCGAACAATCAATGATATCAACTCTCAGCGAGTGCATGGACACCCCTCCAGGACGCTTTTGGTTGCTGTTGATTATTTTGTTAACCAGTGCATGGAAAAACACCACTAACTTCAATCTTCATTGCAGGTACAACCATTCCAACCTGACACCTGGTGAGCTTGCAGCCCTCAGAGCTCTGCAATGTAGGAATGACATTGTCATCAAACCAGCTGATAAGGGAGGTGCTGTTGTGGTCTGGCAAAAGGAGCTATACGTCACTGAAGCCACACAGCAACTCTCTGATACCAGGTTTTATTGTTCTCTTCCACAGGACCCCACTGCTGACTATCAGACTGAGGTCACCATCACCTCTGCTATTGAAAACAAAGAACTCCCTGCTTCTGCTAAGAGACTCATAGTCAAGGCCCCTGGAATTCTGCGGTTGCGGAATTTGCCACAGAATTTGCATCATGCCGCAGAATATATATAGTGCCACAGAATTCACTGTTTTTGGTGAATTTTCATATAAATATACTGTTTTTCCATAGTGTCGGGCTTTCTTTCCCACCTTGTTTATCCTGAAGCCCCTCCTCTATGCTCAGCATATGATGTCATCGATGACATCACATCATATTTAGCCAATGACAGGACTGCATTCTGCCAGAGAAATGAATAAATCATGCCACAGAAATCAGAACATGCTGCCGCAGAAGTCAAGGAGCCCTGCCGCAGAAATCAGAAAATTCTGCTGCAGAACAGGGGCCCTGCTCATAGTTCAGCATCCCCAGGCATCCAGGTTTTATCTACTTCCCAAAATCCACAAAACAGTGTCTGCCTGCTCCTGCCCCACATCCCACATCTCTGCATTTTTGGACAGCCTCATGAGACCTCTTGTTGAGTCCCTGCCCTATGTTAAGGACACTAACCATGCTCTCCAGTTATTTGACAGGTTCAGATTCAGTTACTGTCATCAGCTCATCTTTACCATGGACATCAAATATCTTTACACATTGATCCCCCATGATGATGGCCTGACAGCTTTGCAGCATTTCTTGAATAAGCAGGAAGTCCAGCAGCCACCCACAAACACACTAACTCATCTGGCAGAACTGGTTTTTACACTCAATGCTTTTTCTTTTAATAACAGTTTTTTTCAGCAGGTCAGTGGAGTTGCCATGGGTACCAAGACGGATCCCAGCTTTGCTAATCTGTTTGTGGGTTGGGTGGAGGAACGTTTTTTTTCTCTCATTCACAGGGACTATGCCTGAACTCTACAAACACTGTGTGGGGGCCACCTCCTGCTCCAGGGAGACCCTCCAAGTCTTCCTTGACAAGTTTACCACGGCCCATCCTTCCCTTCAATACACTGTTGAAGTATCCTCCTCTACACTGCCTTTTCTGGCTATCCAGCTGTCAGTACAGAACACTGGTCTGAAGACATTAGTTTATTACAAACCCACTGACTCTCACAGTTTCCTCCTCCACAGCTCCTTCCATCCTAAACATGTCAAGAATGGCCTGCCTTATTCACAGTTTCTTAGACTTTGCAGGTTATGCAGTGAAGAGGATGATTTTGCTGAGCAGACCCAAATAATGCATAGTTTTTTTTATCAACAGGGGATACCCTAAAAGCACAGTGGACAGAGCACTCTCCCGGGTCAGTAACATGCCCCGTAACCTTGACCCCCGTAGGAAGGATACTGTCACACAAGAACAACAGTGAATTCCACTAGTGCTTCCTTTCCATCAGAGCACACCTCCTCTTCACAGGATCATCACCAGTAATTTTCCCATTTTGCAAACTGACCCTAACATTGGTGCTTCCTTTACAGAACCACCTATTGCCGCCGGCCACCTAACCTGCGGAATCTCCTGGTTAAAAGCAGCTTACCTACTCCTAACAGTTCCTACCTCCCAGGTACCAAACCTTGCAATAGGACTCGCTGCTACACCTGTAAATTTATTTCCAGTGTGACTGAAATTCGGGGGCCTACAGGTGTTTTTCACATCACCAAGGAGTTCTCATGCACCTCCACTAATGTGGTGTATTGTATTCTTTGCAGGAAGTGTACAACTATTTACATCGGAGAAACTGGTAGGCGTCTTGCTGACCGTTTCAGGGAACATTACAGAGCAGTCAGGAATGGTGAAACTGCTAAACCCATTGTATCCCACTTTATCTCCAGGGACCACAATGTCAATGACCTTTCTGTTTGTGTCCTTCAGCAGGGCTTCTGGGATCCTGACCATAGAAAAAACATGAGCCAAGCTGATCATCCACCTTGGCTCCCAGCAGCTCTCTGGTTTAAATGATAGGCTTATTTTCCACTAACATCTTTCAGCCATCCCTTTTTTTCCCTATAGTCTATTTGTTGTTGTACTCATTTAATTTATTTTTCATTTTCACCGCAAGTCTCCATTTCTGTCTCCTTCCCACACATTTGTCACCTTTCAGCCTTCTTACTAGGCCCTGTTAATTAGTCTCCACCTGGGAACTTCCCTAGCTCTTTCACTCCTATTATGCTTTATCTTTCCCATCATCACCTTTTTGTTTCACAGATTCTCTTATTCTTACCATTTATCACTTCTTCTCCCTGAGCCTCCCCTTTCTTCTTTCCCCACATATATATCTCTCTCTCATTTTACCTCCCCATTACACTTAGTTTTTTTTTTTGTCTTTTAGATATTTCCTGAAGAAGACCTAAGGTCGAAACGTAGATTTTTAACTCTATTTTCAGCATGCATTTAATATAACCATTTTGTTTTGCTTTTAGACCACATGCTGACTCAGCGCCTTGTTTTTGCTCTGGTAGAATGTGCATATACTCTGCCTTCCAACTTAACCTGTGCCATGGAGTAGCACTGGCAAAGGCATGCCACTAGCCATGCTGAAATGCATCTGATAGCAACAGGCCGACCCAGCTGGGCAATGCTGAAGGAGACAGAGAGTTGTTTAGATGTGCGTATTTCTTTAGTTCTGTCTAAATAGAACCACAATGCTCTCTTCACATCCACAGAATGCAGGGTATGCTCCCCCTCATTCAGGAAGTTCGTGAAGTAGGTTGAAAGGATCAAGGGCTGATTCAGATGTAATTCTGAGACAACCTTGGGGAGACACTTAGGGAGGGTCCTAAGAACCACCTTGTCTTTGTGAGATACAGTATATGGAGGGTCTGTGACCAAAGCATGTATTTCAGACACTCTGTGAGCAGCGGTGATGGCTACAAGGAAGGCGGCTTCCAAGTCAGAAACTTTAGCTCACAAGTAGCTAGGGGCTCGAAAGGTTTACGGGTGAGCATGTCTAGCACAAGGTTAATGTCCCAGGCAGCTACCCGTTGTCTGACCGGTGGCCTAGTATGCAGAATGCCCTTAAGAAACCTCTTGACCACAGGTAGCTGAGCCAGAGACACAGAATGTACAGGTTCATGGTACGCTGAGATTGCGCAAAGGTGAACCTTCACGGTTGAGTATTGCAGGCCTGTGTTCGACAGATCTAGAAGATACTCTAGGACCTTATCTGGTGGTCAGGAAAAATAATTCTAGGAGGATTTTGCGCACCAGATGGAGAACCGCTTACACTTAGCCATGTAAGTTTTTCAAGTAGCTGGCTTGCGAGCAGCCAACAGGATATCGGAGACCCTACATGAAACATTAAACCTGTTCACCTCCATCTCTTCAGGAGCCAGGCATGGAGGTGAAGGGACTTCAGATTGGGATGGACCAAAGGGCCCTGGGTCAGCAGGTTCATTTGAAGTGGAAGCTGTCTCGGAGAAGTTTCCAATAATCTGTTGGGTTAATGGAAACCAGATCTGACGGGGCCAGAATGGGGCGATGAGGATCATTCTGCCCCCCTGCGCCTTCAGTTTGAGTGGCACCCTCTGAACTAGGCAAAGAGGAGGAAATGCATACAGAAAGCGTCTTGTCCACCGCAGTCTAAATGCATCCTGACAAAAAATGCCAGGTCCTCGATTTCTGGAGCAGAAGAGAGACAGTTTTGCGTTGAGTGGGGACGCAAAAAGGTCTAGGTCTGGAGTTCCCCATTCTTCGAATAGTGATTGCACGACGTTTGTGTCGAGAGACCACTCATGATGGTCTGTCTCTGTTCTGCTGAGATGATCTGCCAGATCATTCTGCGCTCCCAGCAGGAAGACCGCCCGGATCAGTGCTTTGTGCTCCAGACACCATTCCCACACTGTCATCGCTTCCCTGCATAAGTGGTAAGAGTGTGCTCCGCCCTGCTTGTTGTACATCACTGCTTTGTTGTCTGTTTGAAGGAGAATGATCTTGTGACACAGTATGTCCTTCAAGGCTTGGACTGCATACAGGACGGTTCTCATTTCTAGAACATTTATGTGGAGCTGAGACTCGTCCTGACCCTATCGACCCTGGGTGTGGAGATCCTGGCAGTGAGCACCCCGTAGGGACGCGTCCGAGGTGATGGAGATCTGGGATTCTAGAGGGGCGAAGGGATAATCTTCCAGACGGTTGTCCTCCTGAGACCACCAGGCGAGTGACCATTTCAGAGGTCCACCACCTTGATGTAGAAGGACTGCGGGTGCATGGTCAGTGACCACTGAGTGCTGAGCATCCACTGAGTAGTCCTCATGTGAAGACGAGCCAGAGGCACAGTGAACACTGAGGATGCCATGAGACCCAGCATCTGCTGCATTGAGAGAGCTCAAACCGAGTCATTCTCTCTGATGAAGTGGGCCATCTGAAGGATGTCATTCCTTCTGTCCTCCAGAAGGAAGGCTTTTGCACTGGAGGTATCTAGAAGGGCTCCTATGAAGAGGAGCAATTGGGAGGGCTGTAGTTGTAACTTTCTCAAATTTAGCAGGACTCCCATGGACGCGAGGAATTTTGAAGCTATAGCCACGGCTTCCTGAGTCTCATTTCTGGAGGGACTTGCTAGAAGCCAATCGTCTAGATATGGGAACACCTGAAGTCTGAGCTTCCTGAGAAGTGCTGCAAGAACTGCAAAGCACTTTGTAAAGACTCGAGGCACCGAGGACAGCCCAAAGGGCAGGACTCTGAACTAGTAGTGTTGACCCAATGCCACAAATCTGAGGTATTTGTGGTAGTTCGGGTGTATGGGAACATGCTGATAGGCGTCCTGCATGTCCAGGGAGGCCGGCCAATTGTTTTGATGAATCAGGTAAAAGTGTACCGAGTGATATCATCTTGAACTTTTCCTTGTAAAGGAATTTAACTTCCTGAGATCGAGAATAGGGAGCATGCCGCCTGTTTTCTTTGGAACTAGGAAGTAATGGGAGTAGAAACCTGTGTTCTGCTGATCCAGCAGGACTATCTCTACTGCCCTGTTGTTTAGAAGGCCTTGAATCTTGGAAGCAAGAAGGTCTGACAAAGAGAGACAGCTTGGGCTGTCGTTTGGGTGGGTGATCTGGAGGGGCTTCTGAAAGATTTAGAAAGTACCCCTCACAGATTATCCAGAGTACCCACTTGTCTGATGTGATTAGACTTCCATTGGTCATAAAACTGAGTCAGATGCTCTCCTACTGCCAAAGAAGAGTCCCCCTCGGACAACTGAGGTGGGACTTGGGCCAGAATCTCAGAGGGTGGCACTAGGCGCTTTGGGGCCCTGTGCCTTCTGCTGTGTTTTCTTCTGTGGCTGAGGGGTTTGCTTTCTGTTGAAGCTCCCTCTGCCTTTAACACGAAAGGACTGACAGTTATGAAACTGACGCTGGTTCCTGCCCCTTTGAGGGGCTGCGGATGGCGGTCTGGTCGTTTTGCTAGCCATTCTAGTTTTCTGTGTGGCCTCTAGCGCCTGCTCGACCTGAGGACCAAACAGGTACATACCATCAAAAGGCAAAACCATAACTCTCTGCTGGGCATCCTTTGTGAATCCCGATGTGCACAACCAAGAGTGACGTCAGGTGCATATACTGGCTGCTGCTGCTCTGGAGGCAGTGTCAAAGTTATCCATAGCAGCTTTAAGCTGCTTGTTATTGGACTGAAGAGGCTCTGTGTTAAGTTTTGAATCTGCGAGAGCTTCTATCGTGGCCTTGAGCAAATGCCAGAGTGTATACTCATACTGAGAGAAGTAGCCCTGGTAGCTAGCAATGCGTATGCCCAGGCAGAAAGCAGCAAAGACTCACTTTCCCAAAGTGTTGATTTTGAGAGATTCCTTGTTTATCGGACGTGCCATAGATTCTTGTGGAAGCATGGCTTTGTCATTCTCTGCCAGGACCACTATGGTATCAGCACAGGCTTGCGAGGCCAGAATGGGTCGATCCTTGGGAGGGGCATATTTCCTGTCTATGGACTTAGCCACAGAGGGAATAAGCACCAGATTATCCCACACCATTTGTGAGCGGGTCTCAAAAGAGGGTTACACGGGGGGGGGGGGGAGTCAATTTCACAAGATTATCCGGAACGTGCAGGTACATCAGATGCAGCAATTTCCCAGGATTGATCTCTGAAGTCTGGAGCGAGAGGGAGAGAGAGTGGTATTTACATTTCTAAGCAGAGACTTAAAGATCCTCGATCAAAGGCTCTGCTGTAAAAGAAGTGTTATTCATCACATCCAAGGAGGAATCATCATCGAAGTTATCCTCTAATCAAATATCAGGCTCAATATCATCTCCTGCTAATCCCAAAGGGACTGTATAGCTAGGAAAGGGATGAAAAGTAGTAGGAGGAGCACCACGAATCGGAGTCGAAAACCCCGGTGTCGCATATGGCACCGCAGGCACTCCTGGCGTTGGAACAAAAGGCGTCAGCGCCAAACACAGGCAGTGCTGGCATAGCACCGGAGGAGCCAGTGGACCGAAACAGAAGTTCTCAACTCCCAACTCGCTGAGGAAAGTTGAAGAAATTCAGCAGGAGATAAAGGCACCAGTGTAGACACCTGCGCTACAGCTGTATGAGGGGAAAAAAACACTAGAGTGCGGCGTCGACGGCACTGAAGAAGGTGCCGCATTACTAGGAAGCCCCAACTGCCCTGCCCGCAGGTTTGAAAACGAAAGGCCCGGGCCCGTGACTGACTCTGGCCAGCTCGGGCAGATGGGACAACTGCCGAACCCATTGCTCCATAAGAGTGGCCCAATGGTGAAACTGCTCATTGGAGGACCCCCCAGAGGGTGGGGAGGGACTCCTGCAGTCAGGGATGCCAGTCACCAGAAACAGAAGCCGGAGAAGACCCCCCGGAAGGGATGGAGCTGGGCCCCTGTCGCCAGAAAACGAGGACTGACGTGCAGACGTACCAGAGGGCGACCTCGAGTGGTGCCATTTCTTTTTCGACCAGGAGGCCGAAGAACCCGTGGCTGAGCGGTGCCGAGTCCTCGACAAGGATCGAGAACAGGACCACTTCTTTTTGTGCTTTCAGGAAGACTGCCCACCCACCTCGAGCACTGGACTGCCTGTAGTCAGACCCACCTCCGTAGAGGGCGGCAGACCAGAGCCAGCCTTGCTTACAACACAGCTTCCATGCGAAGTCTCCCTACCGTTACCTGCCCGTTCAAGGTCGACTCCGAAGGAGGGCTGAAGACTTCTTCTTTTTTTAATACTTCATTTTTATTGAGTCATTTTCTCTTTTTTTTCCAGATACAGAAAGAATACATTCTATTTATCAACACTGTAGTGTCAATACAGAGAGGTTTGCACATTACAATTGCAGTTATCACCAACTGATATCAAAAGTAATACCTAACTTATTATATCATGCACAGCAGAAATCAATATTTGTCTGGCTGAATCAGATATCTTAAATAGATTAAAATTCTAATGTTTGTAAATTGGATTCTAATAAACCCCTTAGTAAACAGATATAAAACTGTATAAAAAACTGTAACATACCAATAAATGGAGAATTAAAAGAAAAATAAAAACATAATAAAAACTGTGTCAGCTTTTTCTTTTACTATTTAAAAGAGATGTATTTTCGACTCAGAGGAGAGCCAAGTCCAAGTCAGTAAGGCACAGAGAGGATGTATCTTATTTAAGTTTATTCAATCTCTTCAGGGTCTAGGGGAGGGACGCTTTCCTAAGTTTTGGGGCTAACTCTCAGGTCCCATCTGGTCCACAGATTCTGGTAGGTTGCAGACCTATTTTGTAAATTATGAGTTAATTGCTCATAATTTTGGATATAGTTTATTATACTAAGCCAATCTTCTACAGTGGGAGAATTTGGTTGTAGCCATTTTTTTCGTTATAGCCTTATAGGCCGCCACCAGAAGGATAGACCACAGATATTGGGGGTCCTTTCCTTTTAGATCGCTAGGGGGTAAACCCAATAGAAGGTTCTCTGGACTGAATTGGTCCCGTAGGTTGAGTACATCTGTAACTTGCTGACAGATTGAATGCCAGACGGCCTGAATTTTCGGGCACAATAGAAAAATGAGGGCGTGAGAAGCTTCAGTGGTGCCACATAATCTCCAACAATCAGATGTAGTTCCTGGATTACGCCTGGCAAGGAATGTAGGCACTAGAAAGTATCTGGTACGGACCTTTCAGACATATTTCTGCCACCCTGGGGAGAGTGTTGTGGACCAGGTCATATGCCATATTTTAGGCCAAATTGTCCGAAGAAGGGGGGAACCCAAGTCCTGCTTCCATCAAATTTTTAAAGCATCTGAAACATGGGCTTGTTGTAAAAGTAAAAATGTACACAATTTGGAAATAGCATGGTCACTTTCAGTAGAAGTCCATATCTGGATAAAGAGGGAGCTATCATCAAAGCTTTGGCCTTTAGAGGTTTGTACTCTAAATTGAGAGTTTATGAAATCCCTGATTTGGAGATAATAGATGAAATCATTTGAGTTCCATGAAAATTTGGTTTGAGCTTCTGTAAAGGATATAACAACATTTTGACTAATTAATTGCCAGGGGCCCCACAGGCCTCGGGTCATTTGAATAGTATACCAAGTAGATATACCAGCAGGAGGGAAATCTGGATTTGTAACAAGCCATGCATATTTCCAATTATGGGCAGTGTTTCTTCTTTGGGAATAGCCTCTCTTTCAGCCCTCTAGGATTGGGATAGAACTGTCTGGTAATACTGTTAGCTGTTTTTTCAATTGGGGGGCGGAGAATAGGGCTGCTGCAGGGGAAAGTGCTTGGGATCTTAAGAGGTCCATCTGCTTCCAGAGTGTGGTGTAGGACAGGTTCCCCCCCAGAGGAGGGCAAGCCTCATCTGAGAGGAATTCTGTAGTATTGCAAGTTTGGGAGCACTCCCCCATTTATTGGGTTGCATTAGGAGATGGGAATTAAGCCTCGGTTTCCTGCCTTGCCATAAAAAGCGTGAAAGGGCACATTGCCACTGAGAAAGGGACTTGAAGGGAACCACATATGGGAGACATTGAAATAAATATAGGAGCCTTGGAAGGGCATTCATTTTAATAGCTGGATTTCTGGCACAAAAGGACAGAGGGAGAATAGTCCATCTTTGTATTTCTATTTTAAGGTTCTTCATTAGGGGAGAGTAATTTAGGTTGAAAAGGAGCTTCAAAGTTGGTAGGAATTTTGATACCTATATATTTTAAATCCGTTAGGTCCCATTTAAACTCATATTTGTCTCTAATCTGTGGTGGGGGCGTAGTTGTGGGCTAGTACTTCAGTTTTGGTGGTATTTAATGAGTACCCTGTTAAGTTGGAAAATTGCCTGAGTTTTTGAAACAGGTGGGGAACAGAGATGTCTGGGTTGGAAAGGTAGACCAAGACATAATCTGCAAACAAAGCTAACTTATGCTCTGTACTGCCAAACTGTATTCATGGGAGGTTTTTATCTTGTCTAATGAATTGGGCTAGGAGTTCAATGTAAAGGGCAAATAATAAGGGTGAGATTGGGTATCCCTGCCTGGTTCCTCTATGAAGTGGGAATTTTTGAGATATATGGCTGTTAGATTGAATGTATCCTTGTGGGTTGTGGCAGAATTTGGATTTAAGATTTATAAATTGGTCAGGGAATCAGAAGGAAACTAATACTTCTCTTAAGAAGAGCCATGAAACCATATCAAATGCTTTTTCAGCATCTTGGCTGAGCAGAAGGGAGGGAATTTTTTGTTTGGTTATATGTTCAATAAGATATATACTACGTCTAATATTATCTTGTGCTTGACGTCCTTGAATAAAGCCACTTTGGTCCTGGTGAATGACAGTTGGGGCTATAGGGTTAAGTCTACGGAATGTATTGCAGCCATAATTTTATAGTCAGTATTGAGGACTGAAATAGGGTGGTAGGAACCAGGCAGGAAGGGATCTTTACCAGGTTTGGGAATTATAGAGATTATTGCATAATGTCAGCATGGGGGGGATAGGGGCTTTAGGGGAGGACACCTTAGAAAAGAGTCTATGAAGTATAGGGGAGAGTTCTTGTTTGAAGGTTTTGTAAAATTCCTCTGGAAGGCCGTAGTTTCCGGGGCATTTATTTGTTTTGGGATTTCCTATTTCTGTGGTTATCTCCTGGGTAGTTATTGGGGCCACTAAAGTTTCTGCCAAGGTTTTTGGGAGTGTTGGGAGGTTAAGGGAGCCTAGAAAGTCTTTAATATGGGATACCGGGGGGTGTTGGGGTGCTGCATAAAGCTGGGAGTAGTACTTAACAAAGATATCCGAGATCTGGGATATTAAGTGTTGTAGAGGGCTCTTATGGGAGATTCTAAGGTCTGTTATTTGGGCTTTAGCCTGCTGGACTCTCAAACGCCCAGCCAACAATTTCAGGGTCCAGGGGTCTCTTTTGTAATATCTTTGCCTCAGAAATAAAAGCTTCTGTTCCACGTAATAATCTAAGAGATTGTTACGTTCCTGTTTCAAGGTTTTTAGTTTTTTTAGAAAGTTCAGAAGAGGGCCTTGCTTTTTGTTGTTCTTCCAGGGTTTGTATTTGTATTAATAATTCAGATCTCTTTTTCTCTCTCATTTTCTTTTTTTAGCTGCAATTTCAATGAACTTACCCCTACATATGGCTTTGAGTGTACTGTATCTCAGACTAGTGTCATTATCCAGTAGGGCTTGCTTTATCAGATCTTGTATTTCCTGTATAGTCTCTTTATCTCTGAGTAGAGATATATTTAGTCTCCAAACCGTGCTTTTCTGGAAATGACTGGTTTTAATTTTGACAAATATAGGAGCATGATCTGATAAAACAAAGTCACCAGTCCAGGACTTTTGAGCAATCTACATGCGTTCTTCGGACATTAAGAAATAGTCAATGGCAGAGTAACTTTGATGGGCTTATGAGAAGAAAGTGCAGTGTTTACTTGTGCCATTGAGATACTTCCATGTGTCTGCGAAGTCAAGCTCCTTCAACAACTTGGACAAATCTCTGGTCCTCTTTTCCCGTTTGTGTCGGGCAGTTCCCTGTTCAAATGCTAAGCTAAGGTTTAGGTTAAAGTCTCCTCCACAAATTAATGGTCCCTCCGTCCACTGTGCTAGCATAAGAAAAAAGGATCTATAACTGGGGAAATCTGTATGGGGGGGATACACAGAGGCTAAGGTAATACAGTAGGTTTCCCATTGAGTTTACCTTTCACATGGGCATATCGCCCTTCTTTGTCAATTTGTCTGTACAAACAAATGGGGTCTTTGGTAGAATCATAATAGTTGTGCCCCTTCTTCTGCCTCCTTTATAAGAGGCGGCATATATCTGACCGAATCCTAAGTGCTCAAATTTTCGGTGCTCTTCATTGGAAGGGTGGCTCTCCTGGAGCATGACAAAATCTGCTTCGGAGTGTTTCAAAGAGGACAGAATCTTCGCGCGCTTAATTGGACTCGAAAGTCCATGTACATTATAGGTACAAAGTGTATAAGCCATCATAATCTATATAATACAAGTTACTGTTGTATACCTCCCAGGTCTGTGCATCTAGTTGCGTTTCACATCTGAGGTAATCTTGATTAACATCTCTGCTTACACTGCCAGAAAGGATTTGCAACATCCCACAGTCATCGCAATTTGGTTTAGCTGACAAAAAAAAACTAGAACAAGAAAGTGTCAGCTGGGCACATAACATATCTACATAGATGCACTTCCAAGGTAGGAGGTCTACTATGTGAAGTGACCTCTGCACCCACCTTATCGAAAGTATAGGCGGGTAGAAGAGAGAGGTATTCCTCCTGAGCAGGAGGATCTCTTCTTGGGTCAGAGTGAAGTTAGGCCCAAATATTTATTGCTGGCATAATGGGGATGTGGCCAGCGAGCTGATCTGCGTAAAAGTAAAGTTTAACTATGTGCTTTTCTTTTGAGGGGAATAGGTTTTGTAAAGGGGAGGAGAAATTTAACAGAATTCTTGGAGGGAAAGACCCTCTGATTCCGTATGTGCCCATATTTGGCACCTTTATTCCCCAAGTTTTGGTTTAGAGGGGGTGAGCATACAAAGAGGAGTAGCAATGCTCTCCCACCTCGACCATGAGTCTGGTCGCTCTCGCCACCCCCCCCCCACCAATATAAAGAAAATAGCCTGCAGCCCCTAGTAAAGACGTTTAGGCCAAATGGAAATAAATATCGAAGACTTCTCCCTGTTTTAAAATAGAAACAAAAATAGTCATTCCTTCATTAATCAAACATAAAATTGTACTTGCTGAAAAGTGTTCTGGTTGCTCCGCCTATTCAAATATCTGATGGTGCTTTGATAGTAAGTCCAGGAAATAGGTTTGCATAGGGGAGTCAAGGGTGCAGCTTCTTGCTGCGTCAGGTTCAATTCAGGGAGAATTCGTGTGGCCTACGAGTGGTTGCATTCCTCAGGGCGGCTGTAGCTCAACTGACAAGGCCTGAAAAAAGAGCGAGCTTAGTCAGCTGGGGAAGGGCGAGACACTGAGCCGAACAGTCAATTTTCTCGTGGGCCGGAGTCTGGGGCACTGAGCGAAGTAGGATCAGAAGGAAGTATTACCAACACGGAGCCATTCTACCCTCCATCTGCTGTAAGTCCTGTTCAGAGACTCCGAGGAGCTTTTTAAGTAGGTCTTGAAAGTACTTAATGTTTTCAGAGCAGGTATTCAGTGCTGGTGGTCGGTTTTTCTTGGCGGGGGCCAGTTGCCACTCTTGGTCCTGCTCTCTACATTTTTGACTTGGGGGTCTAGGGAGCTCTGGGCCTTCCAGGCCTCTCTTCAAAGCCGCTTCCCTGGCCACCTGAGGCGTATTGTAGATCTCAGGGCCTTCCTTCCAGAAAACCCTTATCCTAGCTGGAAACGGCATTTAAATGCGTAGTGTCTGTGAGCGAAAGACCTTGATCAGAGGGAGTACTCTTGTCATTGCTTTTGTATATCTGGTGGATAGTTGTGGTCAAAGAAGAGACACGAGTTCAGGTATTTTACGTCCCTTTGCTGCCATGCTCTCTTAAGGACATCCTCCTTTGTTCAAAAACTGTGGAATTTAATTATTATCGAACATGGTCTTGAGGTCTGGTCTTTTGGTTTAGGGATGAGGGCCCAGTGTGCTCTCTCTATTTTTAATTTATAACCCTGAGGCAGGTTGAGGACATCCTTCAGCAGATCAGATAGGAATTCTGCCATATCTCCCTCTTCTGCACCTTCATGCAGCCCATAAATCCTGAGGTTTTCCCTCTGCGATCTACTTTCAAGATCGAGACATTTTCGTTCTGTGGCTATGGCGTGCATACAGAGAGCGGACACCATTCTCCCCAGGTGCTGGAGGCCATCCTCGGTATTAGAAATCATTCTTCGGCTTCTTGTATGCGATTCTCCACCTGGGTGAGCGTCTGATTTAATTGTTTAAATTCCGTTTTGTTCTCTGCTTGCATATCTTTGAGCTCTTTCATTAGAGAGTCAATCGTGTTCAGGAGAGGTGATCTCTCGCCTCATCTGTATCATAGGCCTGACTTGTATTTTGCTGGCAGGAGACAATGGGGCCTTGTGTCGGGGAAGCATGTCTAGAGTCAGGATTCTCCTTCTCTCCTCTCATTTGCTGAGATTGGTTTCGTGTCCCTCTATCTTTCTGTAACCCTCCTGTCGCCATTTGGCATGAAATATGTTAAAATTATAGTAATTTTGGAGGATTTGGTTGTAGATCAGCTCGGAGCGTTCCGTTTAGCTGCTGGTCAGAGCCGTGCCGGAACCGGAAGTCTCAGCTGAAGACTTCTTCTGACGAAAAATTTACTTACTGAAATTTATTTATGTATTTTTCTTTTAACTAATAAAACAAATCAAAACTGAAGAGACTACAGCTGCTTTCGTATAGACGTGAAGTTTTGACTCCCGGTGGGTGAGCAACGTTGTCAGTGAAGTGCACTCGACGGCGGGAAAAAAGGAACTGAGGCGGTTGGAGAGTCTATGTTGAAGTAGCCTATATGGCACAAGCCGGTCTTGCGGTGCTGCATATGCACGGTCCTAGCTCGGCACCGGCCCTCCTGGCATAGTTCCCATTAGTGTGAATGAATTGTGGAGACTTTATATCCAGGAAGATCTTGCTTGAAGGTAGTCTTCCCTCACAGGATCCTTCCTTGATGGTGGTAAAAACAGAACTGAGGACTGGGAGGAGTCTGTGTTGGTTACTGGCCAACCCTCGAGCGCCACGTAGAACACTGCCCTCGTGGGTGGTGCTGTCTCGTTGTCGGCTCCTCCAGCTCAGAAAAAATTTAAAGAGGCAGTGCTCTTATATTTCCCGAGCAGGGTTTTGACCTCCGGTAGGACCCATTTAGTAATGAATGGTGAAGATTAATTTGGGGAAGATCAGTCTTGGTACAAATCTGCCACTTTGATGTTTTTTTTCTGCTGGACTGGGTTAGGTATGCACTCTAAGCTATACTCTTTAATGTTATATTCCTTACTTTGCATAAACACCCCCTTGCTCAAGTGACTATTACAGTGACTATAATAGATGGGGTTGGTGAAGGTATTTACTTTAAAATGGCACCAATCCCAAGGTTCGGTAACAGACCCGGGAGTCAGAGGGCTGGCCAGGGTGAGGAGGATTGAGCACCAATGGGATTGCTCTCCTTCTCTGGGGGAGGTTGGACGAGCATCTGGTGCGAGACTGACCTATGGCGGAAGCCAGGGGTAGCAACTGCTAAAGCCTACACTGTGGGGAGGCGTGCCAGACGTTGATGCTTTGGCACTGCCACATCACTGCACACCATGCCTCTCATTGGGGCTATTAGCATAGCAAAGATGCCAGCCCCCATGAATGACACCCCACTCCACCACTGTGGCACCTAGCTGGCAACAGAGTGTTATGTTCCATTTGGGGGGCTCGACCCCAGGGCCCCATTCTGGGGGCAAGCTAGGGAGGCATCCTTGGAAAAGGGGTAACACCTGGTTCAGTCTTCCACTGGGGTAGTGTCCGCTCGGTGGCCCCACCCTGGGGGGCAAGCCCAGGAGGATCACCACTTGGGGTAAGTCCTGGGGGTCGGGTGTGGCCAAGGGTTCAAGGGCTGGGCTCATTCTGTGCACATGCAGTGTCAGTGGCTCAGTAGGTAGCACACTCGCCTCTGAGGCCGGGAGATCAGAGGGCTGTGGGTTCAGTTCCCACGTCTGGCACTTGGGTTAATATCCCAGTACTAACACTGTAGTGCAGCATGAAAGGGGTGCTGCACTTCTGAGGTGCCATCTTTCGGATGAGACGTTAAACCGAGGTCCCATTTGCCTGGATAGGTGGCAGTTCAGGTGGATGTTAAAGATCTCATGGCACTTATCGAAAAGAGTAGGGGAATTTCACCGGTGTCCTGACCAAATTTCCCTCATTCACTAAAAATACCACCAACAGCTTAATCTGGTTCAAGGTCAGTTGGCATTCATCTGTATCCCCCTCCCCCGGGTTGTGCATGAAAATAGGCAGGATCTGTCTAGTACACTTACACAGTCAACAAAAACTAAATAAATAAAAAAATAAAAATTTCGGGGGTCCGGAGGAAAAAGTAAATAAATAATTAAAATGGCATTGATCGCGATGCGTCTAATTTGTGCAGTGTGTAGAGTAGTACAAATTTTGTGTTGGTAGGATAGTTTCCTTTGGGATTTATGAACACTACTGAAACTGAGACCTCATGACTAATCCTCCTTGTTGCCTATTTTTATGTCAAAGCCTGGCCACCACACTAATAACGTGAGTTTAACCAGTTCATCTCTGCAGACATGTTTGCACTAAATATGGTTGCTGTTTAAATGTTTTAAATGTATTATGCTTACAACATAAATACTTGTGTTGATCAAAAACCCTTTCAATGCCTAATTTACCCTGTGCCTTGTAACTATGGGAATAATAGCTGCTAGAGCCTTGTCTAGATTCTGTATGATCTACCCATTTACAGTTTTTATTCTTCCACAGGTCTTAGCAGGGCTAGCCTTCTGAACTTTGTGGATAAGCTCGTCTTCAGGCAAGCTTTATGGACTAATAGAAGTACCCTGTATGAGGCATCAATGTTTAATGGCCTGAATTTATACTGATGCTAACAAATGTCTACTTAGCATTCTTGTGTTTGAACGTGACTGTATGGTCAGTAGCTTGTTCATGATAAAATGAATAAACATAAAATGAAAAAAAGGTATTATGTCTGTTTAACAGTTATCAGAGCCTTAGTGTTAAAAGTTGCTCGAAATGGTGCATAGTTTAATACCAGTCCTGGGTCAAAAAAGCAAGCTGCAGGAACAGAGGTGGTTTCGTCCTACCGCAGGGCCCCACTCTCTCCCCATCGCCAAAGCCACCAGCCACATTAGGAAGCCCTGACCTGGCCTGACAGGCTGTGACCAAGAGATCAACACCCCCTCAATGATCAGCCAATCAGGACTGCAATACTGAAAGGCGCCAGTTTTTTAACTTCAGCACCATTCTAACTGCCTGTTTAAAAGCATGGTCGTGTGCTTTTAGATATACACAGCTGCCGCAAGCTGCTGGAAGAGAGGCAGCTTCATCCTACTGCATGGACCCCCCTCTCTAACCATTGCCAAAGCCACCAGCCTGCACTAGGAAGCCTTGATCCAGCCCAACCGGCTGTGACCAAGACATCGACAGCCCCCCTCCAATGATCAGCCAGTCGGGACAGTGATACTGAAAGGTGCCAGTTTTTAAACTTCAGCACAGCCTGGCTGCCTGTTTAAAAGCGCAGCCATGCGCTTTTAGATACACATATCTGCTGAAAGCAGCTGGAAGAGAGGCAGCATCATCCTACCTCGAGGACCCCCTTCCTCCCCATTGCCACCAGCCATACTAGGAAGCCCTGACTGGCTGTGACCAAGAGCTCAATGTCCCCGCCCACCACTGATCAGTCAGTCGGGACTGCAGTACTGAAAGGCACTAGTTTCTGAACTTCAACACTGACCTGGCTGCCTGTTTAGAATTGCGGCTGTGTGCTTTCAGATGTACACATCTTCTGGAAGCTGCAAGAAGAGAGACTGCTTCATCCTACCTCCGGGAGCCCCTCTCTCCCCATTGCCAAAACCACCAGCCGCACTAGGAAGCTCTGACCCGGCCTGACCTGTCGTGACTGAGAGACTGACGCCCCCCACTGATCAGCTTATCGGGACTCTGCACCTCCCCTCATATAGATAACAGCCCTAGCGGTCCTCTGCACTTGCAATCTGGAGCGCTAAGGGCCACAGTGCCAAAGGTGTCTACTGTTGGTGTCAGCTGTTGGAGTCGGCCAGCCGCCCTGCCTTATTCAGTATACCCTCCACCTCCAGACATGGACTTCATTCCTCAATCGACCTTGGACATTTGTTAGTACAACTGATGTAAATGTCTCCATTGCTTTTATGTTGTCTTATGCCCAGGATGTAAACAAAGCATACTGCATAGGCTACTACATTGTTCTGCTAACTGTTTGGCGCTGCTGGGGAGAAATTACTTGCGCTACGTGATGCTGTGATGTGTAACTACCCCTCCGAGGCTATACAGTTTAGGTTTACTTTCCCCCAACATAACTGATATAGTTAATATAGTTCACTACCTGAAACAACATATTTGCCTGCAATATAGCTAATATGGCGTAGGGAGAAAATATCTAGGTACAGTTACCTTACCCAGAAAGCATAACTTTAGTAATTTTTCACTGTTAGTTTTTGACAAATTAGGTGTTTTTTCATTATCTGGGGAAGCTTGGTATCTCATTAAGGTTTTTGTCTTCCTTTATTTTATTTATTATAGAGATCAGAATTACAACCCTTTGAGTCTCATTTACAAAGGTTCCACGTCCAGGTTAGAATAAAACACAGTGGTATAACAAACATACTAACAATGGTAGGGCTTAGTAAACAGTAGTAGTGCACAGGCAACAGAGCAGAGAATACTGTGAAAACACAACATGCTGGTTACAGAGGAGTAGTTGCAATGGGCAAGTTGCCCTGAGTCAAAAAAATAATAATTGGTGGTTACAGAGGAGAAATTACGAAGGGCAATTTGCCCTGAGTCGAAAGAAATAAGTAGTGGTACAGTTAACAGGCAATGACAACCGAGACACCGAGTAATTATTTATTTATTTATTTTTTACTTTCTGTTTATCCCTCCTTACTACCCTCGATGTCCACTCCTTTGGGCCACTCATGCACTCCAGCCCCCGAACCCAGGATCTGCCCCTAGAGTGACTCTTCCTCCTTCTCTCCTGCACAGCGGGGTCTGTCCTGAAATTGGTGGCCTGGGTGACTTCGGAACGGTTGTCATCTAGGACCACCGAGGGTTTTTTTCTGTTTTCTGTGGTCCCTTTTTCCCAGCCCCCTGAGAAGCCAGCGCAAGGACGTACGTCCAGAGAGGCGACATGCTGACGCATGTCTCTCTCAAGCGCCTAACAGTGTCTCCCCTCCCCAACTCCATGAAACAGAGCAGCCAACCCCTCGAGAGCCCGTGTTCCCACCAACTCTCAGGACGTCGGGTGCATATTGCACCCCTAGTATCCCACCCCAGAGAGAGGAGAGCATCAGTTGGGACGCTCAATCCTGCTTCTCCCAGCCGATCCCCGCCGTCCCAAGTCCGTTCCTGAACCCGGGTCGCCAGCGTAGTGTGAGGTGCGGTGTCCAGCGCCTCAACCCTCAGTGCCACCGGGCCGGGGCACTGAGTAACTTTGATGGACATATTGAATCAAAGGAGGAGGGTGGTTGATCAGATGCAGTCATAGTTACTGGAGGAAACGATCACTTCTCTGAGTGGAGACTTGAAATGGCTGATCCTCAGCAATGTTGTAGTTTCAGAGGGTAGCTCATTTAACCAAAGGGGTGCTCTATGGTAGAAAGCGCGTTGACCCAGTGAGGTCCTACACCAGGGGACTGTGAATAAGGCTTGAGATGAGAGACGGGTGGTCCGGGGCAGGTTGGAGAAGGGTACGAAGGCCAGGTGAGGCAAGCTTGAGAAGGATTTTTTTTCGCGAGAAGGCAGGCGTGGTATTGAAGTCTCCCTTTGAAATCTAGCCAGTCAGCGGTCTGGCAGAGGTCACATGTATGTGTCATTCTGTCGCACCCGGTCATCAGATGGCAGGCTCTGTTAAGGGCAATCTTGACCCTGCTATTAACTGAGTTCTTAGCGGTGCCATAGAGGGCAATACCGTAATCTATAAGGGAGAGCACCGAGGAAGAGACCGCCAGGCAGAGTGCTTCAGGGGTGAGGCACCTCTAATGTCTAAACAGAAGGACAATTCTGGTGTTAATGGCTGAACAGAGGGTGTGAATGTCATTACTACAAGTGAGCGTGGGATCAAGTGTTATACCTAGGTACTTAAAAGAGGAAACTTGCTCTAGGACAGTGTCAGGGGAGTTTAGGATAGTTGGGGGTGTTCTGACAATGTGCAAAGACCATTATGTAACCCCCCTGCAAATGGGGGTTCCCAAAAGACTTCCAGGAGCTTGCTTGAATGCTCCAAGCCTGAATGGTGTTTGGCATTTAAGCCATTTATCAGTGAGTGTTTTTAGAACCTCTGGTACTGTCTCTTTAAGAGCTGTCTGCTTGCAGACATAATTAGTTTGTATGGGGGACTGTGTGTTTCTTTGATTGAGTACCACCAAGCTGCTGCCAATTCACTTCATTTTGCAGTCACTAGGAGTGCAAAGGGAACCTATCTGAAAGATGTAACTGTTTGCCAGAAATTATTTAGAGTAATAATGAAATTACAGTTTGTCTAACCTGCTTTTTGCAGTCAGAACTGTGTCTGCTAGTTCCCCATTCTAGTTTTGAACTGCTGAACTGGACCAATCAGTGTGGGGTAGCTAGCTCTAAAATGGTGCCTTGGACCTAATCAGAACTTGGACTCATAATCTGAGCCAGCCACAAGAGGATTGTATGGGCAGTGACTCTGGAGATGTAGTTTAGACTTCAGTGCCTTTTTGGACCAACAGCAGCAGTCTATTGTGAGTGACAGCCAATCCAGTCAAGAACTGGGAGGAACTCAAAGGAAGTGCCCGTTTTGTCGGTTGGAGTTTCAGTTGAGCTTTGGCAGTGAAGAAGGAAGGAGCCCTGTGCTTTTTCAGTGTGCAGTTTTAGTCAAAAACGTGTGTAAGGCCCAGAGTTCCGGTCTGCAGCTTGTTAGGACTGAACTGTCCTGTGAAAAGAATCAAAGGATCTCTGAAGAGTAGAAACCAGGCTCACCCTGTAGAAGACTGGAGGAATTGCTGAAAATTGCATTCGGTCTGTCAGGAACTGAATCTGCTGTGTTTCTCCGGTATTGTGCAGTAATTGCGATCGGGATACAGATGCAGCCTGCCTGGTATAGGGCTTTCTTTTATATGGATGTGTGAAGAGGTTTGTGTACCTCAAGTGAGCCCTGCTGACATTGAAGGACCCTATCTTATTTGGCGGTCGTGAGTACTAATTCAGGGTCGCCTCTGTTGAATTGCCACATTAAATCCAAATGGAATTACTGTACTGCTGACTGTTTAATTCTCCTTTTCTCGTGTGAAAGGGCCCCTACCAGCTGCCACGGTTTGGACTAGCCACTAGGGCTTGGGTACCCAGGGACAGTAACTGATAGGGATAGGCCTGTGCACAGAGCCATAGGTAGATTATTAGAGTGATAAGCTAATTAACCTGATTTCCCTGTCCTTGTTATATCCCCAAATAAATCAGAGCTGCTTGTTTCAGCAAAGTTATACTGCCTGAGGTATTTGTCTATGTTAAATACTGTACTGTGATTGTTGCACTGTATCTCATTTCACAGGAGGTCCCAGTGCGGAACCAGTCCTGGGGGTAAGTGTATACTGTGAAGGTAATTCTGATATATTGTGTGGGCCACTAGTGGGAAGAAAGGGGTTGCAGTGTCCCAGAGGGCTGTGACCAAGTTAGTTTAACTATTGCAAACCCTGACCTCTGGGTGGAGGCACCCGCCATTGGATCCAGGCCCTCAACCTGTTAGTGGCAAATCAGGCAGGGGTAGTAGCCCTGGGATAGCGCCATCTAGGGGTTACATCTTGGAGGCTCACCGCTGGGATTGTGTGTCCTCTAGTGGCCATATTTACTAACCACTGTTAAGAAAAAAAATGGGTACCCGACAGAAGTGGCTGTGCACCGCTGGTGGAGTGGTGTACTGGGAGGAGATTGACCCCCAAAATGCTATGCTTATCCTGGACATCCCCTGGGTATCAATACTGACACTGTGCAGGAGTACTTTCCAAGGTGGAAGGTTTACAAAACCCTGTGGTAGTGGGTCGGCATGCTAATCTGCTCACCCACACTTTCCTGGCCCTAGTAGAGTTTAAGGATCCCATAGATAGCTCCAAAGTGCCACAGACCATTACCCCAGAGGGAGCCCTCACTGCTTGGAGAGTGATAACTAAGGACAGTAAAGACCGGGGAATCAGCCCCACCACTATCTGAAACTTTTGAGGAGAAATTTGCTGAATGGTTGCTGGGAGAGGGAAAACTGTGGAGGACTTGAAGAAACTATTCTTGCCACCTGGGGTGTTCTTCCCCAACACCTTCTCCTGCTCCAGTGCCCGTAATGGTGGCTGAACCAATGCAGACTCCTATTTCTGCACCTGCCATTAGTCACGACTCTTACCGAAGGTTGAGGATCTCTGGCACCTCCCACCCCCAAGGGGAGGATGACTGGGAGACCTGGATAGACTATGTTGCCCCAAGTGCTAGAATGGCAATGCTCGAAGGCAAAAGCGAAAGAGGGTTAGTGAGAGCCTCCGAGGTCCTGCCCTGGCTACCATCCGTGCTAAACGGGCCAGTAACCCTGAAGCGACTGCACAGGCCTATCTTGAGGCCTTGGAGAATGTGTATGGGAGCCCAGATTCTGATGAGGACCTATGGTGGAGAGTAAGAAATGCACAACAGTACCAAGGGAGTTGTTGTCTGTGTATGTCTCTGGCTGGAAAAATTGTTGCAAGAATGCCTCAGAAAGGGTAGTTTGCCAGCGATTGAACTGGACCAACCAGACTGGACAGAATCCTTAAGTCTGCCCCTTCTCAGAACTGCTGTTGCTTCAGTTACGCCTGGCAAATCGACTGGAATCCCCACCCTCCATGATGAGTTAATGAGAGAAATTCGAGGAGTTGAGAAAAGGCGACCTCGGGAGGTACCTGCACCAACAGCTGTGGCTACGACCCGAGTGACTGAGGGTGACCCATCAAGTGAAGTTCAGGGGCAGAGGTTGACAGTCAATGAGTGCTCTGACAAGGAAAAAGATATGCCACAATGGGGCGAACTGTTGAGAGAGATCCGGAATTCAAAACAGTCCTTTATGAAGGCCACGCCTGCAAGTACGGGCCCTGACCTATATCCGACTGCATCTGCTATGGGGTGGGGTACCCACCCATGTATCTCCTGCTGATAACAGCTCCAAACTCAATTCCTTGACCATGGAAGTGGAGAAACTGACGAGATGTCTCCAAATGCTTATCACGCCGCAGCAGAGATGGCACCCAGGTTTCCAGTTAGTAATACCCCGCCTGGCTCCCAGTTTGGCCGCGCCAGCTCAAACTCCAGAAAGTATGTTTTGCTATAATTGTGGGAAAGATGGGCACATGAAAAGGGAATGCCAGTCCCCAAAAGACACTGACAAAGTTGCATATAGGCTACAAGGAGAGCTTGGAGAAGAAATCAGTGGTTAAAAGGTGCACAACATGATCCCAGTGAGGGCACCAAAATGCTAATTCACGCCCTTGTGGCAAGGTCAGTTGCCCAGGCCCCCACTCACCGCCTCCAGACTGGTCCAGAATAGTGGTCCTCCATGGAGACCACTGTAAAGGTGAATGGAGTGTCTACAAGAGCTGTATTAGACAGTGGCTCCCAAGTGACAATTATGTTCCAGGATTGGTATCAGAAGCATTTGTCAGACGTACCCTTACAACCATTAGAAGGACTGCATATATGGGGGTTAAGTGAGAAGGCCTACCCCTATTCCGGGTATATCCGAATTTGGCTGTCTTTCCCCACCTCCGTGGCTGGAGTGGCCGAACAAGTAGAGACCCTAGCCTTAGTGTGTTCCCCCACTGGACTGTATGATGGTGTCCCTTTGTTGATTGGAACAAATGCTCATATGTTCGGAAGGCTGGCACAGTTGTGTTATGAAAAACAGGGGTCAAAGACTAGTAGAGCTTTAAGAGTTCCGGCTTTAATTAAGAAGGCCTATGAGGCACAGAGATGCTGAAAAACAGAACCAGAGGTACCGGTCGGAATTGTATGGAAGAAGGATCCTGAGTCTCTGATCCTGGCGCCAAATGCCCAGTGTACCTTACAGGAGAGGTCCGATCAGAAAGAATGTTAAGAATAAAATATTAATGTTGGATGCACCAGGCGATGGAAAATTGCCAGAGGGACTGCTGGTCAAGCCTAGCATTTTGCCCGCTAGAGCCCATGCTTATGCCAGAAGGGTAATGGTCCAAGTTCATAATGTGTCTGAAAGAGACATTCGAGTAAACAGAGGTTGCATCCTGATGTGCATTGTGCAGACACTGCAGTGCTACCCAGCAGCAAGAGTTCAAGGAAGAATGACAGAGTAACGCCTGACTTGTTTGATTTCGCAACTCCCCGCTGCCAGCTGAATGGAAAGTGAGGATCAGTGAGAAGCTTGCCCAGAGAGACCAGGTGTTTTTTTAAAGGAATGGGATGTAGGATGCGTGCAAGGAGCTGAGCACAATATCCGCTGCATGACGAAAAGACCATTTCGTGAGAGGTCTCGACGCCTGGCACCTGCTGACATAGATGATGTGAGACGGCATCTGCAAGAGATGTTAGCTGCTGGTGTAATACAAGAATCCAGAAGCCCTTATGCTTCCCCCATTGTGGTAGTGAGGAAAAAGAATGGAACAGTAAGGATGTGTGTGGATTATCGCACCTTAAACCGGCGGACTATCCCTGATCAGTACACAATGCCCCGCATTCAGGATGCTTTGGACTGCCTAAACGGGAGCAAGTGGTTCTCTGTGCTGGATCTCCGCAGTGGGTACTACCAGATCCCGATGGCCCCAGAGGACCCTGAGAAGACGGCCTTTATCTGTCCGCTTGGCTTCTATGAATTCATGAGGATGCCTCAAGGGATTTAGGTGCCCCAGCCACTTTTCAACGATTGATGGAGCGTGCAGTGGGGACATGAACTTACTAGAGTGCCTGGTATACCTAGATGATGTTATTGTGTTTGGCAACTCACTGGAGGAACATGAGAGCAGATTATTTAAGGTATTGGACCGACTGGAGGACTTGGCCTTAAACTGTCCATTGATAAGTGTCAATTCTTTCAAACATCAGTAAAGTATGTGGGACACATAGTATCCACCGAGGGAATAGAGACCGCACCCAAGTAAAGTTGAGGCCTTGACCACCTGGCCACAGCCCAAAAATCTAAAAGAACTGCAAAGATTCCTGGGATTCTGTGGTTATTATCGGCGCTTCATCAAGGACTATTCAAGAGTGATCCGCCCTTTACTTAACCTTACTCAAGGGTATCCCCCAACCCACAAAAAATACCAAAAGTCAGCGTCCCTCAAGACTGAAAGAGTGTATTTTCATCCCAGTGAAGTATTTGGGGCCCGCTGGACTCCTGATTGTGAGACTGCTTTTCATGAGATCATATATCAACTTACCCATGCTCCAGTGCTGGCCTATGCCGATCCAAGAAAACCTTACGTCCTGCACACTGATGCTAGCTTGCAAGGCTTGGGGCTGTGTTGTACCAAGAGCACGAGAATGGCCTGAGACCAGTGGCCTTGCCAGTAGAAGCCTGACCCCATCCAAAAGAACTATCCTGTACATAAGTTAGAGTTCCTAGCTTTGAAGTGGGCTATTGTTGACCAATTCCATGAGTACTTGTATGGGGCTAAAATACTAGTAAAACTGACAATAATCCTTTGACCTATGTGCAGACCTCAGATAAGTTGGATGCCACTGGCCATAGGTGGCTTTCTGCATTATCTACATATGACTATGCTCTATACCGAGCAGGTCTGAACCACATAGATGCTGGATGCTCTCTCCCGAGGCCTGTTCCCCAGAATGATTGGGTCCGATTGGCAGAACCTGACATTCGGCACTCTGCCGGAAGTTTGACAGGGAGGAACAAATGTCCACGGACGAGTGGACTGCATGGTGGATTGCTTGGGAGCCTCTGAGAATTGCATACCTGCTGCTTATTGCCACTTTTCTGCACAGACATTGCGCACTGCCTCAGCTGGACAATGACAGTATTCGGCGGGCTCAATCCCGCGATCCCATGATCAAAGCAGCTTTAGAAGCCCCATGCAGGAAAAGATGTGTCCAAATTACGCCCACTGATTTGAGAACTGCACTGTTATACAAAGAAGGTCCTAAGTTGAAACTGATCAATAAACTGTTATACAGAGAAACAGTAGACAGAGGGGACAAGTAGACAAACAACAACTAGTGCTGCCCACTGCCTTTCGAGACTCAGTACTGAGGTCCTTGCACAACCACATGGGGCACCTTGGTACAGACAGAACAGTTGACTTGGTGAGATCCAGATTCTATTGGCCTAAGATGGGGGCTGATGTGGAGCAACACATTCGAACTTGTAGTCGCTGCTTACAGAGGAAAGCTTTGCCCCAGAGGGCTGCCCCCCTTGTTAACATCACCACCAGTGCACCCATGGAGCTGGTCTGTATTGATTTTCTGAGTTTGGAGTCAGATCAAAGAAATATCAGTAATGTGCTGGTGGTCACTGACCATTTCACGAGATATGCCCAAGCTTTCCCACCAAAGACCAGAAAGCATCCACTGTGGCCAAAGTACTTGTAGAAAACTTTTGTTCACTATGGGCTCCACAAAGAATCCATTCTGATCAAGGAGAGACTTTGAGAGTCGCCTGATCAAAGAGATGCTTTCTGTGGGGAGTGCGAAAGTCCAGAACCACTCCTTACCACCCCAGGGGACCCACAGCCTGAACGCTTCAACCGCACTTTGCTAGATATGCTAGGCACCCTGCACCCAAAGGACAAGCCTAGATGGAGCCAACAAATTAGCACCCTGGTACATGCTTATAACTGCACCAAAGTGATGCCACTGGATTCTCCCCCACCGCCTGATGTTTGGAAGAGAAGCTGACTACCAGTAGATGTGTGTTTTGGGGTCTCTCCTGATGGGGTTCAAGCTGACAACTATTTACAGTATGTGCAAAAGTTAAAGGCCCAGCTAACTCATGCGTACCAACTGGCTCAAACCATGGCTGCCAAAAGAAATCTGGCCAACAAAGAAAGGTATGATAAAAAGATGAAAGCACAGGAACTCCAGGAGGGAGATCGGTATTGCTAAGAAATCTGGGACTGCATGGCAAGCACAAGATTGCTGACAGATGGCACCATCTCCTCACATTGTAGTGGGCAAACTAGATGATCTGCCAGTGTACAAAGTAAGGCCTGAGAATAATTCAAAAGATGTAAAACAATGCATAGAAATCATTTACTGCCCATTGGACAAATCTTAATTGAGTCTGAGCCCTAGAAGATGCCCCTCTGGACCAGTGACTAGAGCTGCTACTAAGAAAAGATCAAGAAAGTCTGCACCTACAGAAGCAAAGTTAAAGTGTCCCTCCACAAGTCCCAGTTGAGCATGACTGTCAGTCCATATCGGAAGAAAGTGAGAGTGACTTTGAATACTATCCTTCTTACTGAACTGAGTCAATTGTTTCGGGCAATCCCCTAGTCAATACTGGAGATGAAGCTGGGCCTTCTGGACTGTCTAAGCCCCCAGCTTCATCCCTGGAGCCAATGCTCCCAGAGAGTGAAGTGCAAGGCATCGGATCAGATGAAATGGAATCATTGTGCATGGTTGAACTGTTTGGGCTTTCAGGGGAGGAAAATGATAGATTGGGGCAGACTGGTGATACACCCGAACAAGAAGAGTATTTTGAGTGCCCTGACAGTCCACTGCCAGTGTCCAAAGCTTCCATGCAGCCAAATGTTGTGGACTCAGAAACTGTAACTCCTGAGCTGAAAGTGCCCCAAGTTCTAGCCTCTCTACCCCATGGAGACTCCCTGACAAGTGAGGACAATGCTGAAAATGAGGCTCAGAGTGCAGAGACTATAACAGTTCCCCTAGAAAGACTGGTCGAGCTGTAAAGCCTGTGGTGCACCTCAGTTATGATTCACTTGGGAGGCCTGTGGACTTGCCTCTCAATGTTGTCCATAAAGGAGTGTATGTGTCCCCGAGCTCATTGCCCAAACTGAGCATCAGTGCTAACCCAAGTTACTTGTGTTGCTCCTCTATATGGTGCCCTTGCCCCATCCAGCCCCAAGGTAACTGATAGGAAGGGCCCTCTTCAGGTTTCATGTACAAGAGGTAATAACTTGAGTTATGGTACAATGTGTATGTAATACTGTGTAAAGAGTGACGCACTGCAATGTTTCAGAAATGTGTTCTTGGTAAAATGATATATTGACTGATGATTACATGTGCGAGCCTAATGCAAATGTATATGGTTGCAGTTGAAACTTATGGGTACTTGCTTGACGCTGACGCCAAGCTTTCCCAGGCCAGGAAGGTGTAACCCCTGCAAATGGGGGTTCCCAAAAGACTTCCAGGAGCTTGCTTGAATGCTCCAAGCCTGAATGGTGTTTGGCATTTAGCCATTTATCAGTGAGTGTTTTAGAACCTCTGGTACTGTCTCTTTAAGAGCTGTCTGCTTGCAGACATAATTAGTTTGTATGGGGACTGTGTGTTTCTTTGATTGAGTACCACTCAAGCTGCTGCCAATTCACTTCATTTTTGCAGTCACTAGGAGTGCAAAGGGAACCTATCTGAAAGATGTAACTGTTTGCCAGAAATTATTTAGAGTAATAATGAAATTACAGTTTGTCTAACCTGCTTTCTTTGCAGTCAGAACTGTGTCTGCTAGTTCCCATTCTAGTTTTGAACTGCTGAACTGGACCAATCAGTGTGGGGTAAGCTAGCTCTAAAATGGTGCCTTGGACTAATCAGAACTTGGACTCATAATCTGAGCCAGCCACAAGAGGATTGTATGGGCAGTGACTCTGGGAGATGTAGTTTAGACTTCAGTGCCTTTTGGACCAACAGCAGCAGTCTATTGTGAGTGACAGCCAATCCAGTCAAGAACTGGGAGGAACTCAAAGGAAGTGCCCGGTTTTGTCGGTTGGTTGGAGTTGAGCTTTGGCAGTGAAGAAGGAAGGAGCCTGTGCCTTTTCAGTGTGCAGTTTTAGTCAAAAACGTGTAAGGCCCAGAGTTCCGTCTGCAGCTTGTTAGGACTGAATCCGTCCCTGTGAAAAGAATCAAAGGATCTCTGAAGAGTAGAAACCAGGCTCACCCTGTAGAAGACTGGAGGAATTGCTGAAAATTGCATTCGGTCTGTCAGAACTGAATCTGCTGTGTGTTCTCCCGGTATTGTGCAGTAATTGCATCGGGATACAGATGCAGCCTGCCTGGTATAGGGCTTTCTTTTATATGGATGTGTGAAGAGGTTTGTGTACCTCAAGTGAGCCCTGCTGACATTGAAGGACCCTATCTTATTTGGAGGTCGTGAGTACTAATTCAGGGTCGCCCTGTTGAATTGCCACATTAAATCCAAATGGAATTACTGTACTGCTGACTGTTTAATTCTCCTTTCTCTGTGTGTGAAAGTGCCTACCAGCTGCCACGGTTTGGACTAGCCACTAGGGCTTGGGTACCCAGGACAGTAACTGATAGGGATAGGCCTGTGCACAGAGCCATAGGTAGATTATTAGAGTGATAAGCTAATTAACCTGATTTCCCTGTCCTTGTTATATCCCCTAAATAAATCAGAGCTGCTTGTTTCAGCAAAGTTATACTGCCTGGAGGTATTTGTCTATGTTAAAGTACTGTACTGTGATTGTTGCACTGTATCTCATTTCACAGGAGGTCCCAGTGCCGGAACCAGTCCTGGGGTAAGTGTATACTGTGAAGGTAATTTGATATATTGTGTGGGCCACTAGTGGGAAGAAAGGGGGGTTGCAGTGTCCCAGAGGGCTGTGACCAAGTTAGTTTAACTATTGCAAACCCTGACCTCTGGGTGGAGGCACCCGCCATTGGATCCAGGCCCCTCAACCTGTTAGTGGCAAATCAGGCAGGGGTAGTAGCCCCTGGGATAGCGCCATCTAGGGGTTACAATTACCTTGCTTTTTTTGTAATTTATCACCAGCCTGTGCTCTGAAGATTCTGTGCAGCATTTCTGGGGTTCAAGTTGTGGGGTGGGGTGGGGGTGGGGGGTGCAGGATGGAAACGAAAGAGGACAGCATTGTCAGCATAGAGTATTATTTTCCCAGGGCAGGAACTAGGAAGGGTGTTTAGGAAGAGACTAAACAGTAGAGGTCCCAATATAGAGCCTTGTGGGACCCCTGAATGAACTGGGAGACAGGATGAGAGTTAGGATCCAAATTTAACTCTCTGAGAGCGATCACGGAGATAGTCAGAGAACCACAAAGTGGAGTCAGTGGCCAGGCTCAGGGAGTGCAGGGTATTAATTAGAAGGGGATGGCTGATGGTATCAAAGGCTTTGGTCAGATCAATGTACACATATCTGACCAAGTGGCCATGATCCAGGGCTTGGTGGATGAAGCTAGAGTATTCAAGCAGTGCAGTTCTGGTCCTATGACCTGCTCTGAATCCGTGCTGCTCAGGGCATAGAAGATTATATTTGGTTACGTAGTTGGTTAACTGGTCCCATACTATTTTTTCTAGCACCTTGGATGGGGGAAGGGGGATGGAGATGAGGCGGTAGCGTAGTTAGATGGGGAGGTACTATCACCACCCTTCAGGATGGGGGTAATGACTGCCAGCTTCCAGGGGGAAGGGAATTGACCCAGGCAGAGGGAGAGGTTTATGATTTTTGTGAGGGGGGGATAAGCACGATGTCCACGGCGAGGAGGAAAAGCTTTAGGTCCAGAATGTCACCAATGTGTCTGGATTTTCCTAGGACTTTGGTGAGGTATGGTTTCACTTCTCTAGATAAGACTGTTTTGAGGTGAAAAGGGGGAACTGTCAAGGATTTGGGGCCAACAGTAGGGGTTTTTGTAGGAGGGGCTGAAGAAATTAGGTGAGAGGAGAGTACTACGGTCCGAGAACGTAGAGTTGAGCATTTTGGTGATGAGTGTGGGGCCATGGGTGATGCCCCATTTAAGCTGATGGGGGGCAGTTTTGCAATTGAGTTATTTTATGTTGTTCCACAACTTGTGGCCATTTCCCCAGGAGGAGGACAGTGATTCCTGGTAGTAGGCAGCCATTGTCTTCTGGAGTTCCCAGGCACACTTATTCCTTGCTGCCCTGTACAGCTGCCTATCAGCAGGCTTACCGGAGTCAAGGGCTTTGTGCCATAGGTTGTCCCTATGTCGCATGAGCTCAAGGAGGGTTTGTGATAGCCATGGGGTGTCTGGGCCTTTGATGAACTGCTTGGAAATAGGGGCAAAGCAGTCACACGCATTATTGAGTGTGGTACTGAAGTGGAAGAGGGCTATATCCTTGGACTGGGAGGAGCCAATTGGTGACTAGTCACAGGAGTGGTTGTAGTTCTTGAAATATCCGAGTGCTGCCTTTTTTAGGTGGTGCTGGAAGGTGAATTTGGGTGGTGGTTTAATAGCCCTGAGTGACCAGGTACAGATAGTGGGTGAATGATCACTAAGGGCATCGGCCAGTACAGAGGTGTTCAAAAGTCGATCTGGTCTATTAGTTAGTATGAGATTGATCAGAGTGGACATTCCTGTGTTAGTGTTCATACGCGTGGGAGCACTGACAGTTTGAGTAAGGTTCCATGCTGCAACGGCATCTTTATATGCGTCTTCTAAACCGTGAATGTGGTCCGAACTATTTCCTACTATAATCTAGCTAAGTTTGGCCGGCCCGGTGGGGCTAAGGGTTGAGGTGCTGGACGCCACACCTCACATCACACTGGCAACCCGGGTTTGGACGCGAACCCGGGTTGGCAGGAGGGATAGGATCGAGCATCTGGAGGACTGCTCTCCTATCCAGGGGAGGGCTGTGGGTTCCCACCGCTCTGCAGCGGCCCCTGGTGATGATCGGGGGAACTGCTAGAGTTGGTGCAATTAAGGAGAGGAGTGCAGCGGACTGTGACAGAGTAGAATAGGACCCTGTCCTAGTTTTTATGGAGAAAGTGTTTAAATGCAAGAATCTTTCCTTTTCTTTCTCTCCCCAGTCTGGTTGTGCAACCAAATTTTCCTGTGAGACTTCAGACTTGATCACCCCGAACAATCTCGCAATTCTTTGCCTCTCACTGTCTCTCAGTTTTCTCTTGCCGTTTCTCCCTCCCTTGCATATCTATATCAGCTAATATAAAAGTAAGTGCAAATCAATGTATGGAATGAAACTGATATTGAGAATCCCTATTGTTTAGAATATATATATGTGTGTGTGTGTGTGTGTGTGTATATATATATATATATATATATATATATATATAGCATTACTGTTGAAAGGAATATTAACTGTAGAAAACTAGAGATTACTTGAGTGCAAATGCTTGAGGCCTTTTTGCCAAAGGGGCCTCCGAAACATCCTGCCTGATATTTACGAGAACAGAACATTTAGCAAAAACAGGATGTTTGCTACAGGTGGGGGGAGGGGTTCAAAAAAGAATTATAAAAGAGCTAAGCTGTCACTGCAATTAGGGAGATTACAAGAAAGATTTTATTTTGCCTCTGTACATAGTTATTATGAGCAAGTTTATATCTTCTTTTATGTCATTGCTACTATAAATAAAGTTTTGGTAAATTCTACAGCTGCTCCTGGTTTTTTCCCTGTGCTTCCTGACCTGTGCCTCGACGACATGGACGTTGGCACATTGTGCCTCCGACGTCACTGCACGTCTGCACTCCGAGAGGGATCTAACAGGAGGAAAATGGCAGCAATAACCATGGCAGCTTGATGGCTGCAACTTCCTAGCGCGGCGGGGCTGTAGCGCATAGTCGCATGCTGGTATGGGTTCCCGGCCTGGTGCAGGGATTAGGGGAGGTCCCTCTCGAAGGTACAGCAGCATATGCCAGCCGGTGTGTAGGTGTGCCTCCGGGTCGCTCGGGGGAAGTGAAGCATTGGCTGGATGATGAGCAGGTCAGTGGCTGCAGGAGGAAAAATATTAAGAATAATGAAAAAAAACAATCTAGCCAAGTTTAAATCTTTTTACCTACTGTATATTGTAGTGTTCCTGACTGAGCTGCATCATTCCTCTCTAATCACACATACCTCCAAAGATGTGGTATTAAATTTATTATAATGTTTGCCTGAGCTGACCCCCCAGCACAGAGATATGGTCTCATACCATTTCACCATGAAATCGCAGTCAATAGGGACACAGGCACTTACTGATAACAGTGTTCATATGGGGCCTCTGAACTGCTCCAAACTGGCTGAATATTTGGTGACTCCCTCACCTTTGGGCTGTAAATCACTTGTATTGCTGCTGAAGCCACTCAACTCCTGTCATAGCACCTAACCACCCAGTTGTACTGGATCAAGGGTAACAAAAAACTACTAAAAAATAGTTTTAACCTCATTAAACAAACCATTGTGCTACTCCTCATATGCTCTGATAATGCTGAATTTAATCCAGGACCATCACATTCTTGTCTAACCCCCTCCAATTCTGCTAACTTGCCAGGGTTAAAAATGGTGACTATCAGTGTTCGAAGTCTAATTAACAGGTTTGAGAGCATAAAAATTTGAATATGCCTAATCAACCCAGACATTTTATTACTCACAGAAACCTGGCTCGATAGTTCTACAGATCACAGTGTCTCTATGATCCCCAACTACATCCAATAGCCGCTAGAAATAACTTCTAGAGGTGGTGGCATAATCCTGTATGTAAAAGATAAGTTCTCGTTAACTATTTATCAACTCTTTGTCTATACCTCTGGAATATGAATACTTTGAAGTCCCTGTAGCTATGTTATGGAATGAGACCATCAATACTGTTGGATGCTACAGACCTCAGACTGGTAGCTTAAAGCTAATTAACTATCTATCTAATATCACAGTCCACACAGCAATAATACCATACTTCTTGGGGATTTAAATTTGGATTGGCTCTCTTCAAAATCTAATGATCTTAAGTTGCTCTGCGATGATTCTAGTCTACACCAGGTGGTTACTAAATCTACAAGACCCAATCCAAAAAAATGCATCTAATTCCTCATTACTGGATGTAGTACTTACTAATAGGCCACAAGAAAGTGTAACTACTGCTGTATTTGGCAAAGACTGCAGTGATCATAATGCAGTGGCTTGTATCAGAGGCTCAAGAAAATTGGCTGTAGAACCTACCTTCCATTATAAAAGGAGACTCTCATATTTGTGTGAATCAAACTACCTTTGCGGTCTGGCTACCATTAATTGGCAGGCTTTCTACTCATCTTCCTCTGTGCACACACCAGTGGAAGTATTTAATCAACAAATTCTCTCTGTTATAAATCAACATGCGCCTCTAGTAGCACAGAGAGTTAGGAAGAAAATCTGCCTTTGGATTACTAAAGATATGAAGCAGTAATTAAGGGAGAAGGATAACCTCTGGCCAGAGTGAGAAAAAACAAGCTGATCCAAGATTAGACAGTGTTTAGACAAAAAAAGAAATGCATGTACGTACAGCCAAATCATACAGAAACATAGAAACATAGAATTTGATGGCAGATAAGGACCGCTTGGCCCACCTAGTCTGCCCATTTTCCTACCTAACAGATAAGCTGCAGATCCTAGTTAACCAACAGCTTACTTCCTCCTACCCCCCGCCAGGACTGCCTTATGTCTGTTCCATGCATTCTTGAATTCCCCCACTGTTCTTGACTCCACAACCTCCTCAAAGAGGCTGTTCCAAGCATCCACAACCCTCTCTGTGAAAAAATACTTCCTCACATTACCTCTGAGCCATCCCCCTCTATCTTCAAATTGTGCCCCCTTGTTCTTGCAAATCTCTTTTTCTGAAAGATGCTACCCTCTTGGACTTTGTTGATTTCCTTGAGGTACTTGAAAGTTTCTATCATGTCCCCTCGCTCCCTCCTTTCCTCAAGGGTATACATATTAAGCTCCTTTAATCTTTCTTCGGATATCTTCTGGTGCAGACCCTACACCATTTTGGTTGCCCTCCTCTGGACAGCCTCCACTCTGTCTATGTCTTTGCAGAGATGGGGTCTCCAGAACTGCACACAGTACTTCAGATGGGGTCTCACCAACTGTCTGTACAGAGGGATAACAACTTCCTGTTTTCTACTATTGATGCCTCTCCCTATGCATCCCAGTATCCCCCAGCCTTCCTTACTGCCTTCTCACATTGCTTGCCAACCTTTAGGTCATCTGATATAATTACCCCCAGGTCCCTTTCCATCTGATCTGGGACAGAATGACCATCCGAAAGGTGTGTGACCTGAGAGATTGATTCAGGTCATGCAGATCTAGAGAAACAAAGCCTGAATCTGCTGGAGGATCCGCCACTGGAGCTACTGCCTCTTTGAGGAGGAGGAGCTCAGCAATGTCGTCTCAGAGAGCCGACTGGGTCTGAGCGGATATTCTTTCCTCCCAAGCCAAATTACTATCTAAGCCTTCTGGAAGCTAACAAAAGTGATCCTTCCAAATTTTGGCAGACAATCAAATCCATAGAAGGAGAAGTAGCGCCCCACTCATTACCATGTAAGGTTGTGGCAAATGGTAAAATAATTACTGATAAACAACTTACTGTTGTTGTGCTATGGATCAAGTGGCTACATTTAATTTATTATTTTCAGTTGGAGGACAAATATTCAATAGGGAACATCCAGGATTAACCTCACCCCATTTAGACATAGATTTTACAAAGAGGTTTGATGGGCCTCTTTTTGCTTTTTAAGACATAACAGAAGATGAGGTGATGAAAGAACTGCAAATACTGGACACTAGCAAAGGGGCAGGATGCAACGGAATTTCCGTATTTCTTAAAACTGCATCACACATACTGGTGCGACATTTAGCTAACTTTGTTTAATTTCTCACGTCACCGTTTTTGACATACCAATGGATTGGAAGACAGCATTCATTATTCAAATTTTTAAAGGGGGTGACCCTACAGATCCAAATTCATCTAGACCAATATCAATGCTAATGACACGTGTAAAGATGTTCGAAAAACACTTACACAAGCAACTGATTCATTATTCCACCAAATATAATGTTATTACACATTTACAATCAGGATTTAGGAAAGGTTATAACACTATTTATGTGATCTCAAAAATTGTGGACAATGTGCTGACTGCCTTCGACAGAAGATCCAGTGTACCATCTATGTTTTTTGGACCTGTCGAAGGCATTCAACACTGTGCACCACACAATTTTACTTAACCAACTGAAGTCAGCTGGATTAGGCTTTGCAGCCATGTTTTGGTTGGGTTCATACATGACACAGAGGTTGCAATGCATCAGGGTGGGTGGAGCCTGCACGGACACAGTACTGTTGAACACAGGCGCACCTCAAGGATCGGTACTGGGTCCTTAGTTGTTTCTATTATATGTCAACGATCTTTCCAGGCACTGCTCACCTGACACGAGTATATATTTTTATGCTGATGACACCATTATGTATTCCACAACAGACGATACAAACTCAGCAACAGATGTACCACAAAAAGATTTTCTTGGCGTTCAGCCAGAACTCATGGCTCTTGGAGTTGAGACTTCTTCTGAACGAGAAGAAAACCCAGTGGATGCTGTTTGAAACTAAAAATAATAACAAATTGATTAGTAGGGATATACATACTATTTCAAGGGCAACAATAAGTCGTGTACATTCTTACAAATACCTGGGTCTTTCACTTGACAGCCATTTAAATTTTGATTTATATATTAAAAATATTTCTAATAAATTAGAGGGACTTCTCTGATTTTTTTTATAGGAATAAATCTTTATTTAATTTGCCAGTTAGGAAATCATTGGTCACATCTTTATTTTTCCTGGATGTTAGACTATGGAGACATTGTTTATAAAAATGAAACTAGCACTTTATTAGGAACACTTGACTCATTATATAATAGTGCCTTACGGTTCATCATAAATCTTCCCTACAGTACCCACAGATGCATATTACACAGTGTTGCTGGTACGACATCATTGTTAGACCGCAGAGATTTGCATTGGAATATGTTTGTTTATAAATGTATTATACAGATTTTGCCTCCATATTTATTGCGTGCATTAAAAATGAAAAATTCACATAAATACTTTTTGAGATCAACAATAAGGACATCTTATCAAGTCTCAAGAAGTAAAACTAGTTATGGTGATAAGTTATTGGCTACCATGGTTCCTAGAACCTGGGACAGGCTATGTAGGCAGTTAAAAGTACAAGTACTACTTCCATTAGGGCGTTTTAGAGCATCATTATTTAGTTTGTATAACAAACATTGTAATGGTTATGGATAATTTTACAATTTTTATAATGCTAGCCAATGTGTTTTTTTATATAACTTGTCCTTGTATGTAATGTATAGATTGTATGTATGTTATTAATTATGTTCTGTGTATGGATGCATTTGTAAATGAGATAGTTTATTTCAAACTGCTATCCAATAAACCTGATGATGATGATGTCGAAGACTTTATTTAATTCACACTTTGTGTGCTGGAATGGCTTTCGACCTGTCACCTACCGCTGCACTGCTAATAAATTTAAAGCAATCTCCACCGATTAGCAATATGCACCCTCCTTTCTGTTTCCAGACCATCACTTATAAACAGGTGGAAGACACTACTTTATTTAGTTTTTGCTGACCGGGTAAATGCACTAGACAAATTCTGCCTATTTTCAGGCACAACCCAGGGGAAGGGGGATACAGACGAATGCCAACTGACCTTGAACCAGATTAAGCTGTTAGTGGTATTTTCAGTGAATGTAGAAAATTTGGCCAGGACACCAGGAAAATTCCCCTACTCTTTTCGAGAAGTGCCATGGGATCTTTAACATCCACCTGAACTACCACCAGAACAGGCAGATGGGACCTAGGTTTAACGTCTCATCTGAAAGACGGCACCTCAGGAATGCAGCACTCCCCTCATGCTGCACTACAGTGTCAGTATTGGGATTTAACCCAAGTGCCTGGTGTGGGGATAGAACCCACAGCCTTCTGATCTCCCAGCCTCAGAGGTGAGTGTGCTACCTACTAAAACCTCGACATAAAAAAACAGCCCTGGGGCAGATCATTTGGAACCGTCTTTTTCTTAGGGCTGGGGCCCTAGTGTTAAAAGCATCTACACCGCACCTGTTCAATCTCTCCCTAGCTATTCATAAAATTCCCAAACTTTGGAAAATGGCCTACCTAATTCCACTGTTCAAAGCTGGCGATAAATATATGGCACATAATTACAGGTCCATATCAGTCTTGCCTGTCATAGCTAAGGCCTTGGAAAAGTTAGTCAGTGAACACGTGCAGGAGCATCTCACCAGCAATAATTTAATTATCCTATCTCAATCTGTGTTCTGGGCTCTACACAGCATCACTACTGTGATCATTAAAGTGGCAAATGACTGGTTCACTTCCCTTGATCAAAAACTTGTGACGGTTACCGTTTTTGTTGACCTCAGTAAGGTTTGTGATGTGGCTGACCATCAGATACATCACAGGCTGTCTTTTATTGGTCAACATGCATTACCCTGGTTTGAAAACCACTTGATGGGTAGACAACAACTTAAATCCAAGGGTCTACTCTCCTCTTGCTCACAAACCTCTAAAAGAGTCCCACAGGAGACTGTCCTTGGACCACTATTATTCACCATATATACAAATGACCTAGGAGATGATACTGGGGATGTCAAATGACTCTGCTATGTAGAGGACACAATGCTACAGGCAGCCAAACCTAATGGGTCAGAAGCGTTAAAGGTCCTCTAGTCTGTTTTCAATATTCTTCAGCTGTAACTGAGTGCTTCTAAACTCCTGCTTAATGCGGCCAAAACAAAGTATATGATTTTCCCCCCCAAAAAATAGCTAACTAGTCCCTCCCCTCTTGGAATCCTTACTCTCCTAGGTGATAAGCTGAAGCTAGTAAAGAATTTTGAATATTTAGGAGTATGGCAAGATAAGGAGCTCTTTTCCAGTAGTCACATTTAAAATCCATGTAAGAAGCTGCAGCCAAGGCTGGGCTTTTATTATAGAAATAAGTTAAATCTACCTCTGGATGCTCATAAAACCCCAGTCAGAGCTGCATTCTTACCCCTACTTTATTATGGGGATTTACTGTGTAGCGGTTCTGCAGCTGGCCAAATTGCATGTCCTTTATCACAAGGCACTGAGATTCATCACTGGACTGGCTGTAAGAACACACCATTGCACCCTCTATGCTGGTTGCCTTCCCTCGTCAGTAGACAACTTAAAAATCTATACTCATGGTCGTACAAATCTCCTAGGCTCGATGTACCACTGTATATCTCTGACTTATTCTGCAAAGTTACTAGTTTATATAATCTAACAGTATGCAATTATATTTTACTTGAAACTCCAGAACTGCATCTAAATACAGCAAAATGGCCTACAGCTGGCTTGCTCTAACATACTGGAACTAACTTCAGGCCTCCCTCAAACGAAACTCTATAGTGAGCCTTAATAGAGAACAGTTATGTAAGACCCGTACTGTAACAGTAGATCTTTGAGGGGATCTGAGTCATCAGGCCACACCATAGGAAATTCACCATCGGTAAAGCAGGATCCACACAGAAGATTTTCCAGCAGTACAACTGGACTGCCCATACCGACGTCACCTGCTGATGTCATCAACCCTATAAAGGCGTGAGCGGCCCCACTCCCTCCTCAGTTCTTTCCTCCAGAGACTAAAGGAGCAAACCCGTGCCATGGGGGACCAAGGAGAGAGAGAGAAAGGTGCCCATGCCTAAATAAAAGGCTGGACGCACCAGATAGCCAGTCTGAGGCAATGACCCAAACAGGGGGATGGAGGTGAGAAGGCTGATCTGATGACTCAGATCCCCTCAAATATCTAGTTACGGTAAGTTCTTATGTAACTGTTCTATCATCTTCGGAGGTATCTCAGTCATCAGGTCACACCATAGGAACGAGTGCAGCAGAAAAGTCTGGGAGGTAGGCAAGGCTAGGCCTAGGACAGAAGGCCCTGTAGAACAGCCCAGGCAAAGCCTGCTCAGGCTCTAGAACAAGGTCCAGACTGTAGCGCTTGGTGAAAGTATGGATGGTACTCCAGGTGGCAGCAGTGCAAGTGTCAGCAGCTGAGACCCCCTTGAAACAGGCCACAGAGGTAGCCATGCCCCTTGTGGAGTGGGCTTTCACCACCACTGGCAACTGCTTGCCATGTTTGTTGTAGCAGGACACAATACAACTGGCCAACCATTTTGACAAACATTGTTTGGAATCCTGATTGCCCTCTCTTCCTGGGGCAAAAGAAATAAAAAGCTGCTTTGTCTTTCTGCAGTCTTAGTTCAGAGCAGATAATATTTTAGAATTCTGCGCACATCTAACGTATGGAGAAGTGCTTCCCCTGGATTAGCATGCTCTGGAAAATACACAGGGAGGTGGATAGATTGGTTCAGGGTAAACTCAGACACCACCTTGGGATGAAAAATTAGGATTCATGCACAAAAACACCCCGTCTTCGTGAAAAATTAAATAGGCTCTTCATACCACAGAGCCTGAAGCTCAGAAATCCTCTGAACAGAAGTAATAGCAACCAAGAACAATGCTTTCCAAGAAAGAAAGCATACCTCGCAAGTCACGGCTGGCTCAAATGGAGAGAATGTCAATATCTCCAAAACAACATTTAAATCCCAAGGTGGGACAGGGGTATGGACTGGGGGTTTCAGGTGCAGGGCGTGCCTAAGAAAAGTATGGGACAGATCTAGCTGAGTCACGGTACGACTGCCCACAGGCTTGTGAAAGGCAGAGACAGCTGAAAGGTGCACCTTGAGGGAGGAGTACTAGAGGCCCAAGTCCGAAAGTGACATCAGGTAGTCCAGATTCTGGCTCACCAGACAGGTAAAAAGGTTCAGAAGATGTTTGGCAGCCCAGATGGCAAACCTCTTTCACTTCATGGTAAATGTAACTCTAGTGGAGGACTTCTGAGCTGCCACAAGGATGCCCACTACCTTCTGAGAGACTCCCAACCAGGCAATGGCTATGTCTTCAGAAGCCAGGCATGCAGATGAAGGGACCTGAGATTCAGAACGACCAGGGTCCCCTGAGCCTGCCTCAGCAAATCCCTGTGAAAGTGCAGTGACACTGGAGGTTCCTCTGCTAACTGCTGCAGTAACAGAAACCATAACTGCCGTGGCCAGTAGGGTATGACCAGGATCATGCCAGTCCCCCCCACCCCCATCTGCAGCTTGATTAGCACCATCTGAATGAGAAGAAATGGAGGGAAGGCATAAAGGAACCTCCCGCTCCAGGAAAGGGACAACATGTCTCACCAGAAGACTCCAGGTCCTGAATCTAGCGAGCAGAAATTGGGCAGTTTTGCATTGAGTGGGGACGCAAAAAGGTCCAACTCTGGATGACCACATCTGCCAAACAGATCTTCTGTGACGGATAACAGAAGTTCCCATTTGTGCATCCTGGACTGAGTCTGGCTAAGGCTGTCCACCAGGGTGTTCAGAACACCTGGGATATGGACTGCCGAGAGTTCCAGGTCATGGTTCAGGGCCCAGTACCAGACCCTCACTGCTTCCTGCAAAGAGGGTACGAATGCACCCCCCCATTTGTTGACATAGTAGACCACACTGAGATTGTTTGACAGTACGAACAACTGGCCTGGAGAGAGGTGGTTCTGAAAGGCCCGCATGGCATACAGAACTGCCCTCATCTTGAGGGTGTTTATATGAAGGGATGCCTCGATCTGGGACCAGGTACCCTGTGTCTGAAAGGAACCCAGTTGTGCCCTCTAGCCCAAGCCGGAGGCATCCATAGTGAGGATCTACTGAGGAGATGAGATCAGGAATGGGACAATTCTTAGCAGGTTTTAGGGATCCATCCACCACTGGAGCACCATGCAGACCGGAGAGGAGACCAGCACTAGCTGTTCCAAGTCATCTGCGCATTAGTCCCAGTGCACCCGGAAGGTCCACTGGAGCACCCATATGTGCAGACTGGGCAGGGGGATAGTGGCAATGACTGCAGCCATTAGGCTCAGGAGCATCAGGTAAACCCTTAAGGAAATATAACGGCCCAGCGCAACCACCTGAAACTGTGAGATGAGGCACTCCACTTTGTCTGGAGGCATGAAGGCCTTGCCCCACACTGAGTCCAGAACCATCCCTATATATTGCAGCCACTGGGATGGGATCAAAACAGACCTGGGCAGGCTGACAGTGATGCCCAGGGACTGGAACAACTGGAGGGTCCTCTCCAGAGTTTGGAGGAGCTGATCCTCTGAAGGGGTTTTGATGAGCCAGTTGTCCAGGCAGGGGAAGACATACAGACCTTCTCACTGGACAGCTGCATCCACCACTGCTAAGCATTTTGTAAAAACCCACGGCGCTGAGGATAAGTCAAAGGGCAAGACTCTGAATTGGTAATGTTTGCCATGAAAAAGAAACCGGAGAAACCGCCTGTGTGGTGGGTACACCAAAATATGCAGATAAGCATCCTGCATATTGAGAGAACACAGTCAGTTGTCCTGTTTGAGTAGGGGCAACAGCCCTGGGAGAGTGACCATGCAAAACGTTTTGTATTGGATGCAGAGGTTGAGGTCTCTGAGATCTAGAATAGACCTCAGGTCTCTGGTTCTTCTGGGGACCAGGAAAAACCTGGAATAGAACCCTTTGTTCTTTTGCCACCTGGGCATTGGCTCTACTGCCCTTTTCCGCAGAAGGGAGTGTACCTCCTCCTGAAGGACCACTGTGTGGTCTGGAGGATAGGTGGAGGGTATTGGGGGAGTCTCAAGGGGTTGTTCCAAAAGCTCCACATTGTGACCCCTTTCTACAATCTGACAAATCCAAGCATTTGAAGTTATGGTTCTCCATTGGCTGAGATGGTGGGAAAACTGACCTCCGACCACCATCTCTTGGTCGGGGACTGGAAGAGGGAGAACTAGCACGGAGTCAGGCACAGGCAGATCTGGATGCTGGGACTGATCCGTCACCTCTGAGTTGCTTTGCGGCAGGGCCCAAGCAGGAGGAGGATGAGGGGGTAGGCAAGGCAGAACTGGCTTTCCATTTACCCTGGAGACAGGAGCCCGCACTGGACTGGCGGGACACCTTTCAAAAGGACAGGTGCTCTCCTTAGGACTTAAATATGCCTGATGTTAGCTAGAGCATCCTATGCTGCAGCCACATCCAGGAGCAAAGTCATTCTGGATGCCCTGCAAGGGGCATGCCTCACGCAACTTGTGGGGGAACCCACCCATGAGGGGGCGATACTGGACCAGGTGCTCACAAATGGAAACAGGATAATAGATGTATCAGTGGGCAGCCATCTGAAGTCCAGCGATCTCCATACAGTATGGTTCAGGGTAAAGACAGTAGAAGAATCAAGGCACACTTAAGCCAGGGTCCTTGACTTCAAGAGGGCCAACTTTACTAAAATGGGTGAATGTCTCAAGAAAACACTGGCAGAGGGTGAGGAAGGGGTAATAGAGGTACAGTGGGAGAACCTCAAGAGAGCCATAACAGAGGCAACAAGCTTTTGTGTGAAGCTAGTGAACAAAGTCAGAAGAAAAAGAAAACCATTGTGGTCTTCAAAAGAAGTGTCAGGGATGGTTAGAGAGAAAAAAATGGCATTCAGGAAATACAAGGAAACGCAAAGGAAGGAACACAAAGAACTGTATCAGGCAAAGCAGAGGAAGGTGGGTAAAGCAGTCAGAAGTGCAAAGGCAAAAACAGAGGAAAGGATAGCCCAGACAGTGAAGGAGGGGGACAAAACCTTCTTCAGGTACATGAGGAAAGGCCAAGGGAGGGGTAGTGAGACTTAGTAAAGAAGGGGGGGGGGGAGGAGTAGGCAGAGGGGGACCTGGAGAAAATGGAGATACTGAACTAATACTTTTGCTCAGTATTCACAAAACAGGGTAAGGGGGATGGACTGATATTAGCAAGCAGATACACACAGGAAAGAGGGGTGGACACCAGTCCATTCACAGAGGACAGCATCCTAAAGGAACTCTTGAAACTGAAGGTGGATAAGGCAATGGGGCCAGATGGGATACATCCCACAATAGTAAAACAGCTGAGGTGATACTGTCACCACTGACAGCCCTATTCAACAAATTGGAGGAGGGAGTAGTATCGGAGAACTGGAGGAGGGTGAACGTGATACCCCTTCTCAAGAGTGGGAGCAAGGCAGAAGCTGGTAACTATAGACCAGTCAGTTTGACCTCAGTGGTGGGAAAGATGATGGAATCACTGTTAAAGGAAAGGAGTGTAGAATATGTAGAAGCCAGCAGGACACTGGACCCAAGGCAACATGAGAGGAAGGTTGTGTCAAACGAATCTGGTAGATTTCTTTGACTGGGTGACAAGGTTAGTAGATCAGTGAGGGGCAGTGGACATGGCTTATCTAGATTTCAGCAAGGCATTTGACACAGTCCCACACAAGAGGTTAATAAATAAGCTGGGCAATCTGGGAGTAGGTCCCAAGATGGTAAACTGGATCAGAAATTGGCTTAGCAACAGGACTCAGAGGGTGGTAGTAAACAAGAGTTCAATCTGAAGGGGTAACCAGCGGAGTGCTGGGGCTAGTCCTCTTTAATGTCTTCATAGGCGACATTGTGGATGGGCTCGAAGGAAAAGTATGCCTCTTGCAGATGACACCAAGATCTGCAATTGGGTTGACACCTGGGGTGAATGAGGAGAGACTTATGCAAGTTGGAGGAGTGGTCAAGAATGTGGCAGCTCAGATTCAATGCCAAGAAATGCAAAATCATGCACCTGGGGAACAAAACCCGGGAATACAATTTGGGGGGAGAGGACTAACAACAAACAAAATGGAAAGGGACCTGAAGGTAGTCATAACAAATTATCTAAAAGTAGCCATACAATATGAGAAGGGAGTGAGGAAAGCCGGTGGAATGCTGGGGTGCATAGGGAGAGGTATCACCAGTAGAAAACAGGAGGTGGTGATGTCACTCTACAGGCAATTGGTGAGGCCTCATCTACAGTACTGCATGTAGTTCTGGAGACCTCACCTCCAAAAGGATATTGACAGGGTGGAGGCAGTCCAGAGAAGGGCAATAAAATGGTGCAGGGGCTACACCAGAAACCATATGAGGAGAGATTCAGAGAACTCAATATGTATACTCTGCAGGACAGGAGGGAGAGGGGGGATATGATAGAGACATTCAAATACCTCAGGGGAATCAACAGAGTTGAAGAGGGCAGTATCTTTCAGAAAAGAAGATGTGCAAGAACAAGGGATCACAATATGAGGCTGGAAGAGGGAAGACTCAGGGGCAATGTGAGGAAATATTATTTCACAGAAAAGGTGGGGGATGCATGGAACAGCATCCCGGAGGAGGTTGTGGGGGCAAAAACAATTGTCGAATTCAAGACTGTATGGGACAGGCAGAAGGCAAAACTAGTGATAGGAAGGAGGAGGTAGGCTGCACACCAAACAGGATCTGGAGCTTATACAGTAGGTAGGGAAATGGGCAGATTAGATGGGCCAGGCAGTCCTTATTGGCTGTCAAGTTCTATGCTCTTGGGATGAGTATGGTACAGCGAATGGAATGACTAAATACCCCTGCCAGAGGCCTGTCATTACTGATGTCCTAGACATCAGGCCCAAGGAGCTCTGAGCCATTGAAGGGGGCATTACGCACCTTCTGCTGGACATCTGCCGCAAAACCCGAGGGCAAATGCCTGTGGAAGCAGCCCTGGTAACAGTGTCAGATATGTAGTACAAGACCAGAGGAGGTATTTACTAATATCCTTGGTGGCCTGGAGGGACTTAAAAGACCTCTGTTTCTGGGAACATTCTGAGAGGGCCTAAGCAACCGCCCTGCCCTTCCTCCATATGGTATTCTTGTATTTGACCATATGAGATAAATAATTAGCAATCTGAAGTGCCAGAGTGGAGGATGCATAGGCACTCTTACCCCAAAGGTTGATCCTTCTGGATTCCCTATCAAGGAGAAGAGAGCTAAGGTGCTTGGGCACCTTGGACCTGTCATGCGCCACTCTGATTACCTGAGAGTTGGTCTCAGGTTGGACAGCATAATAGGACAGGCCCAGGTGGGTGGGAGGAGCAGGGTGTGATACAGCTCATCTGCCCTCCAGGGCATGGCAGGAACCATATCAGGGCAGTGCCATGCTGCTGTGGTAGCATTCCTCAAAGCCAGCAACATGGGAGGAATGACCTTGGGGGAGATTCTAGGATCTCCAAAAAGTCCACCACTTCTCTTCTAGTGGCATCCTCTTCCTCACTGTAGACGCCCATGGCTGTAGACAGCTGCTTTGTGGCACTGAAGAAGGTAGGGTCTTCAGAAGGGGACCCGGGAGTATTCTTAACCGAAACCTTGCTCACTGAAGAAGCAGTAGACCTGTTTGAGGAAAGAGGTTCCTCCTCCTCCTCAGGGAGAATAAGGTCAGGATGGTATTCCTCTTTGATGTTGACCCTCTCCAACTCAGGGTCCAATGGCCCTCGGAGGGGCGCAGGCCGACAAGGCCGGACTGACGACGACGAAGCGACCGATGGTGTCGGGGACACAAGTCTGTAAGCACTTAATTGGTGCACCAAAGCCATGGTCAACTGGGTCAGAATAGTGTTACGGTTGACGGCAGGTAAGGGCTGCATCGGCAGCATAAGGGTCGTCAGGGCAAGGTGTGATGAACCATCCGTCACATCTTGAGAGTCTGAAGGCCCTAGCGTCTGAGGGCCTGGGGAAGCATCAAGCCTTGAGGGAGGGGCTGGAGTCAACGACCCAAGGATCGACGACTGGCCCCCCTGAGAAGCGGGAGGAGGCACTGTTGGTAGGGTCCTGGCAGGAACAGAGGCCTGGATAGTGGAAGGCATCGGGGCAGAACTGCCAACGGAGCACCCCTAGACAAAGATGAAGAATCCGTTGGGGAACAGGAGCACCACTGGGGGGAGCTGTCATGATTGCAGTCTTTTTTATGACTTTTCCCTGAGGACTTGTCTTGGGCCTTAGAGGCCTGGGAGCTCGACGAATCCACCAGTGACTGGGAAGGAGGGCCCCTCGGAGGACCCCTGCCCAGAACTGGCTACCCTGTTGTTCCATGAGAAATTTCTTCAAAGCCTTTGTGCATTACCTAAGGGTTGTGAGATTACATTTTTGGAAGAGCTCACAGTCTGAGATGTGGTCAGGCCCAAGACCGCAGACACAAAGGTTGTGTTCATCTGAGAAGGCAATCTTCTTTCCGCAGCGGCAGCAACGGAAGAGAGAAAAGAAAGGATTAACTCTCAATATCTTGTGAAAAAGAGATTCCCAAATTTAAAGAAACACGTAGGCAACAGTAGTACGAACTACGACGGAGCTTCCACCGAGACCCATGCAAGTGGAATAGACAGCAGGAAGGAACTGGGGAGGAAGCAAGGCCACTCACGCCTTTACGTGACTGATGACATCAGCAGGTGACATCAGCATGGGTGGCCCCAGTTGTACTGTTGGAAAATCTTCTCTGTGGATCCTGCTTTGTGAACTTCCTACAGTGTGACCTGATGACTGCGATACCCCTGAAGATCTTCAAATGAGAAAAAAAAAAACAAAGGTTATGCTTCTTTCCCCCTCATGCCCATGTTGTAAACGTGTCTTCTACCAGTCCCACCCATCAGATAACTACCCTCCTTGGTGAATCGATTGAGGTAGTCGACAAATTTAAATATCTGGGGTTTTGGCTTGCTTGTCAACTATCAGCCGTAACCCACATCGAAGAACTGTCAGAAAAACTAAAACAGAGGCTAGGCCTATTTGTCAGAATTAAGAATCTACTTAGCCATGAGGCAAAAAATAAGGCTGGTTTAGACCACTTTCCTTCCTCTCATTGATTATGCTGACTTTCTTTATAGCCACTGTCCCAAAGCAGCTCTTGCCAAACTAGACACACTTTATCACAGATCACTAAAATTTATCACTAATGCCCCCTTTAGAACTCACCATTGTTCTCTCCATGCCCAACTTGGCTGGTCTTCGCTATATATCAGGTAAAAAAAAAAAAAAACACATTATGGTCCTATAGAGCTATTACAAATACCGCCCCCCCCCCCACATCTCTGAACTCTTCAAGCGTTTTACTCGCTGAGGAGATATTCCCATTTACTGTTAGACATACCTAGGGTAAGATCCCGTTATGGCAAAGCAGCAGTCAGCCATGCTCTCCCATCCATATGGAATACCCTACAGAAATCATCGAAACTCACCAAAATTATCTGCCTGCGGACCTTTAAATCCATGTTGGACTGTTCCTTGCAGGAGGAATGCAACTGTTACATATAAAAGGCTTTCAAATCTCCTGGAGGATGCCTGCACTGTGTTGCACCATCTCAGGGTTTTAAATAAGCTAAAAACACTGATTAGCAGTTTGACGTGTGAAAGTGCTAATCAGTTGTGAAAATGCATAGCACTTGGCACAGATTGATTAGCAACATTTAAAAAATATATATCTTTTTATTAATGTTTACTGTGTCATGGACTTACTCAAAAAATGGTTAGCAGTCCACTTCTAAGCATTTCTGAAAATGGTTAGCATTACCCCATTTTGCATAGCATTTTGCTATGCTATACTTATTTATTTGCGTTTGTTTACCAGGTAAGCACACTAGACAACCAAGTGCCTATTTTCAGGTGCGACCTGGGAGATTACAAAGGTACATTCAAGAGCATCAGGCAAAACAAGAACAAGGTACAATCAGGAGTATCAATGAAAGCAAGGCAATACAAGTAACATGCCAGGGCAACAACGCCTTGAGAGATAGGGCAAGCAGTTAACACGATAAAAACAATTTAGAATAGGAGACACCAGAGGCAAAAACATGACGATAAGGCAGTGACATGTACACAGAATGAGCAGTAGGGCCAAAGTGGACCCAGCAATCAAATTCTTCTAGCAGCTGCAAGCTCTCTCATGAGTAAGGCACAGAGCTCAGGTAACAACTCAGTCAGTCAGAACATTAAGTGCATTGGCAGGTAGAGGCCGATTTGAGGAAGCCCCAGAGGGAGTCTTTAAAGCAGGGATGGGAGAAGGAGGAGTGACTGCTTGCTGGAAGGGAGTTCCATAGCTTGGGTTTTCCTCAGTGACATAAGTCTTTACAAAGTGCACTGCAGTACTTGTAGCGCACCTGAGAAAGCTAGGACTCCAAGTCTTCCTGTAACTGGGCGACACTCTAAATTGAAGCCTGTCCAAACAGGAGACGAAGCAGGTTGTGGCCACTGCCTCTCAATTCCTAGTGTTCACGGGAGTCCTGCTGAACCCATCAAAGCCTTAGTTGGAGCCCTCCCAGGAGCTGCTGTTCATAAGAGCTGTTCAGGACACATCCTGTGCTTGGGCATGCCTCCCAGACATCAGACTACAGGTAATCTTGCAGATAGTTATTAGCTTGATAGTAAATGCACCTCATTATATAATTATATATATTTTTTGGTTCCTTCTAGGAAAGTTGAAAATTAATAAATCACCCAGATGTGATGGCAACATTCTAGAAACCCCATGAGGGTCTATATCTCTCCCGCTAGAACATATATTGTTATAGTGTGGAGAGGCTAAGGGGACAAAACCCGGGTCACGGGTAGACAAGTACAATACCCAAGGTCTCCAGGAAATTTCAAATGCCTGGTATTTACCATGGAGTCTGGCTGTAAGAGATTCCATATTATAAACATCCAGGATCACCCCCCTCCAGTCTTTTAAAGTGGGAATAATTGAGGTTCTCCATCGCCTAGTGATCACCTTCTTTGCTGCTAAAATATATATGGGTAACAGGGTACGCTGCCATGGGGGTCTGTGAGGAGGAAATATAGCCAAAAGTATCGATCTGGCCGAAAACTCGACCAGCTCGCCCTGTCTGATACCTCCTGTTGGAGCATACACCAAAAAGGAGTTAACTGAGGGCATGTCCTGAATATATGACTCTGGTCAGCATGTGTACATGCACAATTCCTCCAACATCTGCCAAAGTAGGATGGAAGATATTTCGCTAGGATAGCTGGGGAACGAAAAAAGCGACTATGGCACTTCCAGGCAAATTCTCGCCATTTCGTGGAATGTGTTACTTTACAAGCTAAGGGAGATGCCCGTAACCAATCCTGGTCTGATATATCTTCAGCTAAATCCTTACACCAGCTATTAAGAATAGTGAGTGAGGAATCACCCATCCCTTCTCTGAGAATGTTATAAATATAACCCACTTGATGTCCCCGTATATCACCATTTATATGGTCTTCTATGCATGTCCACGCCAAGGGAATAAATTCAGGTAATTTTGTTTCCACCTCTCTCTGTCTTAAAATATAATTTTTAACCTGGATATACCTGTAAACGTCTGTTTCCGTTAAGCCATAGGTCGCCCTTAGAGTTTCAAAAGGGACAATGCCCGTGTGACATAGGAATTGTCTAAAAAAACTGAAACATAGAAACATAGAATTTGACGGCAGATAAGGACCGCTTGGCCCACACAGTCTGCCCATTTCCCTACCTGATGGATAAGCTGCAGGTCCTAGTTAACCAGCAGCCTACTTCTTCCTACCCCCACCCCCTAGAATTGCCTTATGACTGTCCCATGCATGCTTGAATTCCACCACTGTTTTTGACTCCACAACCTCCTCTGGAAGGCCGTTCCATACATCCACAACCCTCTCTGTGAAAAAATACTTCCTTAAATTACCTCTGAGCCACCCCTTCTATCTTCAAATTGTGCCCCTTGTTCTTGCACACCTCTTTTTGAAAGATGCTACCCTCTTGGACTTTGTTGATTCCCTGAGGTACTTGAACGTTTCTATCATGTCTCCCTCCCTCCTTTCCTCGAGGCTATACATATTAAGCTCCTTAAGTCTCTTCATATGTCTTCCGTGCAGACCCTGCACCATTTAGTTGCCTCTCTGGACAGCTTCCATCCTGTCTATGTCTTTGCGGAGATTGGGTCTCAGAACTGCACGCAGTACTCCAGATGGGGTCTCACTAGCTGTCTGTACAGAGGAATAATAACTTCCTGTTTTCTACTGGTGATGCCTCTTCCTATGCATCCCAGTATCCCCCCAGCCCTCCTTGCTGCCCTCTCACATTGCTTTCCCACCTTTAGGTCATCTGATATGACTACCCCCAGGTCCCTTTCCATTTTTGTTGTTGTTAGTATCTCACCCCCCATTGTGTACTCTTCCCCTGGGTTTTCCGCTCAGAGCATCTGCCAGTACATTGTCCTTCCCAGGAAGATGAACTGCTACTAGGGAAGTCTGAAGAGAACAGGCCAGAGACCACAGTTTCATGGCTTCTGTGCACAAGGCCGTGGACCGAATGCCTCCTTGCTTGTTGATGTATCACATTGTGGTCGTATTGTCCGTTCTGACTTGGACCACCTTGCCCTTGACTGCATCTGAGAAGCACTGAAGAGCCAGGAATACTGCCCTGAGCTCCAGAAGGTTGATGTGAAGGAGAGACTCCTGTGGAGACCAGACCCCCAATCTTCTCCAAATTACAAACTTATGATCTATGGTAGATGGTAGAAACCTATCATCCCCTGAAATTTGCGTATAAAAGAAAAAAAGTGTTCTAAAAGCTTTATGTGTTTTTAACTTATACCATAGTTTCAGAATTTGTGCCGTAAAGAGAATATAGTCTCTTATTGGTGCTGTCCTAGACGCTGTAGAGAATATTATCTTAGTAATGTCAAACAAGTCATTAATGACAAATTCTAGCTCTTTCCAGGGGCCCCGTACATTGAGGCTATCCAAAAAATTAATATTCTAAAAAAGGCAGCCATGGCATATAATTTCAAATTTGGCAGGTTGGCTCCGCCTTGAGGAAGTGGGAGTTGCAATAAGGACATCCTAATTCTAGGACGATGGCCATTCCATATAAAATTATAAATAATGTTATCCCATGATTGAAAATAAAATTTGGATGGGAAAATAGGGACATTTTGAAATAAGTATAAAAGTTTGGGTAGTATAATCATTCGGATTGTCTCAGTTCTTTAAAAAAAACTTAATGGTAGTTTAGACCAGCGAGCAAGTTCTGACTGAATTTTGATTGATAATGGTTCATGATTCAGTAGTTCCAGGTTGTTTAAATGCTGCGGTATGTGGATTCCCAGATATTTAATTTTAGTTTGATACCATTTTAAAGGATATTTCTTTCTGAGGGTTGGAGATGGAGAAAAATATAGTGAAAGGAGGTCTGTCTTGACAATATTCAATTGAAATCCTGAGACCACTCTAAAGCAGTCCAAGACTTCCCAAAGCACCGGGAGGAAGGTTTCTGGGGATATGATAGAAATTAAGGTATCATCTGTGAACAGGAGTACCTTATGTTCTCCTTGGCCCACTGGAATGCCCTTGATCTGAGGATTACTCAGTATTGCTTCGGCCAGGGGTTCAATATATAAAGCAAAGAGAAACGGGGACAAGGGGCAGCCCTGTCTCGTGCCCCTTTGTATCATAATCGGTTGAGATATGGAGCCATTAAATCGTGTATAGCCGTTAGGGTGGGAGTAAATATTTTTCATACAAGAAAGAAAAACATTAGGAAAAGAACATTTTGATAGATTGGCCCATAAATATTCCCAATTCACCTTGTCGAATGCTTTGTCTGCGTCTAAACTTAGTATTGTAGAGGGGATCTTTCTTCTGTGTATAAATTTCCATTAACTACATAATTTGGCGTAAATTATCAAAAGTATTCCTCGATTTTATGAAGCCAGACTGATCTTTGTGTATAAGGTATGTCAGTATTGGTTCCATACGCCTAGCCCAAATAGCCATGAATATTTTATAATCCTCATTTAAAATAGAAATGGGACGATATGACTGTGGGAGGGTGGGGTCTTTGTCGGGATTTAGCAGGGGAGAGAGAACTGCATAATTCCATGACGGAGGTAGAGTCTCTCCTTCAGCCACTGCCCGACACGCTGAAAGAAGGCTGGGAAGTGGCTGTGGTATGAAGGCCTTGTACCATTCCGGGCTGAAACCGTCTGGACCAGGACACTACAATGGTTTCAGTGTTTTAACCTGTAACAAAATTTCATCAGGTCTAATTGGGCATTCCAACTGTTTGATATGTTGTTCGGTCAATTTAGGTAGTGAAAGTTTATCTAGAAAGGCTGTTACTGCCTCCAATTGATTGTGAGAGTGATATGGGGCTTTACATAGGGTTTCATAAAAGAGTTAAAAGGCCTGACTGATTTGATTTTCTTTATAAGTTGATTTATTAGAGGAGTTATTTTTTATTTTTAAAATAGTTGAGGCTCGTTTATTTGCTCTAAGTTTTCTTGCCATGGCCCTAGCTCCTCCCCCCCCCTCGTAACTGTACAGTTTTAGATAGTTCAGACTCTGGAAGGTTCTATAGTCTAATATTTGTTGAATCTCTTCTTTTAGGCCCCTTATTCTACAATGGAGAGTCACATCGCCCTCTCTATATAAAAGCTGATATGACTCAAGGAGGTCTGTTAAAAGTTTGAGTCTGGCATTCATTTTTTTTTTGTTTATGAGACGCATATTCCAGCAGCTCCCCTCAAAGAATCGCTTTCAAAGCATCCCATTGAATAGGACAAGAGGTTTCAGGAGAAATATTTTCTTGAATTGCTTGGGGAATACGTTTCATAAAGTGGTCCCTGAATTCCTGATCCCGAAGAAGGGATGCATTAAACTGTCAGAGTCTGGACTTCTTTTGTTTACCCAAATCTATTTTTAAAATTAATGGGTTGTGGTCTGAAAGTACTCTAGGCTCTAATGTATATCTTGAATTACTGTGAGATGTTCCACTGTTGTAAAAAAATAGTCTAGCCTGGAGTAGGTGCTGTGTCTTGCGGAAAAATGGGAATAGCCTGGAACCGATGGGAAGAGTCTCCGCCATATATCCTCAATGCCTAAGTGGGCAAAATTCCCCTTTAAATATTTACTTGCCCCAGAAAGCCTGGTTAAATTATGATTAGAGGAGTCAAGGTGTGGGTGGAACGGGATATTAAAATCCCACCCATGATCAATATTCCCCTGAGCCTCTCCATCACTGTCTGTACAAATGTTCGTGCCACTGAAAGTGACGACTGGGATGGAAGATAAACATTAACCAAGGTCACAGTTTGAGAATAAAGCGAGCCTGTAAGAATCACATATCTTCCTTAAGGATCTAGATAGGTAGCTTGCATCTCCAGTGGAGTTGAAGATGGGACTAAAATTACAGTACTTCTTTTACGTCCCCTAGGATAAGAGGATGCGAACACTGAATATTTCCCTCCCCATTGTAGCTTAGAATGCTCCACCTCTGAGAGATGAGACTCCTGTAAAAAATATTGGTCTGCATTCTGTTTCCCTAGATGTTGCATGATCCTATATCGTTTTATAGATGAATGTAAGCCATTCACATTCTGGGAGAAAATTTTTACTTAGGATTAGCCATAGTCCCTTATAGAAGGAGATATAATTATGAAGGATGAAGGAATTGGATCCCGAACAGGGGAAATCTTAAAGAAATGTTTTTGTACTATATGCCACTCTAACCCCAGCGGTCTTCTTAGACCAAACACAGCTGTGCGGGACAGAATGGCATTGTTAAGCATGTCCATCCTGTTGGGAGCAACCCCTCCATCCATATACGGGGAAGCAACTGCACTAAAAAAAAAAATCTGTCACCATCCATTTTTAAACGTAACAATAAAACTAGAGAGTAACAATATAACCTAACTAGAACAATAACATTAAAAACAAAATTTCCCCTAGGGAAGAACTATTTACAAACGGTCTTCCATAATAGGAGGAGATTTGCCTATCTCCAACCTGGGTCCTGAGGAGAAAAAACTCTTCCCAGGTAAGTGGGAAACGATCCACAAAATGTGGGTCTCCGCCCACTCAAGAGGGATACTCCCTCTCTAGGAATTAGGTCCTATAAGGACTCATTCCAGAAATGGTGGAATATAAGTTTTTAAATGGCTTCAAACCATAAGGAAACCCTCCAAAATAACAGAGGAGAGCTCCCTGCACATCGGGCCCATGAGTCAAGCCTCGTAGAGGAAAGAAAAAAAAAGGGGGGGGGTGAAATACAGGTTACTCACCTGTAACAGGAGTTCTAGGAATGGTATATGTTGTTCATCCACACTGTCTGGCAGGTTCCTTGCCGCTTGAAATCTTGCCGGAAGGTCTTCAAGCTGGCTCCTCCCACCCACCCGGGTGGTAAAACTCTCGGCTCCGCCCCATGATGCCAGATCTAGCCCGCTAGAAGCCAGGTTGTGCGTCGAAGCCGGGGAGGTCGGGTGGGTCATGTGGATGAACAACATATACCATTCCTAGAACTCCTGTTACAGGTGAGTAACCTGTATTTCTAGGGACGTGGATATGTTGTTCATCCACACTGTCTGGCAGACTCCTAGCAGTTCTCCGGGAGAAGGGAGGCAAGGCGCACACCCCCTACTTGGGAAATAGAGACTGGAGAACCGAGGCCCCAAAACCAGCACCCCGGCGTGACTCAAGGTTGATGTGGTAGTGGGTAATGAAGGTGTGTGCTGACTTCCGGGTAGCAGCCCTGCAGATTTCCTGGATAGGAAGGTCCCTGTAACCAGCCACCGATGCAGCGGTATGGCGGGTAGAATGAGCTCTTATCCCTCTGGGAGGCTCCATGCCCAACCTGTAGCAGAGATCTATGCAGGAGGTGATCCACCTGCCTATCATCCGCTTGGCTGCAGGTCTGCCAGGTGCGGCTTCAGTGCAGGTGACAAACAGCTGGCGAACCTCTCCCTGAACTTTAGCCATCCGCTCCTTATAGTCAACGAGCGCTCTTCTAGGGTCCAAAGTATGGAGCCTATATTCGGCCTCCGAGGTGTGATTGGGGTAGAACACCGGCAGAGTCAACACCTGGTTAAGGTGAAACTCCGACACCACCTTCTGAAGAAATTTCGGGTGGGGGCGCAGGACAATCTTGTCCCTGTGGAAGACCAGATAAGGAGACTCGATGGAAAGCGCCTGGAGCTCTGCCATCCTTCTGGCTGACGTGATAGCCACCAAGAAGGCGGTCTTCCACGACAGGTGAGAGATGTCACACCTCTGCATCGGTTCGAATGGCTTGCCCATGAGCTTAGCCAATACCAGCAGTAGCTCCCATGGAGGTGGAGGTTCTCGCACCGGAGGGGATATGTGATCAAGGCCTTTGAAAAAGCGCCCGACCACCTTCTCCTGCACCACCGACTGCTTCCCAGCCCATGCCCAGTAAGCAGAGATGGCTGCCAGGTGCACCTTAAGGGTCGTCGACTGAAGCCCTTGCTGAGAAAGGGACCACAGGTAGTCCAGAATGCTTGTCATGGAACAGGAGGAAGGGTCCAGACCCTTGCCCTGACACCAAATGGAGAATCTCTTCCATTTGAAGGCGTAGCATTTTCTGGTCGACACTTTATGGGACGCCTCAACGATGTTGAGGACCTCGTTGGAAAGACCCAAGGCCTGGAACTCTAGCAGCTCAGGAACCAGGCCGTCAGGTGCAGGGATTGATGGTCCAGATGGAATACTTTCCCTTGATTGACTGAGATCAGTTCCAGGCGGGCTGGAGGCCGCCTCGGGAGCCTGGACCTGAGACTGAGGAGATCTGGGTACCAGAACTGGCGGGGCCAGTCTGGGGCTACCAGAATCACCTGCGCCTTGTCCCTCCTCGCCTTGAGGAGCACCTTGTGGATCAAGAGAAATGGGGAAAGACGCAGAGGCCCAGGGTCCACGGCCTCGAGAAGGCATCCCCCTGCAGTGAGCCCTGCTGAGGGGCGGGCATGAAACAGTCTCAGCTTCGCGTTCTCCCTGGAGGCAAACAGGTCCACCTGAGGCGTGCTCCAGTGGGAGAACAGATCTTGTACTACCTCCGGCAGGAGAGACCACTCATGGGACACAGCCCCTATCCGGCTTAGGGCATCGGCCAGAGTGTTGGATGCTCCTGCCACATGGATGGCAAGGAGATCCGCCTCCAGGCTGCACACGAGTGACCAAATGCGGAGAGCTTCCCTGCACAGAGGCATGGAGCGCGTCCTGCCCTGGCAGTTTAGGTAGTACATGGTCGTGGTATTGTCCGTCTGGATCTGAACCACTTGACCCCAAAGAAACGAAGCGAAGGCGGTGAGGGCTAGACGAACCGCTCGAAGCTCCAGCAAGTTGATGTGGCATCGGGACTCCCAAGGGGACCAAAGGCCTTGCGCTCTGTGCTCCTCCAGATGGGCACCCCAACCCATCAGAGACGCATCGGTCGATAGAGAGACCGTTGTCTCGGGGCGGACAAACGGGATGCCCTCTTGCAGATGTGCTGGAACGGTCCACCACTGGCGAGCATTCCACATCCCCTGGGTCACTGTCACTAGCTGATCCAGCGGATCGAAGTGCTGTGACCATTGGCTGGCCAGTCCCTACTGAAGGGGAAACATGTACCAACGGGCCCAATGGACCACGCTGGTGCAGGCCGCCATGAGGCCCAGGAGGCGCAGGAAGTCCCAGGCAGGGCGCAATTGCCCAACCTGAAATGATTGGGCAAAGGAGGAAAGAACCTTGGCCCTGTCCACCGGGAGCCGTGCTCTGGCTCGTAGAGAGTCGAGCTCTGCTCCGATGAATTGGATCACCTGCTTTGGCATGAGTTCCGACTTGGCCTCGTTGATGAGGAGGCCAACCTGAGATCAAACCTGGAGGGCCAGATCCCTGGACCGCTCCACCTCCATTCTGGAAGGGGCTGCAATCAGCCAGTTGTCCAGGTAGGGGTACACCTGGACCCTTCGGCGCCTGCAGGAATGCTGTCACCACTGCCATGCATTTGGTGAAGACCCTGGGAGCTAGGGAAAGGCTGAAGGGCATGGCCCGGAACTCGTAGAGGGATCCCTCTGCCCTGAAGCGGAGGAATCTCTGGTGGGACGGACGGATTGGGACGTGAAAGAACGCGGCCCTGAGGTCCACAGAACAGAACCACATGCCTCGTTCCAAGGATGGGATTATCTGAGCCAGAGTGACCATCCTGAAGGTCCGAGACCTTAGGAACCTGTTCAGGTCAATGCAGATCGAGAATGGGGCGCCAGCCCCCGTCTGCTTTGGGACCAGGAAGTACCTGGACACAAACCCGGGTCTGGAGGAGGATCCGCCACCTTCCTGATCACCTCTTTTTCAAGCAGTAGGCAATATCGTCTCTGGCGTACGACAAAGAGGCTATGCGGATCTCGCGAGTTCTCAAGGGGGCGGCGGCTCAGAAGGACGGGCCTGCTCGAACTCCAGGGGCAGGCCCTTTCCTACCACCTCCACACCCAACGGTCCATGGTGATAACGGACCAGGCGGAAAGGAAGTGGTGAAGCCGCCCCCACGGGGAGAAACCCAGGGGAGGACGAGACTGGGGCATACACCCTCAACCCGTCACTGGGCAGGCTTGGAGGAGGGACCGGCCGAGGGACCTCCTGCCTTACCTCCTCGCTTCCTATTAGAGGAAGCCACAGGCTTGGGTTTGGGATGCCAAGCGAGCCTGCTGGCCCTGGTGCTGTTGGGATGGACATGCCGCAGGCGCAGAAGGGCGAAAGGACTTATGTTGTTGGCGATGGCCCTTGTCCTTCTGGGCGGAGGTGACCAAGTCCAGAGTGGCAATGGACTTTTCAATCCGCTGGAGGTGACCTTCCACTCCAGGGCCGAACAGATCAGTCCCCAGGAAGGGGACATCTGCCAGTTTATGCTGGGTATCCGCCATGAAGGTGGATATCCTCAGCCATGCTCTGTGGCGCATGGCCACTGCGGCCGCAACTGATCTGGCACAGGAGTCTTCAATGTCCAGAGCCGTTTGGAGCTGCTGTTTTGCCACCACCCTACCCTGGTCCCGTACCTGCTTGACCATGGTCTGCAGGTCAGCCGGGAGATGAGGGATCACCTCATCCAGGGAGCCCATGAGGGCATGGGAGAAGTGTGCCATCAGCACGGCCGAGCTGGCCTTGCGGAGGCCAAGGGAGGACGCAGCGTCCAGCATAGTCCAGCTTTTTGGACTCCTTGTCGGGGGGCTTGTCCATGTCCCTAGTGTTCCCAGAACGCCGGAAAACACTGTCGGTGACCAACCCCTAGGCAGAGGGGTGTTCCGAAAAACCGGGCAAAGAGCCAGTAGGGACCGCATACTTCCTGGCCATTCTGGCCGAAGGCACAGGACAGGAAGCAGGCCGCTGCCAGAGCTCCAAGGCTGGGCCAACAATGGCTTCAGCCACTGGAAAGGCCTCCGTGGGTGAATCCCCTCGGTCCAGTATCTCCGTCAAGGGATACCTGGCCCACTTAGATGCGGGCTCAAGCTGCATCCCTGTGGACTCTGAGATGAGCCGAAGCAAACCCATGAAGGACAATGGGCTTTTGTCCATCGACTGGCCCCCGGAGAACTCCAGGTCAATGGGCCTGGAAAACAGGGAGGAGTCGTCGTCGGACTCCGAGGAGTCCGTGAAGAGCTGCCTGGGGCCTGAGCCACCCTCCACCTGCCGAGGACGGTCGGGAGTGAGGGTGACCGACAACCTGTGGTGCAGGCCCTGACCCGACCGAGAGTCCTTGGTCAGTGCCCCTGATTTCGGTTGTGGAGGCGGAGGTTCCACCACAATTGGTGGGGCAGCTGGTTTCAGCCGAACAACTGGCCCAGGCTTGGGCACCTCGACTACAGCGAGGGGTTGTTTCGGCCGCTCGGGTGACAGCCACTTGATGGCCAGGGAAGGCAACGGCGTCAGCTTACTCCCAGACAGAAGTAACTGCTGCCACATCGGGTCCTTGCAGCGCTGGCGCAATTTGCGCCGAAGCCTCTCCTCTTCCGAGGAGGAAGACAAGGACGAGCAGCGGCGCCGCTTACTTCGGTGCCGAGACCGCCGATCTCGGCGGGATCGGCTGGACCGAGAGGATGTCCGAGACCGAGAACCTCGGTGTTTCCGAGGACGGGTCTGTGAAGGGGCAGGGGACACCCGCTCTTCACTCGGCTCAGAAGCCTTGACCAGGGACTGCGGCACTTGGGGCGCAGGCAGATCCTCGGTCTCCACCGGGGGAACCAGTGAAGAAGGGTTGTCGGCTTCACCAGTCGACAGCCCGTCCGACGGGTCGAGAAAAATCTCGACCGCATTGACGGGTGTCTCGGCCGGCTGACCTGACCGGGACACTGTGAAGCCAGCGGCCTTAGAGGCAACCTCGACCGAAGTCGAGTGTCAACTGTCCGGGGAAGGGGACCTCTCCCGCCTCCCACGACTACTACCTGTGGGTCTCTACTCTTTGGAGTCCCTTTTGGACCAAGAGGAATGTCCCGATGGCCCCTCTCCCTTCATGGAAAGGGACTGACAAAGCTCCTTGAAAGAAGCTGAATATGAGGTACCCAGAGAGAGCGAGATAAATGCCATGACCGAGGAAGAGGATGATGCAGCCTGAGCCGCCTCCTCCTCGAGGGCGATCATCTGCTTGAGTTGCTCAGCCAAGCCAGCCGCCGCAGTAACCACCCAACGGGCCTCCTTCGACTTCACCGGCGGGTAGCGCTTCTCCGGGCGCCCAAGCTGTAACCGGGTAGCGCGGTCTTCCAGGACGCTACGAAACAACGGCATAACTCTGCAGGCCTCGCGGGTCATGGTCTAGGCCGAGGTAGAAGACGCATGGAGTGCGGATCCATCCTGGACATTTTCGCCCACAAGGGCACTGCTGAAATCTGGGAGTCGATTTGTCCACCGCTAGCCGCGAGGGAGAAACTTGACCAAGTCTTGAAAATTTAAATAAGTTTCGGGCGAATCAAGAATTAGATCCAGTCTACACGCGAGAGTAAGGAGGGAACCTGAGCCTCCAAGCGGTAAGGAAGATCTGGCATCATGGGGCGGAGCCGAGAGTTTTACCACCCGGGTGGGTGGGAGGAGCCAGCTTGAAGACCTTCCGGCAAGATTTAAAGTGGCAAGGAACCTGCCAGACAGTGTGGATGAACAACATATCAACATCCCTAGAATTATAGTTTTCCTCTTTAATTATATCCAGAGGAAATATAAAATATTGGCACTCGTAGTAATATGTTCCGCCAAGTTCGTCATAACAAAACATATAATCCCCAAGGCTGGTAACGTCTATGAAAATATTTCAAAATCTTTTCAAGGATCCGAAAGGGTAGGGATGATTCAGCCTGTTAATGGAACTATCCACAAGTTCTAACCAAAATTCTCTGTACATGTAGGTGTATTGACCTAGCAGAATTCCAGTCCACTATTATAGTTTACAATTCCCTTTTTTTCTCTTGTTCTCCTTCTCTTCCCCTTTTCTTTTCCCTTTCTTCTTTCCTCCTGTTTATTTTCCTTTCCTTTTCATTGTTGATCAGAAGGCCTAACTTGTTCTCCATGTCGAGGCTCACTTACAGCTTGAAAAAATAAGTCCCGAACAGAAGGGGCCTAAACCAGGGAATTAGGTCTGAGGAGGGAAATATGGGGGGAACCAGCAGAGTGACCCATGGCCAGTGAAGGGAAAGCCAACCATTCCATAGGGCATATATAGTAGCCTTATGATGAATATAAGTTTTATTTGCTGGCATGGAGTTACCCTTAAGGAACTGAAACTCACTCTCAACCCTCTAACTCACCAACAGGCCTATCCGCCCGCACCCCCCCCCCCAAGCCATCCCTCGGTATAGCAGTAAAAAGGTTTTTCAAAATGTACTTAGCTTCAAATTGGATGCAGAGTTGGGTCCCTACGAGATGTCACTTTGTTCAGTAATTTCTGAATCCTTTGGTCTCCTTTATTTGGTTGATTGAGATCCAGAGGTTCATGTACCATGGAGGGCCGTCCGGTCTTTGGTATCGTTTTGAAATCTTGTCTGATACTATTCCTCTTTGGAGTAGATCTGATATAGCCTCTGAGTTATATGTAGTAGGGTCATTGGGTAGAGGAATAACCAGCTTTGTTGGGTAGGGGGTGCAAAATTTCAGGTTTTTTGCTCTCAGAAGAGGAAACAAGGGTGAATAGTCCCTTCTGGAACGCTGAGTAGCTGGGGCGCAATCGTTATTGAATTAAATACGGCGTTCGCCCAGCAGGACCTTTTGTTTATGCCATGCTTTTATCAAGATCTGATCTTTTTGTATAAAGCTGCCAAATCTGATTACAAAAGATCTCGGTCTGGCATTGGGTTTAGAGGGGCGAGGCCCTAGTGTGCGATGAGCCCTCTCGATATCAATCTGGAATTCAGGGCCCAAGTCCAGAGTTAGGCATAAAAAATAATCCACAAAGCGTTGGGGCTGCTCCTCTTCCCCCAGGTAGCCTGTACAGCCTGATGTTTTTTCGGGCGCTCCCTATGTTCCGCGTTCTCGTCTCATGGCTACGTTTAGCTGTTCCTCAGCTAGGGAGAAAACTACTTGTTTCAGTTCTGAAATTTTAGCAGTGTTATCTGAGATCTGTATATCAGCCTCGTTAACCCTCGTCTGTAGTTCCCTCAGATCTGTGCGTATGTCTCGCAGTGCGTCTCGCATTTCGGATCTAAATTCTGAGATAGCGGAGAGGATGGCCTCTGAAGGTAGGTTTTCCATAGATGCTTACCTTTTTTTTTTTTCACTTCTCTTGCCCCATTTTCTATCCAGCTGGGAGGCTGAATGGGAAGAAGCATCGCTATCGAGCAGGCCGCCGTCTTCATTCTCGGGGAGATTTTTCAGTGTTTGAAAACGATTTCTTTCCTGGCATGCCATTTCACCCGAGGCTTGAATATTTAATTGTAACGTCTCTCCCAAGTTGTCTTTCGTTTAGAGAATCTGATTACAAGTTTGTTTTAGTTGAAATGTGGGAGAGAACTTGATTTTTTCAATCGATGGTGTAGGGGAGCTCGGTCTCCATGTGCTCACACCGCCATGATTCCACCGGAAGTCTCCTGCACTCGTGGTTTGAAAATATTAAAGCAGGTGCTACTTTATTTGGCAAGGTGTCTAGTGATAAAAACAGCAGCACCTCTCAAAGATCTACTGTTATGGTAAGTTCTTACGTAACTGTACTATCTTACTTTGAGTGGGAGCTCTTGCAGCAGGCTATAACCATTAGGACAGAGTCCCAAGCAATCCCGAGCCAAGGAGCTGGCTAGCCCCGGGAGGAGGAAGGATGGAAGGAATGCTGACAACACAGCAAATCAGGATAGGAGTCCCTGGAGGACTGCCATGCCGAAACCAGCATGGCGTCTGGAGGCAATGTCCAAGCTGTAGTGCTTCACAAAAGTATGTACGGAATTCCAGGTGGCTGCCGCACAAATGTCTCTTATTAAGACATTGTTAAACTGGCGAAGGAAGCAGACACTCCCCTGGTGGAGTGACCTCTAACCGTGCCTGGAAGAGGTATATTGTGCTTTTCGTAACAATACACAATACAGTGGACAAGTCACTTAGAAATGGTCTGTTTAGACACCAGTTTGCCCAAGTGTTGCGATGCAAAGGCCTCCGATTTTCGGTGCATAGTGGTGCGCTTGAGGTAATACCTCAGCACCCTGTGAACATCCAGTGTGTGTAGGAGAGCCTCTCCCCTGTTGGAAGGGGTAGAAAATTAAACTGGAAGGTCAACCAACTGGTTGAGGGTCAACTCCGAGACCACTTCAGGAAGAAACTTAGGATTTGTTCTAAGGGAGACTTTCCCCTGTGAAAAAAACAATTAAGGCTCTTTACACATCAGAGCCTGGAGCTCGGAAACTCTTCGAGCTGAAGTAACAGGAACTAAGAAACAAACCTTGCAGGAAAGATATCGCAGCTCACAATCAGCTGCCAGTTCAAAGAGGGGGAAGTGAGCTTCTCCACACAAACAGGAGGTCCCAGGGAGGGATAGGATCCCTAATGGGAGGTCTCAAATGCAGAATACCTCATAAGAAGGTGCGGGCCACATCCAGTTCGGCCAAGGTTCTATCCCCCAAGGGCACATGATATGCCGAGATGGCCCACATGTGCATCTTTATCAAAAAGTAGCTCAAGGCTTGTTGGTATAAGGAGAGGAGATACTGCAATGCTGAGTTCACCGGACAGGTAAGGGGATCCAGATGCTAAGACGAAGCCCACAAACAGAAATGCTTCCACTTCATAGCGTAAGTGGTGCAAGTAGAGGGTTTTCTCGCTGAAACGAGGACTTCCACCACTTCTTGGGAGACCCCGTACCTTTATTTGGCTACGTCTGCAGGAGCAAGCCAAGCATGAAGATGTAAGGATCTGAGATCCGGATGGACCAGTTTGCCCTTGTCCTGGGACAGCAACTGCGAGCATATTGGAAGTGGAATTGGAGGTTCCGAGGACAACCACTGAAGAAGTGGGAACCAAATCTGCCGGGGCCATTATGGGGTGATTAGGATCATCTGAGCCCCTTCGGCTTGTAGTTCCAACAATACCCTCTGGATGAGGGGGAAGGGAGGGAAGGCATAAAGAAACTTCCCCGCAAAACAAAGGGATAACGCATCTGGCTAGAAAATACCAGGCACGTGCTCTTGCGAGCAGTAAATTGGCAGTTTGGCATTGCATGGAGACGCAGAGAGGTCCAGCTCTGGACGACCCCATGTGCCAAAGGACTGGTCTGCTACTGGTTGTAGCAACTCCCACTCATGCGCCTTGGACTGGGACCTGCTTAGGCTGTCTGCCAAGTTGTTTTGGGCACCTAGAAAATGCACCGCGGATAGATGAATGTGACGCTCCAGCACCCAATACCAGACTCTCATTGTCTCCCTGCATAGGGGGTAGGAGTGAGTGCCCCTTTGCTTGCTGATATAAAAGACGACTGCCATGTTGTCCGTCTGGACTAGAAGAGAACCTGCGATAAGGTCCTCTTGGAAGGCATGTAGCGCATAGAGGACCGCTCACATTTCTAGAACGTTGATGTGGAGAGCACACTCCTTTGGGGTCCAGACTCCTTGTGTCCGGTGGGCCCCTAGGTGTACCCCCATCCCAAATTGGAAGCATCTCTCATCACAGTCTGATTTGGGGGCTCCTGACGAAAGGGGACCCCTTTCTCCAAATTGAGTGGGTCCAACCACCAAAGCAGGATCCTCTTGACCGATTTGGTGACCCTGACCATGTGATCTAGGTCATCGGAACACTGGTCCCACTGCACCCTGAGCATCCATTGTGGGACCCTCATGTGGAGGCGGGTCAAGGGAGTGACAGGGATGACCGCCACCATGTGCCCCAGAAGTCTGAGGAACGTCCTGGGCTGGACCTTGGGGGGGGGGTGTTACTAGGACCGTTCCAGCTATCTCTCCCAGGTGATCTCCCCTCTCTGGAGGAAGAAATGCCGTGCCCTGGAGTGAATCCAGGAGCGCTCCGATAAAGAGGAGTCTTTGGCTGAGCTATGGGGAAGACTTCGGAAGATTCAGGGTGATCTCCACATCTCGGAGTAGAGTATAAGTGTCTCTGAGAGCCTGAAGAAGGCGCTCCCTTTAACGGGGCCACAGGCAGCCAATCACTGAGGTAAGGGAAGACGTAGTGACCCTAGCGCCTTAGAGCCACAGCGACTACTGCTAGGCACTAGGTGAAGACTCGAGGAGAGGAAGAAAGGCCAAATGGAAGAACCTGAAACTGACAATGCTCCCCCTGAAAGTGGAACTTCAAAAACTTTCTGTGAGGGGGAAAGACCCTGATGTGCATGTACGCATCTTGCATATCCAAGGAGCGGAGCCAGTCTCCCTGGTGCAGCAGAGGAATAAGACCTGGAAAGGTCACCATCCTGAATCTTTGGTACTCTATATAATTGTTTAAGGAGCTGAGGTCCAGGATGGGTCGAAGATCTTTTGTCTTTTTTGGGACCAGGAAAAAGTGGAAGTAATATCCCTTTCCTCGCTGCTGCAGAGGAACTGGCTCTATCACCCTTTCTTGCAAGGGAGCCTGAATCTCTCCTTCTATGAGGGGAATGTGAGAAGGAGGATATCTTGAGGGCCTTGGTGGAGTATCTGGGGGGTTTTGGTGAACTCCAGCATATGTCCCTGCCTTACAATGTCCAGGACCCATTGGTCCATTGTGATGGAGCTCCAACCCTTCAGATGAAGGGAGAAGCAACCCCCTACTGCCTTCCCCGGGGTCTCCTCCGGAGAAGGGGGGGGGGTCGGAAGGGAGTCATTGAGCGGAGCCAGAAATGGGCAGAGAGGCTTGGGAAGTCTTGGGGCCTCGAAAAGGAGCGCCTCCAGGGTGCTGGTTGCTGGCTTTCCTTTTGAAGCCACCTCTCTGGCCCTGTTGGTTTCCACAGGATTGAGCACCTGAGGGCTTATGAAATGGCCGACGTTTCGTGCATTTCTGGTCCCCTCTGCACATCTGTCTGATGGACCAGATAGATTTGCCCAACTCCTGGAGACAAGAGATAAGAGACTCAGTCTCCTGCCCAAAAAGGATGGAACCCCAGAACAGGAGGTCCCAGATTCTGGACTACAAATCCTGGTGAAATCCTGAGACTCTCAACCAGGCATGGCGCTGGAGGCAGACACCTGCTGCTGTCACTCTGGCCACCGTATCTGCAGTGTCATACAAGGCACGGAGAACATGCGTGCCTACGTCTGAGCCCAATTTCAGTATGTCCAGAAGCTCTGTTTTTTGCATGGAGTCTAGCAAGGCATTAGCTGGGTCCTGTCCCCTCTCCCACAGTGCATTCTGATACTGGACCATATGCATAAGGAAGTTGAGGGATCTTATGGAGCAGGTGGAGGCATAGTAGACCTTCTTGCCCACCTGGTCCAAGTAGCGGGATTCCAGGTCAGAAGGTTGGGAGCTGAGGTGCTTAGGCTGCTTAGACTTGTCGTGAGCAGCTGTAATGACTGAAAAGTCTGCCTGAGGGTGTTACGCCAAGAAAGGCTCATCCCTCAGGACTCTGTACAACCCATCTGACTTTTTAGGAACGGCCAGGACTGATGCTGGATGCTTCCAAGTTATCCTGGTAAGGTCTTAGAAAGTGTCCACCAAAGGAGGCACCACCAGAGGCTTGGGCTCCTTCTGCCTCAGGTAACAGGCCAGTCGACGGTGTTCCGGATCCAGGTCCTCCATCTCCCATTCACTGGAGGCCTGGATATGCCTCATGACATCCATAAAAGTCGGATCATCAGGAGGTGAGCGAGGTTGGTCCTTCTCCCCAGGGGAACATCCTACCCCTGAAAGAGATGAGGAGGAAACAGAAGAAGACGACCTACTACTGGGCCTAGAATAACCTGAGCTGCGTCCAGGACTCCTCCGCTCGAACGTCGATGACTACCTGACCGACGCCAGCTACGGGACTGACCGCGGAGCAATGACAGATGCTGGTCCGGGGTCTGGCGTCCGGAATGGGAGCGGGCCTGCCTGGAAGAGCAGGATCTGCTCCTGGGCTGAGACCGGGAATGACGACGGCTGCCCGATCGAGAAGGGCGCCGATGGTGGTCCTCAGACGGGGACTGGGAACGAGCCATCAAGGGCGGGCGAGGCAGCGGCTGCTCAGGGGTCTTCTTCAGAGAAGGAGCGGGAAGGCCCTCTGGCTCACGGTTGGCTGGCCGGTCGGGAACCGGTGTCGGGTCTGGCTTCCGTGGAGTCTCCTCCTTTTTCACTTGACTCCACCAAAAGGAGAAGAGTTCTTGCAGCTCCTCCTTGTTAAATACAGCAGCCGCTGTTCACAATAAGGGGCCTGGTGAAGCCGGCATGGATGGGGGATTCCCCAAAAGAGCCCTGTGGGGTGGAAGACCTGGGGGTCGCTGGAACTTTTGTGGCTGCTCCTTCCGTGGGAGTGTCTTCCACCGGAGGAACCTCCACCGGTGTTGGTACCTCGACCGGTGCTGGCTTTACAGGAGGCAGTGCCGGGGTGTCTTTGTCACCTGGCGGCTTGCCCGAACCAGGCGAAGCCAAGGCCTTCTTGGGTGGGGCCGAGGCTTGTGCCGAAGGGGCCTTGGGGGTCACTCATGGTGATGCCACCTTGGGCTTTGCTGGCTTTTCCCCCTGACGGTCCCACCTTGACTGGTGTCGGGTTTTTGGCAGGAGGGCTCGGCTTCTTAAGAGTCTTCCTTGTGAGGATGCTTCTGGTGTTCTCCCGAGCTCAAGGAAGAAGAGGCTTTCCGGGCGTGAACGATGATGGGACTGGCTACGGTCCTTGTCCCAGGAGTGCTTACGAGGCTTGTCCCGGTGTTTTTGCTTGTCCCCCAAGGTGTGCAGGACATCCATCTGTTGCTCTAATAGATGGGCTTTTAGGGCCTTCAGGCGTCGAATACATGTCCTGCTGGTAAAGCCTCTGCAGATCTTGCAGGCAGTGCTGTCATGGTCTGGACCCAGGCACAAGACGCACTTGGTGTATGGCTGTCTTTTGATGGTATCTGGCGGCCAGAACCGCACTTGTTTCTCTTCGGCCCACAGGAGGAGACTGATGACGGAGACGACATATGCTGGACTGAAGTCGAGACAAGGAGAAAAAAAAAAAAAGGAAAACGATCGATTTTTTAGAAGAAAATCCAAATTTTAGCTGGAACTGCTGGATAGCAAAGACTTTCCCAACATGAGCAGGTTGCGGAGGGAAAAGAACTGGGTGGAGCCAGGGTCTGCCCCCTTTTTTACTGTGGCCGACGTCAGGGGGTGGTCCCTGCTGGGTATTGCTAGCTAAGATTTTTCCGGTGGGTCTTAAGGCCTGCAGCATTAGTCCTAATGGTTATAGCCTGCTGCAAGAGCTCCCACTCAAAGTAAGATCATACTCTTACCTTTGCTGCACTGAGGCAATGAGATTGTGGGAATGGTGCCTGGATCAGGAATCTTACTCTAAGTAGTCTATCTGCCAGGGATCCAGAACACTCTGGCAGACAAGCTAAGTCAAACAGAGGCAGATCCTCATGAGTGGTCACTACCAGAAGACACCGTGTGATTGCTCCCAGACATGATCCTTTTTGCATCCCCACTCAACACCAAACTGCCTAGATTCTGCTCCAGAAATCCAGGACGTGGAGTTTTTTGTTAGGATGCATTCAGACTGCCATGGGAAAATCGGTTTTGTATGCATTCACTCCAATCCCTCACATCCAGGGAGTGTTGTTCAAATTGGAGGTGTACGGGGGCAAGATGATCCTAGTGGGCCCCTGCTGGTGTTGGCAGATAGGGTTTCCTCTGCTGAATCAACTTTTAGTCAGAAAACCAAGGGTTCTGCCACTCTGGACAGAATTATTGCCCAAGAGTCACCTAGTTCATCCCAACCTGCTCTTCCCCTCACCTTCAGGGCTGGCTCCTGAAGAGACAGAAGTGAACTGGTTCAAAGTATCTCAGAGGGTCTCAAAATACTTTTGGTTGCACGTAAACCTTCCACCTACAAGACACACACAGCCAAGTGGAAAATATTTTCCATCGAGTGCTCCAAAACCCCCACAGACCCTTTCAGGTGTCACAGAAACATAGAAACATAGAATTTGATGGCAGATAAGGACCGCTTGGCCCACCCAGTCTGCCCATTTCCCTACCTGATGGATAAGCTGCAGATTCTAGTTAATCAACAGCTTACTTCCTCCTAACCCCCACTAGAATTGCCTTATGCCTGTCCCATGCATTCTTGAGTTCTCCCACTGTTCCTGACTCCACAACCTCCTCAGGAAGGCTGTTCCATGAATCCACAACTCTCTCTGTGAAAAAATACTTCCTAACATTACCTCTGAGCCGTCCCCCCTCTATCTTCAAATTGTGCCCCCTTGTTCTTGCACATCTCTTCTTCTGAAAGATACTACCCTCTTGTACCTTGTTAATTCCCTTAAAATACTTGAAAGTTTCTATCATGTCCCCCTCTCCCTCCTTTCCTAAAGGGTATACATATTAAGCTGCTTTAGTCTCTCCTCGTATGTCTTCTGGTGCAGACCTTGCACCACTTTGGTTGCCCTCCTCTGAACAGCCTCCACTCTGTCTATGTCTTTGCAGAGATGGGGTCTCCAGAATTGCAAGTGTCCACCTGAAAAGGTTTTGGAGTACTTACTGGACCTTTCTGATGCTGGCCTGCAGTATTCCACAGTTAAGGTCTACCTACAGCATGTGCTATATCAGCATACTGTGAACCTGCAGGTATCTTCTCTTTGGCACAACTGGTGGTTCCCCGGGATACCAACCTTGTGCCAGATATGGTCACTCCCAAGCACTTTGAGCCTACTGCAGCCTGTGACTTGAAAGTTTCTAATCCGGAAAGCAGCATTTCTGGTAGCTGTCACCTCTGCACACTGAGTATCTGAAATCCATCCTTTGGTCACAGATTATCTGTGTACTGTTTTCCATAAAGATAAGGTAGTTCTCCATACACATCCCAAATTTCTACAGAAGATGGTGTCGGAGTTCCATCTTAATCAAGCTATAATCTTGCCTACCTACTTTGCCAACTTCCAGAATGAAGCAGACAGGATTCTCTACTCAGTGGATGTTAATAGGGTCCTTAGGTTTTACCTGGACAGGACTAAGGACACCAGACAGTAAAAACTGCTCTTAGTCTTTTTGACCCTAATTGAAAGGGACAACCTGTCACAGACAGGTACATTTAAGCCTGGATTATGAATTGCCTGTGCCATTGCTATGCTACAGCTCAGGTTAAACTGGAGAGCAAGGTACATGCACACTCCACCAGAATGGTTGCCACTTTCCTGGCAGAAATACGCTCTTTGCCTACTGGAGAAATTTGCAGAGCTGCAACTTGGAGCACATTGCATACTTTTATCAAATACCATTCCCTGGATGTGCATGCGAGGCAGCATGCTGCCTTTGGTAGGACAGTTCTGAATGGATTACTATTCTGAGTGTACTCTGACCTCCAGCCTCCCTAGCTCAGAGGGCTTTCTCTGAGCTTTGTACTCTGATCCATTAGTGGAACTCTATCGAGAAGACTGGTTCCTGAAAGATATGAAAGTTACGTAGTCACCGTAACGTTTTCTTTTTACATCATGCATTAATTTGCACTTATCCTTTGTAAATAATTGTATAATAATTGATGCTTATCATGATGTACTGGCTGTTTTTTTTTTTTTTCAGGCTCCCATGAATTAGAAACATAGAATTTGACGGCAGATAAGGACCGCTTGGCCCACCCATTCTGCCCATTTCCCTACCTACTGGATAAGCTGCAGATCCTTGTTAACCAGCAGCCTACTACTTCCTACCCCCACCCCCCAGAACTGCCTCATGACTGTGCCCTATGTTACTTTCTTTGTTCACCAATGGTGTCTGTATTTCCACTTTGTGTACCAATGATATCTGTCTATACACATGGCTTGTACGCATTGTATTACTTGTCACCGTCACAAATTCGCTCAGCCGGTCAGCCCTCTACTCCCAAAGCTGCAACCTCTGAGAGTAGGATTTGTGGACAGTGAACAGTTCAAGGTAACCCTCTTGTCTGTTTTGTGGGTTCGAGTCACCTTAGTCTCAAGTTCTGGAGGGATTTAAACTGATAACCTCTTGTTAGCGTACCCAATTATCAGGCTCAGATAATTCTGTCTTCGGGGGGCCAGATATTTTTGCCTACGGGCACCTACACAGGTCTACAAAATGAACCGTTAGAACTCTATTTGTTTCCCAGTTTGGTATCAAAATAAGCTCATACACAGTGTCAATTATAACCCTCCAAAAGCTTCACTTATATAAAAAGAAATTTCAAGGCACACCAGGCAGTTTCTGTTTTTCAAATATATACTGTATCTTTACTTTAAAATAGATAAAATAGGAAAACAGAAAAATTACAGAACAAAATATCCCAACACATACATCCTTAAAACAAACAGGTTTAAAAGTGCAGATTCCTATAAATAATAACACTCAGACTAATCTTGTCTAAGGTCCTTACTTCTTAATCTTTCTTTCAGTGCTTTGATGTTTCCTCCTCTCTCAGTCAGAAATATGAAAGTGTCTCAAGGCTTGCTCAGTAGGTTTAAAAACAGTCCTGAGCCGGCCTTCTCTCTCAGGTCACCAAACTCCGCCTTGGTGTATAAAAATCTATATTTTATAACACATGATGGCCTACTAAGGTATTTAAAAAATAACAAATGACAAAATAAATCTCCTCTTCTCATGCTGACTGGTCCAAACCGGTCTGGGCCCTTGCTTCACATACATCAAAAGTCTCTTTGATTTAAGTCACTGTACATTCAAAGCAAAAGTATATTGGCCTCCTAAATTCCGTCTGGGCCCTGGTATCTACAGACATCAAAGGTCTCTTTGATGTAATGCTGGCTTCCCTCTGATGATACCTCCCCACACATGCATATTGGACTACAATGCAGTCTGGGACCTGTACATCAAAGGACTCTTTGATATAGTGAGCTGGCTTCCTGGGAGCCACCCAAAACACAAGCATGCTCTCTCCATTATGACACCTAGTGCAAAATCAAAGGATTTCCCTGAGGACTTCACGAATGGCTAATTTTATTTCCTGGGATCAAAGCAAATTGACAGGGTAATTGCATTTTAGAAATATGCAGTTTAAAATACCTCCTGTCCTTTGAACTTATCCCTGGGGGGTCTTTGTGTCAACTTCAGCAAGACAGCATTTTCTCTTGACACAGTCCATCACACATTGTTTTACATTTACAAAAAATGATACAGGGATCAGAACCAGCTGTCCAAGTAAGACAATTCCTCCCCACCTAGATTGAATTTTGGGGGTCTATCCCCTGCATGGGATGAGTTTCCCCAAATCAGTTCACTCCTCATAGACACTGGACAACCCATCTGAGTTCTGATTTTGTTTTCCAGCCCTATGTAGAATGGTCATATCATATCCTTGCAAAGCAAGACTCCATCTTAGTAATTGACCATTGTTTTCCCCCATCTGCATCAGCCAAACTAGGGGGTTGTGGTCAGTCTGCACCACAAAATGCTGCCCATACAAGTATGGCTCCAATTTCCTTAGGGCCCACACTATGGCAAGACACTCCTTTTCCACCGTGGAGTATGACTGCTCCCTGGGAAGTAACTTTTTACTCAGGTAGGCTATTGGGTGGTCCCTCCCTTCGCTGGATGATCAGAACTAGCTGTCCTAGTGTGACAGTCACTAGTCTGTAACTGTTGCCTGGGTGGCCTGGGTCGTGCCTAAAAACGTCCCCTGGATCAGTGCACTTACCCGGGTACCAAAGACTTAAATAAATAAAATAACTGCTGATCTTCCGGAGTATCTTCTCCATAGATTATCACACTCAACAACCATCCTCCAGACTCACTCCTGTATTGTTATGTTATGGTTTAGTCGCCTTTGTACTTGGTTTGGGCTGTGAAACACTATGTCACTGGGTTTGGTGACCCTTCTTACACAGGCCACCAGGGCTATCTTATGCCGTTAGGGTTAAGTGCATAGGTTACTCATTAGGTACATACTGCTCACCTGTTCTGTAAAAAAGGTACTGAAGTGGAGCCCATGCAGTGATGTGCATGTGGGGCCTACTTGTGCTGCCAGCCCTCCAGAAATGTTCCGGCTCCTGCTGGGTTCTACCGCCTCTGGAACAAACCCATTAGGTGTAAGCTATGGAGAAGATATTTAGGAAGATTAACAATTGGGCAAATATGTAACTTTCATTTCTGGGGCCATGATGGGGAGGAGGGTAGTGGGTGCTACAGGGTGGGTACTAGGGTGGGGAGGTTAGCAAATACAATTAAACTGATGCTTGTGGGGGACATCGTGAATGGGGTGGCAGGAAGTAATTTGATTATAAGTATGTCTTCGGTAACTAGAATAACCAAAACTTCACCGGAAGGGAAGGGAAAGGGAGAGACAGCTATTGAGGGATGGGGGCATACTGTTTTTAAAGTACCTGGGAGGTGGGTTGGAACATAATGCATAGTGAGTTGGGGGGTATTTAAGCCATTCAGACCTTTTCTTAACAAACAAACAAAAAAACAAAACAAAAAAATGGGCCGGCGAAGTTTGTACTGTCATTGAGAACTTAGCCAAGCTTTGCAAGGTGCAAAGTTCCCGACATCATGCTAACTTCACTGGCGTAGCAAAACTTTGCTGCAACTCTGCTAAGTACTACCTGGAGTCTGCAATTGGTATGGCATCACAAATACACTCATTAGTAGAAAAAAAATGGCTTATCATAGATGAGCACCCGGTTTAGAAACCCACTCAGCTACATTTTTAGGCACACTTTATGAGACGAGTGAGCGCGAGCTACAAGGGGCCAACAAGCTGCTGGGAATCAGACACAAAAGTGCTAATCTGTTTGTTTTTCTTTTAACTTAATTTTCGGGCAGGAAGCCAGCATTGGGGAGTCAGCAGAATCTCAGAGGAGAAACACAGGACTAGCAGGATCAAGGACCAATCAGGTCAAAGAAGCACCCAGTTTAAAAACTCACTCAGCTACGTTTTTAGGCGTGCTTTATCAGAAAAGCAATCGCCAGCCAAAGAGGGGGCACATGATCTGTTGGAAATAAGATATAAAAAAGTGCTAACCTGTCTGTTTTTCTTTTAGGTCAATTTTCGGGCAGGTAGCCAGCATTGGGAGTTGGGAGGGTCTCAGAGGAGAACGGCGGGATTAGCAGAAGCAAAGACCAATCAGGAAGTCTAGACTAGAAGGATAAAAGGCTCAACTTCTAACGTGTCCCACACAGGTTAATGTGCAGCACGTGAGTGGAACAGTGCAGGAGTAGAACAGAAGTAAGACTGGCATCAGCAGACATCCGCAGGGGGAAGCAGGGGCCTCGGCCGGGTGACTAATTCAAGGTACCTGTTCACTCCTATTATTATATTCACTGCTGGGACAGGTAGAGAATAAAGGGTTTATTTATTTATTGAAATCTCAGATTACAAAGGGTAGACTAAAACAGAAAATAGGAGCAACACCCTATACAGGGTAAGTGTACAAAGTGGAACAAACAACAACAAAAGGGGCCAAAACTAAAAACATCCTACCAGGGCAAAGTGTACACAAGTGATGTATAAAAGCAAAAGGGTAGGCCAAAACTGAGAATAGAGGCAACACCCTATCTAGGGTAGATGCACAAAGGGGTATAAAAAATAACATAAGGGAGAAAACTAGAAGCACCCTAGCAAAGGTAAGGGTACAAAAGTACTTCTAAATAACACAGGGAGAGTAGGAACTGGGAATGCTGGGACTGGTGCAGTGCAGTGGCTCAGGTGTCGCAGTTTCAGAGGGACCTTCTAGAGACTGTGCTGCTTCCCCATCTGCATGCACTTCTCTGGGTTGATGGAGGAGGTCCCTATACTCCAGGCCAAGTTGGCTAAGAATCAAGGACCTTCTCCCGATCCAGGGATGACCACGTCTGCCACCATTACCTCAGAAGATGCAATGGAGGAGGAAAGGCTGGACTATGGTGGGCTCTAGAAGGGTAGGGGTGGTGCGCTCTGGAAGGGTGCGGGTGGTGGGTCAGAGGTAAGTTCTGCAACTGGTACTACTATGAAATTCCTACACCACTCTAGCAGGGCCGGACTGCCTGGAGGAGGCACCCATGGCAGTGTCCAGGGAGGATGTGGGGGTCCTCTGTAGTGAAGAACTCAAGGAGGGTGGGAGAGGATGTCAGAGGGGGAGGAAGCAACTTCTGGTGGGAGACTCACTTATCTGAAGGGTAGATTTAGAAATAGGAAGGGAAGTGGAGAGGGAGGTCAAGTGCCTACTTGGGTGCCACGGCCCGGGGGATGGGAAGCAGATCCTGGGGATCATTAGGGCAACAGGACGGAATAGGATGCTGGTGTCACAGTCCACCTGTGGACCAATGACCTGGCTAGGGATGGGGCTGAGATAGTGCAGGAGGAGTTAGGGAGCTGGGGAGTGGTCTTAGGTAGTGCACTCAGTGGCTTTCTCTGAACAGCTGCCTGTCTACGACAGGGAGGAGAAGCAGGACCTCTGCAATATGAACTTCAACTCATGGTTGAAGGAATGGTGCAGACAAGAGGGGTTTGGCTACACTGGGGACTTGGAATCCACCAGGATGGATAAGGGCCTATACAGGGGTGATGGCCTGCATCCGTCCAGGAAAGGAACCTCAGTCCTCAGTGGATGGTTTAAATGTTACTTGGAACATTTAAACAAGCCAAGGGTGGTGGTGGAAGAAACAGGGTAGGCAGAAACTGAGACAGAGAGTAGGGAGAACCTGAGGGGAGGGGAACCCCTAAGGGTGATAAGAGACGAAGGAAGATGGGAACAGGAGCATGAAAGGGGGGGGGGCAAAAAGCAATAAAGGGGGTAACAAGCAGAGTGGTAACAAAATCTGGGAGGCCATGTGTGTGAATGCTAGAAGTCTAGTAACTAAGAGTACAGACCAAGAGGCCACCACGGCAGAGACCATCCTGGATATTGTGGTCGTTACTGAGTCGTGGTGCACTGAAAACCATGACTGGGACATGGCCACACTATGCTATACACTGTTTAGGAAAGACAAGGTGGGAAGGAAAGGTGGGCGTGTGGTGCTTTATGCGAGGGAAAACATGAACGTGACAGAGATACAGGGAGTAATAGGGGGCAGAGGTACTGTAGGCAATCCTGGAGATGGGGAACAGAGCCACTGTTCACACTGGAGTGATCTACTCTGGCACAGCGGGAGGTGTTAGATAAGGACCTGGTACAAGCCACTGGCAAAATGTCAGAGAAGGAAGAGGTGCTGCTGGTGGGGGACTTCAGTCTGCCAGATGTAGACTGGACCTCCCATCTGTGGCTACAGCTTGGAGCAGGGACATCCTGGACTTCCTGCACAGGGAATTCCTCAGGCAACTATTCAGTGAACCCACTCGTGATGGGGCAATACTGAACCTGGTACTCATTAACAGGGATAGTGTTGCAGACGCCAAGGTGTGAGGCCACCTGAGGACCAGCAATCACTGTACAGTGTAGTTCAATGTAAGAATAGCTGCGGAATTGCTGGCCCGCCGGCGCTGCTGTACTAACATATTAATTGCCAGCAGATTAGGCTTTACGGTCTATCGAGTCTGCTCGAACCTCAGATCGCTAGTTGGGTGCCGAGGCCCTCCCCACTTGTGTTCCAGAAACCCCTATCATCCATCCCCATCCCCCGGGCCAGGCCATCATCTGGTACATCCGCTTGTGTCTGTCCCACCTCTTGAAGCCCTCCACTGTGGATCTCTGAACCAGCTCGCCAGGCAGTGCATTCCAAGGGCCCACCACCCTCTCAGTGAAAAACCTCCTCTCTTCCCCCCCTCACCCTTCCACCTTCCAACTTCAAACCATGCCCTCTGGTGATACCTTCCTGCTTTAGTCTAAAGATCCCCTCCTTGTTTAGCACTACCGATCGCAACGCCAACAACCCAGGTATGGAAGCGAGCCCAAAATGCTGGAGGGCTGATTAGGAAGGGTGGAGGACTGAGCGTCCCCAGGACCACTCTCCTCCTCTGGGGGGAGGGGGGAAGAGCTCAGTGCTCAACTGGCCCCTGGTGGAAGCTCAGTGCTCAACTGGCCCCTGGTGGAAGTCAGGGAAAAGGCAGTCTGAGCGGGGGAGTTGGGGACATGGCAGATGTCGCATGTGTGCCTTGACATCAGCGCATGCCACGTCCCCCATGGAGAAAACTGGAAAAACACCCTGGTCAATCTGGATGATTGCTGGCCCCCGCAGGCCCTGCATCCCATTACTCAGGCATCTCCTGGAGGTCTGGATCCTGTATTGGATGGTCAAGGGACTCCCTGCCACAGAGAGCAAGCCACAGGAGACTATGAGAGCAGGTAAACGCTGGGAGAAGCTAAGGTGACAGGGCTGGGAGGACTGGCAGGGAGGAGGGCCAGCCAGCCGGGGGGGGGGGAGATTACAAAAAAAAAAAATAACAGCTATGGAACTGAACCACACAATAGTGAGGGTCCTGGATATCAGAAGGGAAGATTTTATAAAGATGGGTGAATGCTTCAGGATAACCTGGTAAGGGAAATTACCTGGGTGGGTTGGAGGAACAGTGGACAAAGCTAAAAGGGGGCATAGTAAGGGCAACAAACCTCTGCATCAAGCAAGTGAGCAAAAGCAAGAGGAAAAAGAGACCACCATGGTTCTCGGAAGAGGTGGTAAAAGCAAAGAGGGCATCATTCAGAAGGTACAAGGAGACAGAGAAGGAGGAGAATAGTAAAGTGTATCAGGGAAGCAGGGACAGCAGTAAAGAATACAAAGGTGCCAACAGAAAAGACAGAATAGCACAGGCAGTATCAAAAGGGAACAAGACATTGGTTAGGTATGTGAACAGAGGAAGACCAGGGGAGGGATAGTAAGGTTAAAAAGTGAAGGGGAGGACTGTGCAGAGGTGGGCCAGGAAAAGGGAGACATCCTAGACAAATACTTCTGGTCAGTGTTCACAGAGGAAGAGAATGGCCAAAAAATGTAATAGGAGTACTGGAAGGAGGGAGATGGACACTAGGCTGTTCTCAGAGGAAAGAGTCCTGAAGGGAGTTGCTAATCTGAAAGTGGACAAAGTGATGGGGCCAGATGGCGGGCATCCAAGGGCACTGAGGGAGCTCAGGGAGGTACTGACTGCAGCAGTGACAGTCCCATTTAACAGCTCATTGGAAACAGGAATGGTTCTGGAGGACTGGAGGAGGGTGGATGTTGTCTCACTACACAAAAGTTGTAGCAAGGAAGAGGCTGGCAATTATAGACCAGTCAGCCTGATAACAGTGGTGGGAAAATTAATGGAATCACTGCTGAAGGAAAGGACTGTGGAATACTTTGAATCTAAACTGGATCAGGGTGGAGTGGTGGACACAGACTACCTAGATTTCAGTAAGGCTTTTGACACCAATCCACACAGGAGACTCATAAGCAACATGAGTAGTTTAGGAGTGGGTGCAAAGGTCATTAGCTGGATAAGAAATTGGTCAGGGGACAGGCAGCAGAGGGTGGTGGTAAATGGAGTCCACTCCAAAGAAGGGAGGGTGATTCGGGGTCAACGCTGGAACCGATCCTCTTTAATGTAGTTATAAGTGACACTGCAAAGAAGCTGGAAGGGAAAGTCTGCCTCTTTGTGAATTACACCAAAATCTGCAATAGGGTGAATACACTTGGGGGGGGGGGAGTGGACAGGATAAGCAGTGACCTGAGAAAACTAGACAAGTGGTCAAGGGTACAGCAGCTGGGATTCAATGCAAAAAGGTGCAAAATACTGCACTTGGGGCACAGAAACCCAGGGGTGCAGTACAAAATGGGTTGGGTGACACTGACAACCACCAAACAGGAAAAAGACCTGGGGGTGGCCAGCCAGTGCGACAAAGCAGTTGGGAGGGCTAGTGGGATGCTAGGGTACATACTGTAGGGAGGGGTACCACCAGCAGAAAGAGGGAGGTAGTGCTGCCTCTGTATAGATCGCTGGTAAGACCCCCCTACAGTACTGTGACCAGTTCAGGAGACTACATCTCCGGAAGGATATAGACAAAGTAGAGGTGGTCCAGAGGAGAGCAACTAAATGGTACAGGGTCTGCATCAGAAACCTATGAGGAGAGACTTAAAGACCTGAATACGTATACGCTGGAAGAGAGAAGGGAGTGGTGGATATGATCGAGACTTTTAAATACCACGAGGGTAAAAGAGGTACAGGAGGGAAGTATTTTTCAGAAAAAAAAAAGGTGTCCAAGAACAAGGGGGCATTCTATGAAGCTTGGGGGATAAATTCAGGAGGGATGTAAGGAAGTACTTTTTCACAGAAAGAGTGGTGGATTCCTGGAACAGCCTTCCAGGATAGATGTAGAGGAGAAAACGGTGGGCTTCTAGAATGCATGGGACTGACACAAGGGGATCTTAGGGGAAAGGAAGGGGTAGGATAATTGACTGTAGATCAAGTAGGATCTGCAGTGATACTGTAGGCAAGGAAAAATGGGCACACTAGGTAGTATAAGCGGTCCTATCTTTTTAGTATTCTTTTTTTTCCCCTCCTCCATGGCTCCCTGCAGCCCCACTCCTTTGGGCTCTCACATGCTGGCTCTCCTTCTGCCCATCCAACTTAACCCCCACTGCCATGCCTGTCTCCGATTCCCCCAGAGCTCTGTTGACATTCCCTACTGGTGGGCTGGCTTACCCTGGCAGGTGGAAGGAGGCGACTGTTGCACCAGAGAAGTTGATCGGGGGCTGGCACGGTGTACTGGGTGGCCGGCAGTGTGCGGGAGGCCTACAGAAGGCCATCATCCGATGCTGTAGGGTGGCCATGTTTTCCTCTTTTCTGGGGTGCCTACTCACCTCCTGCAGTGCATACAGCCGCAGTGGCTTCCTGGGGGAGGGAGTATTTGGTAGCATGTGTTCACTCATGCCGCCAAAAACGCCTCTGTGAACCACCTCCAGGAGCTGCTACGAGAGCGGCGCATGACAGCCCCCCCCCCCAGGAGAGAGGCGTTCAAGTGACGCTTTCAACTCCCTTCTGGCTGGCCTCCACTCCTAGCTTAGGGGCATAAACCCAGGTCACCAGCATGCCAGAACAATTGCCCCATCGCTTCACACCACGGAGACGGTGTTTCTATGTTTCAATGTACAAATGATGTTTCTTCTAGAGAGTGCATTTGTGAGTAACATAAACCATTCCTACCTCCCCTTCTAGAACCTGTATGAAAAGGGTTCTTCAGGTGAAGTCAGGTCAAATATTTTAAACATTTTCTTGCTTGAGCATTTTACAATTTGAAACTTTGGAGTTTTATAACTCTGTTGTTGGAATGCCAGAGGGAGTGTGACCACACTGTGGGGTTTAAGCTTTTCTATTCTAAAATACTATTCCCGAGGTAACATCTCAAAGCTGAGATGCTACAATCTGCATGACTCACAAATACACTCTCTAGAAGGAATATCATTACTTCCGTGGGTTATTTTTTCATTTCTGATCATCTCATAAATTGCTTGCTATTCTTCCCCATTAATCCTCCCAACACACACACTCATATAATATCGCACAGTCAGAACTGTTGCACCATCCTCTAGACTCAAGAGTATGGAGGAAAAAAAAAAGTGTGTCTGTTAATGTGTGCCCCCCCCCAACCCCGAGAGAAATAATGTCATTTTCAATCAGAAGATATTTGGCTCACGGGTAGAAAGAGAGGGTGCGGTGACCAGGCATTTACGTACCCCACTGCTGGCTGACCAATGCATGGAACTGGTACTGACTGTAAGGCAACTGCCTGCCTACCCAGCCAATGAATGGAACTGACTGTGATGGCAGTCAGCTGCCTGTCCACCAGGCAGGAGGAATGGTGCAGCTATGGTAGCCCTAAACACTGGGGTGGCAGAGCGGGGGGGAACTAGGGAAAAACTGGATTCAAAATAATCTCTGTTTGGTCAGCCCGTCAGCACAACAGTAGCGCTACTGCTCATGGCACCGGTGACTTGAGTTTGGTAATGAGCTCAGGTCATTGGGAGCTGGCCGAGAGGAAAAGGATTGAGCGTCCCAGGGGACGCTCTTCTCCGGGGTGGGAGGGTTGCTGCCCTTGCTGCAATACTGCCACCTGGGTGACTGCAGCTCACAGTGCAGTTGAGGGCGCAATGGGAGGGACGCAGGCCGAGATCTGGTGTGGCAGCACATCAGTGCATGCAGATGCACCTTGGATCATCTGCATGTGACTAAGTCCTAGAGGAGTGCAGAAACACAGAAAAGACCCCACAGCTGGCCTGACAATGGCCTCCGGTGAATCAAAGACATTGACCCAGAATCCACAGCTGTCTGCCTGAAGAAGACTGTTCAGGTGGGGGGTGTCTCCCCCGAAGCTGCTGTTACCACGGCAACATGGAGGTGGGTAGCTGGAAGGGACTGGATTTTGTCTGAGCCAGGTACCTTGAGAAATCCTGAGGGACAGGACCTGCTGGAGCACAGAAGAGGGCATAAAAAGAAAATTAATTTAAAAAAATTTCTGCTGGCCACATACAGATAACCAGAATCTTCTCCCAGGTGGCAGGGCAACATGCTGATGCTTTGCCTATAAACCAACCTTCACTTGTTTTACATCCCCACTGTAAGCATAACATATCTGTAGAGAAGCAAATAACTGCCCCAGGTCAGTGGAGCTGTTCCATCTGGTCCGCATTAGTTATTGCACAGCAATGGTGTCCAGCCACACTCAGGCACTGTGGGTTAGCAAACCAACAACAGTGCACTGCTCCCTCAACAATCTGGCTTCTGAAAACTGAAAATCCAGATCTCAAACAGCAAGTGATTATCAAACTGTTTAGTTCAATATACCCCAGTGGAGAAAAAAATCTGTTGTTGCTTACTGTGCACGTATGCTGTCATACTATATTACAGATGCCAAGGTCTAATGACTGCCATGAGGGAGATTTCAAGGGTGTGGGGCTGACGCACAAGACAAGATGAACTAATCCTAAGCACAGGGAGGGATCCTTTTTTAATACACGGCACTACACTCAAGGGGAGGAGGGAGAATGTCTTAAGTAGGGGAGATTCCCTCAAGATGAGGGAGAATTGAGTGGCTTTCAGCGTTTCGCTCCCAGGATAACAAATAATACAACAAAGGAAAACAAACAGAAATGGGTAATCCCTTCATACTTTCAGCCATGTCGTGACCTAGGGAGAATGCGAAATGGCACGTCGGACACTGGCACAAAAAGATTAATATCCAACTAAAGCTTGCTTTTTTGTGGTATTTTTCAGATGTTTCCCAGAGCAATCAGGGTCAAGTGACAGTCACAATGTATTACAAGTTGCTGAAATACAGTTTCTGTCTATATTTGGCTTTTGTTTGGGTGGTGATAATTCACTGACAGTTACAGGGGCTGCTAAAGGCAAATGCAGGCTGCAGACATTTACACTGTGATCTGTAGAATGACTGAATGAGGAGACTAAAAATGTTGTGCTCAGGATGTATCGACAGGGAGACTACCATTGCAGCAGCTCTGTCTCAGGATATCCCTTACGCACATACTGTGCAGCACTCAACACTGTACATCAATCATCTGTCAGGTTGCAAAAACATGATTCACTCCACATCGCTGGGTATTTTTGGACAGTGAAAAACTCCAAGATAATTTCTCATCCTAAAAAATAACAACATCAAGAGACAAGCTGAGTCACTCATTTCTACGTGTGTTCTCTCCAGAGTTTCCCCACTGCATAATATGTTATCTACACGTTTAATCTAAGAATTGCCTAAAGAGAAGGGCTTGGCACATCCCAATTTAGTTTTCTTCCTAACTTTGTACTGGAGATGGGACGTGCCACATGTACACACACCAGCATGCCCTGTCACTGTGATGGTCTCAAGCCTCCTAGCATTCAAACAGTTGAACTTTCCAATGGTAGAACTTCAGTTTCCGATGAAGAGAGGGGTTTCCCCAGACCGCGCTTCCAGCTAATGTTATGGCTAAATCCTAAAGATCTGTTATGCTAGTAAATATTTCAGTTAAATTATAGGTACTCTAGTTTTTGAACTCTGTTTTAGCATAAAAAACTTTTTTTGTGTTTTTGTTTGCAGTTCCTGAATTGTTCTGGAAACCATGGCCTAAAAATGAAAATTACATACTCAGTGTAATTCTTGATCTTCTTGGATAGTCTTCACCATTTATTCACATTACTAGGTTCTTAGCTGGAGGCGCCAGGACCCTGCGGGAGCCAAAAATCTTCAGGGGGCTGGCGCTGAGGTAGGTTGTGCGCATGCGCAGCACCGCATGGGCTAGCCTCACTCTACACAGACTATCTCAGCAATGGCCCCCAACCGACTCAGTACCTTTTTTCACTGAGAAGTTGAAGAGTAACTTAAGTAAGCAAATATTAAACCTAACGAGGACATAAAATAGCCCTTTGAACCCATATAAGAAGGGTCAACCATAACAACAGTGTCTTCACAGCCCAACGAAACAAGGGATGTGAAGATCAAAATACAGAGGGAGTGAGCTCGGGGGATGGCAGGTGGGCATGTGAATAAATGGTGAAGACTGTCCAAGATTATCAAGAATTACGGTGAGTATGCAATTTTCGTATCTTCCTGAATGCAGTCGTCACCATTTATTCAAACTACTGGGTAATGTACCAAGATCAGTTAAAAAAATTCCCCAAGCAGGGTGGTAGGAGACAGAGCTCACTCAGGACCAGAGTTCATTAGGGACTGTCCTGCCAAAAGAGGCGTGTTGCCTGGCATGATCATCTAGGGCATAGTGCTTAATGACAGTGTGCACTGAGCTCCAAGCTGCTGCTTTGCAAATTTCCGAAATGGGGACAGAGCGGCTTTCTACCAAGGAGGTTGCAACCACTTTGGTGGAGTGGGCATGAAAGTACAGCTATGTGAGAACTTACTGTAACAGTAGATGTTCGAGAAAGAGTTCCTACAGCAGGCTACACCTTAAGGACTATGCTGCCAGGCACTAGGACTCCATGGAAAACTTCTAGCCAGCAGTACCCAGGTGGGGCCCGCCCCTCACGTCAGTCCGCCCACCGACATCACCCTCTGTATAAAGGGGGCGGTCCCCAGCCCCATCTCAGTTCACCCGCTGGAGACCTGGAGGTTATTCAGCAGGAGAAGTCCGAGACATGTGCCGAAGAATTCCCAGAAGGAGAAATATAACGGGGATGGAGGAAGCGAAAATAGCGCATGCTGCAGGAGCTCTTCTCGAAGATCTACTGTTACGGTAAGTTCTTATGTAACTGGACTATCTTACTTCGGGTAAGAGCTCCCGCAGCAGGCTACACCTTAAGGACAGTGCCACAAAAGGAAAATACAGGGTGGAAGGAAATCTTCCTATTAAAAGATCAGGAAATTAGGCCTTGGAGCACAGCTACACCGAACCCTGCTCTTTTTCTGGAAACAATGTCCAGAGTGTAATGCTTAACAAAAGTGTGCACAGAATTTCATGTTGCGGCAGCGCAGATGTCTGCCACCAAAACGTTTTTCAAAGCTGCAAAAGATGCAGCCATCCCCTTGTGGAATGAGTCTTGACCGGTCCCGGCAAGGGCTTTTCGTACTTGTCATAAATGAAGACAATACAATTTTTCAACCAATTTGACATGGTCTGTTTTGCTGCAAGTTTCCCCAGAGACCTGTGAGCAAAGGACACAAACAACTGATCCGATTGTCTGATTGATTTAGTATAGTTCAGATAGTAAAGAAGGATCCCATGAACGTCTAGAGTGTGAAGAAGGGCCTCCCCCCGATTTGAATACTAAGGATAGTAAACTGGAAAGCATACATCTTGTTTCAGTGTCAGTCTGGACACTACCTTCGGGAGAAACTTAGGATTAGTTCTGAGAGACACCCGGCCTCTGTGAAAAATAATGTAAGGTTCTTTACACATCAATGCTTGCAGCTCTGAAATCCTTCGTGCTGAAGTGATGGCAACTAAAAATAATGCTTTCCAAGAGAGAAAGCGAAGGTTGCAGTCTGTGGCTGGTTCGAAGGGGGCAAGGTCAATTTCTCTAGAATGAATAAAAGGTCCCATGGGGGACAGGATCCCAGATTGGGGGCTTTATATGAAGCATACCCTGTAGGAATGTGCAGGTAAGGTCCAAATGGGTGATATTCCTACCCTCCAGTGGTGCATGATAGGCTGAGATAGCGCAGAGATGCACCTTATTGAAGGAGTGTTGCAGCCCCGCGTCCAAAAGCGATAGGAGATAATCCAACACTGATTTCACTGAGCACGTTAAAGGGTCCAGGGAATGTATGGCTGCCCATATGCAGAAGCGTTTCCACTTCATGGCATATGTAGCTCTTATAGACAGCTTTTTTGCTTCTACTAGGACTTTGGCCACCCTCTGCGAAACTCCATGCCTGGAGACAGCTAAGTCTGCAGGAGCCATGCATGAAGGTGTAGGGACCGAAGATCCAGGTGGAGCAATGTGCCCCGGTCTTGAGATAGCAAGCTGGATGACAGAGGTAGTTGAAAGGCAGTTCCACAGCCAACTGCTGCAAGAGAGGGAACCATATGTGTTGCAGCCAAAGCAAAGCCACTAGGATCATTGTTGCCCCTTCCACCTGTAGCTTGCGCAACACCCTCTATAGCAGGGGAAAGGGAAGGAACACATAGAGAAATCTCCTTGTCCAACAGAGGGACAACACGTCTCACCAGAAAACACCAGGTCCTGGATCTAGCAAGCAGAAATTGGGCAGCATCCCCATCTTTTGAAGAGGTCATCCACTACTTCTTGAAGCAGCTCCCACTCGTGGTTTCTGGACCGAGAGTGGCTGAGCTCGCCTGCCAGGACCTTTTGGACACCTGGGACATGAACCGCTGTCAGCGTGAGTTCGTGTTCCAGGGCCCAATATCACACTCTCATGGCTTCTCTGCACAGAGGGTAGGAGTGCATACGTTCCCCCCCTCCCCGCTTGTTGATATAAAAGACCACTGACATGTTGTCGGTCTGTAGAAGCAAGGGACCCTGGGAAAGGTGAGTCTAGAAGGCCTGCGTGGCATACAGAATCACCCTCATCTCCAAAATGTTGATGTGCAGGGACACTTCTATGTCTGACCATGTGCCCTGAGTACAGTGATTCTGAAAATGAGCTCCCCATCCTGGACCCGATGCATCTGTGGTTAGGATTTGGCTCGGTGCATCCAACTGGAATGGGACTCCTGCTTCCAAATTGGGAGAAGTAAGCCACCATGATAGCATCTGTTGGACAGCCCTCGACACACTTATGGGATGTTCGAGGTCGTCGGACCTCTGGTCCCGTTCAACCCATAGGTTCCATTGCAGAACTCTCATATGCAAGCATGCCATTGCTACCGTGGGTGTGGCCAGTGCCATGTGCCTTACTAGCTGCAACATAGTCTTTGCTGTGACACGGTTGGATGCAGCTATTTCGTAGGCCCGGTCTCGCAGCTGACTGGCTCTGTCGGGTGGGAGAAAAGCTCTTCCCTGCTGTGTGTCCAGAATGGCCCTGATGTACTGCAGGCATTGGCAGGGCCAAGGACAGAACTTTGGGAGGTTAATGTTATCCCCAGCTGCTGGAACATCAGGAATATATCAGAGAGGGTGCGAATTAACTGCGACCTAGAGGGGGAAATTAGGAGCCAATCATCCAGGTAAGGATAGACGAAATGACCCTGTCTCCTTAAAGCAGCTGCCACCACCACGAGACACTTGGTGAACATCCTTGGCACCAAGGACAGACCAAAAGTTAGACCCCGGAATGGGTAGTGGTTCCTCTGAAAGGCAAACCATAGGTACCTCTGGTGAGCTGTGAAGATACGCATCTTGCATATCCAGGGAGCACAACCAATCCCCCTGACTTAGCACTGGGATCAGACCAGGTAAGGTCACCATCCCAAACCTCTTGTATTCGATGTGCTGGTTCAGCTGGCTTAAGTCCAGAATGGGCCTTAGGTCTCCCATCTTCTTGAGGACTAAGAAGAAGTGGGAGTAATACCCAGTTCCCTGTTGGGAGGGAGGAACATGCTTGATGGCTCGTTTTAAGAGGAAGGCCTGGATCTCTTCCTTGATGAGGCCTGTGTGGGTCGGGGAGTATCGAGGGGACTGGAGGATTGTCTGGGGGAAGTCAGACAAACTCCAGCGTATAGCCCTTTTCTATGATATCCCAAACCCAAATGTCTGTTGTAATGTTGGTCCACTCGTCTAGGTAGAGGGAGAGCCGACACCCTACTGCCACCCCCATTGCTTCTGCTGGAGGAGGGGGGGCTGGCAGGGAGTCATGCATGGGTGGCTGAGGTGGGAAGCGAGGCCTGGGAGAATTTAGCATTCGTAGGTCCACTGTTCCCAGATGGCTGTGAAGGAGTCTTTCAGTTGAAGGAACCTCGGGGCTGTTGGCCTCTATGTCTGTTGGCACCCACGCACCGAAATGGCTTTCGCTTGTGCTGTTGAGGGTCCGACCAGTACATGTGGTGAACAGACTGCACCACCTTACCCGAGTCTTGCAGATCTGGAATGATTTTTTAAACCTCCTCTCCGAAGAGGACAGACTCATGGAAAAGAGCATCCAGGTCCTGTCTAAACCCGGATACCGTCAGTCAGGAGTGATGACAGAGGCAGATTCCGGTGGCCGCAGCTTCAGCAGCTGCGTCTGCGTAATCGTAGGATGCCCTCAGCACATGCCCTCCTACGTCTAGTCCAGACTGAAGACTGTGCAAAAGTTCCGTACGGGACGGGCCTTCAGGCTGCTTTTGGGCAAGCTCCAGGGTTTTCTTCCAAAGAGATTTTTGGTAAACCACCATGTGTGCTAGAAAATTTAAGGACCTCATGGAACAGATAGAAGTGTAAACTCTCCACCCGAACTGGTCCAATTTCTTAGACTCCTTGTCGGGAGGTTGTGAACTCATAAGTTTCGGTTGTTTGGTCCTACCATGTGCTGCAGTTAGGACCATGGAATCTGCCCTTTGATTTTCTCCCAGCAAAGGCTCGACCTTAGGGGACTTACAGGTCTGTCCGCCTTCTTGGGAACAGCTGAGAAAGAAAGGCGCTCTCTGGCCAATTTGATTAAATCCTGGAGGGGGACCAAAGGGGAATGACCAGAGGTTTTGGGTCACTCATGCCCAAAAAGGTGTTGAGACTCTTCCTCTCTGGATCCAATTCCTCCGAATCCCATTGATTCAGGAATTGGATGTGGCTCATAACATCCATGAAGGTCGGGTCATCTGGGGGAGACCTGGGTGAACTGTGGGGATCTTCTGGATCCAGGGAGTAGCCCCTGGAAGAGGAATCCAAGGAGTAAGGGTGGTCTCTGGAGGAAGAAGAAGAGGCTGGCCTGGAACGCTTATGCCTGTGCCGGCATCTGCTCCTATTATCCGAGGAAGACATCCTAGATGAGGAGTGGCGACGTTTGCCTCTGCGCCTGTGATGCTCCGGATCTGAGCCTGGAGATGGGCTCCTTGGTAAGAGCAGAGACGATGGTTGAGGGTCCGGAATGGGTGTCTTGTCTGGAGCAGGGGTGGGAGGCTGAGGCAGGGGAGAAGGTGGGGAGGGGCATCTTTTTAGAGCAAATCCCCCATAACTGTATTCCACCAGGATGTGAACAGTTGTCCTACGTTCGCCAGGGGAACCATGGGTACATTTTAATTTTTATTTTATTTATAAGCACATTGGAATTACAACCCTTTGAATCATAGACTCGTTTTGAAAGGCTCCACGTCATGATACAAAGAGAAAAATACAGATAGTAACGAAAATTGAAGGAACAGGTAATACATACGATGGAGAACATTGAATACAATCAGCAGGGTGATAGTGTCATCCAGCAGATGAACTTCAGTCCTATACAAATAGTTGCTAGGCAGTTGTTAACATGTCCATTAGCAGAATGAGCTGTAGTCCTATACAATCAGTAGCTAGGCAGTTGATAACGTACAAGCACAGTAACTTCTTATGAGGTACAAAGTGTGCTGTCTCAGGAGAGAAATTGTCAAGGCTGGCTGGGCTCCGGCCCCTGAAGAGAGGCACCTAGAGGCCTAGGGTGGTTTTGGAAGAGGACACTCACAGTTGCGGGTGTACAGCATGTGATTGTTGAGTGCAACCTTGAAAGGCCCTATTTTGGTGAGAGAGAGGTGATGGGGGGGGTGTGCATTGTACCAGGAAGGTGCTCTGAAGGGGAAGGATCTTTGTGCTAGAACAGTCCTGACCCTAGGGAACTGCAATATAGTCTTGGAGGCACTGCGAATGGCAACAGTAGGGGTGTGGCAGGGAGAAGGGATGTGGAGACCCGGGGGGTTGGGGGAGATACATACCCAGTTGTATTTTTTTGGCAAGGAGGCAGGACTGATATTGAAGTCTCTCCTCGAATGTGAGTACATTGGTTAAGGAATAAAGGGTACAGGTATGTGTCCGTTTATCGGCTCCAGACAGGAGCCGGCATGCCTTGTTAATGGAAATTTGGATTTTGTTTAGAGCGGTGGCATCGACTGCTGCGTATACTGTGAGTCCGTAGTCCACTAGGGACAGTACAGAGGAGGTGACTGCCAGGTGGAAGGCTTCGGGTGGCAGGCAGTCCTTATGTCTATGAAACAGGCCAATGCGTGCACTGGTGGCTAAGGTGAGCGTATTGATGTGAGAGTGAAATGAAAGTGTAGAGTCAAAAGTGATGCCCAGGGATTTGTAGGTGAGGACCTGGTCCAGTGGATGGAGCGAGCTGGAGAGGATCTGGGCGGGAGGGAGGGTCTTTGGCTTTGCTTTGGTGATGGGCAAAAAACATGGATTTGTTTTTTTTAATATTTACGATAAGTCGGTGGTCCATGAACCAGTTCTCAATTTGACTTGAAGGAGTGCTAGAGGGAAGACTGGAGTGCAGAGGGGTCAGAGTGGGAGGTGAAGAAGGCCGCATCATCCGCATAAAGAAAAACTCTGCCTGAACAGAAGCTGGGCAGGGCATTTAGATAAAGACTAAAGAGCAACAGGCCCAGGATGGAGCCCTGGGGGACACCAGAGCATACAGGCTGGGTACTGGAGAGGGTGGTGGGAATTTTTACACATTGGGACCTTGAGGAAAAGTAGCTAGAGAACCAGGAGAGGGGTCCATGAGAGAAGCCGAGTTGGTGGAGTGTGTTCAGTAAGAGGGGGTGTGAGACCGCATCAAAGGCCTTGGACAGGTCAATAAAAATGGCATTGGCGAGGTGGCCCTTGTCTAGAGCAGAGTGGAGGAAGTTAGAGCATTCTGTGTGGGCAGTGATCGTGCTATGGGCAGATCGGAAGCTATGCTGCTCCCTGCATAGCAGGCCATGGGTGTCAAGGTATTCTGTGAGTTGATCGGCCAGTACTTTTTTGAGAGCTTTGGAGAGTGGAAGGAGGATGGAGATTGGTCGACAACTGTTGGGGGTGGAGCTATCCCCACCTTTCACTATGGGGGTAATGACTGCCATTTTTTAGGTGGTTGGGAACTGTCCAAGATACAGACAGCGGTTGAGTAAGTCTGTGAGCAGGGCAAGGACGGAGTCAAGGACCAATCGAAGCAGTCTCGTGTCAAGGGGGCCATTGCAGGGGCAAGTGCCACTGAGTGCTTTGGTGAAGTAAGGTTTGGCTTCTTGTGGACTAATGACCCGTAAGTGGAATGGTGGACGGCGGAGATTAGACGCCGGAGAGGGTGAAGCCGGGTCGAAAAAGTTGCCGGGGAGGACTACACTGAGATCAGAAAAGGCAGTGTTGAGGCAGTCAAAGATGCTTTTTGGGTCTGTGGAGGTGGTGTCGTTAATGTCGAGTTGTGGAGGTGGTGTACCCTTAGGCTCCGTGGGGGTCTTTGGTGGGTTGCTGGGCCCTGGTATCTCCTGCAGGCACTCGTCAGGGCTTGGTGGGGTGCTAGATTCCGTTGTCTGGTCGCCTGTTGGATGGTCACCTGACACCTGGTCATCCGGTACTGGAATGGAGGGTGTATGGCCTGTTGCTGTGTTGGCAGGCACCCGATCGTCAGGCTGATGGTCCATCAGAGATGGTAGCCCTGTTGTCAGGTTCTGAGGTGATAGACTCGGGGGTGTCTGAGCTGAAGTAGCTGCCCCGGATGCCTGATTGTGTGGCGTCTTACCCTGTGGCGTCTGTCTCTGTTCCTTCCACCTGTCGGAAAGCCAGTTGTCCGAGACCTGTGTCAGGGTTTTTGCTTTCGCAGCTGATGTGTCTCGGGGGAGCGTTCCCTTGAATGGGAATGTTCCCGACATCTGCACCTGTCGTCTGCTGACAACGTTGAACTGGAGGAGGAGGAGGAAGATGCCACAGCCTTATTGGCTGAAGTCCTGGTCTTAGGCCCCGATGGTTGGTGAAAGGGCCTAAGACTTAGGGAGGGGCCTGAAGACCCTTGCCCTGAAAAGTTGCCACTCACTGAGAAGGTAAAGGCGGAAGCCTTTATCAACGGCAGGCCGGAGGATGTAAGGTCTGATATGGCGGGGAGCCGATGCTGTCTTGCAAGAGTGCGAATCAGAAGATTTGTCCTTGGTATGAGGAGATTTTGAGCGGGACTTCGACCTACTGTGCTGCTTGTGGTGGTGCTTCCCACCTGAGTGTTTCTCCTTGTGGGAAGTTGGCGACCTGGAGACTGAAGAGCTGGCCTTTGAAGAACACTGAAGTGCAGCATGTTGCTGCTCCATGAGGTAGGCATGGAGTGTTTTGTGGCGACGGATGCATGTCCGTTGATTAAATTTTCTGCAATCCGGGCAGGCACCCATGTTGTGGTCAGGCTCCAGGCAGAAGAGACACTGCGAATGATCATCTTTTTCCAGAATCTGCCGCCCGCACGGACACTTACATTTCTGTTGATTTGTAGAGGAAGACGGAGATGACATAAACTGAATTACATTTATGATTTTGAAAGAAAAAATGAGTACGTTTGACTGAAGTATAAAGATGGCAGTCAACAGATGCAATGAGGCGTCCGAGGAGCTGAAGCACACGGGTCAACGGTGGGAAAATAACTGAGGTGAGTCTGGGGACTGCCCCCTTTATACAGAGGGTAACGTTGGTGGGCGGACTGACGGGAGGGGCGGGCCCCAGCTTGGTACTGCTGGCTAGAAGTTTTCCGTGGAGTCCTAGTGCCTGGCGGCATAGTCCTTAAGGTGTAGCCTGCTGCAGGAGCTCTTACTTGAACTAAGATCTTGGCCTTCCAATTTTACCTGAGCTATGGAGTAACAGTGGCGAAGACAAGCCACTATCCAAGTGGAGAGATATACACATTTAATCATAACTGGTTGGCCCAACTGGTCAGCACTGAATCGAACAAAGAGTTGCTTGGAATGATGGATGTCCTTGGTTCTATCGGAGGTCTCTATTTACATCCAGGGAGTAGAGAGTTCTTTCTCCCTTGTTCTGGAAGTTAGGAAAGCAAGTGGAGTAACACTAAGGGCTGGTTCAAATGCAACTCCCAGACCACTTTGGGCAAGAACTTAGGGTGTGAGAACATCATTCTGGTGCCTCAACTTGATGCACCTTAGAGACCCGGGGTTTTGCCAACTAGTCAAGGATGGAGCACCTCGTATTCTTAGGGAAAATTCTAATCCAGAAGTTTCTGCAGTAATGCTGTGGGACACCCTCAAGACAAGTGCTCAGAAGGGAGATCACTGCTTACTCCTCTAAAAAGTTAAGGGAGAGGGAAGCCCAAATGAGCTCTCTCCAGTCAGAACTCAAAGAAAGACAGAACCAATATGCTCAGGGAGATAAAGCAGTAAAGCCACAGCCCTTGTCGCTAAAACAAAAAATACAGAAGCATATGTATCAAACAATTGAACAGCAGCTGTTTTATCTGAAATTATCAGTATATGAGGGAGGCCTAAAGGGAGCTAGAAACTTAGCTTATAAGCTCAGGATGCAGAAAACTAGAACCTGTGTAACAGCCATGCAAAATCCAGCAACAGGGAAATTAGAGACCCACCCATCGGCAATCCAACAAATTATGGCGACATATTACCAAACTTTATATAAGGCAGAGCCACCCACCCTGGTTGGTCAGATAGAACATTACCTAACTAAATTAAACCTTCCAAAACTAACTCCAACCCATGTGCAGACCATCGATGCCCCCATCACTTCATTAGAGATTGAGAAAGTTCTTCAAAAAAGCTAAAACACAGAAAGCACCTGGACCAGATGGTTATCCTTTAGAGTTCTATAAAATATTTCAAGAGGAACTAGTGCCATCACTATTGAAAGCTATGCATGAGATACAGTCTGGGGACCCCCCCCCGGCCCTCTTGGCAATACGCAGTAATATCTATAATTTTGAAACCAGAAAAAGACCCCAAATACCCAACATCTTACAGACCAATTCTGATGCTAAACTTCGATTACGAAGTATATATGTATATATGTCCATCCTGGCTTCCCGCCTGGAAAATATTCTCTCTTATTGATTGATCCCGATCAGGTGGGGTTCATTAAAACCTGGCAAGCTCATGATGTGGTCTGCTGCACATATCTTCTTAGAGAATATGCAGCTAAAAGATCTACTCCTTTGGCATTAATCGGCCTAGATGCTGAAAAGGCATTTGACAGAGTGGCCTGGACTTTTTTTGTGGGCAACCCTGCTTGCCTGGGATTTCCACAAGAATTAATCCGACAATTACAAGGCATATATAAAAATTTCAAAGCATATTTAAAATTAGATGGTTCTTTATCACACCCCTTCCTTCTTCAGAGAGGCACCCATCAGGGCTGTCCCCTTTCCCCTTTATTATTTGCGCTCTATCTTGAGCCCTTAGCTCAGGCAATTACACAGCATCCTGAGATTCAAGGAATACCTATGGAAGGCAAAATATATAAAATTTCATTATTTGTTGATGACATTCTTTTACCCGTCATCCCCAGAAAAATCAATCCCAAAATTATGGGAGCAACTCAAACTCTATGGGGAAATTTCTGGCTATAAAATCAATCAACAAAAAACACAAGTATTATTATGTGATTATACCCCTCCACCCTCTCTAAAAAGAAATGATCCCTTTAAGTGGCATAAACAATCGATGCGTTATTTAGGAATTTGCTTAACTAAAAATTGGATCCACTTGGATATGGCCAATTTCGAACCTCTAACCCAGGACCTCACAGAAGATCTTACAAAACTGTCTAATATCCCATTAAGTTTCTTGGCACGTATAGGAACTATTAAACAAAATATATTTCCCTGTATATTATTTTTCCTACAAACCCTTCCCATTATGCCTACCTCAATCTACTTTCAATCTTGGAACAGGCTAATCTCTAGGTTTATTTGGCAAGGTAAACCCCCCAGAATTCGTTATTCTTTGCTGCAGTTGCCTAGAGACCGGGGAGGTTCGAACCTTCCTAACCTTCAGGAATATGCACGAGCATCTTATATGAGAGTACTCCTCGCTTGGCTTAACCCTTCCTATGACATGCCCTGGAAACAATCTGAGATGACCTGAAGTGATACTTTTGACTTAACAGATTAATTATTTGGTTAACCCCCCCCCCTCCAGTTGCCTCCCGATGACAAAATTCCCTCAATGCACTGCGGAGGTTTTTAAACAATGGATGCAAATACTTAATAAAAAACTCACCCAGATGGAGACCCTATATATCAGATCTCTGATGGCTAACTGCTCATTCCCCCCAAATGCGATCGACAGATCAATGTCACAAAGATATAAGTATAAACTTACATATGTATCACAGCTAATAGGCCCAGGGGGCATACACTCGGTTACCCAACTTCAGTTTGCATATAAACTCCCAAATGGCCAATATCATAAATATCTTCAGGTAAAATCATATTTGCAACCCAATGAAGAGGCCCTAGTGGCAATAGCAGAGAACCCTCCACTAATAACCTGGCAGACAGTGACCAGATTAGGGGCCTGGAGGTAAGGGACCCGTTGGCGGGGAGTGACCATGCCACGGTCTGGTTCCGCCTGGACCTAGGAGGGCTAGAAAGCTGCACAAAGACGGAGGTAACTGACTTCAGGGGAACGGATTTTAAGGAAATGGGAAGGATCCTTAAGGAGCATTTGGATGGGATTGGGTCAGACATGGACGCTTGATAGTAGGTGGGAAATCATCAGGAGAGGGGTGCAAGATGCTACCAGCACCTGTGCAAGAGTAAGACGAAAATGCGGTAGGGCCCAAAAACCCTGCTGGTGGACCAGGGAGGTCCAGGAGGTGGTGCAGGGAAAGAAGGCAGCCTATAGGCAATTCAAGTGCTCAAGGAGTGAAAGGGATCGAGGGGAGTAAGAGCTGATTGCTAGAAGGGCCACTAGGGTGGTGAGGGTGGCTAAGGCAAGGAAGGAGCAGAACCTGGCCAGGGAAATCAGGAGAGGGAACAAGGGGTTCTTTAGATACATTGGAGAAAAACGAAGGGTGAAGGGGCAAATTAGCAGGATTAAATAAGGGGAGAGATGGGCACAAGACCCGGGGGAGCAGGCTGAGGTACTAAATGAGTACTTCACCTCAGTTTCCACCAAGGAGAATGGGGGTGCTGCATCATGCATGGGAGGAGACAGAGATACTGAGGAGGGGGACCCTTACCGATCGTGGGTCTGGGGAGAGGGGAGTACTACTGGCAGGAGGGGAGGGCTAAGCAGGGAGAAGAGGTACTGGAAGTGGAAATCACAGCAGAGAGAGTGGAAGCCCTCAGCCCCTTTAAGACGGAGAAAGCACCGGGCCGGATAAATTACATCCCAGAGTGCTGAAGGAACCTACGGATCTCCTGGAGAAACCCCTAGCGGAGCTTTTCACCATCTCTGAGGACAGGGTGGGTGCCCCAGGACTGGAAGGTGGACACATAGTGCCTATCCACAAGGGGGATCAAGGGAGGTGGCAGAGAACTACAGGCCTGTCAGCCTGACATCGGTGGTGGGCAAGGTGATGGAGGGCATTGTCAAGGAGAGAGGCTAGGGGGGACCTGGAAAGTCAGGGTGCCTGGACGATAGACAGCATGGATTCGTCTCTGGAAATCGTGTCAGACAAACCTTGTGGAGTTCTATGACTGGGTGACGAGTGCCTTGGACCTTGGTAGACCAGTGGGACGCCCTCTTCTAGACTTCAGCAAGGCATTTGACTCTGTTCCTCACATGGGCCTGTTGGATAAGCTGGGAGAAATGGGGTGGTGAACCAGATGATCAGATGGATAGGCAATTGGCTCCATGACTGGACCCAGAGGGTCGTAGTTGGCAGGATAGTCTCATCCCCAAAGAGGGTCATTAGTGGGGTCCCACAGGGATCAGTCCTTGGTCCCTCCTGTTCAACGCCTATGTCTCTGACATAAGGACAGGAATCAGGAGTGAGATGAGTCTCTTTGCAGATGACTCAAAACTGGGGGCGGTGGTGGATGGGGAGGAGGGGAGGGTGGCCCTACAGGGGGACCTGGAGGCTCTGGAAAGATGGTCTAGAAAGTGGAAGCTGAGGTTCAATGCAGGGAAATGCAAGATACTCCACCTGAGGGCCAGAAACCCGGGCCAAGTGTACACCCTAGGGGGGGAATGCTACAAGTCTCGATGGCTGAGAGGGACCTGGGGGTGGTGGTGGATGTCAAAATGAACAACTCGGAGACTTGTAGGAGGGCAGCAGCCAAGGCCAACAGGATGCTGGGATGCATCGCTAGGGGATCACCCAGAAGGAGGGAAGTGATGCTCCTCTGTATAACTGCTTGGTGAGGCCACACCTGAGTACTGCGTGGCAGTTTTGGAGGCCACACTTAAGAGGGACATTAAACCCTGGAGAGGGTCCAGAGGAGGCAACCAAAATGATTTGGGGTTTGGGGACAGGACCTATAAGGAGAGTCTCAAAGAGCTAAATATGTACACATTGGAAGAGAGAAGGGACCGGGGACATGATAGAGGCTCCTAAGTACATGAAGAGGGTAAATAGGGGAGGAACAGTCAGGGTGCTTCAAGGAAGGAGGAGGGGCCACTAGAGGCACGGGTGGAAGATGGAGGGGAAGATTCAGGAGAAAGGAGGAGGTGCTATTATTGAGAGGGTGGTGGAGCCATGGAATGCACTACCTAGGGGGCTGGTGGAGGCAGAGACGGTGGAGGGGTTCAAGAGGGGCTGGGACAGGTACAGGGGAAGGGTTCTGGAAGCAAAATCCAATGCAGCAAGAATATCCGGAACTGGGAAGGGAGAAGCCAGAGAAGGCGAGGGGGGCAGCAAGGTCAGCACCCAGGGTGGGGGCTGACCAATCGAGCAGACTCGAAAGACTGTTAGGCCTTTTCTGCTGGCATTTTAGTATGTTAGTAATAATAAAATTAATCCATCTCCAAATGAAGGTAACTAGCATGGAACACCTCATCAGTGCTGTTTATACAGGCCTGGGTGAGAAATCTGAATACTCCACAGAAGCAATTCGACTTCGGTGGACCCAGGAATTAGGGACTGATATCCCAGAACCCAATTGGAAAATTACTTCTTTGCAGATGCTGAAGGCTTCGGGATCTCCCTATTGGAGGGAGTATGCATGGAAGTTAAGATACAGGCATTTCCACACCCCTGCAGTCGTAGCTGAATTCACAGGGGACCCAGAGGGAAAGTACTGGAGAAATTGTGGAGCCACTCAGGCGGATCAGACCCATATAATGTGGGAATGTGACTTGCTGGCCCCTTACTGGAGGGAAGTAGTCCAGGAATTGGTGGCAATCTACGATAACCCTGCCCTTTTCACACCTGGGCTTATTTTAACTGCCACAACTCCATTCAGGTTAAAAGTGGATAAAGTCACATATTTACAAACCACCCTGATGATATTAGCAGCAAAAAAGGTAATAACCAGACTCTGGGGAACGGAACAATTGCCAACCAAAGGGGCATGGCTAACTTGAATGAGAAATTTATGGTGTGGAGAGAATGACAGCTAGAATGAGGGATGAAGTAGAACAATTTGACCTCAGGTGGAGAAAATGGGCCTTGCACCAGCTAACCATATACCCTTATTTTATACCTTGAACATAATCAATTTGGATGCTAAAAGAATGTAAATTGCTTACTAGAAACCTCTGAACATAATTGTAATGTGTACTATGAAATGTCCAACTCATGTAAATGTAAACTGAATAATCTGTCTATGTATTATCTCTTCATATGAACTTGTACCCGAACTTTATGCCTAATAATAAAAATTATATTATAAAAAAACTTGGGGTGTGTTTAATTTTTTGCAAAATGTTTCACCAGGAAAGACAACATGAGCTGAAAAAACAGCTAGTTTCCAGAAGCATCCGGGGGTTACAGAAGTTGGGAGAGCTTACAAAATACATATGCAAAGTAATAAAAAATGTGCAATAACTGTTATATACAGTGATGTCTGAATGCATAGCATGGCACTACACACGGAAGGTAGCTCAGATATCACAATGAAGTGCTAGAGGATGAGGATAAGGATGCATACAAGTAGATTAAGTGCCAATGCAAGCCCAAGGGGGCTAGTATGTGAAAACAAGAGGGGGTCTAGTGGGTCGAGAAAAGGGGTGAGAAGAGTGTGAGACAGGCGAGGATATAGAGAAGAGAGCAGTTGCAAAACTGTGCCCCTTCCAGATGCTGAGAACCCGGCAAGAGAGATGAGAGTCAGGCAGAAGGGGAGGAAAGGGTGGGGGAGAGGGACGAAGAGGAGTGGGGAGGGAGCCAAGATCAATTTTCCCCACCAGGATGTTGAGAAACCCTGTAAGGGGGATAGAACCAGGCAGAAAAAGATGGAGAGGGAAGGGGGGTAGGGAGGAGGATTGGAATGTGGGAGGATGAGGAGTAAGGGGGAGATGGTAGACAAGATGGGGGGAGAAGGAAAATTAGGGAAATTGGGAGGCAGGAGAAATAGGGGATCTGGGAAAGGGAAGAAGGAGATTTGGAGGAGGAAGCCACAGTGGTGAGATCCTGGGACTGCAAGGGGAGGAGGGGTGAGAAAAGGGGAAAGAAGTTGGAACACACTATGGGCATACTTAGTGGAAGGGAACAGATCAGTAGACTAGGGCAGTGGTTTTCAACTGGGGGTCCGCGGCCTGCAGGGGATCCGAGAGTGGTTCCTGGGGGGGCCGCGGATGACCCGTTGAAATCTTTGCTGCGCTAAAAAGACTTAATTTTAACTTCAAATAAGAGTTATTTTCTGAGTGCAATATGCGATCGTAATTCCAGTCAGACACCACCGAATGCATACTCAGTAACAGCCATTAACACCATGGTATGCTAGTAAGGTGATAATGGCTTTGTTAATGGCTGTGATTACTGCAGCAGAACTGAATACTTCCACTAAACCTGTCTACATTAATAGCCGGTCTCTCGTTCTCGTCTGTTGGTACTCTCTCCTTCTCGACTTCTGGTACTCTCTGCTCACAAAAACTACCCGGTCCATGTCCACTGTGTTAAACTCTGCTCTTGTCTCTCTGTGCTCTCTGCCTGTTTTTTTTAAAACTTATTTTCGGGAGATGGGCACTGTAGCACAGATAGGGTGTTTGGTAAACTGGAGACTCAGTGCTTGTCTCTCCGTGCTCTCTGCCCGGTTTAGTCCTCGCTTCCTTCTTTTGCTAAAAAACCCTGGTTACTCCATCTGAATTAAAAACTTAGGCTCGGCTACCTGATTCTTGACCTCGGGGCTTACTTTATTTGCCTCGTGCCTGCCCTGGGATCTGTGGAGCCGTCTGAGTGCATTTGTTTTCTGTGGCTTGCCTTGGGCTCTGCAGTTGGACCATTTTTTTTTCTGTGGCAAAAGAAGACTGAAATTTATCTCGGCAGTCCAACGTTTGCTGGACTCATGTGAGGTAAGAATATTTGCCTCGTTGCAGTGGATGTTGAATAAAGATTATTTGCAGTGCTGTGTTAAATTCTGCCAGTATTTTATGCAGTGGATGCTGAATTGTGATAGTTTGAAGTACTGTTAGTTAAATTCAGCCAGTTTTTATGCAGTGGATGCTGAATTAAAAATAGCCCCCCCCCAGTCTGCTGCACGCAACGATGTATGAAAACTGCATCCTGTTCGTAGGGGGTCCCCAACACGGCTGACACTCTGCCAGGGGGGCCTCGGACCCAAAAAGGTTGACAACCACTGGACTAGGGGAAGGGTCCAGCGAAATCAGACAGGCAATGTGTTCGAATACTGGGAGATAAAGCTGGGAAGGGCAGAGGGGTAGGTATAGGGAGGGAAGGGTTGGGAGTGGGGCTAGAGAACGAACGGGTAGGGGGACAGTAGTTGTGTAGGCAGGGAGATGAAAGATAGGGATGAGGGTAGAGCACTGAGCAGGGGTGGGGTGTAGAAGGGGGGCTAGATGCAAGAACAGTAGGGGGGAAAAGTAGTTGTGCAGGGCCTGGGAGATAGAAGATGAAGAAGAGGAATGTCTGATAGGAGAAGGAAGCGAGTTCCAGAACTTTGGGAAATGATAGGCGAAAGCAGCCTGGCCTATGGAGGTGGTACGATGAGGGATGGCTAATTCAGTTTATGGCATCTGTGGAACGGATAGTGTGGGAGGAGTGAGGTGGGGCAGTGAGTAAAGGGGAGAGGTAAGAGTGGAGAGCCCCAACCCAGAATTTAAAAGTGAACTTGGTGCAGCGGGAGACGTGCCTGCCCTCAAGGGTGGGGAAGGCTAAAGAGTGATACAAGGTACAGTGATGAGTGCAGGGTGGGGAGTCAAGGGCAAAGTGACAGAAAGCACTGAAAAGGGTATCCGACCTGGCAAGGGAAGACCTGCGAGCAGCACTGTAGACTATGTCGAAATAGTTGAAGATAGGGAACATCATTTTCTGAACTAGATCACGCCTAACCAGAAGTGGTAGGGCACTACAGTTCCTGTAAAGGGCACTGAGCTTGGAGCGCAGTGTTTTTAGGATGGTGTCAACATGTTCAGAAAAGTTAAGGTATTGGTCAAGCCAGAAACCCAGGTATTTAAATGAGGAGGTGTCCTCAAGTATTGTCCCGTCAAGGGTGTGGGGGGGGGGGGGATAGCCTAGAGCGTGTCTGCTGCATGCTAAAGGTCATGGAGACTGTCTTCTTGGTGTTGAGGAAGAGCTGATGCAAGTTTAGACAGTGTTGAACATTAGTGAAGTCAAGCTGTAGTCTAGTAATCACATCAGATGGGGAATGGCCTGAGGTGAACAAGACCGTATTGTCAGCATACATATGAATAGAGGATGAGGAGCAAACTAACGGTAGGTCATGTGTGGAGAACCACCTTGTCTCTGTGAAACACTGTATATGGAGGATCTGTTACCAAAGCACGAATTTCAGAGACCCTTCGGGCTGAAGTAACAGCCACCAGGAAAGCTACTTTCTAAGTTAGAAATTTCAGATCACGTAGCCAGGGGTTCAAAGGGCGTGCGAGTGAGCATGTCCAGTACAAGGTTGATATCCCAGGGAGCGACAGGCAGGAAAGTCCTAACTGGTGGCCTTGTGTGTAGAACGCCCTTTAGGAACTTCTTGAGAAGAGGTAGTTGAGCCACTGCAAGGTTCTGGACTGGCTCGTGGTAGGCCGGAAAAGTGTAAAGGTGAACCTTTACAGATGAGTACTGCAGTCCCGCATCAGAAAGATCTAACAAGTACTCCAAGACCATGTCTGGCGGACACCAGAATGGGTTCAAATGAGATTTGGCACACCATTCAGAGAAACATTTCCATTTAGCTGTGAATGTCTTTCAGGTAGAAGACTTGCATGCAGCCAGGAGGATCTCCAAGATCTCCTGGAGACTCTTAAATCTGCCGACCTCTATCTCTTTAGGACCCAACCATGAAGATGAAGGGAACGCAAGTTGGGATGGACCAGGGACCCTGTGTCAACAGGTTCATCCATGGGGTAAAGGCTTCAGAAGGACTACAGACAACTTGTTGATCAATGGAAACCAGATTTGCTGTGGCTGGGACAGGGCAATTAGGATCATTTTTCCCCGTAGGTCACTAGCTTGAGCAACGCCTTTTGAACTAGCGGAAGAGGAGGAGGAAATGCATACAGAAAATGATTTGTCCACTGCAGTCCGAATACATCATGACAAAAAATGCCAGGCCCTGGATTTCTGGAGCAGAACTGAGGCAGTTTTACAGTGACTAGTGACGCAAAAAGGTCCAGGTCTGGAGTACCCCACCCATCAAAGAGAGACTGCATGACATCTGGCAGTAACAGCCACTCATGAGGATACGCTTCTGTCTGACTGAGTGGGCTTGCCAGATCGTTCTGGTCTTCTGGCAGGTATACTGCCAGAATCAGAGCATTCTACTCCAAACACCACTCCCATACCCTCACTGCTTCCCTGCAAAGCTGGCAGGAGTGTGCCCTGCCTTGCTTGTTGATGTAGTACATCACTGACATGTTGTCCGACTGCAGAAAGATCACCTTGTGACTGAACAGGTCCACCCAGGCTCGGAATGTGTAAAGGACTGCTCTCATTTCCAGAACACTGATGTGGAGGTGAGACTCCATCTGAGTCCGTACTCCCTGGGTGTCACGGCTCTGACAGTGAGCTCCCCATCACAGGAGAGATGCACCCATGATAAGAGTTATCTGAGACTCTGGTGGACCAGATGGAAGACCTTGAAGAAGGATGTCCTCCCACGTCCACCATGCTAATGACCGAAGCAGTGGTTCCATCACTTTGATGGGGTAAGACTGAAGATGCGTGGTCAGTGACCACTGAGTACTTAGCATCCACTGAGTAGTACTCACGTGTAGTCATGCTAGAGGTACCGTGAAGACTGAGGCGGCCATGAGGCCTAGCATTCACTGCATGGAATGAGCCCGCACTGAGCCATTTTCCATGATGAAATGTGCCATTTGAAGGATGGCCTTCCATCTGTCTTCTGGAAGGCTCTCACCTTAGTAGTGTCCAACTGAGCTCCTATGAAGGGGAGTTACTGCAAGGGCTGAAAAACAGGTTATTCACCTGTAACAGTAGTTCTAGGAGTGGTATATGTTGTTCATTCACACTTGGTGGCATGTCCTTTCCCCTTTAAATCTTGCCAGAAGGTCTTCAAGCTGGCTCCTCCCACCCATCCGGGTAGTATAACCCTTGGCTCCACCTCAGGATGCCAGATCATAGACCACCAGATGCCAGGTTGTGCACTGCAGCTGGAGAGGTCGGGTGGGTCAGTGTGGATGAACAACATATACCACTCCTAGAATTACTGTTACAGGTGAGTAACCTGTTTTACTAGGGATGTGGATATGCTGTTCTTATCCACATTTGTTGGCAGACTCCTAGCAATTCTTTGGGAAGAGGGAGGCAAGGTGCACACCCCCTACTTAGGGAAAAGAGACTGGATAACTGAGACCCCAAAACTAGCATCCCGGCTTGACTCAAGGTTGATGTGGTAATGGGTGATGAATGTGTTTGCTGTCTTCCAGGTATCAGCCCTGCAGATTTCCTGGATAGGGATGTCCCTGGAAGCAGCCACCGACGCAGAGGTATGGGGAGGTGGAATGAGCCCTTAGCCCTACGGGAGGCTTCCTACCCATCAACCTATAGCAGAGATCAACGCAAGATGTAATTCATCTGCCAATCGTCCACTTTGCTGCAGGCCTGCCAGGTGTGCTTTCAGTGTAGGTGACAAACGGCTGGTGAACCTCTCCCCGAACTTCCGCCATCTGCTCTTTACAGTAGGAGAGAGCACATCTCAGGTCCAGAGTATGGAGCCTGTACTCGGCATCTGAGGTGTAGTTCAGGTAGAACATAGGCAGAGTCAACGCCATATTAAGGTGAAACTGACACCACCTTCGGGAGGAATTTCGGGTGGGGGCACAGGACAACGTTGTCCCTGTGGAGGACAAGATAAGAAGACTCCACCAAGAGCACCTGGAGCTCCCCAGTACTTCTGGTGGACATGATAGCCACCAGGAAGGCCATCTTCCACGACAAGTGTGACATCTTACACTTGTACATTGGTTCCAATGGCTTGCCCATGAGCTTTGCCAAAACCAGCAGTAAATTCCACGGAGGTGGAGGTTCATGCACCAGAGGGAATATGTAATCAAGGCCTTTGAAAAAGTGCCAGACCACCTTCTCCTGTGCCACCATCTGCTGACCGGCCATTGCCTGGTAAGCAGAGATTGCTGTCAGGTGCACCTTAAGTGTTGAAGACCTAAGACTTCCTTTGGAGAGAGACCAAAGGTAGTCGAAAAATGCTCACCACAGGGCAGGACAGATGGTCCAGGCCCTTACCCTGACACCAAATGGAAAATCTTTCCATTTGAAGGAGTAGCACTTTCTGGTTGACTCCTTCCTGGATGCTTCCACTACTTTAAGTACATCCTCAGAGAGACCCAAAGCCTGGAACTCTAGCTGCTCAGGTACCAGGCTGTGGATAGCCACCCCCTGATAGTTCATAAATTGCATTCTCTTGGTGCTTCCAGTTCAACAATATCCTGGATCAGCAGCTATCTCTCTGGACAATCCCAATCTGTCTCCTTCAACAGGGTCCTCTCTCTTCTTTGGCTCCTATCTCCTGTGGCATACTGCAAGAATCCATTCTGGGACCCTTGTTATTCTCCATTTTTGTAAATGATAGTCCCACTTCCTTTACCCATTGTCGCTCCATCATGTATGCGGACAACCTGGTGCCCTATGCATCCTCTCGCTCAGTCACTGACCTGAACACTCACTTTCCATCGGCGTTCCATCAGATTCAATCCTGGCTTTCCTCTAATTCCCTAGTCCTCAATCTGCCAAAGACCTAGGCCATGCTCTTCGGGTCCACCAGAAAAGTTCCTGCTGAGACTCCTAAGCTTTGCGTCCTGTGTCATGATGGGTCTGCAATCATGACAACCGACTCTTTCAAATACCTTGGAGTGACACTGGACCCTGCACTTGACTTCTCTGCCCACATAAACGAGATATGAAGGTCAGTTAACATCAGGATAGGTGCTTCCTACTGTGTGCGCCACTCCCTTACCCCTGCTGCCAGGATCTCAGTGGCCAGAGGTGTCCTGCTCCCAAGGCTACGGTATGCCCTCCCTATCTTTTCTCATGCCAACGCCTCTATTCTCATAAATGGGACACCACTTACAATAATATTTACAGATTTGCCCTATCGGCCCCTCGCCTTACGCACCACTGCCTCCTGTACTCCTCCCTACACTGGCTATCTCCCAAATTCTGTGGTCCTACTCTCTGAGCTGCTTCACTGACTCAGTGAATTGCAACCCTTGCCCTGGCAGTCTCGGGTCAAAGCTCACCCATGTGCCTCCCTCCCGACCACTTAGGTCCTCTAACTCCTTACAACTCTCTGTTCCACTCTGTTCTACTAGAATGGTGGAGCAAGGTTTCACCCACTTTGCCACTAAATTCTGGAACTCTCTGCCTCCCACTCTTAAGTGCTCACTATCTCACTCCTTCAAGTCTGCACTTTTCTCCTACCTTTATGCACTTGATTCCTGTGACTGCTCCTAACCTACCCTGGCCCCTGTATCAGTACACCCCTATCTATTACTGCTTGGCTCCTGTAACTCTGCATTGTGCTTGATTGTCATTCTGTTCTCTTCCATCCCTGTGTGGCTGTGTACTACCTGTTGGTTTATACCCCCTCTATCCCTGCGAGGATAGCTGTGTTGTCAAGCACTCATAACTGTCTGTATCTTATTTGTCTTAAACCTGCATGCTGTATTTCCTGTGTATATTCTGCAAGGATATCTGTTGTATAACTTCAATAGCTGATTGTATTCCTCCAATGTCTTGCTTGTTGATTGTACTGTATCTTGTACCCTCCCGGGTCGTGCTTGAAAATGGGCAGGTTCTTGCTTAACGCACCCACCCGGTCAACAAAAACTAATAAATAAATAAGCTGCTCTTTAACCTCTGAAAGTTTATCTTACTCCAAGGAAGGAGTGCAGAACAGAAATAGCCCCGGGTTTGAGAAGGGTAAAAGAACGGCCAACCAGAGATGGGCTCAGCATGACAGTAACAACCAGGGTACCAGGCTAAAATGCCCTCTTCTCCAGAGCATAAGAGAAGGAATGGGTAGTAAGGGTCTCCCACTCCTGTCCCTAAGCTACCCTGGAGTAGGGACAGAACCCACCCCGCTGCAGAGTCCCCTTGCAGAAAGACTCCTCACAAGAGGATCTAGAGATGGCTGCTGCTCTCTCTGGACCAAAGCTGGAAGAGAAGAGGATGCCTGAAGACGGTTTTTCTCTTTAGAGACACATCCATGCTGTTTTAAAGGAGGACCCAGCCCAGGAAAACTGAGCTAGAAACCAGAAAGGGAAAAGAGGCACAGCTCCCAAAGGGGGAGACTAGTGGACCCCAGGGCCCTCTGACTCTCATTTTATCCTGATGAAGGTCCCACAAGCCAAAGGCTAGAGAAGGCAACCTGTCCCCCAAGACAGGGACAGAAATCGCCTGAGGCAATGGAGCCTCTTCCAGGAATGTGAGAAGAGGGCCCAAGAAAGCACCTAGTAGGAAAAGGCAAGCACCCCTGTTAGCCCTCCCACCAATGGTGGGTCCCTGATGCTTCAAAGAAGTGGCAGGGGACCCAGAGGTACCAGTGGGACTTTGCCCACAATTGGCCTCAATTGGGGGAGGGCAAGCAAGGAGGAGGCACTGCCCAGAGTCTGAGGCCCAAGAGGGGGAGGAGGGCAGGAAGCAATGATGAATGGTCAAGACACACAGAAAGATCAGGAATTATGGCAGGTACGTAATTTTCATATCTTATCTGTGACAATCTTCACCATTCATCACTGGTGGGTGATTACTAAACTCCCTGAAGGGGGACGTGGTACCTCCCTGAGGGAGGAATGTCCCTCAGCCTCCTGTGGGGGAGACACAGGAGGGGGGAGACCCTTACAGGCCTAGTTAGGCCTGGGACTGGTCAGGGTGAGGTGGGCTCCCTCAGCCTGGGAGATGGAAGTCGTCCCTGAAGTTCCCACCTCACTCTGCGGGAAAAAAGGTGGGTTCCCCAGAAAGAGGAGGCGATCACCCTACGCTGGGCCATGGATGATAACAGGGAAAAACAAAGCTGTGCCATCCACCTGAAGCAGATCGCTCTGCCCGCTAGCCTGGACGCCACCTCACTGGCACCATACGTTGCCCTTGCTTGGTGCCTCACAAGCTCCAGGCCACGTGCAGAGAGGGCAATGGCTTGCCTGGTTGCCTCTGTATCAGGCCACGGGCATGACCTTGGCCACCTGAGGGCTTACGAAATGGCCGCTTGCGTTGTCTTCGCTGGTCGCCGTGGTACATCTGGTGGACTGACCAGATAGACTTGCCCGACTCTTGGAGACGAGAAATCAAAGCTTTCCGTCTCCTGCCCAAATACCACAGTGCCCTGGAAGGGTAAGTCCTTGATACCGGCCTGCAGATCGTGGTGAAAGCCTGAGACTCTCAACCAGGCGTGGTGCCGCAAGCACAGCCCGGAAGCGGCTGCCTCGGCTGCCGTATCTGCTGTGTCACACAAGGCTCCCATAGTGCATTCTGGTACTGAACCATATGCATCAAGAAATTGAGGGACTGTATGGAACAGGTGGAGGCATAATAAACCTTCTTGCCCACCTGGTCCAAATAGCGAGACTCCGGGTCGGGAGGCTGTGAGCTGAGGTGCGTCGGCTGTCTGGATTTATGAAAGGCAGCCATGATCACCGAGGAGTCCACCTGAGGGTGTTCAGCTAGGAAAGATTCTGCCCTCGGGTCCTTGTACAGCCTATTCGACTTCTCAGGAACAGCTGGGACGGAAGCTGGATGTTTCCAGGTAGTCCGCGTAAGGTCCTGGAAAGTATCCACCAAAGGAGGGATCACCAGTGGTTTTGGCTCCTTCTGCCTCATGTACTTTGCCAGTCTCCGGTGTTCCGGATCCAGGTCCTCCGTCTCCCACTCATTGCAGGCCTGGATATGCCTCATGATGTCCATGAAGGTTGGATCGTCTGGAGGCGAGCGAGGCTGGTCCTTCTCTCCCAGGGACCACTGCAAGCTGAGAGAGGAAGATGACGAAGAAGAGGATGAGGGAGATCGACTATAAGATCTAGAATAGTCTGACCTCTCCTTATGACCAGACTCCCGCTGTTGTTGGTAACTGGAGGACCGACGTCGGTCCGAAGACCAACTCCGGTTCCGAGACTGGCAACAGAGCAAAAGACCGACGTCGGGAGCGTTCTCGTCTAGAAGACCGAGAAGGACTCCGAGAACGTGACCTAGACCGACGACGGTCTCCAGAGTCCCTGGAACGACGTCGGTGGTCTCCAGACCAGGTGTGGGAATGAGCCCTAGAAGGAGGTGTAGGAGGTCACTCCAGGGGACTTCCACGGGGAAGGATCACTTCCTGGCTGTGGTTTGCCCGCTGGGTCCGGTACCAGTGTCTGGGCCGGCGACGGGGGTCCGCTTCTGGACCTGCCCCCACCAAAAGGAAAACAGCTCCTGCAGCTCGTCCTTCAAAAAAAGTTTGGCCACTTGGCCCGGAAAGGGAGTATCTGGGATGCTGGCCCGTGAAGGAGATCCCTCCTGTAGGCCCAGGAGGGAGAAGGACTTGGGCAACGGGGACGTCGACTCTTCCACGGCCGATCCCTCACCCTCTGCCCCTTCGACCGGTGTCGGTGGTGGTACCGAGGCCGGGGTGCGCCGGAGAGTCCTTGGGCTCTGGAGGCACGCCTTCAGCAGGCGGTGCTGGTGCCTTGGGAGGTGGGGCCGCAGCTGTCACCTCCAAGGGCTTGGTGGTAACCCTTAGCGGGGTTACCTTCGGCTTGGCCGGTTTCTCCCCCGAAGGGCCGGCCTTGGCCTGAGACGATCTCGGACACTCTCCTGATCCCGAAGAGCGGGCCTTCTTGGGAGAGAGCCGCAAATGAGACCGGGACCGCGACTGGGACCGACTATGGTCTTTACCGTGATGCTTTTTCTTTTTGTGTTTCCCCTCAGAGGAGTGCAGATCCATCTTCTTCTCCAGAAGAAAAGCGTTCAGGGCCTTCAGATGATGGATGTGGGTCTGGCTAGTAAATGCCTGTCAGGCGGAGCAGGCCGCGGTGTCTGGTCCGGCCTGAGGCAGAACACACAGCGTCAATGGCCGTCCTTGGCCGGGATCTGCCTCCCACACTCGCACTTATTTTGATGGTGTTCAGGCGAGGCTGACGACGTTGAAGACATCCGTCGGGAAACTTCAAAAACCGCCGGGAACGGTCTGATGTCGGTTAAACTACAAAAAAACATTGAAAACGGTAAGAAAAGCAGGTTTTGTAGAAAATCTTGCTGTTCCTGGCAAGCTGAATGTAGCTCTTTTCTCTTCACGTGCGGGACGTGGTGGGAAAAGAACTGAGGTGAAGCTGGGTCCGCCCCCTTTTGTACCAGGGCCGACGTCGGGGCGGGGCCGGCGTTGGGGGTGGTCCCTGCTGTATACTGCTGGCTGAGAAGTTTTCCGGATGGTCCTAGTGCCTGCAGCATAGTCCTGAATGTTACAGCCTGCTGCAAGAGTTCCCACTCTCGAAGTAAGATTCGATGCAACAGTGAACGGTGACTCTGAACCCAGGATGTTTAATGTTGTGTCTCTGCCTGTTGCAGAATCTTTCCAACTCCTCCCTTTTCAACGCTTTCTTCCTTTTCTTATTTTGGTTGGCAACTGGGGTTCTCATCCAGGCGGGAAGTGGAAGGTAACTGCAGCCAACACTGGATGGGTCAGGTATGAGTGCATGCATCCAGTACATTCTCTAGTCGGGCTATTAGTAACAGATAAGGTACATGACTGAGATTAAGATAGTAACCTGGAATGTGCAGGGCATCAACCATCATATTAAAAGAAAAAAAGTATTTTCATATCTAAAACCCACTAAGTGTGACATGGCTTTACTGCAGGGGACACACCTTCTTCAGAAGGAAGTGTCAAAGTTAGTAAGAGATTGGGTGGGCAGAGAGGTGTGAAGTATTTATACTTTTAAAAAGCAAGGGAGTACTATGCTCATAAAAAAGGGTGCCCACTGGTAATAGAGCATATAGCAGTGCATAAGAACAGTAGATGTGTCATAATTAAAGGTAAGGTACAAACCAGAGAGGCGCTAATCGTCTGTGTTTACACACCCAACGTGGACAGTGGCCAACTTTTTGTCATAGCAACCCAACTGACTGCTGACATGTCCTCAATAGTACAATATTCATGGTTGGGGACTTCTAATTTGGTTTGAGACTCACAGTCCAAAAACAAAGTAGGCAGCACTCGAACAGACTGAAATGACTGGCTCAGTAAGTTACTTTTCTAAAGTTATCAGCTTATTTATTAGTGAGCAGCAAAAACGCCTCAGTCTGGACAGGTAAAACCCGGCGCTTTTCGACCAGAGGGGTCTTCCTCAACCAATTTCTCAAGAGGTGTAGGATACATGCTGGACTACTATACGCACTGACAAGATAGACCTCAACACCCAAATGACCCCAAAAAAGATTCTGGGGAGACGGCATGTGACATCAGCAAGACTGGCAGGAATGGGCCACCCAATCCTGCATAAATGCTGGAGATGCTCCAAGACCATTGAGATGCTCCAAGACCATTGAGATGCTCCAAGACCCCCGGGAGAAACTGGGCATATTATATGGTACTATCCTCAGATCCAGTCTTTGAGTCCCATATATGTCATGGGACATCCTGCACTGTGGTGTCACAAGTCACACGATCTCCCATGTTTAGGATACTGGAAAATGCATCACAATTAACAGGGCCATCATCTCAAAATAAGAAACTGTTGATCACGCTGGCTCTAATGGCAAAGATACAGCAGCTAATGAAGTGGAGACAGCTACAAGGTCCAACTGTATCAGAATGGGAGAGCGGGGTGCTTGAGAAATTAAAAGTTATGTACTTACCGAAACTTTTGATCTTCCTTAATATTTTCTCCACAGATTACCACTAATGGGTCTGAGTGGAGGCGCTATGATCCTGCAGAGGCTGGAGGGGGCCGGTGACACGAGTAGGACCCACACATGTCACCGCACACATCCCCTTGGTACACAGTGGCACCAGCCCCCAATCGCCTCAGTATCTTTTTCACTGAGGAGGTGAACAGCACAAACATACTGAGTAATCTATGCACGTAACCTAAGGGCATTAGATAGCCCTGCTTGCCCATACAAGAAGAGTCACTAAACCCAGTATCACAGTGTCTTCACAGCTGAAACCAAGTACAAAGGGGTGAAAACCATAACACAACAATACTGGAGTGAGTCCGGGGATGGTGGGTGGGCATACTAATCTATGGAGAAGATACTTGGGAGGATATGAAAATTACATACCTACCGTAATTCTTGATCTTCCTGTGTGTATTCAAGTTTCATCACTGGTGGGTGATTGGCCAGAGACAAGCACCCCGTGGGAGTTTTTTTTTTTGTAGGAGGGAGGGGCTGGCACTGTCTGCGCCACCCACGAAGCTGACGCACTGTGTGGCGCTTGAGGGTTGGCCAGTAACGGCAGCTGGCTCCTCCTCCTCCACCTCAGTTCTGCATGCTGGAGAGACAGAGCCAAAAAGAGGATAGAGAAAAACAAGGGCGGGGCAAGGCAGCCCGAGGGACAGTAAAAGGAAAGGATATAAACTAAAAAAAGAATAGGCCAGCCAGAGGACAGAGGAGGAGGAGGACCTGGGAGGGGATGGGCCGAAAAGGCCCCAGTCCCTGGTCAGTCAGAAAGGACAGGAAAGGGAAGAAGAGAGAGAGAGAGAATAAGGGTAGAGGAGAGGAGAGGAGGGACCAGCACCCATCCAGGACAAAGCTTGCAAGAGCAGATCCTCCAGGGAGACAACAGCCCATCACTTGGGACGTTTCTGAGACAGAACTTGGGTTAAAAGAATCCTGAGGAGATGGAGAGGTCCCTCCTTCTGGCCCCTAACCCCCAAGAGGATTCCCCACCCCTCCCCCGGTACCGTTTTCCAGGAGAACCCACAGGGTTGGGGGTGAGAGGGTATCTCATCTATTAATGTCTATTCATGAAGGAGAAGAGGAAGAGAAACAACAATAGACAGAGCAGAGGGGAGTTCCAGTTAGCCCCAGGCCCCCATCCCACAGGATCCAAGAGTCGGCGCATCCCAAAGGGCTAGCCGACTTCAGAGATCAGGCCTAGGACAAGGGGAAGGGGCCTCACTGGGCCAGAAAGAAGCCTTACTCATCCTCCTCCGATAACCTTTCAGATGTCTCCTAGGGAGAGGCCACAAGAAGAAGAGCAGGGAAATCCAACTGAATCCCCATGGAGGAGGGCGAGCAGGGATGGGGCATGGCCCAGGGACTGAGGCCTTGTGAGAGGAAGGTGGGTGGGATTCAGTGATGAATGGTTACGATACACAGGAAGATCAAGAATTACGGTAGGTTCGTAATTTTCATATCTTCCTGTGTCAATTTCACCATTCATCACTGTGGTGAGTATTGAGTTTCCCCGAAGGGGCCCAGTAGTTCCTGAGAAAATAGCATCCCTCAAGCCTCTGGGGGAGCAGCATGGCGGGGGGTAGAGACCTCCACCGGCCAGTTAGGCCTGGGACTGATCAGGGCGAGGTGCCCTGTAGGGGAAGCTTCCCTATGAGTGTGAATGAGTGGTGGAGACTTCATCCAAGAAGATCAAGAATTAAGGTAGGTAAGTAATTTTCATATCTTCCTGGACTAAAAGTCTCCACCACTCATTCATGCTAATGGTAGAGTACTGAGCTGAAAACAATCCCCCGAGCAGGGCGGCAGGAAAAAAGAAAGGTGCTGTCTGGTATGAACATCCAAAGTGTAGTGCTTCACAAAAGTGGCCATGCTACAAATGTCTGTGATGGGCAAGTTCCGAATCTCTGCCAGGGATGCCGAAACCGCTCTGATACATGGGCATACACCCAGCCTTCCAACTTGACCTGCACCATTGAGTAGCAATGGCAAAGGCATGCTACTAACCATGCTTAAATGCATCTGATGACAACAGGCTGAACCAGCCAGGTCATGCTGAATGATACAAAGAGTTGTTTGGATTTGCAAATCTCTTTTGTTTTGTCGATGTAGAATCGCAAAACGCTCTCGACATCCAGAAAGGGAAAGGTTTTGTTCTGCTTCATTCTGAAAATTGCCAAAATAGGTCGGAAGGACCAAGGGTTGGTTAAGGTGAAATTCCGAGACCACCTTGGGTAAGAATTTAGGGTGAGTTCTGAGAACCACCTTGTCCTTGTGAAATACAGTGTCTGTGTGTGGGGGGTCTGTGACCAAGGCATATATTTCAGAGACCCTTCGAGTGGAGGTAATGGCCACTAGGAAGGCTGCCTTCCAGGTCAGAAACTTCAAGTCGCAGGTTGCTAGAGGCTCAGGGGGCTTACAGGTGAGCATGTCTAGCACAAGATTGATATCCCACGTAGCCACTGGTCTCCTGACTGGGGGCCTAATGTGCAGGATGCCTTTAAGGAATCTCTTGACTAGCGGCAATTGAGCCAGTGACATATTCTGTACTGGCTCGTGGTTGGCAGAAATAGCACAGAGGTGTACCTTTACTGTAGAGTACTGCAGTCCTGTATTCGACAGGTCTACGAGGTACTCAAACACTTTACTTGGTGGGCAAACAAAGGGGTCCAGGGTGGACTTTGCACATCAAATGGAAAAAGGTTTCCACTTTGCCATTTAAGTCTTCCTAGTGGATGGCTTACATGCGGCTAAGAGGATTTCTGAGATTCTTTGAGTGGCGTTAAACCTTCCCACTTCTATCTCTTCAGGAGCCAGGCATGGAGATGACGGGATCGCAGGTTGGGATGGACCACCGATCCCTGTGTTAGGAGGTCCGTTTGTAGGCGGAGTTGTCTCGGAGGCACCTCCGACAACCCGTTGATTAACAGAAACCATATCTAATGAGGCCAGTATGGGGTGATGAGGATCATGCTGCTCCCCTGTGCCTCCAATCTGAGCAGTACTCTCTGAATTAATGGAAGAGGCAATGCGTACAGAAAGAGTCTTGTCCACCGCAGTCCAAATGCATCCTGACAGACAGTACCAGGTTCTGGATTTCTGGAGCAGAATAGAGGCAGTTTTACGTTGAGTGGGGATGCAAAAAGGTCCAGGTCTGGAGTGCCCCATTCTTCAAACAGTGATTGCACAACGCTTGAGTCGAGTGACCACTTGTGTGGATCCGCCTCTGTTCTGCTGAGGCGATCCGCCATATTGTTCTGGACTCCTGGCAGGTAGACCGCCTGGATCAGGGCCTCGTGCTTGAGGCACCACTCCCACACTCTCATGGATCTCTGCACAGAGGATAAGAGTGCACCCCACCCTGCTTGTTGATGTAGTACATCACAGTCTTGTTGTGCATCTGAAGGAGTATTACTTTATGACAGAGGACATCCTTCAGGGCTCAGACAGCATACAGGACAGCTCTCATCTCCAAGACATTTATGTGTACATGGGACTCCTTCCGGCTCCACAGTCCCCGAGTGTGGAGGTCCTGACAGTGAACTCCCCAACCAGTCAGAGATGCATCCGTGGTGATGGTGATCTGGGGTTCCAGTGGGGTAAAGGATAAGCCTTGGAGAAGCTTGTCTTCCTGAGTCCAAGTAAGTGATCTCATTAGAGGCTCTGTCACCCTGATGTGGAAGGATTGTGGGTGTGTGGTTGGAGACCACTGAGTGCTGAGCATCCACTATGTGGTTCTCATGTGTAAGCGACTTAGGGGCACTGTGAATACGGATGATGTCATGAGACCTAGCATCCGCTACATCGAGAGAGCTAGAACCAAGCTGTTCTCCTTGATGAAGCGAGCCATCTGGAGAACGTCATTTCTCCTGTCCTCTGGAAGAAAGGCCCTTGCTCTGGAGGTGTTCAGAAAGGCCCTATGAAGAGAAGTTGCTGGGAGAGCTGAAGCTGCGATTTTTCCAGGTTCAGTAGCACCCCATGGATGTGAGGAACTTGGAAGCTGTGGTGACTGCTTCCTGTGTTCCCTGCCTGGATGGGCTCGCTAGCAGCCAATCATCCAGGTATGGGTACACTTGAATACAGAGTTTTCTGATATACCATGAAGCACTCTGTAAAGACTCGTGGCACTGAGAATAGCCCAAAGGGCTGGACTCTGAACTGATAGTGCTGACCCACAGCCACAAAACGAAGATACCCGTGGTGGCTTGGGTGCACTGGAACATGCTGGCGGGCGTCCTGCATATCCAGTGATACCAACCAGTCATACTGATAAATAGATATTTGTTCAACTTCCTGAGATCGAGAACAGGGAGCATGCTGCCTGTTTTCTTTGGAACTAGGAAGCAAAAGGAGTAGAACCCTGTGTTCCATTCTGCCTGCGGAATCACTTCTACTGCCCTGTTTTCCAGAAGGCCCTGAATCTTGGAAGCAAGGAGGTCTGACTGAGTGGCAGACAATTTGGGCTGCCGCTTGGGTAGAAGATCCAGAAGAGTCTCTGCAAAATTGAGAGAATATACCTCTCGAATAATCCTGAGGACCCATTTGTCCGTTGTAATGGATTTCCACTGGTTGTAAACTGGGAGTCAGATGATCCCCTACTGCCGAAGTGGTGCACAGCTCAGGTGGGACCTGGGATGGGTCTTCAGAGGGTGGCACTAGGCGCTTTCCGGGCCTGTGCCTTCTGCCGCCTTTTCTTTTGCAGCTGAGTGGTTTGGTTCTTGTTAAAAGCTCCTTGGCCTTTACCTCGAAAAGACTGTCTGTTATGAAACTGTCGGCGGTTTCTGTCCCCTGAGGGGCAGCAGGAACCAGTCTGGCAGTCTTAATGGCAGTCCTGGTTTTGTGAGTGGCCTCCAGTGCCTGCTCCACTTGTGGGGCAAACAGATAAACACCATCAAAGGGGAAATTCATGACTCTCTGCTGAGCATCATTTGTGAAGCCCAAAGTCCTTAGCCAGGAATGTCGCCAGGTACAAATCCCGGCTTGTGTTGTCCTAGAGGCAGCGTCAAAGGCATCCATAGCAGCTTTCAGTTGCTGATTGTTGGACTCTATGCCCCTAGTAATGGTCAGCAGAAGCTCCGTGTTGGTGTCCGACTCCGGAAGGCTCTCGACCATTGTCTTGAGCAAATGCCAGAGGGTATACTCATACTGTGAGAAATGGCACTGGTAGCTAGCTATGCACATGCCCAGGGTTGCTGCAGCAAACATCCGTTGCTCCACAGTGTCGATTTTACAGGACTCTTTATTCACAGGATGAGCTGTGGACTCCTGGGGGAGCAAGGCTTTGTCGTTCTCTGCCAGAATGACCAGGGCATCCACGAAGGGTTGAGAAGCAAGGATTAGCCTGTCTTTTAAGGGGAATGTATGACCTATATATAGGCTTAGCCACAGAAGGAATAAGCACCGGTCTGTCCCACACCACTTGTGAAAAGGTCTCAAAAGAGGGTTGCACTGGCAGTGTCAGGTCTACAGGAATTTCAGATACATGTAGGTATTGCAGGCGCAAACGCTTCCCAGGGTTCACTGCAGAAGTTTGGAGAGCCAGGGTGGAACTAATGTCCTTCAGGAGAGACTTAAAGGAAAGATCTTCGACCACAGGCTCAGCTGAAGTAGAGGGCTTGCTCTCTAGCCCGTAAAAAGAGTCTTCATCCATGTCATCTGTTAGGCATACATCAGCAGCAGCAGACTCTGAATCAAAGTCCCCATCTACCTCAGAAAGGTCAGCAAAGATAGGAAAAGAAGGAGGAAGCACCGGAGGTGCCACCCCCAGAATCGGCATTGAGAACCCCGGCACTCGACTTGGAGCCGGCGCCGGACGAGCACCCAGAGTCCCCAACCCTGACACTGGGACTCCCGAAGGCCGCGACAACACAAAGACTCCCTGAAAATGTGAAAAGGAGTAGGAGGAGAATGCAGTACCTGTGCTGGCCCCTGTGCCGCAGCCTTGTGAGGGAGAAAGGCATGACGGAGCAGCGTTGACGGCACTGAAGAAGGCGGCACGTGATCAAGCTGACCCAACTGCCCCAACCATGGACCAAGGGTCCCTAGGCCCAAACGCCCTGGGATCGAGTCCGCAGGCAAGGGCAGTCAGGCCAACTGCCGAACCCACTGCTCCACAAGAGAGGCCCAATGATTAAACTGCTCACTGGAAGTCCCTCCAGGGGGCAGGAAGGGGCTCTGGAGCCGTTGGTGCAGGTGACCTGAAGGAGTTGGCCTACCATCCCCTTTTACCAATGACCTCCGCGCATATGTACCAGAGGGCGACCTCGAGCAGTACCACTTCTTCTTTGACCAGTGGGAGGAAGAAGAGCTTGAGGTCGAACGGCACCAAGTCCCCGATCGGGAACATGCCCGCTTCTTTTTGTGCTTTCGGAAGGACCACCCTTCTTCCCAAGCACCAGACTGCCCGTGGTCCAAAGAGGGTGGTGGACTGGACCCAGCCCCGCTGCCAAAATAGCTTTCAAACAAAGTCTCCCTACCATCACCAGCACTGTTCATGGTCGACTCCGTTGATGGCAGGCTGAAGAAGCTTTCTTCTTCTTCTTTTTTAAAATTAAAAAACTATTAAAATAGAAACTGAACGACTAATGCTGCTGTTATATAGACATGCAAATCTGACTCCCGGCGGGCGAGCACCATTGTTACTGAAGTGCACCTGACGGCAGGAAAAAAAGAACTGAGGCAGTTGGAGGGTCGATGCTGAGATAGCCTATACGACATGAATCAGCCTCGTGGCGCTGCGCATGCGCGGTCCTACCTCAGCACCGCCTCTCCTGAAGATTTTTGGCTCCTGTTGGGTCCTAGCACCTCTGGTGTAGTCCCATTAATGTGAATAAGTGGTGGAGACTTTTAGTCCAGGAAGATCTAAGGTGCTTAGGTGCCTAAGATCTGTCATGGGCTGCCTTACTGATCACAGAGTCAGTTTCGGCCTGGGCAGCAAAATAAGGAAGGTGCTGAGTGGCATTACAGAGCTTGTCTGCCCTACGTGGCATAGCTAGCACCATGTCTCATCTGTGCCAGGCTGCCGTAGTGGCATTCTTCAGGGCTGGCAGTATAGGAGGAATGATCTTAGGGGGAGATTCAGGAACCTCCAGGAAGTCCACCAGGTCTTTCCTGGTGACATCTCCTCCTCAGCCTGGCATTGTGGCAGACAACTATTTCATGACATTGAAAAAGGTGGCATCCTCAGGAGGAGACCTTGGAGTATGCTTGACTGAGTCCTCACTGACTGAAGAGGCAGTGAACTTATCTGAGATGAGGATTTTTTCCTCTTCCTCTTCATCCTCTATGTCATCAGGAAGGATGAGAGCAGGATGACACTTCTCCTCAATGTCGACCTCCTCATCTGAGTTTGGCAACGGATGCACCGCCGGTGGCCCATGGGAAGTCTCCTGGGGTCAACGAACAGGTGTCGACAACGAAGCTACCATCAACAGCACCAGCGATGAGGGCCTATTGAAGGCACCCAGCTGCTGAACGAGTACATTTGTGAATTTAACTAGTACTTCATTCAGGTCCATAGTGGTCGTCGATTGGGGGGGTGGTTCGACAGCATGGGAGCCCCGACAAGCTTGCAGCCCTAGGAGAGGAAGGGGCAGACCTCGATGGAGTCATCATTGACATGTCCATCATTAACGGTGGAGGGGCCAACAACTCAGAAGTCGACAGCCGAGTGCCCTGGAAGTCAAGCAGAGACCTGGACAGCTGGTATCTTCATTGAGGCAGCCGCCGACGATGAAGAGCCCCCGAAGAGGAGGCAGACGAGAAATTGGATCACTGTCAGTGGAGCGGTCACAATCCTGGTCTTTTTTGTGACTTTTCCCTGAAGACTTGTCTCAGGCCTTGGAGGCCTGGGAGCTCGAAGAGCCAGTGGGCGACAGGGTGTCTGGGGCTCTGGAAGACCCCTGCCCGATGCTGGCTACCTGTTGTTCTATTAATTGTTTCACAGCCTTCTTGCGTTGCCTGAGGGTTGTTTGATTAAACTTCTGGCAGTGCTCACAGTTGGAGATGTCGTGGTCATGCCCAAGACAGCAGATACAAACTGTGTTCATCTATAGAGACAATCTTCTTTCTGCAGCGGCAGAGATGGAGAAGAGAGGAAGAAGGATTAACTCTTGACGTAAAAAGAAAAAATCTCTAAAAAGAGATTTTGGTAAGGGGTGTAGGAAAAATGGCCATAGGCCGAAAAAGACATGAACTCTGTGATGGAGCTTCCGCAGAGACTGTGCTTGCAAATCGATGGCAAGAAAGAAGTGAGGAGGTAGCAGGGCCGCTCACGCCTATATAGGGTTGATGACATCGGTGGACATCGACAGCATGGGCGGCCCCAGTTGTACTACTGAAAATCTTCCATGTTAATTCCCCTTCTTTGATGGCGAAGGTTCCTACGGTGTAACCTGATGACCGAGATACCCCCCAGAGAAGATCAGCTTTTGAGTGAACACAACCACATGCTGTTGGAGTGGTTTGTGGGGAAGCAATCTATCATTTTTGCTCTGATTGGCATATTGGAGCTGAAGGGGGAGGGGAGCAAGTGGGGACTGTTGTTGTTTGATTGACAATGTATGTTGTTTACATACTGTATCTTGTTTTACCTTTTGGGAGAGTTCTGTACTAAGAATGTCTTTGTAAACCTGAGGTATTGGGGGGGATGATGCCTATAGTTGGGTCAATGATGGGGGTTCCCATACTGGAAGATATGTAGATACTTTTGTATTTTAATATACCTCCAATAATGATATGCTCTTGGAAAGTCCAGGGCATCTCTTCCTCTGTTAAGTGGAAGAAAATTTATACTGTGTTAAAACAGCATGTGGTTACTATTGCAGTGCTTCAGGAAACCCGTATGACGCAGCAGGAACACAGCAAGCTGGCTAGGGAATGGTGGCCTACTGTTTATTAAAGACTGGGTTGTGGCTGACCCAGTGAATGGTGAGTATGTCTTTGTGAGTGGCAGGATAGGCGAGGAATGCATTACCTTTGGGAATCTTTATGCCCCTGTAGAAAGGGACCCTGTATTCTATGGTCAGTTGCTGGTGCTACTGCAAAAAGAGCAATTTCACAGCTTGGTACTGAGTGGGGACTTTAACTGTATGTTCGATCTCCTTGTGGACAGGTCACCTGCCCACCAGAGGCTGGAACTGGCTATTGAGAGATGTGGCTTGCTCGAGCTTGACTTAGTAGATGTTTGGCATGAGGAAAATCTGGGGGCCAGGGAATTTAAATTTTTTTCTAATCTTCATCGTTCCTGGTCACATATAGATTATACCATGGTACCCAGAGCCTGGTACTGCTGGATTAGTCATACTGATATTAGCCCTATAATGATCTCTGACCATGCGAGAGTTCTGCTGACGTTGCAGCTTGAGTGAGAAAAATAAGTATCTAAAGCATGGCGTTTCCCCTTATATGTTATGTAATCAGAAATGTAAGGAGCATCTGGCTAATAGCTGGACATTATTTTGGATACCAGTGCACCCACTGCTCCCTCCTAGTTGGTTCTCTGGGAAGCTGGTAATGCCTTCACAAAGGGTGGGCGGATACTGCTTATATGGCTGCCTTACACAAACAGAAGAAGGATAAATTACAGCAGCTGGAAGCCACTGCCCAAAAGGTTGGAGCTGGCAGGTTTTAGAAGTCCCCATGTTCTGCGAGACCTCAGAGCAGCACGTGAGGCTATTAATAGGGAATTAATGGGAGAGGCCAATACAGCCCTTATTTACGCTAATCAATGCTTTTATGAGTGAGGCAGCAAACCCAGTCCACTGCTGGCACGTGTGGTGAAGGGCAGACCTAAGACTAATCTTACTGCAGTAATAAGGGACAAGAATGGTCAACTGATGAATAACATGAAAAGAATCCAATAAAGTTTTGTGGAATATTATTCCAAACTGTATCAGAGCAAAGGAGGGGGCAAAGATGCTGTAACTGATGCATTTTTGAGTCGCTTGACTCTTCAAAAGTTAACAGAACCTCAGGCAGGAAGGCAAAGTGAACCGCTACCATTGGGGAAGGTCGGAAAAGCAGCTTGCTGTCTTGCGACGGGGAAGGCAGTGGACCCTGATGGGTTACCTATAGAATTTTACAGATCGTTGGATGACTTGTATGGACCCATATGCATAACCTGTTCCTGAAGGCTAAGAAGAAGGGGGTCTCACAGATTCTTTCAATTTAGCATTAATCACTTTGATTCCCAAGGAGGATAAGGACCCTATGTAGTGTTCAGCATACAGACCGATCTCACTTTTTTAATAGCAATAAAAAGGCTTTGGCGAAAGTGCTGGTCACCAGGCTGGAGGGGAATTTGCCCCTCTTGGTTAAGGATGACCAGACGAGATTTATTAGAAACAGGCATTAGTACCATAATGTTCGATGCCTGCTGAGGGTGGTGGAACAAGCGTCTCAGCACCCCCGGGGGGGGGGAGGGCGGTTGTGCTGGCCCTGGATGCAAAGAAAGCATTCAATACGGTAGAATGGTGCTATCTGTTTTAGATCCTGAACATAGCTTTAGGAGATTATTTTATAGAGTCGGTTAAGCTCTTATATGCAGGTCCCAAGGCATCCATACTGGTCAATGGGGAGTCCTCTAGGGTTTGCAACTTGACCAGGGGTACTAGAGAGGGCTGCCCATTGTCTCCCCTCCTTTTCGCACTGGTGAGCGAATCCTTGGCACAGGTGATTAGAGCAGATGAGAGGATCAGTGGACGACATATACAGGTTACTCACCTTAACAGGAGTTCTAGGAATGGTATATGTTGTTCATCCACACTCATTGGCAGGTATCCTTGCCGCTTTAAATCTTGCCGGAAGGTCTTCAAGCTTGCTCCTCCCACCCACCCGGGTGGTATAACTCTCGGCTCCGCCCCATGAGCGCCAGATCTGGCCCGCTGAAGCTCAGGTTGTGCGTCGAGCCGGAGGTCGGTGGTGGTGATGAACAACATATACCATTCCTAGAACTCCTGTTACAGGTGAGTAACCTGTATTTAGGGACATGGATATGTTGTTCATCCACACTCATTGGCAGACTCCTAGCAGTTCTCCGGGAGGAGGGAGGCAAGACGACACCCCAATACTTACTTGGGAAAGAGACTGGAGAACCGAGGCCCCAAAACCAGCATCCCGGCGTGACTCAAGGTCGATGTGGTAGTGGGTAATGAAGGTGTTTGCTGACTTCCAGGTAGCAGCCCTGCAGATTTCCTGGATAGGGGCGTCCTGGAAGCAGCCACCGTTACAGCAGTATGGCGGGTAGAATGAGCTCTTATCCTCTGGGAGGCTCCATGCCCGCCAACTTATAGCAGAGATCTATGCAGGAGGTTACCCACCTGCTTATCGTCCGCTTGCTGCAGGTCTGCCAGATGCGGGCTTCAGCGTAGGTGACAAACAGCTGGCGAACCTCTCCCAATTTCAGCCGTAGCGCCTTATAATAAGCGAGCGCCTTCTAGGGTCCAGAGTATGGAGCCCATATTCGGCCTCCGAGGTGTGATTGGGGTAGAACACCGGCAGAGTCAACACCTGGTTAAGGTGAACTCCGACACCACCTTCGGAAGGAATTTCGGTGGGGGCGCAGGACAACCTTGTCCCTGTGGAAGACCAGGTGAGACTCTGATGGAGCGCCTGGAGCTCTCCCATCCTTCTGGCTGACGGATAGCCACCAAGAAGGCGGTCTTCCACGACAGGTGAGAGAGAGCACACCTGTGCATAGGTTCGAATGGCTTGCCCATGAGCTTTGCCAGTACCAGCAGTAGATCCCACGGAGGTGGGGGTTCCCGCACTGGAGGGGAAATGTGATCAAGGCCTTTGAAAAAGCACCAGACCACCTTCTCCTGCGCCACCGACTGCTTCCCGGCCCGCGCCCGGTAAGCAGAGATGGCTGCCAGGTGCACCCTTAGGGTTGTCGACCTAAGCCCTTGACTAGAAAGGGACCATAGATAGTCCAAGATGCTTGCCAAGGAACAGGAGGAAGGGTCCAAGCCCTTGCCCTGACACCAAATGGAAAACCTTTTCCATTTGAAGGCATAGCATTTTCTGGTCGACTCCTTACGGGACGCCTCAACTACATTGAGGACCTCGTTGGAAAGACCCAAGGCCTGGAACTCTAGCCGCTCAGGAACCAGGCCGTCGGGTGCAGGGATTGAAGGTCCAGATGGAACACCTTCCCTGATTGACTGAGAGCAGGTCCGGGCGAGCTGGAAGCTGCCGCTGGAGTCCTGGAGCTGAGACTGAGGAGATCTGGTACCAGAACTGGCGAGGCCAGTCTGGGGCTATCAGAATCACCTGCGCCTTGTCCCTCCTCGCCTTTGAGAAGCACCTTGTGGATCAAGGGAAATGGGGAAAGGCGAAAGAGGCCGGGGTCCACTGCCTCGAGAAGGCATCCCCTGCAGCGAGCCCTGCTGAGGGGGCGGGCATGGAACAGACTCAGCCGCTGCTCTCCCTGAGGCAAACAGGTCCACCTGAGGTGTGCCCCAAAAGGAGAACAGATGCTGTACTACCTCGTAGAGAGACCACTCTGGGATGCAGCCCCCATCCGGCTCAGGGCATCGGCCAGGGTGTTGGAGGCCCTGCCACGTGAATGGCTAGGAGATCCGCCCAGGCTGCGACGAGTGACCAAAGCGGAGAGCCTTGCATAGAAGCATGGAGCGCGGCCCCGCCTGGCGGTTTAGATAGTACATGGTCGCAGTATTGTCCGCCTGGACTCGGACCACTTGACCCCGGAGGAACGGAGCAAAGGCGGTGAGAGCTAGGCGGACCGCCGGAGCTCCAGCAGGTTGATGTGGCATCGGGACTCCCGCGGGACCAGAGGCCATGAGCCGTGTTCCCCAGATGGGCACCCCAACCCATCAGAGAGGCATCGGTCGATAGAGACCGTCGGCTCGGGCGGACGTAACGGGATGCCCTCCTGCAAATGATCTGGAACGGTCCACCACTGGAGAGCTGCTCCACATCCCCTGTGTCACCGACACAAGCTGGTCCAAAGGATCGCAGCTGCCAGACCACTGGCTGGCCAGTCCCCACTGAAGGACGCATGTTCCAGCGGGCCCAACGGACCACGCTGGTGCAGGCCGCCATGAGACCCAGGAGGCGAGGAAGTCCGGGCAGGGCGCAATTGCCCAACCAGAAATGATCGGGCAAAGGAGGAAAGAACCTCGGCCCTGTCCGCCGGGAGCCGCCTGGCTTGAAGAGAGTCGAGCGCGCCGATGAATAGAATCACCTGCTTGGCTCGAGTTCCACTTGGCCTCGCTTGATAAGGAGGCCCAGTTGAGAGCAGACCTGAGGGCCAGATCTCTGACCACTCCGCCTCCTGCCTGAGGGAGCTGCTTTCAGCCAGTCGTCCAGGTAAGGGTACACCCGGACCCTCGCGCCCGAGGAATGCTGTCACCACTGCCATGCATTTGGTGAAGACCCTGGGAGCTGGAGACAAGCCAAGGGCATGGCTTGAACTCAAGAGGGATCCTTCCTGCCGGAAGCGAAGGAATCTCTGGTGAGACGGACGGATAGAACGTGAAAACGCTGGCCCTGCAAGTCCAGAGAGCAGAATCCACACGCCGCGCTCCAAGGATGGTATTATCTGAGCCAGAGTGACCATCCTGAAGGTTCTAGACCTTAGGAACTTGTTTAGGTCGTGTAGGTTCGAGAATGGGCGCCAGCCCCCGTCTGCTTCGGAATCAGGAAGTACCTGGACACAAACCCTGGGTCTGAAGGAGGGTCCACCACCTCTCTTACCACCTCCTTCTGGAGGAGGGAGCGATGTCGGCTCGACGAGCCGCCAGTGAGGCTGGGATCCCAAGCTCCCGAGGGGCGACGGCCTGAAGGGTGGTGCCTGCTCGAATTCCAGAGGCAGACCTCTCCCACCACCTCCAAGACCCACCTGTCCGTGGTAACAGCGGACCAGGCGGAACGGAAGTGCCGGAGCCGCCTCTCACGGGGACCTAGGGGTAAGGTGGACGGGAATGGGGCGACACCCCTCAGCCCGCCACTGGGCAGGCTTGGAGGAGGGACCGCTGAGGGACCTCCTGGGCCTTTCCTCCTGCCTCCTGTTAGAGGAAGCCGGCGGTTGGGTTTGGGATGCCAAGGTCGAGCCTGCTGGTCTCTGACGTTGTTGCCGGGCACGTAAAGGCCAGAAGGACGAAAGGGCTTAGGCTGTGGTTTGCGGCCTTTGTCCTTCTGAGCGGAAGAGACCGAGTCCAAGGTAGCATTGGACTTCTCGATCCTCTGCAGGTGACCTTCCACCCCAGGGTCAAGAGGTCAGTCCCCAAAAGGGAACATCCGCCAACTTGTGCTGGGTATCCAGGTAAAGGTGGATATCCTCAGCCAAGCCCGCCGACGCATAGCCACTGCGGCCGCCACCGATCTGGCACATGAGTCCCCTATATCCAAAGCAGTCTGGAGCTGCTGTTTGGCCACTGCCCTGCCCTGGTCCCACACCTGCTTAACCGTAGTCTGCAGATCAGCGGAAGATGAGGGATGATCTCATCCAGGAGCCCAACAGGGCATGAGAAAATGCGCATGAGGACGGCCGAACTGGCCTGACGAAGGCCGAGAGAGGACGCAGCTGTGAGACTTTTCGCCTGACATAGTCCAATTTCTGGACTCCTGTCAGGAGGTTTGTCCATCCTCGGCGCTGCCAGGCCACGGAAACGCTGTCGGTAACCAACCCTCAGCAGAGGGGTGTTCCAAAACCGGACAAGGAACCGGGGACCAGAGATACCTGGCCCATCCTGGTCAAGGCGCAGGGCAGGAAGCAGGGCGCTGCCAAAGCTCCAGTGCCGACCCACTATGGCCTCGGCCACCGGAAAGGCCTCCGCCGGAGAATCCTCGGTCCAGAATCTCCGTGAGGGGATACCTGGCCCTGCTTGGAACGGGTTCGAGTCCCATCCCGGTGGACTCGAGATGAGCCAGCAGTCCTAGGAAGGACGACGGGCTATCGCCCATTGACTGACCTCCTGAAGACTCCAAGTCCAGTCGCTGGAGAAAAGGAGGAATCATCTTCGGACTCGGAAGAGTCCTCAAGAGCTGCCTCTGGCCTGAGCCACCCTTCACCTGCCGAGGTCGGTCGGAGTGAGGGTAACTGACAGCCAATGGGTAGACCCTTAGCTCAACGAGAATCCTTGGTCAGAGCCCCAACTGGTGGCTGTGGAGGCGGAGGTTCCACCGAATCGGTGGAGCAGTTGGTGGCCGAACAACCGCCTGGGTATAGCGCCTCGGATAAGTCGAGGCTGTGCTCACGCCCGGTGACAGTTACTTCAATGGCCGGGAAGGCGACGGGGTCGGCTTACTCCCGCCAGGAGGAGCTGTTGCAACATAAGGTCCCGACTCGCCGACGACTTACGCCAAGCCTCCTCATCCGAGGAGGAGGACGAGGACGTAGCGCGACGCCGCTACTGGCGGTGCCGAGACAGAGACCGCAGGACGGGTGAGATCGGCTGGACCGCCAAGAGGTCCGGAGACCGAGACCGAGAGTCCCGAATTTCCGAGGTCGGTGCGGGAGGTGTCGTCCGAACCAGCACCCTTCCGCTCGGATGGTCCATCCGAGGGCTCCGGAACCGAGGCACAGGCGAGCCCACGGATCCTCAACTCTCCCGGGGAACCGGGAGAATCTGCCGCAAAGGCGACAGCCCATTCAATGGGTCGAAAAATCTCGACTTCATCCGGTGGGAGTCTCGGCCAACTGACCTAACGGGACACCATATGAGGCCAGTGGTCAAGCCGAGCGGTCGATCAAGCCGAGCGGTCGACGTCTGGAGAGGGACCTTTCCCGCTCCCAAGAGCGTCGACGGAGGGACTTACCCCGTCCCTCTTTTTGGACCGAGAATAAGGTCCCGCAGACGTAGGCCCTTCTCCTTTAGTGGAGAGGGACAGACAAAGCTCCTTAAAAGAAGCCGTGTAAGAAGAGCCCAGAGAGAGCGGGATAAATGCCGCGGCCGAGGAAGATACGGCCCGCGCCGCCTCCTCTTCGAGGGCGACCATCCGCTCGAGCTGATCCGCCGAGCCCGCCGCCGCGGACACCGCCAACCGGGCCTCCTTGGACTTCACCGAGGGAACGCTCGGACGGCCCAGTGTAATCGGGCAGCACGGTCTTCGAGGACGAGGGCGAGAAAGATGAGCACAGGTCGCAGCCTGCGGGTCGTGCTCAAGGCCTAAGCAGTAGACACACGTGGAGTGTGGATCCGTCCGAGACATCTTCTGCCGCATGGGCATCTCCGAAACTCGGAGTCGATTTGTCCATCGAGCCATGAGGGATAGAAGACTGAAGTCTTTTGCAAAATTTATTTTTAAACTGCAAACGGAGAAATAGGAACCAGTCTAAACGCAGAGCGTTAAGGAGGGAACCTGAGCTTCCAAGCGGTAAGGAAGATCTACGCCATGGGGCGGAGCCGTGAGTTATACCACCCGGGTGGGTGGGAGGAGCAAGCTTGAAGACCTTCCGGCAAGATTTAAAGCGGCAAGGATACCTGCCAATGAGTGTGGATGAACAACATATCCATGTCCCTAGAACCTACTATTTATTATACAGTCTGATATTTCAATGCCAGCTATAACTAATGTGATAGAGGAATTTTCTGTTTTCTCAGGATACAAGATCAATTATGACAAATCAGAGATATTGAGATTGGAGGACATTGATACTAGGCCACTTAGTAGATCCTGGTTCAGGCTTGTGGACTCGCATATTAAGTATTTAGGCACCCAGGTTGGGAAGTCCTTGGAGTCTCTGTAAGCTTAATTACACACCCCTCCTTAACAAGATACGAGCAGACTTATTTATTTAGTTTTTGTTGACCGGGTAGGTGGTGAGGCCTGCTGATATCTTGGTTGGCTAGGATTAATCTTATTAAAATATCCTCCCGGGGGGTGCTGCTGAGCAGCTTTGTGGAAGCAGCTCTTCTCCTGAGCTCCTAGGCCTCTATTTTGTTTTTGGCATTAAAATACCTTTTTTGGATTGAGTGGGTGAAGACAGACTGCTATAAGTGTTCGCGGGTGCTTTGGAGTCCAAGATTATGGGGAAAAACCGTGGGGCATCGACGACCTCATCAGACTTTTTCGCCCCAAAGAAACCCAAAGGCAAAAGGAGGAGAGGCCTCAAGAAGTTGGAGGCTTCTGCCCCGAGCTTATGGGCTATCACGAGCTTCCTGACTCCATACAAATGACCCTTAGTCAACTGGTCAAATCGGTCCAGGTGATGGACAAAAAATTGGACTCTTTGATACCGCGAGTCACAGACCTGGAAGTTAGAATGGAAAAATGCGAGACGACGGCCCAGAACTCGGAAACTCTGGTAACGAAGGCCTACGATACCTCTACAAAATTGATCAAAGAAAATATATTGTTGCAGCAGCGACTGGAGCTGGTAGAGAACCAAGCCCGGGAACGAAATCTACGCATTTTGGGTCTGGCTGAGTCGGCAGAAGGAGATGACCCGGTGGGCTTTGCCAGACATGTGCTCCCAAAGATACTTGGGCTCTCCGAAGAAAACCCCACGTTTGCAGTCGAGAAAGCGTACAGAATTGCACCCGGCGAAATTGGGGGCGTGGGCCGCCCGCGGACTTTCTTGGTGGTGTGTACGGGGTTGGAGACCGAGACCGGTACTTGCCTCAAGCCAGACAGAAGCGCAGTATGAAATCTGGAGACAGCATTATTCAAGTGTTTCCAGACCTAGCGTATGGAACTCGGATCAGGAAAAAAGGGTTCATGGTATTCAGAATGACTGGAGGCAGTTTAAAATTCAGCACCAGCTACTTTTGCCTGCTCGACTGAGACTCAATTGGCAAGGGCGACAGTACCAGTTCCATGACCCAAGGATGCCGAGAGGTTGGTGAGGACCACTGAGAAGGAGATGGAGGCAGAAGAAGATGAGGTTGAGTTATCCGGGGATGAGGACCCCTGAACTTTTCATGACTGTGAGCTTGCTTGAGGTCCAGAGAACCAAACAAAATAAATAATGCCACTTGTGGGGTACAATTCTAGATAAGAGTTATAATCTGACTCCAATTATTGTAGCTAATCCATTGAGCTTGTTATACAAGGTTGCCAAGGGCACAGAATGGACTTCGACATGGACATGAACTGACTTTTTTTTTTTCCTTCTTTCTTGTGCCTTTAGGTAATATGCTTTTGAGATAATTTACGCCTTTTGTTACGTTTTATTTGGATATAGAAGGCTCTGGGAGGATGGGAGAAATGGGTTAAATATTAAAGGGAATGAGTACCTGGGGAACCACATGAACCAGTAGATTAAGCTGGCTCGTTTATAGTAGAGTTTGATAATACATGTTTGCCTTGGCTCCTGTTATGCTTCTTAAGCTGTATGCTTGGGGAAATATTGTTAGAGAGAAATATGTTGTTTTTTTTCCCCTTTTGCGGCATTTACTTGGGAGGGGCAGATTTATGTCGAGAGGCACTATCTTTTTTTTTGTGATTACTGGATGCTTCCCTTCTAGGATGTAATGATTTTGTCTGTCTTTGTACTGCAAAATTATAAATAAATAATACAAAAAAAAAAAAATATCCTCCCACACCTTCTGTACCCAATTCAGATGCTCCCTATGGGCCTCTATGAAAAAGACATCCAGGTGTTGGAGAAAGCCTGTAATGATTGTATATGGAGAACCGAAAGGCACAGAATTAGTTTAAAAAGGCTCAAAAACACCTCCAACAAAGGAGGTTTAGGTTATTGCGACTTTGGATATTACCATCTTGCAGCAAAGGCTAGACTCCTTACAGATTGGGTAAAAGGGCCCAAGGGTGTCCACTGGGTCTCCCTGGATCACCTGGGGTGGGAGCAGAAGCTCACAGCTTACTTGAATACAGAGGGGCAGCAGGCATATAGATGATGGGAATCCAAGAGTATCTTAATGGAGGGGAACCTCGAGGCATGGAAGAGAAAAATGAAAATTATGTACCTACCTTAATTTTTTTTTCCTTCCCATCTACGTCCCTACCGGAGCCGCCCCATCAGCAGTCACCAATGAAACCCATCCCTGCCACTGTCTTACCTGCTGTTCTGGTCCCTCCATCCTGCTGCGGATTGCCCCCGGGTGGGATGGGGTGGGGCAGGACACCCCTGTACCTTAGTGTCTGGTCAGGTCGAGACAGTGGCAGACTGTGGCACATCAGGACTGGGCTCGGCACTCCATCTTCCCGGCCTCGGAGGGTGATTTTCCCTTTTTCCTGTCAGACATTGCGTGCCCAGACATCAATGTGCGGACCCCGACATCCACAGCGTTTACCCCCACTGGTGCAACCCCCGGAGCTGATCGGTCCACAGACCTTCACCTGTGGCCAATCAAACCCCTGAGGCGCCGACATGCCCCCAGCCTCCGCCAGGGGTCAGCACATGCCGGGTTGAAACCCATCCCTCCCCCCGGAGAAGGTGAGCTGTCATAGACGCCCAGCCTATCCCTCGCGGCCGACCGTGGCCTGAGTCCGCTCTCGAACCCGGTCGCTGCATAGTGCGCAGGTGTGGCGCCCAGCGCCTCAACCCTCAGTGACACCAGGACGGCATTTACCTACCGAATTCTTGATCTTTCTGTGTATCTTCACCATTCATCACTAGTTGGGTACTCGGCCAGAGGCTAGGACCCTATGGGAGCTTTTTTTTTTCTGAAGGAAGAGCCAACGCAGGGGCGGTGCCGACCTCGAAGCCGATATATTACGTGGCACTCGCGGGTTGGCCGTTACCTGCCGTCAACTCATCCCCAGCTCCAGTTCTGCATGCTGGCAAGAAGAAGGATAGGAAGGGTTGGAGGGGTGGGGCAAGGGAGCCCAAGGGATAGAGAAAGGAAAGGATATAAAACTAAAAGGAGGAATAAGCGACGGAGAGGACAGGAAAGGAAAGAAGCCTAAGGGATTGGGGAGGGGGGTCCCAATCTCTGGACGAAAGGAATGTGAGGAGAAGGGAGGGTAGAGGAAAAAGGGGAAAAGGGGAGGAGGAGGAGACACCACCCCCCCACCCTGTCGGACTGGACTGCTTGAGAGGCAAGCCACAAAGTTGTAAGCAGAGGAGCTAGCGCCAAGGCTTAAGGATGAACCCCTTTTTTAAGGTCGAGGCAGGCCACGGATCCAGGGTGGTGTCTTCCTCTCCTGCCAACTTAACTCATTACCTCCTGAGCAGCCATTTTGTGTCAGGTAAACAATGGAAAGTTCGGACTTTATATGGAGCTATTGGAGGTAATGAGTTAAAAGGACAGTAGGACTGTTAATGTGCCCTGGATAATAACTGAGGGACAAGGGAGATGACGGGTTGGAGAGAGAGGTATTCCCACAGGGGAAGGAAAAATTAATTTCAGGGAAACACAGCTGAGGGTGTCCCCCCACCCCACCGGCTCCCTAGAGAGGGAGCCAGAGCACCAAAACCTGAGAAGAGGGAGGGGGGAGAGCCCCCCGCGACCCCCAGAAGCATAATCCTCCCTGTCTGCCTACCCAGAAGATTCTTCCCCTGATCCCAGAAGGGGGAGAGAGGGAGAAGAGGAGGTGCTGAAGACCACACGTATGGGAGACAAACAGGCCCCAGGGGGAAGGAGGGCAGGATTTAGTGATGAATGGTGAAGATAAACAGAAAGATCAAGAATTATGGTAGGTACGTAATTTTCATATCTTTTCTGTGTCAGTCTTCACCATTCATCACTAGTTGGGTGAGTACCGAGCCTCCCAAAGTGGGCCCAGCACCTCCCTAAGGGACAGTGTCCATTAGCCTCCAGTGGGGGAGACACCAGGGGGAGCACCCCTGCAGGCCTGGCTAGGCCTGGGACTGGTCTGGGTGAGGCAGGGATCTCCTCGCAGGAGAAGGAAGGCGCCCCTGAAGCTCTCGCCTCACCCTACAGGAGAAAAGATGGGTTCTCCATAAGTTGGAGGAAGTCACCCTATGCTGGGCAGGGGTGACAACTGGGAGAGATGAAGCCATGCTGACCACCTAATGCAGATTGCTGTCCCCACTATCCTGGAGGCCACCTCGTTGGCATCGTATGATGCCCTTGCTTGGTGCCTTGCAAGCTACAGGTCTTGCGCAGAGATGGCAATAGCTTGTCTGGTTTCCTCCGAATCAGGCAATGAGGCTAGAACCTGTCCTAGCTGAGACCACAAGTACCTGTTGTAGGTAGCATGGTGGGTCTAATGCGCTGCCACACAGAGTGAGATCCGTGCTAAGGAGAAAACTCTCCTGCCCCAAAAATTGAACTCAGCAGAGTTCAAATCTGGGGGTTGATCACGGCTTGGGCTTCTATGCCCAGAGGGGGTGTCCAGTAGCATCACGCCCGAAGGAGGGTGAGGCACAGTTCCTGGAGACCCCAAGGGGGCACAATACCGCTGGCGAAGGTAACTTGGGGCTGGAACTGGGGCAAAAAGATGTTGCCAGACCCACTGCGATGCCTCCCAGAAGGGAGCAGGCCAGGCGGGGACCAACAGGTCGACTGCACTGTACTTACCCAAGAAGGCTCGCGCTGACCTGTCTGGATTGTGTGGAAATGTGGAGCTCATCGAGCAACTCTGACAGGAAACACTGATAGCTTTAAAGATCAGCTGCTGGGGACAGATGACTCCTCTCCCTCAGAGGAGGAAGACGAGGGAGCCGATGAGCACAGAGAGACGGGGTCAGGCTGCACTGGGGTTGGTGGAACACCTGTTCATCCACAGCTCGGTAGTGAGCGGTACAGTGCAGCCATGGCCTGAACTGTTCCCAGGTAGGGACCAGTGACACCAGGGAGAGAGGGAGGGATTGGCAGAAGCACAGGGGCCAGGCACATCTGAGGAGGGACACTGCCTCTGCCCGGGAAGGGGGACCGTGCAGGAGACCTCACAGGAGGAGGGGTCCCAGCAGACAAAGGCTGCTCAACCGAGCTGGAACAGCCAGATCTGAGCCCAGGAGAAGAATCCTCCCCAACCCACGAGGTGACTGGGGCCGCATGAGCCCAAAAGGGCAGCCCCTAACCTCTAAAAAAGATGTCCCTCCTGGGTGGCCCTCGGGGGAGAGGACTGGCCCAATGCTACGGCTCCTGGGGGAAGGCGCTGCACAGAACTGAGTCCACTCAACCCTTCAGACTCCGAGAAGGCCCTCTTCCTCACCACCAGCTGAGGCAGCTGGCACCCCATAGCCGACTCTGAGGAGACAGCTGGGGGTGGAGCGCCTTCCCCTGTCTGGGACGCCCCAGCCCGCTGAGAAGTTGGACTAGCCAGGACAACCACAGGAGGGGGTACATCCCTCACGAGGCAGATGGTTCACCGGCCCTGGGTTGCTATATGGTGCCCCCCTGGGCATCCAAGGGCTGGTCGGTACTACCGACCCTGGAACCAGTAGAATCCACCCACTCCCGAGGAGGGGGCTGAGTGGGGGCCAAAGTGCTGGACATGGAGGAATCAGAGGATTTCGAGGAATCCAGGAACCAATCTGGGTCAGCCTCCGAATCATCCTCCCTGGAGGAGGAGGCCGGAACCCAGATAACTCCTCGATACCTCCCAGTCCTGTGAGTGACACTGCGCCCATCCTTGGCGCCATGAAGCGGCACCAGAGTCAGAGGTGGCACATGGGAACGCAAGCGGCCCGTGCTGCCCATGGTGCCACCTCAGTCCCGGCACCAAGAGCGACACTGGAGTCAGAAAGCGGCACGAGGCCGGCTCGATGCTGCCCGACTTTCAGCGCCCATAGTGTACGGAGTCAGAGGTGGCACCAACAGATGGTGCCGGCTCGGGCCTGCAGGCCTCAGAGCACGACACCAGGGGAGCCTTCGCTTCCGAAGAAGCGATTGCCAAAACAGTGCCTCCTGCCCGGCCCCTAACAGGGCCAGACTGGGCCTCCTGCACCATGGAAGAAGTCTCCGCAGCAGCAAGGCTAGAGGTGGCAGAGGCCCCCTCCTCTGCAGGCCATATAGGACTGGGAGGGGACCCGGATGAAGGGCAGACAACCCTGACTTTGGCCTTCTGAGTGCAAGCCTGTCCTCCAAAAGTCGGTGGCGCACGTCCGACCTTAAAAGTGCGAAATTCCAAAACTCGGTGGTCCACTGAAAAACAGGCATCTCAATGATCCATGTTGTGGTTGGGGCCCAAGCAACACCGGCCATGCTGGTCCGTGGTGGAGAAAAGTCGGCCGCAGGGACACTGACGCATCAGAGGCCGACCCACCCAAGAAGATCTATTTTTGTCCCCCGAATGAGACGTGACCACACAGAAACACAAAAAAACAAACAAAAGCACTCGTTGTCATCAGAAAACAAAAAAGAAAGATCTTATCAGTATACCAGGAGACGGCGGCGAGCACTGAGGCAAGCAGAACTTTAAATCGGAGCCGACGGACTAGGCTGCATTGCTGATGCACTTTTCATGCCTGGAGCTTCCACAAGGTCCTCACTCAACGGCGGGGGAAGCAGAACTGGAGCTGGGAAGGAGTCGACGACAGGTAACGGCCAACTTGTGAGCGCCACGTAATACGTTGGCCTTGAGGGTGGTGCCGCCCTTGCGTTGGCTCCTCCTCCAGAAAAAAAAAAAAAATGCTCCCGTGGAGTCCTAACCTCCAGCCAAGTATCCAGCTAGTGATGAGTGGTGAAGATTGACACAGATAAGATCAAACCATTATGGCTAAGGAGAGACGGGGCACTCTATTGGCACCAGACTACTCTCACCCAGATTTTCTCCTTGGCTTGAAGATCATGGCTTTCAGATGTAGGACAGGTGTGGCATCCAGTGTATAGGGGCCTGTTCTGCTCCCAGGGGTTTAAATCGTTTAATCATCTGAAGGATGAACTGGGACTTCCACATTCCCATATGTATAGATATTTTCAAGTAAGAAACTTGGGTCTGGCAACTGGATCGCTTACAACCTCAGGACTCCACACACCACGAACTGGAAAGTTGTATTCTGCAGGCTCGGATTAACCCTGGGAACACCCTGGCTAAGCTCTATGGATGCCTGACTACTTGCTCAGTGCAAAGTCCTTATGGGAGAGGGACTTAGACAAACCGATACCGGAGCAGGCATGGAGCGATATATGTGACACACATGGGCCTTACCATCTCTAATCGCTATGAAGAGGCCCAGTTTAAGTTTCTGTATAGGTTGTACATGCCACCGGTCACCGTAAGTAAGTTCAACCCAGGAATCTCACCCTCATGTGGGCGCTTTGGGATGGAGAGGTGGACGCATATACACTATTTTTGGCACTGTAGGGAACTTAAAGCCCTTTTGGACTGACATCGCTAAGTGCATTGTGTGGTCCATGCAGGTTTCAGTTGTGGCAGACCTGTGGATGAGACTTTTTGGAGTAGAACCAAGGAGGGCAGGAGACTGGGTCCTTTTCCCTAAAGCAATCAGAATCATGCTGGTGATGGCATGGAGGTGTATTCACAATACATGGGTGTCGCACACTCGCCCAACACTGCAGATGAGGAGGGACTTACTCTTCAGTGTCCTTCAACTCAAATATTTAACTTATGATCTTAGGGGAAGGACTGACAAATTTGAGTGGCAATGGGGGTCTTATATAGATTTGTTCCAGTGGAGCAGGCAGTGATACAGTTTGGGTGAGCTGTCTAATCAGATGTGTCCCTCTGTTCTGGGCTTAGCAGTCTGGCCTTGTCCCTTGTCTTGCTTGTTCTGTGTCAAAATTGGCATGTTTAGGTTATTTATAAGATGTAGTGGGGCTCCCCCCCCCCCTTAACGTGCTTGGGTTGGATAAATTTTGGTGTAATCTGTGCTGTCTGGCCTGCATGTATGGTTTTGTATAGTTTCACCAAAGTTGTTATTTGTAGTGTTTAGTGTCACAGCAATCCATATTTCATGCACCTATATTAATTTTTTCATTTACTTTGCTACTGATAAACTAATGTGTCTTACTAGAACTGCTGTCAATTAGTATATGGAAAAGCTGTTCTATCTGTTCTTTTTTTTTTTAATTATTCTTTTTATTATTCATATTTTAACTTATATACATATAGGTCTACAATTATTGTTTTATACAATACATCTACAGCTGGTCAATTATAACAAACAGCTCTAAGGGTTCAGATAGTTTCTCAATCCAATATCCAACATTTCCCAGTTATTTCATTGCTCTTATAAATATTACCACCTCAGTTAATCCTCACACAGAATTCCACATGTATCATTGAATAACAAGTAGGTGAGCACTAGTTGCTCTTCAGGTCATCGAACCCTCCCCTCCTGCGTCTGCTACACCACTCCAATTGTATTTCGGGCTCCAGACAGTCCAGGGTATTGGGGGAAGGGGAGGGTGGGGGTGCACCGGGCCCAGGCCCCACAAGGGAGGGGGGGTTAGCCGTCTGAGCTTAGACTCAGGAATTCCTGCTGAGGTACAGAAATTAGGGCACAAAAGTGGGATCTATTAACATATAGTATAGTTGCCACCGCACCCATCTTATAGTAAAAATCTCCCGCTCATTTATATTATATGTCATTTTTTCCATGTTGTGAATTTGTTGGGTAATTTCCCACCAGTCTCGAATAGTTGGAGGATTTATTGTTAGCCATTGTCTAGTTATTACTTTTTTGGCTGCTGTAAGAAGCAGTGAAAGCAGGTATCTTGTGTTCGGGCCCCGATAAGGCTTGGGAAATGCAAGGAACAAGTATATCTCTGGTGTCAACTGGAATTGTGGATCGATAAGTTGCTGAAGCTGCACCTCCAACTGTTTTAAAAAGTTGGAGAGCGCTGGGCATGCCCAAAAAATATGAGTCAGATTGGCCTCCTGCTCGCCACATCCCCGCCAGCATTCTGCAGATTTGTTTTGTGAGTAGTGCTTAGTGACCTTGGGCGATCTAAAATATCTTATCAAGACTTTCCAGGCAAACTCTCGCCACTGATATGAGCTTGTAACCTTAGAGGAGTAACTGCATGCCAGTCGCCAATCCAAAGTAGTCAGTTGGCAACCAGACTCTTCCCGCCATTGTGTGCGGATGTTTTCAGTGGTTATCCCTCCTTGCGAATTCAAGGACTGATAATATATAGAAATCAGGTGATCCTGCTTCTCCGAACTGTTCAGTGAGATTTGACATCGGATTAGTGCTAAATAGTTTTCTGGATTTACATGAGCATAGAGGCAAGCCCTCTCCATGTAGTGTCGGAGTTGCAGATATCGAAAAAGTCTCTGTGGCAAATGGAACTTTGCCTGAATTTCTGCAAATGACCAAATTACTCCTTGTGTCATTATTTGTGATAAGTATCGTAGACCAAGGCTATCCCAAGTATCAAATCCAGAGTCCAGTGTGTTGGGGAAAATCTGTAATGCCTGAATCGGACATAGGAGTGGCAAGCAGGGCGACAGTTTATGGGAATTTTTAATTACGCTCCAATTTTGAAATTGCGCTGTTAGCCAGGGATTAATAGTTGGGCAGGCCATTTCTCTCGGAATTTGACCATATATTGCCCGAAAGTAGGCAATATCACTTATCAATATTTTCTCCATTCCCATCCAATGCGGATGTGAACTTCTGTTTTGTCTTGCCATTATGTGCATCATAGTTACTGCTTGTTGGTAGTGTTTTAAATCTGGAAGTGCAAGGCCTCCATCAGCTCATGAGAGCGACAACACTTAAAGCACACCTGGGGTTCCGACCTGCCCAAATGAAATTCCGTAGTAGGCTTATTAATTTCTTTAAAGAACTTTGGGGCACGTAAAAGGAATGTTTTGGAACAGATATAACGCCTAGGGAGAGTTATCATCCTGATTAGTTCTACCCATTTCAATAAGCTCAGTGGGATCACTGACCAGGTCTGTAAGTCCTGCTTCAGTTGTGTCATAAAGGGAGAGTAGTTATGTTTGTAGTAATGTATTCCTTCACGGGGAATATACACGCCTAGGTATTTTAGTTTCGCCAGGTTCCACCTACCAGGAAGGGCGTCTATTGTTACTTGTGTAGGCGAGTAATTGAATGTGAGTAATTCAGTTTTAGTCAGATTTAATTTATAGCCCGATACCATTCCATACGTATCTAGGATTTGGCGTAACGTTAGGATAGACTGCTCTGGGTTTTGTAGATATAAAAGAATGTCATCCGCGTATAGGGCGATTCGGTGTTCCGTCTCCCCTAGTAAAATTCCCCGTATGTTAGGGTGGTCTCTGATCTGCTGTGCTAAAGGTTCTATGGTTACTGCAAATAATAACGGGGATAACGGGCAACCCTGGCGGGTGCCTCTTTTAAGTTGAAAGTATTCGGAGTGATGCCCATTGACTCTTACACAGGCCCGGGGTGAAGAATATATATTTTGTAGGACTTGGATGAGACCAGAGGGGAAACCAAATCGATGCAGGATAGAGTATAAGAAGGGCCATGCAACTCTATCGAAGGCCTTCTTCTGGCCAAGACTAATGAGCACCGCTGGCGTCTGTACCGCCATCTGGTCAACAAGGTAAAGACAGCGCTGATATTATCAGTGGTGGTATCGGGCCCTCACAAAACCAGTTTGGTCTCGGTGAATTAATACGGGGAGTACTTGATCCATGCGGTGAGCTAGAATGCTCATAAATAATTTATAGTCCTAATTTAGTACCGAAATTGGTCTATATGATGCACATTCCTGTGGATTCTTCCCTGGCTTAGGGATCACCGAAATGGTTGCGTAGGACCAGGATTCTGGGGGTGGGTCGCCCTGTAGTATTGAGTTAAAGACACACAGGAGCGTGGGGAGAACTGATGGTCTAGCAACCTCATAGAATTCCGCTCCATATGTTCTATCTGTTCTTATTCTTGAAAATCTTCAATAAACAGAAGTTAGCAAAAAAAAAAAAAAAAAATCTAAGTAAAATCTGACTTTATTAGTGGCCCAGTTACTGCTCACAGACTAGTGACTGATACAAACTCCACCACTAAGATGGCATTGGCCACATAGCTGGGCATCTTTTCTAGGGCTCCCTCCGATCTGACTGATCGAAGATTAAACTATTACCGGACTGAAAGACTCTAAAATGACCAATGCTTGACTGTCTTTTTACATTAATCATAGTTAAATGCCACGGTGTTTGCAATTTGCCTTTTTTTCTAGTTTCTCTTCAGTTTTGATATTTACTAAACTCTAGGTTGTTTGATGCTGTCACTTGGAACAGAGTTCCCCCTCAGAACTTAAGAGAGCACATATGAAAAATGTTTATCCATACCCCTAATACAAGTGTACTAAATGACAACAACAACAAAACAAGAAGAAAAAGAACAGGTTCAAGAGACCATTATGGTTCTCGGCAAGAGTCAGAGATGCAGTAAGGGAAAAGAAAAGGCTTTCTGCAAGTATAAACAAAAGTAGGGGGAGGAAGAATACTGAAAAACTGAGAGGCAAAGAGGGCTGTTAAGGAGGCAAAAGCAGACACAGACCTGCATATTGCAAAGGGGATCAAGAACAGCCAACAGCCGGCCCGCTGGCGCAGTGGCTGGATTTCCACTTGTGATGCCGACAACCTGAGTTCGGATGCGAGCTTGAGGAGTCAGAGGGCTGGCCGACGGAGAAGGACTGAGCATCCGACAGAGTGCTCTACTCCTCCGGGGCCGGGCGGCATTTGGTGCACGACTGACCCCTGGTGGAGTCTGGGGATGGCACAGCCAAGGTTCTACAGTTCCAGGAGGTGTGTCAGACATGGGCTTTGCACCCTTACGTCATTGCACACCACACCTCCTACTACAGGGGCAAAAAACGGACACCAATGCCATCGTCGCCAAGCTCCAAGAAGTCTAGCCTGAGGACTCACTGACACTGAACTACACAATGTGATCTTGGGAGGCGATGGGCTCCCCAATGGCCTCGCCCAGGAGGCAATCCAGGGGAATGCCGGTGGTGGTAGTCGTGGTCCTGGGGGATGGAGGCTACGTGGCGATGGGTTAGGAGTGCCAAAAAAAATAAAGGGGGGGGGTCAAGAACAGAGAAAAGCTGTTCTTCCTATACATTACAGGGAAAAAAGGAAGAAAGAAGGGGAGTTGAAAGGCTAGCTGAGAGAGGTAAGGTGATGGAAGAGGACAGGCAAAAGGCTGCCATCCTTAAGGATTACTTTTTCTCTAGTTTCACCAGGGAGGATGGTGGGCCCTTGCCAGGGAGTGGCATCAAAGCAGCCACTAAGGTGATCCTGGAGATGAGGCAGCCAATATTTACAAGTGAGAGAGTCCAGAAGGGACTGTCAGCCCTAAAGATAGATAAGGCCCTGAGGTCAAATGGGGTCCCAGTTAAGATTACTCAGGGAGCTGGCGGCAGTACTGCTGAATCTCTGGTAGGTCTGTTTAATGGCTCACTAAAGATGGGGGTTAGATCCGAAGGATTGGAGGGTGGCAGACCCCATAAGTGGTGGTGGTTTGGGGGTAAAGAACAAGCGGGGAAACTATAGGCCTGTCAGTCTTACCTCTTCTGTAGGGAAGATGATGGAGTCATTGGTGAAAGAGGACCTCGTGGACTCCTTGGAGAGCAATGGTCTCCAGGACAGTAATCAGCATGAATTCATGGCAGTGATGTCCTGTCAAGATTAACATGATGGTTTCTTTGAGTGGGTGATGAGGGAATTGGATAGGGGCCATGCTGTGGATTAACTCTACTTCAACTTCTGCAACGTTTTTGATGCAGTGCCTCACAGACGCTTGCTGAAGAAGATGGAGGACCTCGGTGCAGCTAAGGTCATCATAAACTGAGTAGGTAACTGCTAAACAGGAGGCAGCAGACGTTTGTGGTTGGTGGAATCAAATCAGAAAACAGAGAGAGAGGTCACGAGCAGGGTACCACAAAGATCTGTCCTGGTCCAGTCCTCTTCGATAGGTCCATCAATGACATTAGTGAGGGAATCCAGGGCAGGTTCTGTCTCTTTGTAGATGACACTAAGCTCTGTGGGAGGGTGGACAGCGATGAGGGAATCAAAGAAATGCACAGTGACTTACAAAAGCTAGAGGGGTGGTTTGTGGTTTGGCAGTTGAAATTCACTGCCAAAAAGTGCAAGGTAATGCACCGAGGGATAACAAGCTCAGAACAGAGTACTGGATGGGTGGGATGAGACTTGACACTACAGCTGAGGAACAGGACCTTGGAGTTATCATCAGTGACTCAAGGGAATTAAAAAGGTGAACTGTGAGGAACTATTTAGCATGAATACTAGCTCGCAGTCACGTGGACATGAGTGGAAAGTTAGGAGGGAGGTTCAAGAGGGACATGAGGAAGTATTATTTTATAGAAAAGGTGGAGGAGCCCTGAAACAGTCATCCAGCTGAACTAGTGGGTGCTAAAACCGTTGGTAGTTTCAAACACAATTGGGACAGAATGAAAGGTATAGCTGGGGCTCAGGGCAGCAGACACTGGGAGAAGAATGGGGGGATGGATGTTGAGGGCTAGGACCCTGGGGGGACAATAAGTGCCAGGGCTAAATAGGGAACTCAGGCAGACTGGATGATCCACTGGTCTTTTTCTGCCATCACTGTCTATGTTTTACTATGCTGGGACTGAATCAAGCTATGCAATCGTGCCGCAGATTGTTTTAGCAGTAGTTAGTCTCTCTTTACTGTTAGGAGTAATACTGTTATTGAGATCTTCCTTGGAGGAGGGGGAGAGTGTAAGGCATGTAAGTATACTATTCTGTTTGAATTGACCTTATCTGTTACATGGGACTGCAAGGGTTAGTGTGTAATAAGCCCTTTACGTACATGACGCTAACGAGATGCAAGACTGGGTTCATCACTGATGTGGCAAGTGCTGGCATCTTTAAACTGTCTTCTCCTCATGCTGAATTACTGCACATGTTGAAGTGTACACCAAATGCTTAACCCCGTATGTGTAGCTACCCTGGGTTGGATATTTTAGACATCCTAAGGTAACTATGGTGTTTATATATGTTGTATAATGTGCCTGCTGTGAATTACATTTTGTAAGATGATCATATAAAATTAATAAAGAAAATGTATTAAAAAACATGCAAAATCTACGTCATATAGAGATGAAAAACAAAAAAGTGAAAGAAACGACATGACAAACTTATCTGACAAAGTTCTGGTCACCAGCAATGTGAACTGTGTGCTATGACAGTGTAAAGAAGGAACTGAGGCAGCTGGGACTAGTGCTGCTTTTCATACTGCGGCTACATGTATGGCAATATACTTTGGTACCTTCACAAGTCCCAAATGTTCTGGTTCCCATGATATCCTAGCGCCTCCAGCAGTAAGACCAATAATGAGTGTGGCTGTATGGAGGAGATTAGCTCTACAAATATCTGAAGTTTGGAAGAAATCAGGTTTTAAGTGTTTGACCAAATGAAGGAAATATAAGTCTGAATATTGATCTTTTGTGCCTAGATGACGTGAGGTGAGACACACATTTGTACCATATTTCATATGGCCTCCATACAGGTTACATATCCACTAAGTTTGAATCATTAACAGCAGCAGACATGAGTGACAATATCCCTTTATGACAGCATTATACTCCCTCCACGTTGTAACTGGGACTAGGCATAAAAATGCAAGCTCTCACCCCCAAAAAAAACACTAACAAGATGAGGCCAAGAAAATAACCTGCTCTTTGGTGGTAGTAATAAAAATTCATGAACGGGTAACAGAGCAGACAGGTTTTTCCTTTTACAGGAATTAAAGCAAAGCTCTACGGAAGTCATTGACAAAAATGACTAATTCTCCATCTATTCTTGGCCTGTTCTAAAGAAGGACTGCTTTAAGCAGAGTTCTGGGAATAGTTCCGATTTCCTCTGTTCCCCGCATGCCTCTCTTCCTCTAGGAAGATTTTTCATTTTGGAAATAGCTGTGGAATTCAGTGATAAGAGGCAGGCAGTGAGTCCACACTACTTCCTCCACCTAACAATCCCCCCCTCAAACACCCCTGTGACCCCATGGGAACCTTGCTCTTCGAATGGCAGGCTGCTTGTATAAAGCATTTTTTCTAAACTGAAGTAAAATAAACAGAAAACTGTGCCAATACCCAACGGACCCAACTGTTAGGAATAACACATTCTAACAAAGCCCCTCCCATGTCCTCTGCATCATTACAACAGGTCTTCTTCACTATTACATCAAAAAACACCTTAACTTTACATAGCCTTAACAATAAAAGTTGATTTATTACAAGTTTTGGCCATGAAGGTATACTTAAACAATAAGGTATGACCGGGGATTATTTTAATGTTCTAGTTAATTACCCCCTGGAGGTGTAATGTGGCATGAGATGCAGCCGAGTGCCACATGCACCCAGCGGGTGATTAACGTGAACACTTAACATAAGCCTTGGGGATACCTTATTGTTATTACATAAACTGGTCAAACACAAAAACTCTATGCCTCTACTTATTTTTTGTGAAGGAGTCTCTGAAGGTTAAAGTTTAATAAACTATTTCATCCTCCATTTTCTCTGTGTAGTTTGTGTGTGGGAACATTAGTGGACATGCTCGTTGCACATTCCCGCTGAGACCCTGCCACTGTACCATCTCCGGCGTACTCGTTGACTGTTGCCACAGGTCTGCACTGAAGTGCAGAACAAAGGTCCATCATTTGCATTTATGCACCTGTACTGTAATAGTGCGTGCACTTGCTGACAGATACGTCTGCAGAACTCATCACTGAAACATCTGTCTGATTAGCGGTGCCATGGTGCCTTTAGCATTGCCATGGTAACCACCTTCATGAAACTATAGGCTTTAAAAATCATAATAACTACTCCAGCCTGGTTTATCTTGCAGCTGGTAATAAGAAATGACAAAAGGTAAGCCAACTGCCTGATGACCGGTGGTCTTGATGACTGTGTTGCAAGTGATACGAATTTCGGCGTAGCAGAAAACAGTGAAAGTGAGAGAGACAGAGGAAGTAGGGTATGTGATAAAGAGATAGGAGAAGTGAGCTAGTGTCTCAACATTGCATGGTTTTATCATTTAAGGGGTCAGCATTTCAGCAGTACGGAAAAGGTTATTCACCTGTAACCATAGTTCTAGGAGTGGTATCTGGTTCACATCCACACTCTGGCAGGTCTACTGGAGTATGATGACTTGCCGGAATGTCTTTAAACTAAGCTCCTCCAACCACCCAGGTGGATGTATCCCCCAACTCTGCCCCTGACATCAGATCTCGCATGATGGAAGCAGGATCAGGAGCCGCCATCATCATCATCAGTGTATTTATAAAAGGCACCCTTCCAAAGCTCAGGGCGTCTGAACGATCCCATACACAAATAAAAACATCACAATCATCATAAAACCAAATATAAAACAACCCATTAAATATAATTAAACATTTCCTTATAAAAGCAGTACCATTAGTCCCAATCAGGCCCCATTAAAGGCCTGACAAAAGAAGTGAGTTTTAATGGCAGACTTAAATCCTTTGATGGTCAGGCTATCTTGTATCTGACGAGGTGGAGAATTCCACAGGGTAGGAGCCATAAAGGCAAAAGATTGTGCTCTAGATGTCTTCAAACATACTCTGGGGATCTACAGTAATCCCTCGTCAGTGGACCGGAGTGAGCGGGAGGGGCAGTAAGGCTGCAAAAGATCTTGCAGGTAGCGGGATCCCTGGTCATGTAGGGCATTATAGGTCAACAACGCAACCTTGAAGGTGTTCCACCACTGTACTGGCAACCAGTGCAGTTCACTTGCCGAGGGAGGTCGGGTGGGTCGTGTAGATGTAAACCATATGGTTCCACCACTTCAGAGATTCAGAGTGCCGGCGGCAGTGCACCCAGTCATTATGGTGCTAAGTAGGAAAGTCGCCATCCTCTCTTTTTGTGGGGGACTGTGCTCCCCATGCCCCCCTTTTCTAAGGATACTAACTCGGGGGGGGCAAATCCAGCATTTGGCTCTGTAATGACTCAGCGCTGTAATGCCAGCGCCCTAATGGCCGGAAAGGAAACCATATACCACTCCCAGGACTAAGGTTTCAGGTGAGTAACCTATTCTGCTAGGGCCCCTTGCGGAAGCCTTACGTAGCAAAGCGCTGGGGCACCAGGTTCCACAGAGGACTACTGTGTTCGCTTGCTTGCTACAAAGTTTCAGAAATTACTAATTGTAAACAATAAATCTTTTTGTTAAATTTGACATTTGTGTCTGTGATCTTCACTGGAGCGCCTGAGCTCCTGGCTCTGGTGCACGAGTGCTTTGAGTTTTTTTGTTTTTTTTTTAACTTTATGTTTATTGTTTTCCAAGAAACAACATACAGTTTATACTGCAAGAATAAGACATCACATAAATCACAGTAAATACGTTGAGGGCGCCACTCCTCTTAATAAACACATTTGGTACCTCCCATTCTTTGTGATACGTCAGTGGAGGGTTATCTTATGCAAAATAACCTACGTAGATCCACCAAGGCTGATTATAAGCCTATGAGCGGAATGGTTAAAGTCCTTAAAATGTCAGTAAGTACTGTCCCGTACTTGCCCACCTGCAGCAGAGGTGGAAGTTAGACCATGCTATCCCTCAAATGTGTACCAGAGATGCTAACAATCAGTTAACGCTGCAAACGATTGAGAACATGCAACAAATATGGCAACTTTATACAGCCCATTAAGTGGTTAATATTGATCATTCAGGGGAACCTTTTTAAACCCTCCGGCTAGTATGATAACATCCCCTTACTTTAAATAACACAGATATGCAATTTGAGCACTATAACCACTTTGTGCTTTGAGTTTGTTGATTTACTGTTTGGGCGGCTGCCCTGCACTCGCACCCTGCCCTGGTCGCAGCATGATTTGTTTCAGGACTACCACTCCTAGGACTACGGTTTCAGGTGAGTAACCTATTCTGCTAGGAGTGTGGATATGGTTCACTTATCCATACTCTAGCAGACTCCTAGCAGTTCTCCAGGAGGAGGGGACATGGCACACACTCCTACTTGGCAAACAGAGACTGGAGAACCGAGGTCCCAAAACATGCATCCTGGTGTGACTCAAGGTCGATGGGGTAGTGGGAAATGAAGGTGTGTGCTGACTTCCAGGTAGAAGCCCTACAGATCTCCTGTATGGGTATATCCCTGGAAGCAGCCACTGAGGCAGCAGTATGTCTTGTAGAATGAGCCCTAATCTCAATGGGAGGCTCCTGACCAGCCAACCTATAGCAGAGATTGATGCAAGATGTGATCCACCTTGCAATCGTTTGCTTTGCTGATGGTCTGCCAGGCACAGCTCCAGCACAGGTGGCAAACAGCTGACAAGCATGGCCCCGACTTCCAGCTGTATGCTCTACATAATATGAGAGCATTCTCTGCAGGTCCAGGGTATGGAGCATGTGGTCGGCCCCAGAAGTAGGGTTGGTAAAGTATACCAGTAACTTAATCACCTGGTTAAGATAAAACTCTGATACCACCTTCCAGTGGGAATTTCGTGTTGGGGTGAAGGACAACACTGTCTCTGTGGAAGACCAGGTAGGGGGAGTCCATCTGGAGCTCCCCAATCCTTCTGGCAGATGTAATGGCCACCAGAAAAGCTGTCTTCCATGACAGGTGTGATAATTCACACCTGTGCATTGGCTCAAAAGGCTTGTCTATGAGCACAGCCAGAATCAGCAGCAAGTCCCGTGGTGGAGACGGATCTCGCATCAGAGGGTACAAGTGGTCGGCACCCTTGAAAAAGCGTCTGACCACTGTTGGCGTACCAGCCTATGCACAGTAAGCAGACATGGCTGTCAGGTGCACCTTAAGGGTCGTCGCTCACAGTCCCAGCTTGGAAAGGGACCAGTGGTAGTCCAAGATGCTGCAACAGTGCAGGCAAGGGGTTTAAGCTCCTTCTGACATTGACCAGTATTCTATGGATCAAGGGGAATGGAGGAAAGGTACACAAGAGGCCCGGAGTCTAGGGCCTTGTGAAGACATCCCCATCAGTGTCCCAGACTGTGGGTGGGTGGGCACAAAACAGCCTGTCTGGCGTTCTCCCAGGAGGCAAATGACCACTGAGGGTGAGCCCAACAGAGAGAACAGATGGTTCACCACCTCTTGATTAGAGACTACTCATGCAATGTCTCTCCTACCCGGCTATGCATGTCTGCCAGCTTACTGTTCTCCCCCGCAATAGGAATCACCAGGAGATTGGCACCCAGGTGTGGCGTGCCTCCCGACACAAAGGAAAGAAATGTGTGCCACCTGTCTATTCCAAGTAAAACATGGCTGTGGTGTTGTCCATCTGGATCTGAACAATCTGACCCCTGACTAGTGGAGAAAATTCTGTCAGAGCCAGGCTCAGTGAATGGAGTTCCAGCAGGTTTATGTGGTGACGGGACTCCCTTGGCAACCAGAACCTGTGGGCCGTGGGGTCTCCCAGGTGTGCTCCCAACCTACAAGAGACACGTCTGTTGTCACCATGATGGCTGGCTCTGGGGATACAAATATGATTCCTTCCTCCAGACGTTCCGTGACCAGCCACTACCGGATAGCATGGCATCCCACATTGGCTGGGTCACTGTGACTGACTCGTCCAAGTGGCCTAGGCGCTGAGACCATTGATGGCCCAGCTTCCATTTAAGATGGTGCATCCGCCAGCCGGCCCAGTGGACCACACTGGTACAGGATGCCATGTGCCATAGCAGCCACAGGAAATCCCTGGCAGGGTGCAAAAGCCCACCTGAAATGACCAGGAGAGGGAGGTAAGATCATGTGCCCCAATGAGCACAGACTGATGTGCAAAACAGTTGACTGAGGATCTGCATTTAAATGGTATGAAGTAGCAAGCAAACAGAAATAAACGTGATCACTTCAGAAAGCTCCAATAAAAAAAGTTAATTACGTGGACATCAGAAATTCCCTGACACTTCAAGGGATCACCCTCTTCATCAGGGGGTGGAGTCTAAGTGCTTAGTGAACTCTTAAATACATACACCTTGGAAAGGACAAAATTCAAAAAGAAAATGCAACCAATCACAATTAAAAATGTATAAAACTCGTTATGTGTTACAACCCTTACTTATGATTGAAAAACATGTGCAAGGAGTGCCCATTTGCAGCTTGTGCAATACATTATTCTTTCTGTCATTTTTGAGTTCGCTTGCGCGCATGCGCAAGGAATGTTTTGGGATAGTATGACTCTTTGGAGGTGTGTGACCCTCCTGTCCAATGCAGTGCTCCATGTAGCAGGTGCGACCGTAGCACACCAATGGATGCGTGAGCTGTCTATGACAGCAGTTCGGCTGCAGTGGTCTTCAGTTCAAAGAAAACCACTGCTGCAATCAGCGGTGGTAACGTGTCTGTATTTAGCATACTGATGTCACCCAATTTCTCCCCACTGACATCAGGGGTGCCCAATCCCCGTGTCAGCATGCCCCCTCCCTAGTTCATTTGCCGACGGAGGAGCCCACTCCCCGTCGGCATGCTGACCCCATGAGTAGTGTGCTGAGGGGGGTGCCCAATCCCCCTCAGCTCTTGCACCCCCCAACACAGACACACTGTATGTGCCGACGGGGTGCCCAATCTCTGTCGGCTCCAGGCCTCCCTCCCCCCCAGCAAACACCCAGGTGGCATGCTGGGAGCCCACCCCAGCATGCCAATCATTCTTGTAAATGTAAAAACCATCCCGTGATGTCTTTTAATTATTTTTACCTGTGGGAACAGAAAATTGTCCTCGTTGTCTCCAGTGCCCCTCCCCAACCCGCACCCACCCTCTGCAAATCCAGCCTCCACACACACACACACACACACACACACACACACTCTCATCCCATACTTAACTCTGGAGTCCGGCATAGCAATCTTCGGTGGAGTGGGAACACGTCTGTACTCTTCAAAGCCGACCGCAAACTGAAGAAATGCTGGTAAGCTGTATAATGGCATAAATGTTTTTCTTTTTCAACTTAGGTGGATATCTTGGCCATTTTTGCAAATTTTGGCACCAAATTTTCAACGTGGAGTTCTTGGGACCCCACCTCAAGAATTCCATCACTGTCATGTGGTTATTCGGACCCGGAAGGTGATTTTGCGGCCACTGCGTGGAATCACCTTTCGGGACTGATTAACAAAACAACAGTGTCACTGTTCATGAGGTGGGCTCCCCAAAAGGCTATGTTGTAAATTTGGTGAAAGAATTCCAAAAACAGACTATGTTACGAGTGTGCATTGCGCAGTTTCCACGCACACTCGTAACTTCAAGAATTTGTAATATTTTCCCCACAGATTTTCAACACTGCCATTTTTGCACATCTCCTTATGAACAGTACAGCTGTCATTTTTCATATACTGATGAAATGTGTTTTCGCACATCTGGCGCACAATGACGCGGTCGTTGTGGGAAAGCAACGTTCAGGACAGATTAAGAAAATCATAGTGACACTTCATGAGCAGAGGTCACAAAGTGCCTATGTTGAAAATTTTTTGGAAAAAGTCCACGAAATGACTGTTACAAGCATACGTTGCACAGTTTCCATGCCCGCTCGTAATTTTGAGAATTTTTTAATATTTTCACTCCAGATTTTCAACACTGCAATCTCTTCACACCTCCCTATGAATGGTAAGCTGTCATTTTCACATCCTGCCTGAACTGTGTTTTTGCACATCTGGCGCAGAATGGCACGGTCGCTGTGGGGAAATCAACATTCAGGACATATTAACAAAATCCCAGTGCCACTGTTCAAGAGTAGAGGTCCCAAATGCTTTTATGAGGTGGGGTTACAAAAAGGCCATGTTGAAAATTTGTGGTGCAAATACCAGCAAACGCCCGGGATGTTAGGGTTTCTATCCCAAGCACTGGGTGGTTAGCTAATGACAACCTAAGGGAGCCGCTAAGGGCGATGATATACGAAAATATAGTCTCAGGACAGAATGGGAGAACAAGCAATGAAACTATGCACTGGATTACACATATGCTGTATGTGACTAGATATTATAAATGTATGTACCTAACAAACTTGTTCGAACAATAGATTGTCTATGTTGAAATGTATATATTCAAACACCATGTATTGTTTTCCTTTTCCCCTCTTGGCAAATGTAACTAATTACGGGTTACCCCTGTAAACGGGACTGTCATGGTTTCAGCGGGCCTACCCGGTTACCAAAATATAAATAAATAAAGTGACTTGCTCAGAGTCGCACAGTATGCAAGTGGAGGTTGTGAGAATCAAACCCAGGTGTGGTCTGCTGGATGTACCAAGTTCATTCACAGCTCGTTACTCTAACCTCTAGGCTATACTGGTGATACATACAAGCTTGTGACACTCGATTCAAGTTTACTGGGCTGGACCTATCACAGGAGTTCTGTTTTGTTTTCTAATCTCACTAAACCCGTAAGTTGTTGTTTCTATAAAAATCAGATTACAGCGGGATATATTAATATTTCTAGACTAGTTCAATCCCCCCTTCTCTTGACCAACATAACTGTGGTACATGATTGGAACTGATGGGGAAAAGGGGGGAGGGGTGAGAGATTTGCAATAAAACTATTTTGTTCGGTGCCAGAACAGAATACGTGATGTTAGACATAAGAGTGCATGGACAGTACAATAAAACTTCTGGTATATAAAGGACTTTTCTTGTTAAAGCTTGAAAATCCTCGTAGATCACTAAAAATGTCACTTTTTACTCTCTGTAAAGGTAATGGCTCCGTGTCATTGTTACCCAGCCTCAGGAGTTTACCTTGTCGCTGGTGGTTGGGCTTAACTGCCGACTTCAATCCTGAAGTTAGCAGGCACCAAAAACTCCTAACACATTTGTATGAAGACTGTATGCTCGAGACTGATAATACGCATGTTTCCATGCCATCATTCATTCTCATCTGGGCGGCCATTGTATCAGGTTAAGCAAAGGATGGTTCAGACTTCATATGGAGCTGCTGAAGGAAATGGGTTGATAACTGAGCCCTTAATATTCTTTATTAAATATTCCTGGGCAGCAAGGTCAGCTCCCAGGGTGGGGGCTGACCAAACAAGCAGACGCAAAAGACTGATAGTCCTAGTCTGCTGGCATTTTAGTATGTTAGTATGAAATAACTGCATTTTTTACAATACGATTGTCATCATAAATGTACATTTACTGTATTTCTGCATAGCAAAAACTGGTTTACAAAAAGTGTCCTTAGAGAGGGGAAAGAGAGGCCATACCTCTCAGCTTCCCCTGATTTTTAGGGATGTCCCTGATTTTGCCTCAGAGTGTTCCTGTCCCTCCTAGTTTGTGTTTCTCTGACTGAACAGTGGGTATTCTGTATGCTCACAATATTGTCAGAGTTACAGACTTGCTCTTCTGCAAAGTATTTTACACCACTACTCTTACGCTGCCTGCTTCAGGGGATAGAACCAATTGTTCAACTGTGTCCCTCATTTTACTTCTTTGTTACTGATTTTTTTAAGCCATGTCCAAGTGCCACACACCACTGCAAATACCTGCAAGCAAACATTCAGCATTGACAAATTGCTTGTTACTACTGCTTCAAATTAGCTTTATAAATTTGCTCCATAATTATTATCAGCCAAAATCAAAAGACACATAGCCCTGGACTTGAGCACAACCATTAAAGGCATAAAGAACTGATTAATAATAATAATAATAATAACAATACAACTGATCTACCAAAGGCGATCAGGAACTTGAAATAAGCAATCCTGATGACGTAATTTGTCTGGGCCAGGGACAGATGCCTTGGCTGACAATAAAAGGGGGTCGCTTTGCAAAAATAAACTGATCAGAAACAACCTTTGCAATTTGTTCCAGATAAAGAAACACATACGACATTTACACATCATGTGTCATAACCATTAAACAAAATAAAGCGCAAAGTGTAAAATTTCGCAGAACTTTACATTAAGAGAAGCCCCTCGAAGCTTGTTCATTGCATTATTTTTGTATTTTTGCTATTGTTTTTACTATTCTTTCACATTAATTTTAACTTGAAATAATTGTCAGCCAGAGAAAAATGACTTTTAGTTCCAGGCTCAAACCAATCTATTTACGGCTTAAATTCATTACAAAAAAACAACTGTTAACAGTAGAACTGATCAGCTAAAAGTGATCAGATAATCCAGATAAATTTTTATTTTATAATTTATTTGAGCCAAGAAGACACAGAAGGAAAAATTGGCATAGTGGCTAGCTCTGGACATACAAATATGATTCCTTCCTCCACACTTTCCGTGACCAGCCACTACTGGATGGCATCCCACATCAGCTGGGTCACTGTGACCGAGTCGTCCAAGTGTCCTAGGGGCTGGGACCACTGACGACCCAGCTTCCACTGAAGGTGGAGCATCTGCCAGCAGGCCCAGTGGACCATGCTGGTACAAGATGCCATGTACCACAGCAGCAGCAGGAAATCCCTGGCAGGGCACAAGAGCCCAAGCTGAAATGATCGGGCAAAGGAGGAAAGATCATGTGTACTATCTGCCAGGAGGTGGGCCTTGGCCCGCAGGAAGTCTACTTCTGCCCTGATGAATCTGATTACCTGCTTCAGTACCAGTTTGGACTTGTCCAGTTTGACCAAAAGGCCAAATCTCGGCAGGTATGGAGAGCCAGGGCTGTGCATCTTGCCATGGCCTCTCTGGATGGACCAGTTACCAGACACTCATCCAGGCAGGGGTACACCCAGACCCTTAGGTGCCACAGGTGGGCCACCACCACTGCTATGCCGTTGGTGAAGACCCTTGGAGCTGAGGAGAGGCCAAATGGCATGACCTGGAACTGGTACAGGACCTCTTCCGCTCAGAAACGGAGGTAACGGTAGTGGGAACTGCAGATGGGGATGTGGAAGAACACATCGTGGAGGTCCAGGGAGCAAAATCACATGTTCTGCTCCAGGGATGGTATAATATGGCTTAGAGTGACCATCTAGAACTTGCGCTTCTGCACATACTGGCTGACATCATGCAGCTCCAGTATGGGGTGCCAGCTCCCTGTCTGTTTCGGGACCAGGAAGTACCTGGACACATAACCCTGACTAGCCAGAGCATCCAGGACACGGATTATAGCCCCTTTCACAAAGGAGCTAAACAATTTCCTCTCTGAGGGCGGACAGTACGTCCTAAGACACCCCAGACTCTTAAGGTGCGTGATGGCTGTAGGGTGGAAGAGTCTAGAAATGGTCCTCTGCCCACTACGTCCAACACCCACTTGACCATTGTGGCAAGAAGTGACGCAGTCGGCCTCCAATGGGGAGAGCAGTAGGGGACAGGACAAGTGGTGAGGTGACCCCCCCAACCTGTCACTAGACAGTTTTGCATGACTACCCCATCACCCACCCTTCTTTTTTGTATACTTGCTTTAGTTAGAGCTTCACAGATTAATCGTTTACAGTATATTCCAGTACAATAAGGGACAAACATACAATTTTCTCCTGTTCTGCAAGCATACTGATCCTATCGTTCAGGATGTTTTCAGAACAATCGACCATAATTTTAACATATAAAACCTAACTAATCAGGGCATACTGCAAGGTACAATGTTAAAGACTCAATCCAAATTTAGTGGCTCTTATGTAGGTCTCCGGGAGGCCGAGGGGGTGAACAGTTTGTCCAAATTACCACTGTTATGTCCAGATGTTCATTAGATATCTCTTGCTTCTTACCTGTCCACTACCTAAAGGTTAATTCATGGCTAAAGGTCTCCATCCTTATTAGTGCAGCTCCTATCCCATTTCCATTATCCATTTAGTCCATCTTCCCATGAATAGTACAGTTACATAAGAACGTACTGTAACAGTAGCTCTTCGAGAAGAACTCTTGCAGCAGGCTATTACCATTAGGACTATGCCGTCAGCCACTAGGACCCCATGGAAAAAACTTAGCTAGCACTACCCAGCAGGGACCGCCCCCTGACGCTGAACCGCCTCCGACGTCTGCAAATGGTATAAAGGGGGCAGTTCCCAGCCACACCTCAGTTCTCCCACCGGCGACCAGGCTAAATCAGTAAATGGAGAACCAAGGTGAAGTGGATAACCATACCGAGGGGAAGGAAGAAAGAAAGAAAGAAAGAAAAACAGGGGGGAAGGAAGGAGAGAAAACAGTGCCTGCTACAAGAGTTCCTCTTGAAGAGCTACTGTTACGCTAAGTTCTTACATAACTGTACTATTTTACTTCGAGTTGGAACTCTTGCAGCAGGCTGTACCATAAGGACTGAATACCAAACAGTACTAACTGGACCCAGGTCAGAAAGGGAGGCGGTAAAGGAAAGGTAGCGGGATCCTTCAGGAAAGAAGACCCTGAAGGACCACCAAACCAAACTCAGCTCTCCGACAGGAAGCAATGTCCAGGCTATAGTGCTTTACAAAGGTATGCACCAAGCCCCAGGTAGCTGCCATGCAGATGTCTGCTGCAGAAACACTGTGAAGTGCTACAAAGGAAGCGGAGACACCCCTGGTGGAGAGACCCTTGACCAAACCCAGTAAGGGTTTGTTGTATTTGTTGTAGCAGAAGGTAATGCAGTTTACCAGCCATCTGAAAAGAGTCTGCTATGCTACTGGAGCCCCCAAAGTTCTCGGGGCAAAGGAAACAAAAAGTTGGTCAGACTTACGTAAATCTGGGTGCGGTCTATATAGCACCAAAGCATACTGTGTACATTGAGAGTATGAAGAAGGGCCTTCTCCTGATTGGAATACTCTGGATAATAAACAGGTAGGTTGATGTCCTGATTAAGAGTAAACTGGGACACTACCTCAGGCAGGAAATGAAAATTACATACCTACCGTAATTCTTGATCTTCCTGTATATTTTTACCATTCATCACTGGTGGGTATATGCCAGAGGTGCTATTACTCCGTGGGAGCTATTAGCTTACAAATGTTTGTTAGGGGAAGAATTTGGCACTGAGGCTGGCGTTGCCCTTGAAGATGATGCACAGCATGCCGCTTGAGCGTTAGCCAGTAACCAATGCCGACTTCTCCCCCACCTCGGTTCTGTCCACCAGAGAGAGTGAAATTAGCAATAGAGAAAAGAAGGGAGGGCAAGAGAGCCCGAGAGACAGTAAAGGGAAAAGATATAAACAGAAAGGAGGAAGAAAAAAAAAAACCACACAGAAAAAGAGAAGAAGGCTACCCAAGGGTGTGGCACAGGGGGGACCACTGGGCAGTCCTGGGGATCAGAGAAGTGGGAAAGGTTCGGAAGAAGAATAAGTGATAGCAAAGAGATTAGAGCCCCTTCAACACCTTACGCCCTTCAGGGAAGGAAGTATCAGGGCTGCCTCCACCCTTACCTTCACAGAAACTCAAGAGAAAAATCAGCCTGTCTCAACAGAAAGAGATTGTGCTGAAATGGGTTAAGCTAGCCTGAAAAAACTGATCCCAAAGAAGAGGAGGAGGCTCCTGACCAAGTTCCTAGAGGGTAGGGTGCTAGGGTCTCTGGAGATGTCTAGGGCACTGGAGTGGCGACAGGGTCCACCCCAAGATGAAGGACCACTTAATAGAATTTTACATCCAGATGTTATTTTGAACTGATCCCTAGCAGGGCAAGGAAGAAGGAATCCTGCAAGGAGAGGCACTGCCTTAGGACAATCAAAGAGTCATGGAAACAAAGAGAGGGGGTGGGAATCCTTGGATCTTCCCCTTCTTTTTTTTTTAAGCCCACCAGATCAAGAGGCCTGGAGACCAAACTCTCATCTTGAGACAAGACAGGAAGAAAAAGAGAGTGAGAGAGAGAGAGAGAAAAAAAAACCAGGAGGCCCCTCACTATAAGGCAAGGAGACCCTGCTTGGCCTCCTCCTCAGGAGAAAAGCTCCCGAAGGAGCAGCAAGATAAGCAGGCTTATCCTAAAAGGTCCCCGCAGAGGAGGGAGCAAGCAGGGACGAGGTACTGCTCAGAGGCTGAGGCACCAGAGGGAAAGGTGGGTGGGAAGCAGTGATGAATGGTGAAGATATACAAGAAGATCAAGAATTACGGTAGGTACGTAATTTTCATATTTTCCTGTATGTATCTTCACCAGTCATCACTGGTGGGTGAGTACCAAGCCCCCCAAAGGGGACCCGGCATGTCCCTGAGGGTAGACCTTCCCTCAGCCTTCTGTGGGGGAGAACCACAGGGGGAGAAGCCCCTTACAGACCTGGAGAGGCCTGAGACTGGTCAGGATGAGATGGGGACTCCCGAGACCTGGGAGAAGGAAGGCGCCCCACCAATTCCTGTCTCACCCTGTGGGAGAAAAAAATGGGCTCCTTGGAAAGAGGAGGCAATCACCCTACACCGGGCCAAGGGTGACAACCTAGAAAGGCAAAGCCACGCTGTTCATCTCACACAGACGGCAGATCCTGCCAACCTAGATGCTATCTCGTTAGCGTCGTAAGATGCTCCTGAGATATGCCTTGCTAGCTCTAGGCCAGTAACAGAAAGACAGATGGTCTGCCTGGTTGCCTCCGTATCAGGCAAAGTGGCTAGGAGCTGTCCCAGCACCATCCATAAGTGTCTAGAATAGACAGCCATATAGGTCTGATGTGCCGAAATACACAAAAGACGACGTGCCAAGGAAATAAATCCTTCTCCCTCAGTGGTCAAACTCAGCTGAGTCAGACTCCGGGGGTTGGGGGCAGTTGTGTCTCGGGCAATGGTGCCCAGAGGGGGTATCCAGTAACTCTAGCCCAGAAGTGGGATGAGGCAGGGAGCCTGGAGACCCCAGGGATGCATGATATCTGTGCCGGCAGTCCCTTGGGGCAGGAGAGGGGGTAGCTGGAGACTGCCAGACCCGATGGGACGCTTCCTGAAAAGGAATAGGCCATGGAGGGATAACAATATTCTCTGAGGAAAACTCACAGGACAGCAAGAGTCGCATAGGCAGGATCGTGCCCTCTGAAAGGGGATATGTGGAGTTCCTAGATCAACCTCGACAAGAACCACTGATAGCTGGTGGTATCAGCAACTGAGGACAAGTGGACCGAGATGTCTTCTTCCTCAGAAGAGGAAGACAAGGAGGCAGAGGAGCTCGGCTCAGGGATGGGTGCAGCAAGAGTTTGTGGTCTAAAAAAATAACCTGGTCCAGAGCTCTAAGGTAGCGAGGAAAGGCTGCAGCTGAACCTCTGAACTGGTTCCATGACAAGGGCCCTGTAGGACCCAAAATGCCCGGAGTGCAGATGGTTTGGGCAGAGGATCCAAAGGTGGAGGAGAAGACTGGCAAACCAGAGGAGGATTCCTGCTAGGGCTCTGGAACATTTGTTTGACCCCTCCTAGAGGGTGGGTCTGCACAACAAAACCATAGGAGGTTGCACAACCATGTAGGTGCAGCCTGAGTGGTGCCCTAAAGAAGAAGCCCTAAAGTGAGGAGACTGGGGCCAGTCTGGCCCTTGCGGATGGCCCCTAACCCCCACCAGTTGCTGGCCCTCCCCGCTGAGAAGAGCAAAAACATGAGGGATCAGCACTGTGGCTCCTACCAGAGTCACCAGCAGCTCTGAGAGAAGACCCCCGGGCCATCTCAGGCTCTCTCAAGCCCTCCCCTTCAGAAAAGGACCTGCCCCTCATCCGTCCCTGGGGCACTCAGGGGGGTTACCACTGGAGGAGCCACATGTGTCTGTGAACTTGCCCTAGTAACCCCCAAGTTAACCCTTAACAAGGGAATAGAAGCAGTGCCATTCCCAGCTTCAGCGCCAGAGTTGGCCCCTCACGAGGCACCGACCTCCAACTCTGCATCAGGAGTGGTGCCATTTCCAGACTCAGCACCATCCTCTGACCTTGCTCTGTCATCGATGTTGGCCCTCCTCATGGTACCGGGGATAGTGCCGCCCTGTTCCATGGCACTGCCAGAATGCACGGCACTGGAGATGGTGCCACGAGAATACCCGGTGCTGCAAGTGGCGCCGGAGGACTTGGAGAAGGCAGCCCCAGAGATGCAGCCAGACAGAGGAGGAGAAAAAACCCTCAAAGCCATGCTGCTAGACCCTGTAGCAAGGCGATGCCCTTCAGAGCTCGAGAGCTCCTCAGAGGGGGATGACCAATCGGTCAGAGCCTCCTCTCTCTCGAAGAGGAAGAAGGAGGAGACTGGGAGACTGACACCACCGCTTGCACCCTTACCAAGTTCGGAACACTTGCGGGTAATCAAGGCCATGGCGCACCTTTGGCACTGCCCTGCTCACCGGCTCCAGAAACCGTGCCAGGTGGAAGAGCGGAGCTGGCAGATGGAGTCGAGGATCCCACCAGTACGAATCTAGCGTGTAGCTCCGATCATGACACCAGGGGTGGTCGTGGCTCAGAGGAGGCCAACGACTGAGAGGGGTGCTCAACTGACCCCCCCCGGAGGAGGCCAACTGTCCACCCGACCCCTCTAGCAGATCAGAGACATCAGCGAGGCTGGTGTCATTGATTTCGCAGCCCTCCACACTGCGTGCAGTAACGGAGGGCGACCCGCGGGGGAAGGGTCAAGAGTTCTCTCCTTGGCGTCCAGGTGTGCATTTCGAGGACACAGTGGTCCATGGAAAGCACGAGTTGCAGTTGTCCATGTTGTGCTGTGGACCCAGGCAAGAAAGACATCAATCATAATGGTCCATTACAGATATGGACTTGCCACAGGGGCACCGACGCATAGGGGCACTTCCCACCTTGGATTTTGATTTAGGCCCAGACTGGACATGATCAACTGCAAGAATAAAAATAAAAAACAGACTCAGTGCCATAGAAAATAAAATAAAGAATGGTTTCTTCTGTTAGAAGAGTCTACGGCGTCAAGTACGACAGAACTTCAGTGGCGTCAAACTAAATGAACTACGTAGCTGTCTTCAGCTCCCACGAGGTGCCCTCTCGACGGCGCAAAGAACAAAACTGAGGTGGGGGAGGAGTTGGCGTCGGTTACTGGCTAACACTCGAGCGGCACACTGTGCGTCCTCCTCGAGGGCGGTGCCAGCCTTGGCGCTGACTCCTCCCCAAACAAAAAAATTTGTAAGCTAATAGCTCCCACGGGGTAATAGCGCCTCCGGCACAAACCAACCAGTGATGAATGGTGAAGATACATAAAGGAAGACTGTATGATTAGTCCTCAAGGACACCTTGTGGAAAACTAAATATGGCTCCTTAGACATAAGGGCCAAAAGCTCAGAAATCCTCCAGGCAGAAGTAACAGCAACTAAAAACAATGCTTTCATGACAGAAAGCATAACTCGCAATCTGCAGCTGGCTCGAAGGGAGGCAACGTAAGATTTTCTAACAGAAATAGAAGATCCAATGGTGGGATAGGGTCCAGAATGGGAGGTTTGAGATGCAGCATACCCTTTAAGAACATCTGGGCCAGATCCGATTTGACAATATATTTGCCATCCACTGGTGTATAGTAGGCTGAAATCGCAGAGAGGTGTACCTCAATGGAAGAATAACGGAGGCCCACATCTGAAAGGGAGAGGAGGTACTCAAGGACAGCATTCATAGGACACAGGAATGGTTCCAGTCCCCGGTTAGTGGCCTACAGGCTAAACTGCTTCCACTTCATGGTGTAAGTGGCCCAAGTGGATGATTTTCTAGCTGCCACCAGGACCTTGGCCACTTTTGGAGAGACTCCAAAGCGGGACGTAGCTACATCTGCAAGAGACACGCATGCAGGTGTAGGGACCGGAGGTCTGGGTGAACCAGTGTGCCCTGCTCTTGTGACAGTAAGTGGGAGGACAAGAGCAGGGGAATCAGCGATTGCACCGCTAGCTGCTGCAACAGGGGGATCCATATCTGGCGAGGCCAAAGCGGAGCTATAAGAATCATCTCCGCACCCTCCGCTTGGAGCTTGAGAAGGACCCTCTGAAGGAGAGGAAAGGGAGGGAAGGCATACAGAAACCTCCCTGTCCAACAGAGAGACAATGTGTCTCGCCAGAAAACACAAGGCCCTGGATCAAGCGAGCAAAAACTGGATAGTTTTGCACTGCACGGGGACGCAAAGAGGTCCAGCTCTGGATGACCCCATCTTCGGAAGAGATCATCCACCACAGACTGCAGAGGTTCCTACTCGTGAGTCCTTGACCATGACCTGCTTCGGGCATCGGCCAAGGTGGACTGCGGTGAGCGACAGGTCTTATAGTATAGCCTGCTACAACAGCTCCAACTCAAAGTAAGATCAACTGCTTTCCGAGGGGGGGATTACCTCTCAAGGTAGACACCGATCAAGGACCCAGCTTTACAGGTGAGCTCAAACTTCTTGGAGTACACCACAAGTTTCACATTCCCTACAACCCACAATCTTCAGGTCAGGTAGAAAGAGCCAACAGATGGATAAAGCAGTTGTTATCCAAATTCATTAAGAACAATCCCACGGATTGGGATTCCTTTTCGCCTTTACTTTGCATGGCAATTAGGGGTACTCCTTCAGCCACCACCTAGTGCACACCCTTTGAGGTGATGACTGGTATAACCATGTCATTACCTGAGCACCTGTTGACTGATCTGAATACACCCACTGCAGACAGAGTGTCTGTGGACACATATGTCACAAAACTGAGAGATTACATCATCAAGACCTACCTGTACGCTGCACATCATATGGGTAAAGCCCATCAGCAATCTAAGATTCACTTTGACAAACATGCACAAGAAGTGGACTGGCAAGTCAGAGACCAGGTCATGGTACTCAGGTTTGCACACCCAACTCATCCCTTCTCCAATAAGTGGGAAGGACCCTACCCCATCATTAACAAACTCGGTCCCGGAATCTACTAAGTTAGACTTACCAATCAGAAGAAACCTACTGATAAATAGCTACATGCTAACTAATCAGCTCAAATTGTATAAAGGAGAATAATTAGTTTTCCTAACCCTACTAGGCGGAATAGTACCTAATGACCTTTTCTTTCTTCCTTACAGGTACCCACGTAAGATGGCTATCTTGCATTTGATCCTCCTTCTAGGAGCACTCCCCACTGTCCATGGCAGGGACATGAAAACTATATCCGACTACAATCAACGTCTAAGGCGACTCCTTCCACTTCTTGAACATCCAGAGGAAAAATATAACACCCCACAAAACAAACCCATCACCATCCCCGAAGGAGTCAGCACAGATGTTACCAACAAATTAATTACTGTCAGGACCGCCATGGTTGTGGCACCTGACAAATCGTCCCTCCAAATTGAATGGCAAACTGACAGTCATGGACAGACACTTCCGGTTACCCACTTTTACAATGGCACCTTCCAAGGATGGCCCAATACCAGAATTCGCTCAAACAGCACCCTTTCTATCTGCCAAGCCAACTAGAGACATACGGGTCTATATAATCTTACTGCTTTGATTGATCCCACCTTTTGTGATAAATACCCAGAAGACTCTGCAAGAGACTTTTGTACTCGCAATTATATAGCTACTGCAGCTATGTTCCTGTATGTAGTACCCCCTACTGAAGCAGAACTTACTGACTGTCCCGTACCAGAACCTGGACTGCTTAGTGGTCTGACTGCCACCTCACTTCCAGGCACACTTGTAAATAATAAGCAATCTATGCATTATCGTGTGATTTTTAATCTCACACATTGGAGTATGGCCGAATTTGGCATGTGTTCTAGAACTAACATGTCTAGGTTTCATGGTACTATGTTATTAGATAGTCTTGCAGCATATCAGACACGCACACAAGACCCTGTGGCTGGTCCACATACTACTGAACACTTAGGATTATTCAGGTCTAGCCCTAACCCCGACAACAAGAAAACGTCCTCATCATTCAGGATACGTGCCACTACTGAAGTCACTGGTGCAACTGGCACCATATCCGGTCTCTTTGGATCTGGCACGTCCATCTGGAACTGGGCAGACAGTGTTGCCATTAAAAGCCAAACAGTTAAATTCCAGGCTGGCATGAAAAATGATGTTTTACCCCCTTTACTGTAAGGTGTAAATGGGCAAAGTCAGGAAGAGAGATATGCTGTGTATAACGTGAATGATATTGCCAGGAGTGTTAATGAAACTAAGAATAAAACCAATTAACTTGTTTTCCAGAATAACAAGGAGGCATGTTGTTGAGGCACAGGTCAGGAAGCACAGGAAAACCAGGAGCAGTTGTAAAATTTGCAACAAGTGATTTACTATTAACAACAGTAAAATAAAAAAATAAAATTGTTCAGTATAACTACTTACAAATGCAGTACAAACAGAGAAAATCCATCTGGGTCTCTTCTCAACTTCCACTCTCAGTCTCTGTGTTTCTCTCTTGCAAGAAATCGCAGCTCTGTTTTTATAAGCCTTTGCAACCCCCGCTCGTGAAAAACAGCATGCTTCTCACTCAGTGTTCTTGTAAATTTCAACAAGTGCAGCAAAAAGAACACTGTGACCCAGAACTGACATCTTGCTTACAGCTTCTCAGAGAGTTTGCAAACAGATTAACCCCTTGAGTTCTAAACAGCTTTTTGCAATCATTCCAACAGTATAACTATATACATTTCAACAGTAAAACTATATACATTTCTAAACAAAGGGAACCCAGTATCAGTTACATTTCCATATAATGACTCACATATATTTTTATACTACCAGATATGCAAGGGGAGAGAAAAGGCAGAGCAGCAAGAGAAGGTAGAGAGACAGTGAGAGGCAGAGAATTGCAAGACCATCAGGGTGATCAAGTCCTAGGTATCATGAGAAAGTCTGGTTGTGCAACAAGACAGACGAGATGGAAAAGGAGAGAAAAGAACAGATCCTTGCATTTAAACTCTTTCTGCAGAACAACTGGGACAGGGCCCTATTCAACCCTGTCATATACCCCACTCCTTAAGAGGGAACCTGTTTTACAAAAACAGGTTTCCAAAACTTTCTTCAAATTCTCCTTTAACATGACAGTAGCTTATAAGCTTTATAGTTCAGTACATCAAACAGAGAAGTTTCAACTCGCACATTTTATTTTCAACCTTTGGAATTCTCAACTCCTGATCCATATCTAGACAGAAAATCAGCACTGACATTCTCTTTCCCAGATTTGTACATCACTTTAAATTTAAATGGCTATAGTGCCAGGTCTCATGGGAAAATCTGGTTGCGCAACCAGACAGACAAGAAACAGAAAAGGAGAGAACAGAACAGATCCCTGCATTTAAACTCTTTAATATATATATTTTACCAGGGAACGTTTATGCTCTGCTAATGGCTCTGACATAATAACCACTATCAATAATCTCTTTTGGGATCTGGAATATGGACATATTCCAGATATTATCCATGACAGAAGACTTGCTAAATGGTACTATCCACACTGTAGATCCACTGCTTGTATTACAATGTGTATGTCTAGATCTGTTGCTATGCCAATGTCTACTGCTAGAAATCTAGGTTACGTCACATGCCACCCCAAAAGGGGCCCATGCTACACTGCAAACCGCTGTACCATCCATGACACCATGTTTGTGACCTTCACTGTCTCCTTGCTATGCTTTGGTCCACAGACTGACATCTTCGACAGGCTAGCCTCCATTCACTCCACTGGGCATCTCGACAAGGACATCTACTGACAGAGAATCAACCTCCCACCTCTTCTGGTCTTCCATCCCACCCTGGAAACTTGGATGGCACCCCATACAGACTGCTGTGCCAAAAAGGGATACCACTACTTGTGTTGCTGTGACATGTTTGACGTCATCAAGCCGGTTTGTGGACATTCACCGGATAGCATAGACTGGTCTTTTACTCTGGACTTGGACATTTCTTCAAATGAAACTGGTACCCTAGGGCAACAGCGTCTTCAGCTTCAGCTACATCATCACCAGTGGGCAACAGTGGACGCCTCTACAAGAACTATGCTGAAGAGGTTCATCGCTTCACTACCAAACACACAAATCAATCTTTCACCTGCCCAATTTGACTGCAGAAATGGAGGATCCCTACAGTGAGAGTGTCATATAATTCTGATGGCCAGTATTGTGTGGTTACTAATCACAAATATTTTGCTTATGGGTCCAAAACCTGTGACATACAATATCCTAACTTCTGTTTTATTCCTCATCAAATTACTGTCATTGGTCATACTGTTCCCATCCTGGAACCTGACATTATTGATACTGACCTTGCATATTTGCTTGCTCTAGCTTAGTATTTACCCATCTTTAATATTCATATTGATCCCTTGACTTTGTAACTTAAGGTACTTTTAGACAGAAAGGATATCCATCTCATCAACATCAGCAATTAATATCTCCAAAGCTGGAGAGGCCCTTAACACCCTTATCCATGATGGTGGTTTAAGCACCGCACTTTCCAATACACGGTTAGAGTTAATTTTTAAAGCTTTTGTCATTATTCAAATATTTTTCATTATACTTTTTGTACTAACACTCTGCTGGCTAAAGCGCACTCTAAAACAGCATCGTGAACAAATCAACTTCCTTTACAAGGCTCATGTGTCGGGTCTGTAAACGACGAATGTTGCTCCCAGTACTTTCCCAATAGTATTGTTGCCTTTTCTGTAAGGCAACAAGGGGGGGTGCTAGACTTGGTCCCCACACCCTTATTGGCAACCCACTGTGCACCACTGACAGTATCTATTATGTTATATGTTATATTATTCATAATCAGTACTAACATTTAGGGCGTTAGTACTTACCATATAAGTGTAAGTTACCAAGATAAGTATGCACCAAGAATACATCTCTGTGTTCTTTGTCTAACTCATGTTATATTTTTCTGAGAAGTCACGGTATAGCCTACAGTGCCATCATGCATATTTATTTAACGCTGCACTTATTTCCTGTGTTTTTCTGTATTTTGTATAAGTTCTTTGTTCTTATTTTAGCTGACTTTACACTTTGGCCCAGATATTCAAAAGGGTTGCGCCATGCACAACCCACTGATGCGCCCTGGTGCGATATTCAAAAGGGAAAAGTGCGCCGCACAAATCCGATCGCGGGAGCGCATCAATAATGTATCTGCAGGCACAGGTGGGGGTGTGTGCCCATGCATAACCTGCACAGCCCGATATTCATCCGGGATGTGCAGGCCATCATGCGTGCCTACTTGCGCCTGCACGGTTAAGCCAAAAGAAAAGGAACAAATGATGGCCACCCACAGGTGAGCTGCCGCATTGCTGGGCGCAACACAGCAGCTGCCACCTGTGGGTGGCCACCTGAGTTCCTGCCGCACCTGGCGGCGCCCCCCCCATGCCCATTGCGGGCATCTGTGTAAATAAACCCCCCCTCCAATATCCCTGGTGGTCCAGTGGACCGCACTCTGCCCGATCGCAGGCATCTGTCTAAAGGAAAAATCCTCCTCTAATATCGGTATAATAAACCCCCCCGTCTAATATCCCTGGTGGTCCAGTGGACCGCACTCTGCCCAATCGCAGGCATCTGTAAAACATATAAAATGACCTATTACCCTGGTGGTCTAGTATACCCCCCTCCCCACTGAGCCCCACCGCCCCGGTCAGCCGGAGGGCGGCAGCACCCCGCCGCCCGCTGACTGACACCTTGGTAGGGCTGCACGACCAACTGCTGTGCATGGTGCAATGGCACTTGTGCTAGCGCATCTCTATGCTCCACTCTGGCCACTGCGCCATGCACAGTGGGGTGACCAGGTGCGATATCCTGAGTTGCTGCGCCCATGCAGCCCGCCAATACCCGCCTGCCACACCCCTGCGCAACCAAGCTGAGCTGCCCCAGGCTTGCGCCACAGCCTGGTGCAGTTTGAATATCCAGGCCTTTATGTATATCTTTAGATACACTGCAGAGCCATGTAACTTTTGGCCAATAGGTTCCCCTTATTGTAACTAGTTGGCTTACGAAGTAATAGTTGCTATGGTAATTATCATACTATATAACTTGCCACATCACGTATTCTTCTCTGAGACCATCTTCATACCCTGGGGTATTGGGAAACTCTGGCTCCCAGTGTCTATTTGGTAAGACCGGTTCTTAGGGAATGAGTCTGTTTTTGTGTAATAAGTTTATTACTGCATATGCCACTTGTCTGCTGTTTCTTCTGCTGGTTTATTACCACCAAGAACCTGAGAAGGGCTTAAACCCATGACACCCCGGAGATGTGCACCTCGGGTAGTTGAGGTGAGACCGGGGCCAGATTTTCAGAGGGTGGCACTGGGCGCTTTCGGGCCCTGTGCCTTGTGCTGCTTTTTCTTTTGCGGCTGAGGAGGCTGTTTTTTGTTAAAGGCTTCTTGGCCTCTACCCCGAAAGGACTGCCTGTTATGAAACTGTAGATGGTTCCTGCCCCTTTGTGGAGCAGAAGGAGCCAGCCTGGCTGTTTTAATGGCAGTCCATTCTTGGTCTTCTTGGTCTTCTGAGCGGCCTCTAGTGGTTGCTCAACTTGAGGGCCATCAAAAGGGACATTCATGACCTATTGTTGAGCATCAGAAGAAAATCCTGATGTTCTGAGCCAAGAGTGCCACCTGATACAAATGCTGGCGACTGCTGCTCCAGCAGCAGTGTCACAGGCAGCTATAGAAGCTTTAAGCTGATGACTGTTGGGATTCTATGCCCCTGGTAATAGTTTGCAGAAGCTCCATGGTAGAGTCAGACTCTGTGAGATTCTCAACTACTGATTTAAGAGAGTTCCAAACAACATATTCACATTGGGAGAAATGTCCCCGATAACTGGCAATGCACATGCCCAGAGCTGCGGCTGCAAAAGCCCATTTTCCCAAGGTGTCAATTTTATGAGATTCTTTATTGATAGGGTGTGCTGATGCTTCCTGAGGGAGAACAGCTTTATTGTTCTCTGCAAGGACAACCAAAGCAACTGCAGTAGGCTGCGATGCTAAGAAGGGTCTGTCCTTAGGGGGGTATAATTCTTGTCTATAGGCTTGGCCACAGAAGGAATCAGAACCAACCTTTCCCTGCCTGTGATAAGGTCTCAAAGGAGGTGGGGGGGGACAGGAGGCATAAGTCTCATAGGAATGTTAGGAAAATGAAGAAATTCTAGGCGCAAAAGCCTACCCGGGTCCACAGCGGAGGTCTGTAGGGCTATGGTTGTCCCTATGTTTTTGAGAAGAGACTGACAGAAAAGATCTTCCAAATAGGGTTTCAGCTGGGACCGAAGGTTTCTTGTCCAAACACAGGTATGAGTCATCCTCACCGTCATCAGATAAAATCAGGTCATGGTCAGACTCATCATTCTCCACCTCAACCCCAGAGGAATCAGGCCCTGAAAGGCTGAAGCCTGGCCTGGGCAAGGGGTAGACCGGAGACACCAGAACTGCCACAGGCATCAAAGAACTCGGCACCACACTTGACACTGAAGGACCTGGCGTAGCACGCGGCATTGCAGGACCCCCGCAGCACCCTGGCTCCACGCCCGGCACCAAAGAACCCGCTGCCGGGCATGGAACTGATGTCCGTGACCCGCCGCCAGACCTGGAAAAAGAGGGTGAGGGACATGGTACCTGTGCCGGCCCTGCGAGGAGTCAGAGTGAGGGGGGAAAGGCACATGGAATGGGCGTCAAAGGTGCTGGTACCAGTGAGGCTGGAATATCCGTCACCGACATCAAACGCCCGTCCCCAAAGCCTCGACTGTGGTCCAGCGGCTCCCAGACCTGAAGGCCCTGGAACCGGGACCACTGGAAGGAGCAAACGAGACAAGAGCTGTACCCACTGCTCCATAAGAGTGGCCCAGAGATGAAACTGCTCATCAGAAACCCCGCAAGAGGACAGAGTAGAGGGGCTCCAGTGTCGAGAGTCCTGGCTGTTAAGAGCAGAGGCCACCGGGGACCCTGCAGGGGTCAGGGTGGGGCTGCCACACTCCACTACCAAAGACTCCCTCACAGACATACCAAGGGGCAACCTCGAGCAATACCATTTCTTCTTCCTCCACTGGGAAGAAGAACTCTACGTCGAATGGTGCTAGGTCCCCAGCTGCGAATGGGAACGGGCCCGTTTCTTTTTTTGGTTACAAGAGGATTGTCCTTCCTCTTGAGCACTGGACTGCTCGTGGTTGGACCTCCCCCTTGCAAAGGGCGGCAGACCGGACACAGCCCCACTGCCAGTACAGTCTTCCAGCGAAGTCTCCCTACCGTCAACAAGACGGTCCATGGTTGACTCTGTTGATGACAGGGCAGAGAGAAAAAAACTTTCTTCTTCTTTAAATAACAAAGGATAAAAAAATAACAATGCTAAACAAACTGAACGACTATAAGCTGTTGCTGTATAGATGAGAAGACTGGACTCCTGGGGGCGAGCTACGTCGTCACTGAAGTGCACTTGATGGTGGGAAAAAAGGATCTGAGGAGGATGGAGGGTCAATGCCGAGGCAGCCTACACAAGTGCGAACTGACCTTGTGGTGCCGCACACGGATGATCATACTATGGCACTGGCCCGCCTGAACATTTCTGGCTCCCGCAGGGTCCTAGTGCCTCTGGCTTGAACTCAGAAGCATGAATAAACAAACGGTGGACACTTTAATTCTGGGAAGATCATATGTTCATGAAAGGCTATCTGTTCCCCACAATTCCAACAGGCCACAGTACTAGTCTTATCCCATTTAGCTTTAAGTTGTGGGGTTATAAAGAATTGCGCTTTAATTTTCTAAGAGAATTCCTGCCACTGAGACAAGGAAGATATCTTAAATGACCCTTCCTAAACTCTGTGCCACTCTTTTTGGGTGAGATGGAAACCTGCCTCCACCTCCCATTTTGCTATTTTATATTTAAAAGAATCTTCTCTATGAAAATTTAGCAATTGGTATATGCAAGATATCACTTTCGTTAGCAGTAGAGTTTATCAGCAACTTCCCTACACTAGGGGCCCCCACTATGGTGGCTTGTGTATTCTGGTCTCGATACAACTGGGTCTGCACATAGGTTCATAGTTGAAGGTATCTGAATCTGTCTGCGCATTGCCAGCCATATTCCCTAAAGCATTCTTCAAATGTTAGGATAGTATCGCCCTTTAACATTTGTAGTGCGTACTGCAAGCCATTTTGTGCTTGTCTCCCATATCAACGATCCAAGGAGCTGGGTGCGAAGTCATTATTACAGTCAAACCAAAGGTACTTCCATAAGTCTTTCTGCAGTAAGGGTAATGTTTGAAACCTGTTCCAGACAAATACAGGGATGCTCATTGCTGAGAACCACGTGTCCATTGTCTGACTTTATTGTTGTGGAGTGAACAGAATAGATTTAAGCAGTCTGGCACCCCTAAAGTCTCCTCCATAGTATGCCAGTGTGCTTCGAATTGTGTTTGTCCCCACAGTGGGGCCAATGCACCTGGGTGGCAAGCCAATATTCCCAAAATTTGGGAACCTCCCACCCTCTCCATTTTTTTTTTTATTTTCAGTGAGGAGTAAAGCACTCCTTACTTGGGGTCTCCAAGCCACCCATATGAACTTATGGATTGTTTTTTGTATGCCTGGTAACCATGGTTTAGCTAAACGCACTGGCGCACACTGAAAAATATATAAAAATTTAGGTAAGGGGTTCATTTTTACTTCTTGTATACGAGCATGTAATGGTAGACAGAGCAGTGTCCACCTCTTAATGTCCTCTCTCAACTGCTGAACCAATGGAATATAATTATCTTCAAACAAGGTTTTATTTGTGTTTCTCAGTATTATGCCTAGTCATTTTAAACAGGGAAGTGTCCTTTTCATGGGGTATAGCCGTTGGATTTTTTGGGTAGGGGTATAATTAGATGTGAGTATCTCTGTTTTAGTTGAGTTGAGGGTGTACCCTGATGAACTACAAAACTCCCTCACCATACCCCCCTCTCCCACACACACTTCTTGGTATCCTAGGCCCCAGACTTCTGCTTGGGGAACAAGGCCTATAACTGCCCCTGCTGAGGCTGCTGCTGGGAAGGCTGTGAAAGCCTGTTTCTTCCAGCTTTTTTTTCCTGGCCCTTCTGGGATGAAGTCACAGAGTCAAGGGTGCCACTGGACTTCTCAATCCTAGTGAGATGTCCTCCCACCTTGGGCCCAAAGTGGCCAGTGCCCAGGAAAGGGACACTGGCCAATTTCTGTTGGGTGTCTGCCATGAAGGTGGGCAAATGAACCAAGCCCTGTGATGTATGAAGGCAGCAGCTGCCACTGCACGGGTGCAAGAGTCATCCATGTCCAAAGCTGTCTGGAGCTGGTGTTTAGTCAGTGATTGATTGTGGTCTCTGATAAGCTCCACCACCACCCGCTGTTCTGGATGGAGGTGTGGGAGGATTGCATCAAAGATTCCTATTAGGGAATGACCATAATTAGCTATCATGATGGTGTAATTAGCTTGGCAGAGACCCAAAGTAGCCACAGTGTACACCTTTCTGGTGGCATGATCAATCTTACAGACTCCTTGTCCAGAACCCAGTCCATGTTCATCCGGTATCCTGCGTACTTGCTGACCATGCACGTTGAACATACCGGACAGGATGCTGGATGCTGCCAGAGCACCAAGGCCAGTCCCAAGATGGCCTCGGCCACCAGGAAGGCAACTCCTGGGGATTCATCCCGATCCAAGATGTCTGCAAGAGGGTACCTGGCCCTCTTCTGGACTGGCTCTAACGGGATCAACATGAACTCTGCGATAAGCCACAGCAGCCTGCCGAAGGACAACAGACCATGGTCGGTGGAAGACTCTTTGATGAAGCCCCGGACAAAGAGCTATGTCTCTGAGGAAGCCATGGGTGATCCAAGTCATCTGATGATTCCTTGAGGATGGCCCTCAGCTGTTGTTCACTATGGACCTTCCAGGAATCCTCACTTGGAGTAATCCCTCACTGACAACCAGCCTGGCAAGCTGGGAGCTGAACAACTGGCTTCCTAGGTCAGAGCGCTGACTGGTGGCTGTCTGGGAGGCAGCTCCACCCTAAGCAGTGGAGAGACAGATATGGGGAGCACCTGTGGAACCTGGACCAGTGGGGCAACCACTAGTGACTGCCAGAGGACTTGCGGCCCTTGGGGTAGAGCCCTGCCTGCCCCGCAATAGCCCACTGCTGCCTGAGCAATTTCTCGTAGCACCAGCGCATCTTCCGGCAGTGCGTCTCCTCACCCGAAGATGAGGAGTGTTGACGGTGGTGCCTCTTGGGTTGAGCGGGACTGAAAGCGTGAATGCCTCAACAGTGATCTCGACTGCTGACCACCCAGTCGATGGCGAGAGGGGTCTTCCTGAGGTAAGCTGTAGATCATGCACCAACCCACATTCAGCAACAAGGGCATCGAAGACCTAACCCCTGGTGGAGGCTAATCCCTGGAAGAGTCAACGGGGTTCACCGATCGATCCACGGCCTCCTGAGTGAGGAACAGGAGCACTGGGGTCTGCAGGGCCGACTCCTCAGCCTTGTCTGACAACTGGTTGACTGGGTCAAGAAATATCTTGACAGCCTGGTTGGCCGAAGTCAAGGTCATCTGGCTCAATGGCGCAGCTGAAGGGCCATCGACCTGCCAGACCAGACCCTCAGCCGAGGGGCATTCGACAGACGTCAAGCAGTCGGGTGAGTCGAGGAAGCGGGAGGACCATGATCTCTCCCTGTCCCACTACCAGTATCAGCAGTGAGAAGATTTCTTGGTTTTGGTTTCAGACCTAGAGCCACGGAGGATAGGGCTGTCCTCAATGGGCTGAAGGAACCTGCATGCATCACGGAACTGATCTGTGAAGGTCCCTCTGATGCTGGCCTCAGGTGAGAACAGCACCAAGACTGAGTAAGTGCCCGACACGGCAGCCACCATTTCCGCTTCAAGGGATGCAAGCTGATCAGCAGACCTAGCCACTGCAGAGACCTTCTTGCAACTCTTAGGGAGATCCTTCAGATACCGTTTTGAAGGCCAACCCAGCATGAGCAGGGCTTCCTGTCATCAAGGGACTCAGGAAGCATGGAAAGGCTCAGGCCGCACCCGGCCACATTGTGTTGCCCAACCAGGCAGTACACGCAAGTGTCATGCGGATCAGTGATCGACTTCTGGCAGCACCAAATGCAGTATTTAAATCTAGGTTTCTTGTGTTCCATCATTGGCCTGGAGATGGAGTCTAAAGACCCACAGAACTACACTTAAAATACTTCAGAAACTTCAAAAACAAAAGTTCGCCAATGGCACAGAAAAAATCCTAAGCAGAGTGTGAAGGAGGTGACCTGTTCTTCCGGCAAAGAAAAAAGATCTGACATCACGGGGTGGAGTCAGCGGATACAGCCACCAGGAGTGGGAGGAGCTTAGCTGAAAGACATTAAGGCAAGTCATCACATTCCAGTGAAACTGCCAGGGTGTGGATAAATGTATCATGTCTACACATCTAGAACACTCAGCTTTAGCATTTCTGGGCAGGGAGGGACAGTGAAGGAGAAGAATGAATGAGAGAGAGTGGAAGTTCCAGTTAGCGTCTCAGCACCACATGGTTTTTGCATGTCAGAGGCCAGTATCTCGGCAGCAAACAAAGAAAAAGCACAGCACATGTACTGTAGCAAGGTACAGTACTACTGAGACAACTTGTGATTAAACAAAGAACAACTGTAAATGACATGGCTCTATGCATTATTGAGGGAATCCATCGTGACAGTGGAGTACAAATAGTGGATCAGTGTTCTTAAAAAGAATTCACACGGGAGCAGAAATTTTATTTTTAAAAACAGTGCTCATATGAAGCAGCTCTGCAAGTATACTAATTAACGGTTAATGCAAGACTAATAGAATGACAGCTACCAGTCACAACTCTCCATTTCCCAGACCCTTTTTCACGGCTGCATAGCGTGAGCTATGCTGATGTATTGCTGACATAGGAAAACACAGAAGGTTACCGAACACATCACATTGCTGCCCCACTTCCCCCCGTGGATCTAAAGCACATATGGCACCTATGAATCACTGCACTTTCTCTCTCTTCCTCCCTCGCACTTCCAGCCTCAAGTGTACAAAAATAATAGAAAAAAACTCCCTCTGCTTGCTCTTCACCCCATCACCTCTGTCCACAGCCCTGGCTCCACATAAAAAGATTCCGCCTGCTGCAAAACGTCCCCCCCCATCACTACTCCATCTTGGCTCCACATACAAATGATCCCACTCACATCCCACCCTGTGTAGACCACCCCACGACTCAGCAGTCTGGGACACCAGGGTGCCCACCCCTGGTGCCCCTAAATATCAATCTGACAATGGGGTGCACAATCCACAGTGTTGGCAAATACTGCACCTGCAATAACACTGATGTTTTTTGTTGTTGTCTTTTTTAAACCTGAAATTAAGAAAACAGTCCCTCATTGTTCTGCACGGCCATCCTGAACCCCCACCCCAACCTCCACTCAGCACCCTCCACCCCTCAACCTGTACTTACCTACCATAGATTCAACGCCTTAATCCTCTCTGGACTGGAAACATCTTCATTCTTCAAAGCCGGACTGGGAAGAACTGAGGAAATCAAGGTTAGTGTATTTGAATGTGTTATGAATTTTTATTCATAACTTGGTAATTTTTTAATACTTTTACCCCAAATTTTCAACATGGCATTTCTGGGACCCCAGGTGAAAATGTTCAAATCCAGTCAAAAGGTGATTTCATAGTCACTCTGCGAAATGACCTTTTGGGCGGGATTTGAAACATTTTTCTTACCAGGTTCATGAGATAGGGTCATAAGACCATTTTGAAAATCTGGGGTCAAAATGTTAAAAAACAACATTACTAAAGTACACTGAGAATTTTTCAACACTTGCTCATAACTGATAATTTTCAATATTTTGACCCCAAATTTTCAACACAGTCATTTTTTTCACACCACCTCATGAATGTGACGGGTATAGTTTTTCAAATCCTGGCCAAAAAGATTTTGCACTTGTGCTGTGAAATGCCATTTCAACTGGGATTTGAACATTTTCAGCAACCAGGTTCATGAAGTGAGGGCATAAGAAGACTATGTTGAAATTCTGGGTCGAACGCGAATTTATATGCATCAGATCACTCGCCAGATAGAGCACAAATAGAATCCTACTTAGCCAAGTTAAAATTACCAAAATTAATTCAGGAAGTCAAAGACTCTCTTGACGCACACATAACACCCCGGGAATTGGCAGCTGCGATCAAGAAATTAAAAACAAAAAAATAACCCGGCCCTGACAGATATACTCCTGAATTTTTTAAATTCTTTGTAAAAGAGATTGAGGGCCCGCTATTGGAAACGTACAGGGAGGTGCAGTCGGGGGAGAGGCTTCTGGATTCTTGGAATTATGCAATTATTTCAAGTGTCCCCAAACTGGGGAAAGATATCACGCAATGCAGTTCCTTCCGGCCAATTTCGGTATTGAACATTGACTATAAACTATATGCATCAATCCTGGCAAAACGCCTAGAGGTAGTATTACCTAAACTCATAAATTATGATCAAACAGGATTTGTCCTAGGCAGGCAGACACAGGATAACATTAAAAGATCGTTGCATATAATATGCCATGCCACCCGGTCGGGGACGCCTTGTATGATACTAAGCTTGGATGCTGAGAAAGCGTTTGACCGGTTGGCATGGAAATTTCTGACCCTCTCCCTGAAAGTGCTAGGATTCTCGGAAGCCTTTATTAAAATTATAAATAACATACACACATGCCCCAAGGCTTATATAAAGATAAATGGCAGAATTTCTACTCCGATACCCTCGTACCGAGGCACCAGGCAGGGTGCCCGCTCTCCCCTCTCCTCTTTGCCCTTTATCTTGAGCCTCTGGCACAAGCGTTAAGACAAGAGGAGCGAATTCAGGGTTGGGATCTGGGAGGAGAGACGCATAAGTTGGCTCTATATGCGGATGACCTGCTAGTATATCTTAAAGACCCAGAGCAATCACTAGAACATCTGTGGGCACAGCTGACGGAATTCAGCAACTTAGCCGGATATAAAATAAACAAGTCTAAAACGGAGGTTTTATGCTCCCATTATGAGCCTTCGGGAACAGGTTCGCGGAGGGTTCCCATTTAAGTGGGATTTAACACATATCAAATATCTGGGGGTTCAGCTGAGCCTTCAGGAGGATCAGTTATTCGCACTTAATTTCATGCCAATTCTAAATAGTATTAAATTAGAGCTGGAGCAGTGGGCCCCCATTTCCATCCCCGTGATTCAGAGAGTGGAGGCAATTAAGATGGTAGTTCTTCCAAGGCTCCTATACTTGATGCAGTCAATTCCCACTCATATCCCAAATACGTATTTTGGGGCACTTAACAGAGGAATCTCATGATTTATATGGGAGTCTCAAAAACCTAGGGTTTGCCTATCGGCACTTCAAATTCCTAAGAAAGAAGGAGGCCTTTCACTACCAAATTTCAAAATATACTATCAGGCTGCACAGTTGAGAACCGTTATGTACTGGCTGGATCAGGCCTACTCAGCCAGGTGGAACACTTTAGAATTAAAGGACGGGGTTCCTTATAAGAATTTAAATGAAGCACTGTTAGGACAGAGGGAAAAACCCAAAATAAGGACAGAGGGTAATCCTTACACAACTCTCTCACTGAGTATCTGGCACGGAATCCTGAGAGATAAGGGGGCGAGAGGATGGAGGGAACTTTTGTCTTCGGTACCATACCTAGACTCTTTTTTCCCTCTAAATGGGATGCGGGATTCAGAAGATGGGAGGAAAGGGGCTTACACCTGGTGTGGCAATTTTTGGAGGGAGAGGGGATCGTATCTTTTGAAACATTAGTTAATAGGTATGGAATACCCTGGAAAGATAGGTTTAGATACTTTCAAATTAGGAATTATATTAGTGATCTGCAGGCACATTCCACTCTAGGGGGATCCACATATTCCACAAATAGCAGAGGTATTCAGGAAAGCAATAGAGGGCAGGCCAGTGGGTTCTCATATAATTTCCAATCTATATCAAGCGCTCCTTGCCTGGAAAGGGGATACTACCACTACTATAAGGAAGGCTTGGGAACGAGATCTGGGAACACAGATCCCTGAGGAGTTTTGGGCTTGGTCACAGTCCAGAGTCCATTGGGGCCTCTCGGCAGGGAGCTGGAGGGAATTTTCATGGAAGATATTTGTCAGATACTTCCGTACTCCAATAATCCAGATGAAATATAAGCACTCTAACGTGTCAGAGTGCTGGAGGAAATGTGGCCACAAACCAGCAACATTGGTGCATATAATGTGGAGTTGCCCAGTTCTTGCCCCTTTTCTCCGAAACTTGCAAGAGGCCATGCAAAACATAGTAGACCCTAACCTGAGAATTTCCCCTCTCTGTTTTTTCTTCCTGGAACTCCCTAAAGAACTCGGGGATACCCAGACAATAAAGTTCCTGAAGATTTCCTTCCTAGCTGCCCAGAAAGTAATAACAAGTAATTGGTTATCCCAAAAAGCAATTACCCTCACAATGTAGCAGGAGCGCATGATAAATATTTACAGAATGGAAGCACTAACGGCTTCAGTAAACAAGAATGTACCTGGCTTTGAGATTCTGTGGAGACGGTGGGTTCTATATATGGAAGGAACCAGGCCGGACTTTATTCCATAATTAAATTCAAGTTAAAAGCAAAACTAAGAGTTTACAGAGCAAGAACATACCTGGTTCTCTAGAAAATTAAAGGGAATAATTAATAAACTGGTGCTACTCCTCACCTGATATATGAAAAGCAAAATGATATAGAGCAGATCTCGAATTTAAGATAACCTATAACTGGGAGGTGTCTTAGGGTTCACATCTTTGTAAGAACTAAGGTAAGCTTCTTGATCTGTTTACCCTAAACTCTAAATCATATCAATTCAAAAATAGAAAGCATAAGTAATGAAATGCCTTTGAAATGAATGATGAGATATTAGCTCTGTGTAATGTAATGTTTGTCTGTATTGTCTATTTTATGTGATTCTAAAAAAAAAAAAGGAAAAATATCAAATAAAGAAAGTTTAAAAAAAAAAGAGAAATTCTGGGTCAAAATATTTAAAAAAAAAAAGGACTTCCGGTGACGTCAGCATCTGGGATGGTGGTTTAATCTCGATCAGAAGAACCCCTGGCGGAGAAGAACAGGTTACTCACCTGTAACTGTAGTTCTAGGAGTGGTATATGTCGTTCATCCACACTTCTTGGCATGTCCCTTTCCCCTTTAAATCTTGCCGAAAGTCTTCAAGCTGGCTCCTTCCACCCACCTGGGTGGTATATACCTCAGCTCCGCCCCGTGGCACCAGATCTTAGCCCGCTGGAAACAAGGTTGTGCGCCCGAAGCTGGGGAGGTCGTGTGGGTGCGTGTGGATGAACAACATATACCACTCCTAGAACTACTGTTACAGGTGAGTAACTTGTTCTTCTAGGACCGCGGATATGTTGTTCTATCCACACTTCTTGGCAGACTCCAAGCAGTTCTCAGGGAGGAGGGAGGCAAGGCGCACACCCCCTACTCAGGAAAGAGAGATTGGAGAACCAAGGCCCCAAAACCAGCATCCCAGCCTGACTCAAGGTCGATGTGGTAGTGGGTGATAAAGGTGTTTGTTGACTTCCTGGTAGCAGCCCGACAGATCTCCTGGATAGGGATGTTCCTGGAAACAGCCACCGATGTAGCAGTATGGTGGGTAGAATGAGCTCTTATTCCTCTGGGAGGCTCCTTGCCCACCAACTGGTAGCACAGACCTATGCATGATGTGATCCATCTTGCAATGGTCTAGTTGGCTGCAGGTCTGCCAGAAGCGTCTTCAGCGTAGGTGACAAACAGCTGGCGAACCTCTCCGCGAATTTCCACCGTCCTCTCCTTATAGTAGGAGAGAGCATGTCTCAGGTCAAAGGTATGGAGCCTGTACTCAGCGTCCGAGGTGTAATTAGGGTAGTATACTGGCAGAGTCAACACCTGGTTAAGGTGAAACTCTGACACCACCTTTGGAAGGAATTTCAGGTGGGGGCACAGGACAACTTTGTCCCTGTGGAAGACCAGATAAGGGGAGTCCAACAAAAGCGCCTGGAGCTCCCCTGTCTATCTGGCTGACATGATAGCCACCAGGAAGGCCGTCTTCCATGACAAATGAGACAACTCACACTTGTGCATGGGTTTGAATGGCTTGTCCATGAGCTTTGCCAAAACCAGCAGTAGATCCCACGGAGGTGGAGGTTTACGCACTGGAGGGGATATGTGATCCAGACCTTTGAAAAAGCACCCGACCACTGTCTCCTGCGCCAATGTCAGCTGACTGGCCCTTGCCCGGTAAGCAGAAATGGCTGCCAGGTGCACCCTAAGGGTCGATGACTGCAGACCCCCTTTGGAGAGAGACAAAAGGTAGTCGAGAATGTTAGCCACAGAACAGGATAAAGGGTCCAGAGCCTTACCCAGACACCAAATGGAAAACCTTTTCCATTTGAAGGCATAACACTTCCTGGTCGATTCCTTTCTAGATGCCTCCACCATGGTGCAGACATCTTCGGAAAGACCCAAAGCCTGGAACTCTAGCATCTAAGGTACCAGGCTGTGAGGTGCAGGGATTGAAGGTCCGGATGGAATACCTTCCCCTGACTGAGTGATATCAGGTCTGGGCATGTGCAAAGCCGCTCCGGGGGCCTGCAGCTGAGGCTGAGGAGATCTGGATACCAGAACTGACATGTCCAGCCTGGGGCTACCAGAATCACCTTCGCCTTGTCCCTCCTCACCTTAAGTAACACCTTGCGGATCAAGGGAAATGGAGGGAAGGCGTAGAGGAAGCCTGGGGTCCACGGCCTTGAGAAGGCATCCCCCCTGCAGCGAGCCCTGCTGAGGGGGGCAGGCATGATACAGTCTCAGCTTGGTGTTTTCCCTGGAGGCAAACAGGTCCACCATCGGTTTGCCCCAAAGGGAGAACAGGCTGTAAGCTACCTCTGGATGGAGAGACCACTTGTGGGATGTCTGCCCTATGTGGCTGAGAGCATCCGCCAGCTGGTTCGAGGCTCTGGCCACATGGATGGCTAGGAGATCCGCCTCCAACCGGCTTACGAGTGTCCAGATGTGGAGCGCCTCCTTGCACAGCAGATGGGAGTGCATGCCGCCCTGTTTGTTGAGGTAGTACATGGTTGTGGTACTGTCTGTCTGGACTTGAACCACTTGACCCCAGAGCTGAGGACTGAAAGCTGACTGTGCCAGTCTGACTGCGCTGAGCTCCAACAGGTTGATGTGGCATCGGGACTCCTCAGGGGTCCAGAACCCATTGGCCCTGTTGTCTCCCATGTGGGCTCCCCCAGCCCATGAGAGAGGCATCGGTCATGAGGATGACCGTTTGCTCGGGGTAGACAAATGGGAACCCTTCCTGCAAACGGTCTGGGGCAGTCCACCACTGGAGAGCAACCCACATCTTCTGGGTTACAGTGATCAGCTGGTCGAAATGACCATGGCGCTGAGTCCACTGGGCAGCCAACTCCCATTGGAGGGGGCACATGTGCAACCGGGCCCAACGGACCACTGAGGTGCATGCTGCCATGTAACCCAGAAGGCGCGCAGAAATTCCCAGGCAGGGGACAAGTGCCCAACCAGAAATGATCAAGCAAAGGAGGACAGAACCTCCACCCTGTCCGCCAGGAGCTGAGCTCTGGCTTGACAAGATCGAGCTCTGCCCCAATGAAGCCCATCACCTGAGAAGGCATGAGTTCTGACTTGGCCTTGTTGATCAGGAGGCCAAGTTGGGAGCAGGTCTGGAGGGCCAGGTCCCCTGGACCTCTCCACCTCCTGCTGGGTGGAATCTGCAAAGAGCCAATCGTCAAAGTAGGGGTAAATTCTGACCCCCCGACACCGAAGATGGGCCGCCACCACTGCAATGCATTTGGTGAAGACCTGCGGGGCCGATAACAGGCTGAATGGCATGGCTCAGAACTTGTACAGGGTCCCTTCGACCCTGAAGCGAAGGAACCGCTGATGGGATGGACGGATTGGGACGTGAAAGAACGAATCCTGCAGATCCAATGAACAAAACCACATGTTTCACTCCAAGGATGGAATGATCTGGGACAGAGTGACCATCTGAAAGGTGCGAGACCTGAGATATTGATTCAGGTCGTGGAGATCTAGAATGGGGCGCCAGTCCCCCCCATCCACTTGGGCACCAGGAAGTACCTGGAGACGAAGCCTGGGTCTGCTGGAGGATCCGCCACAGCAGCTATTGCCTCCTTGAGGAGGAGCTGAGCAATGTTGTCTTGAAGACCCGACTGGGTGTGAGCCGATATCCGTTCCTCCCGAGGGGCACAGGCTCGGCTGGGAGGATACTGCTCGAATTCTAGGGGCAGTCCTCGACCAACCACTTCAAGAACCCACCTGTCCGAAGTGACCACGGACCAGGCAGAAAGGAAGTGATGGAGCCGGCCCCCCACAGGAGGACCCAGAGCTGGCATGATGGGAGTACGGGTGGCAGCCCCCAACCCGTCACTGAGCAGGCTTGGAGGAGGAGGAGGCTCCGGGACCTGAGCCTTAGCCTTCTTTATGGGCCAAGGGCACCAAGCTTGAGCCTGCTGCTGATGCTGCTGTCCCCCTTGAAAGGAGGACTGCTGAGCTGCAGGTAAAGAATGTCAAAAAGGCTTCTTCTTCTGCTGGTTCTTGCCCAAAGAACCCTTGGCAGTAGTAGCATCCAAGGTGGCACTGGACTGCTCTATGCGTTGAAGGTGACTGGCCACTGCTGGGCCGAACAAGTAGGTCATGAGGAAGGGCATATCAGCTAATTTGTGTTGAGTATCTGCCGGGAAGGAGGAGAGCCTCAGCAAAGCCCTGCAATGAGACGCAACTGCGGCGGCCATCGAGCGGGCACAAGAGTCTCTAATGTCCAAGGCCATCTGGAGCTGCTGTTTTGCAACAGCTCAGCCCTGGTCTCGGACCTGCTTGACTGTGGTCTGCATGTCCGTGGGGAGATGTGGGAGGACCTCATCTAATGACCAGAGAAGGGTGTGAGAGAAGTGCACCATGATGACGGCTGAACTTGCCTGACGAAGGCCCAAGGAGAAAGCCGCATAGACCTTCCTAGCTGAATGGTCTAGGAGCTTGGACTCTTTATCAGGAGGTCGGTCCGTATCAGCAGAACTGCCAGTATGCCTGAACACAGAGGCGGTCACCAGGTTCTTGGCCAAAGGGTGCTCTCTGAACCCCGCTAAGGACCCCATGGGCACTGTGTAACTGCAGGCCACGTGGGTAGATGGAGCTGGACAAGAGGCAGGACATTGCCAGAGTTCAAGAGCCGGGCCAGTGATGGCCTCGGCCACAGGGAAGGCCTCTGTCAGGGTATCCCCTCTCAAGGATATCCGTAAGAGGGTATTCTGCCTTCTTCTAGATAGGCTCCAGGGGCATCCCTGTAGACTCAGGGATGAAGCAAAGGATCCCTTGGAAGGAGGAAGGACCTTCCTCCGTCCCTAAGCCAACAGACGATTCGTCATCCCCAGGATGAGAATGAAGTCTGGCGACGTCCGGATCTGATGAATCTGGATACAGCGGCCTGCCGCCCAAATCACCCTCGACTCACTGAGGGCAGTCCGGGGTGACCATGACCGACAAACACCAGGGAAGCCTGGTGTCTGGTCTGTCTTCCTTGGAAGAAGCCCCTCCCACAGGCTGCGGTTTCACCATGATTGGTGGAGAGACCGGTTTAGGCCAAACAGGCAGTCTTGCCGGCCCTGCAGGTGGGGGAACAGAAGATTTTGGCTCCGAAGGGGTCGGCTTTGGCCTAGGAGGTGAAAGCCAAGTAATGGCCGAGGTAGGAGCCTGGGAAGGCTTGTGCCCAGACAAGATCAGCTGTTGCCACATGAGGTTCTCGTAGCACCGACAGAGTTTCCATCGGAGCCTCTCCTCATCCGAGGAGGATGAGGATGACCGATGGCTTCACCTCTTTTTTGAGCACTTCTGGATCTTCCTTGGCCTTATGGTCGAGGGGGTTCTAGACCTCGACCGAGATCAGGCAGGCTGACTCAGTCGTTCGGGAGACACCGGCAGGACCGGTGACTTCTGGGGTTCTGGAATCAGGTCCTCGATGGGGACGCCAGCAGGCTGGGTCTCCTCATCAGGGAAGACAAGGACTGGAGTCCTCTCTAAGGAGTCGGCACTGGAGTCGGTGACAGAGGGTCGCTTGGATCGAGAACAATCTCGACCTCGTCGGTCACATCCTCGGTCGGCTGGCCCGATGGAAGGTCAGAGAAGCCAGCGTCCGAAGAAGCGATCTCGACCTCTCCTGGTCCCAAGAGCGCCTTCATTGCGACGAAGACTTGCTCAGTTCCTTCTCCTGCTTACAGGATCGGGAGGCGTGAGAGCATGCAGGTGCCTCTCCACTGGTGGGAAGAGACTGGCACAACTCCCAGAAGGACCCCGAGAAGGTGGAGCCCAGGTTGAGTGGAACGAAGAAACTTTGAGAGTCCGCAGCATGAGTGGCTTCTTCTCGAATGCTTGCATGCGTTCCAGTTGCTCAGGGGTTCCTGCAGCCGCAGATACCGCCCACCTAGCCTCCTTGGTCTTCACCGGAGGGTTCCTCTTCTCCGGTCTCCCCAGTTTCAAACGTGCAAGACGGTCGTCCAGGACGTTGGGATGGAAGGCCAAACAAAAGCTCCAGGACGAGGTGTCATGTCCGACACCAAGGCAGCAGACGCACGTGAGGTGGGGATCGGTATGCAACATTTTCTGGCCACAGGGACACCGGTGAAATTCGGGGGAAGATTTTTCGTCCATAATCGAAGATGCCAAAAGACGATTGCTAACTCAAAACAATTTTTAATTTCGGTAGAACCGAAGTTTTTAAAGCCAGGGCCTACGAAATGCGTGAGTACGAGGGAGGCAACTTGAATCTTCCAGTGGAAAGGAAGAGCTGGTGTCATGGGGCGGAGCCGAGGTATATACCACCCGGGTGGAGGGGAACAGCCAGCGTGAAAACTTCCGGCAAGACTTAAAGTGGAAGGGGACATGCCAATGAGTGTGGATGAACAACATATCCACGCTCCTAGAAATGACATTTCATCCAGTATTTCATAAATGACACCTGTCATGTTCAGAAGAGTGGGGTCATAGAAACATAGAAGTTGACGGCAGATAAGGACCGCAAGGCCCATCCAGTCTGCCCATTTCTTTTTCTACCTTATAAATGTGCCATCAGCCTTTGCTCTGTCAGTGACCTATCTATTCATAGTCATTTGTATTGCTCCTTATGCCTATCCCATGCCTGTTTGAAGCCCTGCACTGTATTCATAGCCACCACTTCTTGTGGTAAGCCATTCCATGCATCTACCACCCTTTCTGTGAAAAGAATTTCCTCACATTCCCCTTAATCGGCCTCCCTCTAATCTCATGCTGTGTCCTCTTGTCCTGCTATTTTTCTTATATTTAAACATGTTAGACTCTTTCACCTTGTTTATGCCCTTAAGGTGTTTAAATGTCTCGATCATATCACCTCTCTCCCTCCTTTGCTCAAGGGTATACATATTGAGCTCCGTTAATTGTCCTCATATGTCTTCTGATGCAGTCCCTGCACCATTTTGGTTGCCCTTCTCTGGACTGCCTCAATTTGATTAATGTCCTTGTGAAGGTGTGGCCTCCAATACCTGCATGAGTACTCCAGATGGGGCCTAACAATGTCTTGTACAGAGGATTATTACCTCCCTCTTACGACTTGTGATACCCCTACTAATACACCTAACACCCCCTAGCCTTACCTACTGCTTTAGAGGTCTGCTTGGATGATTTTAGGTCATCAGTGATGATGATGCCTAAGTCTCTTTCTTCCTTTGTGACTGCTAGCAACTCCCCTCCCAGCCTATAAGTGGCTTCAGGGTTTCTCTTCCCTATGTGCATGATTTTGCACTTCTTTGCATTAAATCCCAGTTGCCACTCTTCGACCATTCTGCTAGTTTATCCAGATCTCTTCTCATTCTGCCCACCCCATCTGGATCATCTACTCTGTTGCAGATCTTGGTGTCATCTGCAAACAGACAAGCCTTACCCTCTAGTCCATCTCTTGAGGTCACTAATGAAGATGTTGAATAGGACTGGCCCCAGGACTGATCCCTGAGGTACCCCACTTGTGACTTGCATCTCTTCTGACTGTATACCATTTACCACCACTCTCTGTTTTCTGCAGTCAACCAGTTTGCCACCCAACTGACCAACTCTGACCCACCCGAGCCTACCTAGCTTATTTATCAATCTTCTATGTGAGACAGTGTCAAAAGCTTTGCTGAAGTCAAGGTAGGCACATCAACTGCTCCCCCTGGTCCACCACTCTGGTTACCCAGTCAAAGAAATCTATGAGATTAGTTTGACAGGACCTTCCTTTAAACCCATGCTGTCTTGGATCCTGTGCCCCTATGGATTCCAGGTGTTGCACTATCCTTTCCTTAAGGAGTGCCTCCATAATCTTGCCCACTACTGAGGTAAGACTGACCGGTCTGTAGTTCTCCGCCTCCTCCTGCTACCACTCTTGTGGGTGGGATCACAAGAGCCCTTCTCCAGTCTTCTGGGACCTCTCCTGTGCTCAGAGACTCACTAAACAATTCTGCTAATGGCTCTGCTAGTTCCTCCTTTAGCTCCTTAAGTACCCTGGGATGTATGCCATCAGGTCCCATTGCCTTATCCACCCTGAGCTTAGCAGCTCTTGTAGGATCCTTCTTTGTGAAGGGAGTAGTGCTCACCTCCCTCCCCTGTGTCCATGATGCTGAGCTGTGGGCCCTGCCCTCACCTTCTCTTCAGTAAATACTGAGCAAAAGTATCTATTTAGGATAGATGCCTTTACAGGGTCCTCCTCCTCACATGCTCCCTTTTCTCCATTAAAGCAGCAATACCCCTCTGGACTTTCTCCTTTCACTAATGTATCTATAGAAAGTCTTGTCACCTTCTTTTACTGTTCGTGCTAGTGTTTCCTCAGTTTGGGACTTTGCCTGCCTTACTGCCTTACCTGCTTCCCTTAGGGCAGTTTGGTATGCCTCCTATCTTCATCCGCTGTGTTCCTTATATTTTCTGAAAGCCAGCCTTTTGGCTCTGACCTTTTCTGCTACTGTATTTGAGAACCAAAGTGGTTTCCTTCTTCTTTGCACTTCCTTTTCTGTCTAACACAATGGGATGTTGCTTCAAGTATTGTATCCTTAATGCTTGCCCACTTTGCCTGTACCTCCTCACCTGTGTTTCTTTTGCCAAGGCTAGCTTAACTCTGTTGGCCATCTTATCAAAGTCAGCTCCTCTGAAGTCCCATATTTTTGCTTTGGAATGGGATGATTTAGATGTAGTAGCCAAATTGAACCATACCATGTGATGGTCACTGGCCCCAGGTGACCTTCTACCTGGAGATCTGTGATCCTTCTTTGTTAGTCAGCACTAGATCTAGGATAGCCCTGTCTCTTGTGGGTTGCTGTACCAGTTGTTTGAGGCCCTCCTGCAGGGAATCCACTATGTGTCTAGTTCTGGCCGATGTTCCTGCTGGTATTGACCAATCTGTATCTGGCATGTTGAAGTCTCCCATTATCAGAACCTCCCTTTAGCTGTCATGTTTTGTATATCTTCTAACAGTAATGTGTCTATGTCCTCCTCTGGTCTGGGGGCCTGTAGACAACTCCAGTTCTTATGGCTGTCCCATTTCCTGTTTCCAGGGTGACCCACAGTTCTTCTGGCTCCTTATGTGTATTCTGAATTTCTGTAGCTTTGATATTTTCATTAACATACAGGGCCACTCCTCCCCCCTTTTTGCACCTCGGTCTCTTCTGAACAATACATAGCCAGGTACTGAAGTCTCCCAAGTGTGGTTACTGGTAAACCACGTCTCACTAATTGCTACTATGTCCAGTTTAGCCTCTGACATTATTGCCTGCAGGTCTGGGATCTTATTTCCCAGGCTGTGAGCATTTGTGTACATGATTTTCCATTGGCCAGATTTTGGTGTGTTAGTTGTTGAGTGAAGTTTGGCATACCCTGTGCATCGTGGGAGACAAACCTTTTTTCTTACCTGGTGATGCAAATGAGCGGCAAACACGCTGAATCCTGTTTGACCACTAGCTGAGGGGAGGGGTGTTCTTCCCATTCGGCGTATGAGGTGCTGCACCCTCTCCCCATTTGCTAGTTTAAATATTCTGCAAAGCGTCAAACTTCTGCCCCAATGCACTGACTCCTCTTTAGTCAGATGCAGTCCATCAAATTTAAAGAACTTTCGCTCCCAGAACTGTTGCCAGTTCCTACAAATCTGTGTCCTTTTTCTGGCACCAGTCCTTGAGCCGCGTGTTTAGCTCCCTATCTCCCTTCTCTGACCTTCCGTCCATCTGCTCCTTCTCCCAGACTGGCAGGATCTCAGAGAAGGAGATGCTGACGAAATAGATGATAGTTTGTCACCCAGCCTAGTCAGGTGTTCCTTGGTCTCCACAACTGACCGGCTGGCGAGATCATTAGTCCCTATGTGTACTAGGACATCAATGTTTTCTCCTGCTTTGTGAACAATTTTAGCAATGCGGTCAGTGTCTCTCCATGCTGATGTACCTGGGAGACATCTGACCATCACCCTGGCTGGAGATGGGTATCAACTCCCGAATCATGGAGTCTCCTATGATCAGAAGTTTTTGGATTTCCTTTGTGCTTGTTTAGTTTTGGTTCCTGATTTGGGTGAGTATTGTTGTGCCAGCTCCTGTGCCATGATGTCCTGCTCTGCAGTGTCTTCTGCCTCTTTATTTGATTTCAGAGATAGAGGCAGATACCTGTTTGTAGTGTTTATATGGTTTTGGAGGTAATGTGTTTGAGAGCAGAGAGTGATGGGGCACCTGATTTGCTCCTCCTAACCACCTGCCAACCTCCTGGACCAACTACCCTCTGCGGTCGAGGTTTTTCTGTTGGATGCTGGGGAAATGGCGGGTGGTTTTTATAATGTATTTCCTCTTCAATATGAAATTTGAGGCGTGCAATCTCTGCCCATGCTGCCCGGAGCTGAGACCTAAGATCTCTAAAGGCCCAGCATATAGGACAGTGTCCTAAATCCTGTAAGACTGTCCTTCTGAAAATTGTTCCACAGTACCTGCAGTTAATGAAATCCATTACAAATAAGTTGCTGGGTTTGTAACCTAGTCAGAGTAATTAGAAGGAAAAAAAAATGCAAGTAATGGTTTAATTGTGCTTTGTTTAACTTGTTATAACAAGTTAAATTACTAGTGCCCTGTAAATGAGATCACCTTGTGGAGGCCCCACTGATCCGCCCCTTCCTGCTCTGCCACAGGAAATGTCACAACTGTGGTACCCTATAAAAGGAGTGTAGCGTGGGGTGGTTGGGGATGGGGGTCACAAAAAGACTGTCAAAAATTTGAGGTCAAACTGTGCACCCCAAAAAATGTATGCAGTGATGTCGTTTGCAGGGATGGCTGTTGTCCCAGTGGAAACCACATTGCTTTCCTGTGCTAGTGGCCCGAGTTCAGGTGCAAGCTCAGTGAGCTGGCTGAACAGGACAAGGCTGGGGGGTGCTGGAGAGCCTTCCCTCACAAAGGGTTGATGTGTTTGTCGAGGCCTGATGGGCCCATGCACTGTGGAGGATACCCATTATCAGGGTACTACACTAGAAGCCATCCTGGCTCTGACCAGATCTTGTATAATAAGCTGTAACAGGTTGTTTCCAGGTGCAGCGGGGTAACAGGTTAATCATAAACATGGAAATGTAGCGGTAACAATAATTGTAAGGTACAGTACAGGATAGGGAAATACTGTATTTGCAATGGAGTTACAGTGTTAAGGGACCAACAGCAGGTCAATTCTGGCTACTGTAAAGCAGCACAAAGTAGAGGGACAAGCAATATACCTCTAGTTGTACAGTAACAGACTGTCAGTGTTATACAGCACATGATGACAGGAGGTAACATCTAATGTGGTACAACAGGAAGTGGTTTACAAGGTGCAAGGAAACAGCAAGCAGGAAACCGCAAAAGATAAAATGCAAGTTTGGACAATGGAATTTACAATGGGCCACAGGACAAAAGTCAAGAGGAAACATGAATGGGGACAGTAATTGGGGGGGCGTACCAAGCAAACATGAGTAAGTGCTTAAAGAGGAGCTTTATCTTTTCCCAATAGCCAGTATGATTAGTGTGTCAAACCACTCCAGTTACACACTGGCCATAACATGGCTGCTTTTAGTCATACATTACTTCACTCAATAACAGTCGGGACAGAATGTTTTACAGGCTGGCACAACAAAAACAAATCAAGACTGAAGAAGATGACAAAAGGCAATCTACTCTTCAGATATAAACAGCCGCATCCTTACCTTAGTGCTCCTTGTGTTCATGGGCACAGGAAAGCTTTAACAAACCAGAATTTGGAGTTCCTGCACGCAGACGGGCCAGAACACAGAGTTTTTTCAACTCAAGGTATTGTTATGCAGTGCAGAACTCTCATTATACTTTTAAGCAACGGAAATGCAGAAATAACAACACATTTTTTCCTGTGCTTGTTTGGCTGCCACTTGGAATGGTAGAGGCTCAAACATGCAGAATGAAAAAGTGACACCACCAGCAAACACACACACACATACAAACACGCACACACTCTCATGCAAGTACACAAGACTTTTAAGTGAGACAAAGTTATTTAGAGGACCATGCTTACTTATTCTGCACATCCTCACATATATGCCTGTGCTACGCCCCGTTCATATCCATCGCACTTTCCACACAAAGCAACTTTCAGCCTAACTGGTTGTGCTGGTGCGTGCATATATTTGAAGACGCAAACAACAACCCACCCTGAATTATATTCAGTCCTCCTTGTGATATGCACCAGTTACACCTATCTCAACTGGTTAAACAAAAAACCTGCACAGGGGGTGGGGCTGTCCCTAGGAGGTGGAAATGTCCTATAGTTTTCAACGAACTGTGTCCATAGATCAGGATTTAATTACAGTTTATACAATGTAGGTGTCAATAATGTTATCAGAGCATAACATCACTGTATAGAGTCCGGGCACACACATGACCTTTTTACATGTTCTGCATTATGCATATCACTACACAGAAATTCCATGTACTGGCCACAGTCATCCCTAGTCACCCTGCTGTCTTCTCCACAATAAATCTGTCTCCAGTCCCCACAACCCCAAGTTTCCTATCCTCCTTTTTTTGTGTCTCGAGAAGAAAACTGAAGCCATCACTTCCATCAGTCCTCTGGCAGCACTAGAAAGAGCACATGCTTTTTTTTTTGTATTTATTTCTCCCCCATCCTGGATGGCCCTTTTCTCCTGCCATCCTCCCAGCCCAGTCCCCGAACGTCAGACCTCCTCCCGTCTTACCCCCATGGCAGGGTGACGGGGAGTGACTCGACCCACCAAGTCCGGATCCAGCGTCGGGGAGGTGTCTTCTCGGGGGCAGTGCCTGCAGAGGACAGCCCTCATGCCGCTCAGCCGAGACCAGATTTTCCACTTTTTCTGCGGAGGGGAGCATGCACTGCCAACAATGGCCGAGCTGCGTGCGCGTCTCTGTGTGCAGGACTGGGCATGCCAACACTCAGCCACTGCTATGTGTCAGGCAGGCGCCGGTCTCTGTTACTCACCCTCCCCAGGACAGGAGAGCCGTCCTCTGGATGCTCGATCCTCGCCCACCCAGCCCACCCTTTGCACTGCGAACACAGGTTGCCGGAGCGGCAGGAGGTAAGGCATGCACATGCTTTTAAAACACAGTGTGCTGTCTGAGCTATCCACAGGCCAGCAGCGTCACTTTTCAGGTCAATGCTCTGCTTTTATACATAAAGCCGTACACAGCGGCTGTTTTACAATTAACTGTTGTCTAGATGTTCAAGTCTAAACCACATATGTATATCTCTCCTCCCAAGAATCTGTATGGGAAGGGGAGCAAACCTACTCTCACAGGTACCAGGAGCATGTAGCAGTACCACCTACTGGAGAAACCACATATTGTAGACTTTTTTTTTTTTTTTAACTGTTTTAAAAATTTTTTTTTTTTTTTTTTAACATAAACGAGACATTTTATATTAGCAATAATGTACTTCAGGGTATGTGTCGTGCTGGGATAATGTCACTTCCTGTGCCCAACAACCCAAGGTGTAAAGATGTCTCAGCATGACACACACTCTGTTGTGCATTAGTACTTAAATGACACATGGGAACCATACACAACTCTGCTGTTTCCATCTTGCGGATTTGATGAGATCTGAGACACCTCAAGCTTCACTCTCAAAGTCCCTATGATCTCAACAGAACTCCTCGATGGAAACACAGCGTTTGTGTGTATGGCTGCCTATGTATTACTCTCCATATTTCATCTGCTGAAGCATTCTAAATGGAGAAAAATCATTTATCCCCATTTTAGCCATTTATCTCTACTTCAGACTGGTTACAAAGGAACCCTTAATTAATGCCCGATCACCTGACGACATCACAATGACCTCTGCTGCACTCAAAACAGAGCAGCAAAATCAAACAGAAACAGTTACATCTTCATAAAAAGAACCAATTTATTTAAATTTCTTTTTATTAAGAGACCACAAGACAGAGGGGAGACTTACTTTTATTGTATAAAATAATCAAACATCATGATTTAATGTTAGAATATAATCTCCAATTTAGTACTGTAAGAGGGAATTTAAGATCTCATGACAAGAAAAATTAAATAAGTTCATCCCGAAAAGTTAAGAGAGACCACTTCTTCGTGATACGAGCACCAATGGCATGGAATAGACTACCTAAAACAATAGTTGATTGTGCATCATTAGGTACCTTTAAAAATACATTGGGTAGTCTCTATTGTAACCGTCAGTTTTTGGTTTAACTAGCCACATATGTGGGGGACATTCCCGACATACCTCTCAACTGTCCCTGATTTTCAGGGATGTCCCTGATTTTGCCTCAGAAATTTCTTCTGTCCCTCCTAAATTTGGCAATTCTGTCACTGAAAAGTAGGGATTTGAATCACAAAATAATGCCAGCCATTGGTATTACAGTCTAGTTCTCATTAAGAAAATGCTATTCACACTAAGAAGCATGTTGTACACAGCTTCTGGAACTAATATTACTGTTTTTTCAGATGTGTCCCTGATTTTGGTAATTTGACCCTGATAATTTTAAGCCTTGTCCCTGATTTGTGATGAACGAGGTTGAGAGGTATGATTCCCGATGGGCTTTGAGCCCCCTTATGTCCCTTAGCTCCTAGTAATCCTGGTAAGAAGTTTTTGTCATACAACATATGACAAGTACAAACACTCCAGACTCCAGCTGTAAGTAAGAACCATATACACAATTTAGCAACAAGTTAACAGAGGTACTACATAATTCTGCATAGAGTCTCCTGTTCTTTTCAGGTAGTTGCGGAGGACTAAATTTACTCAATCTAGGCCTTTTACAGTACAGAAAAGGAACAGATAGCCTAAAACTACAAACTCTACGGACTTTATGGCTCTCCATGCCATAATATAGATAACTCATCTTCTCTACAGCAGTTCAAATTTAGGTAGAGCCTGAGAGATCTTAGCTGTAAGTTTTTCCATTTCATAGAAATCATAATGTCCTGCCACAAAGCAATAGTGGGTACATTTGGAGTGAGCCAATTTTTCGTTATGGTTTTCCTAGCTATTAGAAGGCACATGTACAGCAGTTTTTTAGTTGAGGAGGCTCTAAAGCCCTCTGGCGGGTCAAGAAATAATAAAGTACATGAAGTCGAAAGTAAGGTCAAATAGTGCTCACAACTCTATTTGCAGCTGGTCCCAGAAAGGTTGTAATTTGGGTCACTGCCAAAAAAATATGAGTATGCGAAGCCCTGTGTGAGCTGCAGCGTCTTCAACAGTGATCCCCATACTGTGGAGCATGTTTAACCTGCTGTACCAGGGGGACAAAAATAGTATATAATCCCTTTCCACAATAATTATTTCCAGATATATAAAGAGGTGAGTTTGTGGTTGTAGGTAGTATAGTTATCCCATTAAGCTGGGATGATTTCAACAACCTGGTCCTGTTCCCAGTGTAATCTTATGTAGTGAGTTGAATGACCTTAAAGTGAAATCAAAGCTGCATGGGTGTGGGAAACTAAAGAGTCGACTGTCCCTAAGTTGACTATTTGTAGGAGTAAGAAGATGGGAGGGGGATAGGGAGATCTTTAGGTGTAGCTTTTTGCCTTTGTTGTATATAAGATCTGAGCTGCAGGTGATGGAGAAAGACTGAATGTTTTAGCTTAAATCTGTTTGTCAGAACAAGAAATTCTTCAATGGTTTTTCTGTGCTGGCAGTGGGCAGAAAGAAAGAAGCTCCCCCTCTCCCACCATTGGCAAGTATGGTCACAAGTCACTGGAAGGTAGAAAGGGCTACCAACAAATGAGGTAATCAGGTAATGAGATAGTTGAAGTACAGGGTGTTTAAGAGTTTTATGCCAAATTGCGAGTGTAGTGTTTGGAAATGAGTTTTCGCAAGAGGGGAAGTGTGTGTGTGTGTGTGGGGGGGGGGGGCCTGAAAGATATAAAAGCAACTGTGTGAGTGGTGGCTGGTCATCTTCTTCAATGGTTTTGACTGTTTTCCAGAGTGCCTCGTATGAAGGGGACAACCCTTCATACACATTAAAAACTTTACCCTGCAGAAACCTTATACCCTTCCTTCACTTGCCTTGTCTTTCCTTCCATCTCTCTCTATCCCTTGCTCCTACTCTGTTCCCCAAGTGCCAATGACCCCAAAGAGTACCCAGAATAGTTGCCACAGGATCCATGACCACCCCGAAGCCGCTACCTGAGAACCCTCGATCAGATTAAGCTCCTCTAATGCTGAGAACTTTCCTTGGTCCCAGCAAGGACGCCGCATGCACCAGCAGTCCCCGGCGCTTCTGAATCCGACATCCGTATCCCTTGAACATACTCCGCTCCCCGTGAGCTGTGATCGCAGCTCAGTCACCTCAGGAAACTAATACAGTGTCACGAGTAGGACTTTTGTCCCTACCCCCCTACCACCACTACAACCTATACCTACTCAAGGTTCCACTTAGATCTCCTTTTTCTTACCCATTCCTTGACCATGTCATGTACATAGTTAGATATATTCAATGTGAGCCTAAATGGACTTCTGGTCTCACTGTTACTTAGTTTGTTTTCTTTTTTATTCCCATGTATTACTGTAATGCCTGTACTTACGTGTGATTATGTGTACTGTTTCTGACCTTGTGTGATGCAGGTCCACCTTGTAAATGAGCTTGCTCAACGGTCTCCGCCTGGATAAATAAAGATTGATTGATCGATTGAGTATAGGACTGTGTGGATCTGAGCAGCTTGATGATATAATTTTAAATTGGGTAATACGAGGCATTCCTTTCATTTTGGGAGTTGTAGGGTATTATATTTGACCCTGGATTTTTATTTTCTACATAGATACTAGGAAATCATTCTGTCCCAGGTTCTAAACTGTAGGGCAGATGGGAGACTGGAAGGGTTTGAGCAAGATCCACAGTGTCTAAACTAATGGAGTCCATAATGAAGGAAAAGCTGGTGACATTCATGAAGGAGAACGGTCTGCAAGATGAACATCAGGATTGGTTCATCCAAGGGAGGTCATGTCAGACAAATTGGGTGGACTTCTTCAACTAGGTCACTAGGGCAATGGATGAGGAGGAGGCAGCTGATGTCCTATATTTGGACTTCAGCAAAGCTTTCGATTCGGTGCCACATGGCAGGCTGGAGGGTAAACTGAAGACCCTAGGTGCAGGAGAAAAATTGGGTAGAAAGCTGGCTGAGTAATAGGCAGCAGTGGGGTGGTGGTGGGGGGAACTCTCAAAGCCCAGAGCAGTCATCAGTAGGGTCCCACAGGGATCCGTTCTAGGGCCTGTGCTCTTTAACATCCTCATTGCTGACATAACAGGAGGAGTTAAGAGTAAAAATTAGCCTGTTCGCAGATGACACCAAAATTGGTGCAATAGTTGATGGGGGGGGGGTTCTCCAAAGGGATTTGGATACACTAGGAGAATGGTTAAGGACTTGGCAGTTAGTGCAAGGTCATGTACTTAGGCACAGCTACCATATGGGTGGGGAAAGGCTGAAGGTCTCTGAAGAAGAAAAGGATCTGGGGGGGTGATAGCAACAGGGAGGTTGAACCACTCAGAGCAGTGTAGAAGAATGACAGACAAGACCAACAAGATGCTGGGGTGTACAGCCAGAGGGATCACCTCCAGAAGCGAGGAAGTTATCCTACCATTGCACAGATCATTGGTTGGGCTGCACTTGGGAGTACTTCGTGCAGTTCTGGCACCCCTACTGAAAGAAAGACATCAAACTCTTGGAGAGGGTCCAGAGAAGGGCGACCAAAATTATAAAAGGGTTGGGGATGCCCTATGAGGAAAGGTTGGGGGAGCTCAACATGTACTCCCTGGAGGATAAAAGGGACAGGGAAGACATGATAGGGACCTTTAAATATTTAAAAGGCATAAATAGGGGCGATACAGACCACATGTTTAGGCTAAAAAGGGAGGGGGTCACTAGAAGACACAGCATGAAGTTGGAGGGAGGGTAGATTCAGGAGGGAGCTAAGGAGTTAGGTCAATCCTAGTACAAATTCTGTGAGGTGGTGAGTAATGGGTATACGGTTTGATCCGTGGGTGATGGAAACACCAAGCATCTACCAACCGTAGGTTTTAAACAGAAATTTGCTCCTTTTAGCTGCTCCAGATTGTCTAGGAGGCATATATTAGAGGTGTCTATGGAGTCTCATGTCGGGTTATGATCTCCGCCAATGAGTAGGATACCTTTTTGATATTGGAGAATTTTGCTAAGTAGTAAGTTAATTGTAGGAGTAACTGTTATCGAAGGGAAATATAGGCTCACTAAGGTAATCTCTTTTTTTTTCTTTCTATTATCTTCTTTTTCCCTGGGAGGTTCTCTGTCAACCTCTGCCCTGGTCACGGCCCTCGGAGCTTCCACCAGCTGCCTATTGCCCGCATTCTCCCGGTCACCCCCGGCTTGCCCCCCCCAGAGGGCGGGGCCGCAGCACTGGTTCCCCTAATTCCAGTGCCGTGGAACCAGTATCTAGTTGGGAGTGTGGTGGCAGTGGCTAATTGAAGCCCAGGGAGGGCTTCATGTAGACAGAGGATCTCCCCTCCGCCAGGGGTCTGTCTCGTGCCAGGCACTTCCCTACCCTCACCCCGGAGAAGGAGAGCAGTCCATAGGACGCTCTATCCTTCTCCCCCCGGCCAGCCCTCCGGTGACCTGGGTCCGTTCCCGAACCCAGGTCGCCGGCATCACAAGCGGAAATCCTACCTCTGCGCCGGCGGGCCGGCTAAGGTAATTTCTTTATCCATAAACTGACCCACGGTAAGAGCAAACTAGCCTTGCAGGTCGATGTAGGAGGCAGTGAGTTTAAAAGGGGTATTTTTGGGTATCAAAATAATGGTTCATCTTCGCTTGCCCATAGGACAACTGGCAGAAATCACTGCAGAACATCCACATTTTGTCAGTTTATCACGCTCCTCTGGTGTTAACTGGGTCTCCTGAAGCAGGACAAAGGTGGGGTGGGAATTTTTTAATGATGGAGAGGACCTTGTAATGTTTGATGATGCTGTTGAGGCCACTCACATTACGTAAATACATTTTCACATGGTCCGAGTTAGACGAGGAAAACATAGGACTAGGGTAAATAGCAGCAACTGTCCCTGTGCCATTCACAGTGAGCAGGGGGCAGGATCAAAAGTTAGCCCGCGGGAGATCCTGAGAATCCAGCCAAACCAGGTCAGTTATTAGAGAAGTCTTGGTAGCCAGGGCACATAAAAAACATATTCTTCTAGGCCGATCTCAGAATCATCTGTAGTACCTAGGTAGAGCCGTACACAGCTGTAGCGCAACAACATCAGACAAAGTAAAACAATACAGAACATTGAACTTGTGAACGTAAAGCAGGATCTCCATCTCAGGCTGGGTGAAAATGCAAACGAGGGGTCTTAAAGAACGTATAGGTTGAGATTAATGGTTGTCTCAGGACCAGCATGCCTGATAAAAGGTAGCCTGTGACATGCGCGACTGTCTGTGACTGAGCGAACCGCAAAACAGCGACTCAATCGCGGCACATGTCATGGGGCTACCGATGAGGTAGGGCGACCAGATGGGGTGGGTTTGTGCATGTGGCGACAGGATGTCACTACACGTATGTGGGGGGGTGGGAGCAAGCACGCTCAGCGAGGGGCGGGAGGGGTTTTGAGAGGTGTTGCTGCAGTGGGCTGCAGAGCTGGCCCCGTGGTGGGTGGGTCTGGGCTTGGGTAGACGGGGTGCTGGGTTTGGGTCCGGGTGCAGGTACGTTTTTGTTGCGCCTGGCCTGAATTTTTTTTAATGTTTTGCAACTCCCCCAACATGCACCCCTATGGAGCTGAGAATCCTTAAGTAGGGGTGTGGGGGTCACAGCCCCTGCATAAATACTAAAATATAAGTCCCAAGCGGCGTTTTTCTGTGCGTAGAGGGTCACAAAAACTGAGTGTTTAAGTGTGACACTTGCCTTAACAGCGATCGCTTTTTGGCGGTCACTGTTATGACATAGAACCCTGATAAAGTCAAATACTGGTGGACTGGTGAAGAAGACCAAGCCCGTTCATCTGAGTGGTATTGGGGGGGGGTGACTTCCAAGGTATGGGTATTTTATAAATGAGGTACCTGATAGTGTGATCGGACTATGCCTTACACATGGCAGGCCTTCAGAAGAAAAATAGGTGGGCCCTGCAGAAGGGTCAGGTCTCCTGTAGGTGGTTCTGGTCCACCTCAGTGGAGAGGGGAGGGGGGTGATTCAGGGTATAAGGGGTCACCAGGTTCCATGATGCAGGGGTGAGCTTAAAACAGCACAAAAAAAAGGTGAGACACAACCATCAGTTAATGTCACTGACTCCATCTCTAAATTTGTCCTGGTCAAGAGTAGGAAGAGGGTAGGTGAAAGACTGGGGGGTGAAATGGGGGAGGGCTGTAAGCCTTGCAAGACCCAACAGTCGTTCAGTTCTAAAATCGCATTATCTACACCATTATACTTCCTTACGTAGAAAACGGTTACTAGAAATTCTCTCACCACTCCCAACCCCCAATTCAACCCGGGGCAGTCTGTTTTCAATGTGGTCAGAGTCCATACTGCACTCCACCGAAAAATAAAGGGAAAAATCAAACCAGTAAGGGCCCTACAGGGTATTAAAGATCAGGGTAGGAGTTTGAAGTAAATCACATCTTTTATGGTAGGCTCCTACTGCATGGGGAAAGACAAGAGTCCCGTTAATTTATTTTTAGTGGAAGTCAAACTTCCATGAGTCAAAATCTGGAAATCATTCCAATCTTTTGGAAGTAAAAATATTTGCAAAATCCTGCTTTTCGAAGCTAGTAATCTAGGAAGGACCAAATTATGGATGTATAATACAATACTGGTAAAATACAATTTCTTTCATAAACATACACAGAAACATAGACTTTGACGGCAAATAAGGACTGCTTGTCCTACCCAGTCTGGCCATTTCCCCTACCTATTGAATAAGCTATAGATCCTAGTTAACCAACAGCCTACCAAGGCGCTTAAAAAATAAAGTTTACATTACATTACTTCTTTCTACCCACACCAGAACTGTATTATGTCTGTCTCACACATTCTTGAATTCCCCCATTGTTTTTGACCCCATAACCTCCTCAGGAAGGCCGTTCCATGTGTTCAACTCCCTCTGTGAAAAAATACTTCCTCACGTTGCTCCTAAGCCACCCTCCCTCTTCAAATTGTGCCCCCTTGTTCTTGCACATCTCTTTTTCTGAAAGATGCTATCCTCTTGGACTTTGTTGATTCCCTTGAGGTACGTGAAAGTTTCTATCATGTCCCCCCCTCACTCCTTTCCTCGAGGGTATACATATTAAGCTCCTTTGGTCTCTCTTTGTATGGCTTCTGGTGTAGACCCTGCACCATTTTTTTATCCAATTGTTTAACCAGGTGAGACACACTAAGCTGAAAGCTTGTTTACAGGTCCAACCTGGGAACACAGGGAAGTTAAGTGACTTTCTCAGGGTCACACAGTATGCAAGTGGAAGCTGTGGGATTCAAACCCAGGTCTGGTCTGCTGGATGTCACCAGATTTACAGCTTAGAGCCTTAGACCACTGCACTATACTGCTTCCTGTACTCCAGATGGGGTCTCACCAACTGTCTGTACAGAGAGATAACAACTTCCGGTTTTCTACTGGTGATGCCTCACCCAATACATCCCAGTATCCATCCAGCCCTCCTTACTGCCTTCTCACGTTGCTTGCTTACATTTAGGTTATCTGATACGACTACCCCCAGGTCCCTTTCCATTTTTGTTAGTACCCCCTTCCCCCATTGTGTACGCTTCCCTTGGATTTTTGTTTCCCAGGTGCATTACTTTGCACTTCTTTGCACTGTATCTAAGCTGCCATACTTTTGACCATTTCCTCCAACCTTGCCAAGTCTCTCCTCATCCTTTCCACCCCCCTTGTGTATCAATCCTGTTGCAGATCTTTGTGTCATCTGCAAAGAGGCACACCTTTCCCTCCACTCCCTCTGCAATGTCACTTATAAAGACAATAAGAAGGACCAGTCCCAGTAATTAACCCTGAGGTAACCCGCTAGTAACCCCCCTTTCTTTGGAGTGGACTCCATTTATTATTACCCTCTGTGTTCTGTTGTCTAATCAATTTTTTACTTTTACCCAGGCTACCACCCTGGGACCCACCCCCAGGCTGACTAATTTGTTTATTAATCTTTTATGTGGGACTGTGTCAAATGCCTTGCTAAAGTCTAGGTAGGCCACGTCCACAGCCCCTCCCAGAACTACTACTTTGGTCACCCAGTCAAAGAAATCTCTCAGATTCATCTGACATGACCTTCCCGCTGTGAATCCATGCTGCCTTAGGTCCTATGCCCCACTGGCCTCTAGGTACTCAACAATTCTTTCTTTCAGAAGTGATTCTATCAGGCTCCATTGCCTAGTAGATTTTATTTTCACCCAGCTTGTTCCCATTCCCAACTGAGCCGATGTCTCAGACCCTCTTTACCCCTCCTTCTAGCCTGTGCTCCCTTTTTTACTAGGCACCCAGTCACTTCTTCCTCCTCCCCCCTCTCTCTTTCTCTCCACCTTCCAATTTTCCTGTCTGGTCCTGCCCTCCTTTCAGGGTTTCCACGCATCCTGAAGGGGGTTACCTGCACCTGGCTCTCTAGCTCCCCTCTCCTCGCTCACCCTCTCTCGCACTTTCCCTAGGATTTCCCTAGCACCTACTAAAGCCTTGCTTCCAACTCTATCGGCACTTCGGTGTCTTTTCACACCCTCTGGTCCCCTGGCTTTCGACCCTGAGTGGCACCATGTAAGTCTTTCTGGAGGTTTATTCCCCAGCCCCTGGGTTATGTACAGTATATAGTACTGTTAATTCACTACTCTGTTATGAAAATTTATTTTCCTGTAGTGTGTTATTATGTAATAATGTTTATACTATGTTTTATTGCTCTCCGAGCCTTTGTACCCCCTTCCCTCAGGACGCTTCTGGAAACAAGCTGTTCCTCAGCTCATGTTGTCTTTCCTGGTGAAACATTTTGTAAAATAAATTTTCCCCACCACTGAGGTCAAACTAACAGGTCTGTAGTTTCCTGCCTCTGCTTTGCTCCCACTTTTGTGAAGGGAAATCACACCTGCCCGCCTTCAGTCCTCAGGTACCACACCATCCTCCCATGATTTGTTAAAAAGGGTAGTCAGGTGTGTCACTTGTTCTCCCCTTAGTTCTTTTAGAATTCTGGGGTGAATCCCGTCAGGCACCATTGCTTTGTCCAACTTCAGTTTTAGGAGTTCTTTCAGAACCCTTTCTTCTGTGATTTGACCGGTATCGACCCCCCTATCCAGAGTGCTTCTACTGATTGGATTAGGTACCTCCCCCTCCTCTTATTTTGTGAATACTGAGCAGAAGTATTCGTTCAGTATCCCTGCTTTTTCATTGACACCCTCTGCCCACCAACCCTCCCCTCTATTAAGCCTCACTATTCCTCCCTTGGTCTTTCTTCGCTCCCTAATGTACCTATAAAAGGTTTTGTCCCCCTTCTTGGCCATCTTTTCCTCTGTTTGGGCCTTTGCTATTCTAACTGCCTTCCCCACTTCCTTCTGCTTTAACTGGTACAGTTCTCTGTCCTGCTTCTTCTGTGTTTCCTTATACTTCCTGAATGCTATCTTTCTCTCCCTAATCTTCCCCACCACCTCTTTTGAGAACCATAGTGTGTTTTTTTTTCTTTGTTTTGATTTGTTTACTTGCTTCGCACAAAGACTTGTTGCCTCTGTGATGGCAATTTTGATGTTTCCCCATTGTTCCTCCACCCCTCCTTCTTGCCCACTTGCTAGTGCTTTTCTGAGGCACTCTCCCATTTTGCCAAAGTTAGCCCTCCTAAAGTCCAGTACCCTCACGTTTGTATGGCTTGACTATGGCTGTTATCTTGAACCACACTGTTTGGTGGTCACTTGTTCCCAGATGGCTACCCACTTCTAAATCTGAGATCCTCTCTCCATCCCAATTTGAGAGTATCAGGTCTACAATTGCTCCCTCCTGAGTAGGTTCCAACACTAGCTGTCTGCGGCATGCCCCCTGTAGGGCATCAAGAACAACCCATTTCTTGGATGTGGCTGCAGCAAAGGGGCCCCAGTTAACATCTGGCATATTCAGATCCCCTATCAACAATATCGCCCCTTCTTCTGCCATCCTAAGGATGCCTTCTATTGTTTCCTTGTCTGTTTCCTTCCCCTGAGACGGGGGTCTGTATACAACCCCCATGCGGATTGTGGTGCCGTTTCCTGTCTACAGGGTGACCCACAGTGCCTCCTTTCCTCCCTGTTTACTCTTTAGTTCCGTTGCTTTGATCCCTTCCCATACGTAGAGAGCTACTCCTCCTCCTCCTCTTCTACCCTCCCTGTCCCTCCTGTAGACTGTGTACCCTAGTATGCTGACATCCCAGTCATGGCTCTCTGTATACCATGTTTCTGTGACTGCCATGATATCCAGGCATCTCTCTTCCATCAAGGCCACTAGTTCAGGGAGCTTGTTACCCAGACTACAGGCCCTGGTACTCATTGCCCTCCATTTTCTGATGGCCTTACCCCTTTTAGCCCCATCCCTGTCCTTACTGCCTTTGCTTTTTTCTCCATTTACCCCTGCCATTCTCCCTATCGACTTCTCTATCTTGGTGTTTACCTCATGAACTACCCTGGGTTTATTTTGGGGGGGCTGGGATTTTCCTACTCCTTTTCAGTGCCTCTCCCTTGACTAGTCTGAATGCATGCCAATGAAGCATTTAAATCTATCACCTAGAACCCTGGTTCCCCTCCTGGATAGATGCAGACCATCGCTACAGTATAGGCCTGTATACCTCCAGCTGGATCCTCAGTACCCAATGAAGCCAAAACCCTGAGCTCTGCACCAGTTTTTCAACCACTGATTGAATCCCATGATGTGGAGCACCCTAGCCTCACCCATGCCACAGACAGGCAGCACCTCCGAGAAGGCTACCGTGCGTGTTACTTGTCTACGGCCCGTCCCAAACTCCACAAACTCTTCTTGCATTGCTTTGATCCCATTCCCAGCCAGGTCATTTGTCCTCTAGGTGGACAATGACGACCAGCTCCCTCCCTCATGCAGCTGCTCTCGTGATCCTGAGGATCCGCTCCCTGTCCCTCCAAGTCATGGCACCGGGCAGGCAGCTTACTTCCCTCTCCCCTCCCTCCCTCTCAGTTCTACCCATCTAACAATTAAGTCCCCCATCAGGAGTTGTTTCCTTCCCCTGTCGGTCTAACACAGAAACACAGAAGTTGACGGCAAATAAGGACCACAAGGCCCATCCAGTCTGCCCATTTCTTGTTCCACCTTATGAATGTGTCATCGGCCTTTGCTCTGTCAATGGCCTATCTATTCATACTCATCTGTATTGCTCCCTTATGCTTATCCCATGCCTGTTTGAAGCCCTGCACTGTATTAATATCCACCACTTCCTGAGGTAGGCCATTCCATGCATCCACCACCCTTTCTGTGAAAAAGAACTTCCTAACATTACCTCTTAATCGGACTCCCTCTAATCGCATGCTGTGTCCTCTTGTCCTGCTATTTTTCTTATATTGAAACATGTTAAGACTCTTTCACCTTGTGAATGCCCCTAAGGTGTTTGAATGTTTCAATCATATCACCTATTTCCTTTGTTCTAGGGTATACATATTGAGCTCCGTTAATCTGCCCTCATATGTTTTCTGATGCAGTCCCTGCACTATTCTGGTTGCCTTTCTCTGGACTGCCTCAATCTGGTTAATGTCCTTGTAAAGGTGTGGCCTCCAGTACTGCATGCAGTACTCCAGATGGGGCCTAACCAGTGTCTTGTAAAGAGGGATTATTACCTCCTTCTTCTGACTTGTGATACCCTACTAATACACCCCAACATCCCTCTAGCCTTACCTACTGCTTTAGTGGTCTGCTTGGATGATTTCAGGTCATTGGTGGTGATGATGATGTCCAAGTCTCTTTCTTCCCTTGTGACTGCCAGCAACTCCCCTCCCAGCCTATAGGTGGCTTCAGGGTTTCTCTTCCCTATATGCATGATCCTGCACTTCTTTACATTACACCCCAGTTGCCACTCTTCCGACCATTTTGCTAGTTTATCCAGATCTCTTCTCATTCTGCCCACCCCATCTGGATCATCTACTCTGTTGCAGATTTTGGTGTCATCTGCAAACAGACAAACTTTACCCTCCAGTCCATCTGCAATGTCACTGACAAAGATACTGAAGAGGACTGGCCCCAGGACTGATCCCTGAGGTACCCCATTTGTGACTTGCATCTCTTCTGACTGTATGCCGTTTACCACCACTCTGTTTTCTGCCCGTCAACCAGTTTGCCACCCAGCTGACCAACTTCTGACCCACCCCGAGCCTACCCAGCTTATTAATCAATCTAATATGTGGAACAGTACCGAAAGCTTTGCTGAAGTCAAGGTAGGCAACATCAACTGCTCCCCCTTGGTCCACCACTTTGGTTATCCAGCCAAAGAAATCAATGAGATTAGTTTGACAGGACCTTCCTTTTGTAAACCCATGCTCCTGTGCTCCTATGGATTCCAGGTGTTGCACTATCCTTTCCTTAAGGAGTGCTTCCATAATCTTGCCCACTACTGAGGTAAGACTGACTGGTTTGTAGTTCCCTGCTACCACTCTTGTGAAGCGGGATCAGATGAGCCCTTCTCCAGTCTTCTGGGACCTCTCCTGTGCTCAGAGACTCACAACAGTTCTGATAATGGCTCTGCTAGTTCCACTCTTAGCTCCTTTAGTACCCTGGGATGTATGCCATCAGGTCCCATTGCCTTGTCCACCCTAAGCTTATCGAGCTCTTGTAGGACCCTTTCTTTTGTGAAGGGACTAGTGCACACCTCCTGCCCCCCTGTGTCCATGGTGTTGAGCTGTGGGCCTGCCCTACCTTCTCTTCAGTAAATACTGAGCAGAAGCATCTATTTAGAACAGATGCTTTTACATGGTCCTCCTCCTCAAATGTCCCCTTATCCCCCTTGATCTCAGCAATACCCCCTCTGGACTTTCTCCTTTCACTAATGTATCTAAAGAAAGTCTTGTCACTTTCTTTTACTGTTTGTGCTAGTGTTTCCTCAGTTTGGGCCTTTGCCTGCCTTACTGCCATTCCTGCATCCCTTAGGTAAGTTTGGTATGCCTCCCTATCTTCATCCTGCTGCGTTCCCTTATGTTTCCTGAAGGCCAGCCTTTTGGTTCTGACCTTTTCTGCTACTGTTTTTGAGAACCAAAGTGGTTTCCTTCTTCCTTTGCACTTCTTTTTCTCTCTAACACAATGGGATGTTGCTTCAAGTACTGCATCCTTGATGCTTGCCCAGTTTGCCTGTACCCCCTCACCTGTATTTCTTTTTGCCAGGGCTAGCTGAACTCTGTTGGCCATCTTATCAAAGTCAGCTCCTCTGAAGTCCCATATTTTTGCCTTGGAATGGGATGATTTAGTTCTAGTGGCCAAATTGAACTATGCAATGTGATGGTCACTGGCCCCCAGGTGACCTTCTACCTGGAGATCTGAGATCCTTTCCCAGTTAGTCAGTACAAGATCTAGGATAGCCCTGTCTCTTGTGGGTTGTTATACCAGTTGTTTGAGGCCCTCCCCCGCGCAGGGAATCCACCATGTGTCTAGTTCAGGCAGATGTTCCTGCTGGTATTGACCAATCTGTGTCTGGCATGTTGAAGTCTCCCATTATCAGAACCTCCCCTTTAACTGTCATGTTTTGTATAACTTCTAACAGTGATGTGTCTATGTCCTCCCCCTGGTCTGGAGACTGTACACAACCCCAGTTAGTATGGCTATCCCATTTCCTGTTTCTAGGGTGACCCACGGTTCTTCTGGCTCCTTATGTGTATTCTGAATTTCTGTAGCTTTGATATTTTCATTGACATAAAGGGCCACTCCACCCCCCTTTTTGCACCTCGGTCTCTTCTGAACAGTACATAGCCAGGTACTGAAGTCTCCCAAGTGTGGTTACTGGTAAACCATGTCTCGCTAATGGCTACTATGTCCAGTTTAGCCTCTGTCATTATTGCCTGCAGGTCTGGGGTCTTGTTTCCCAGACTACAAGCATTGTGTGCATGATTTTCCATTGGCCCAGATTTGATGTGTTGGATTGTTGGGTGGTCGTTTCCCCGTGCATGCATTGTGGGGAGCAGGACTACACCACCTGGTGATGCAAATGAACTACAAACATGTTGAACTCCTGTTTGACCACTAGCTGAGGGGGGAAGGGGTATTCTTCCCATTCGACGTATGGGTGCTTCACCCCTCTCCCCATTTGCTAGTTTAAATATTCTGCAAAGACGTCAAACTTCTGCCCTAATGCACTGACTCCCTCCTTAGCCAGATGCAATCCATTAAATTTAAAGAACTTTCGCTCCCAAAACTGTTGCCAGTTCCCTACAAATTTGTGTCCTTTTTCCTGGCACCAGCCCTTAAGCCACATGTTTAGCTCCCTAATCTCCCCTTCTCTGAGCTGCCGTTCATCTGTCCCCCTCACCTAGACTGGCAGGATCTCAGAGGAGATGCCGAATGAAATGGATGATAGTTTGTCACTCAGCCTGGTCAGGTGTTCCTTGGTCTCCACAACTGACCGGCTGGCGAACTCATTAGTCCCTATGTGCTTCCTAAACAATTTTAGTGATGCGGTCAGTGTCTCTCCATGCTGATGTACCTGGGAGACATCTGACCATTACCCCTGGCTAGAGATATGTATCAACTCCCCGAATCATGGAGTCTCCTATGATCAGAAGTTTTTTGGATTTCCTTTTTGCTTTTTTTGTTTTGGTTCCTGTTTTGGGCAAGTTTTGTAGCACTAGATCCTGTGCTGCAGTGTCCTCTGCCTCTTTGTTTGATTTCGGTGATAGAGGCAGATACCTGTTTGTAGTTTTTATATGGTTTGTGGAGGTGATATGTGGGAGAGCACCGAGTGATGGGGCACCCGATTTGGCCCTCCTAACCATCTGTCAACTTCCCAGACCAACTACCCTCTGCGGTAGAGGTGCTTCTGTTGGATGCTAGGGAAATGGTAGGCGGTTCTTATAATATATTTCCTCTTGAGTATGCAATTTGAGGCATGCAGTCTCTGCCCATGTTGCCTGGAGCTGAGCCCTTAGGTCTCTAATGACCCAGCATGTAGGACAGTGTCCTAAATCCTGTAAAACTGCCCTTCTGAAAAGTGTTCTGCAGTACCTGCAGTTAATGATACCAATTCCAGATATGTTGCTGGGTTTATAACCTAGTCAGAGTAATTAGAAGGAAGAAAATTAAAGCAAAAGTTTGATTCTGAATTTTGTTTGTTTTTGTATAACTTGTTATAACAAGTTAAATTACTAGTGCCCCTGTAAATGAGGACACTGTGTGGATACCCCTCTGATCCGCCCCTTCCTGCTTTGCTACAGGAAATGTCACGACTGTGCTACCCTATAAAAGGAGTGTAGTGTGGGGTGGTTGGGGATGGGGGTGGGTGGTTGGACGAAAGAAACAAGGAGGCAAGAGCAGAAACAATCAGCCAGCAACAAATGCAGTAGCCCTAAAAGCTTATCCTAATGATAGATAAAACTAAAACCTGTAAAGCACCACCTGTAATAATTTCACAGAAGATATACCCTGTAAGAAACACTTTGCTACAGAGAAAAATAAAGCAGTAACAGAAGATATACCTTGCAAAAGACCATTTGAATCAGAAGATTACAGCAGTAATCTGTAAGCACACACCTGTAGGCACACCCTGTAATAATGCAGCAGAAGGTATACCCGGCAACAATAATTTGAATCAGAGAAAAATAAAGCAATAAAATGTTAGCAACAAACTGTAACAATCCCTGTGAGTACAAAATAAAAACAACACACAGTAAATCTGATAGCCAAAAGAAGCCTTAATCCTTTTCCTTGCTCTGGTAAGGTTATTTGATCTGTCCTTTCAAGCAACCTAGAAGAAAAGAGCTCAGGTGAAGCTAGGTGCCCTGGCCAGCAAACCTAGTCTTCTCTGTGGAGGTTCCCAGGATCCTCCTTGGTCTCCACTGCGGGTGCCTCCATAGAGGAATCACGCTCTGCCAGAACAGCATACAAATTGTGGAGAGGTACAACTGTAGGGATGCACCTCTGTTCCACCACCCTCACCCTCCCTGAGCCCACCGTGGTCCAACTGCTCCTCTTTCTTGGCAACCTCTGAGGCAGCGGCGGCGGCCCTGGTGGTCCCTGGGTGGGAGAGGAGGTCCCCTGAATCCTGGCCAACTCAGTCTGGAGACAAGCATCCTCTTCCCTCAGCCCAGAGAGATGCCTGCAGACTGGACTACAACGCATCCTCCAGAACGTCTCCCGGAAGACTGTCGCTCCCCAGCCACTGCATTGCACCACTCCATCATGTCTTATTTGTGGCCCCTCGATTGTTGTTTTGTAAGCTTACTCTTTTCTCTCTCTGTTTACTTTTTTTTTTTGTTTCTTTTTTTTTTCTTCTCCCTACTTTCCTACTGCCTCCGTGCCCTCACAGCTTCTGCCCTTCCTGTTCTGGGACAGGAAGTTCCTGTATTCCTCAGTAGTCTCCCTTCTTACTTGTTCAGAGACAGACCTCAGGCAGCTAGGGGGTGAGGGAGAGCTAATTTTTTCCTTCTAGGATAGTAAGTCTTGTGCCTCTGTGATCACGCCATTCCTGCTCCTGCTTACTTTAACAGTAGATCTTCGAGGGGATCTCAGTCATCAGGTCACACCATTGGAACTTCATCACCGGTGAAGCAGGATGCACACAGAAGATTTTCCAGCAGTACCACTGGGGCCACCCATGTTGACGTCATGTGACAATGTCATCAACCCTATAAAGGTGTGAGCGGCCATGTTCCCTCCTCAGTTCTTTGCCCCAGAGCCTAAGGGAGCATATTCATACTATGGGGAACCGAGGAGAGAGCGAGGTGCCCAGGCCTAAATAAAAGGCTGGATACACCAGACAACCAGATCTGAGCAGAGGACCCCAAGAAGGGGGATGATGGGAGGGAAGGCAGACCTGATGACTTGAGATTCCCTCGAAGATCTATTGTTACGGTAAGTTCTTAGATAACTATTCTATCTTCTTCGGGGGTATTTGAGTCATCCGGTCACACCGAAGGAACGAGTCCCAAACAGTTACAGGTGCAGCATAACAGTCTGAGAGGAAGGCCAACCAGAGCCTAAGATAGAAGAGCCCTGCAGAACAGCTCGGCCTAAGCCTGCTTGGGCTCTAGAAGTAATGTCCAGCAGTGCTTGGTGAAAGTATGGATGGTACTCCAGGTGGCAGCAGTACAATTGTCACTGGTTGAAACCCCCTTGAAACAGACCACAGAGCTAGCCATGCCCCTTGTGGAGTGGGCTTTCACTGCCCCAGACAACTCCTTTCCATGCTTGCAGTAGCAAAACAAAATGCAACTGGCCAGCCATTTTGACAAGCATTGTTTAGAAACCTTGGTGCCCTCTCTTCCTTGGCCGAAAGAAACAAAAAGCTGCTTTGACTTCCTGCAGTCCTTAGTTCACAGCAGATATTATTTCAAAATTCTGCGCACATCTAAAGTATGGGGCAGTGCTTCCCCTGGATTGGCATGCTCCCGGAAATAAACAGGTAGGTGGATAGACTGGTTCAGGGTGAACTCAGACACCACCTTAGGGAGAAAACACAGGTTACTCACCTGTAACAGTAGTTCTAGGAGTGGTATATGTTGTTCATCCACACTTGTTGGCATCTCCCTTTCCCTTTAAATCTTGCCGGATGGTCTAAAAGCTGGCTCCTCCCACCCACCCACCTGGAAGATATATGCTCCTTATTGCCCGCTGCAAGCAGCAGTTGTATGTCGAAGCCAGGCAGGTCAGATGGGTCAGTGTGGATGAACAATATATACCACTCCTAGAAAGTGCGGTTACGTAAGAACTTACCGTAACAGTAGATCTTCGATGAATGTCTCTTGCAGTAGATCATTACTTCTGGGAGGTTCCAGCAGAGGTCGCTGTCACAAGGCAGCTCTTCTAGTAGTCTTTTGCCAGGGGCCACCCACACATGACATCATCTTCCTGTATCCTATATAAATGTGGACGGTCCCTGGAAACCTCAGTTCCCCACTGGATTCAGCTCGCAAAGCGAGGGCCGAGGGAAACCGAGGCATCAGTGAGTCCCAACCCTAAGTCCTTGGATCGGAATTTGTTCTGTTAGAGAAGGAGGGGGAACGGAGGGTAGGATCGGACCTACTGCAAGAGACATTCCTAGAAGATCTACTGTTACGGTAAGTTCTTATGTAACCACACTGTCTTCTACGGAATGGTCTCTTGCAGTAGGTCATTACTTCTGGGAGATTTCCCAGCAGTTATGTCCGTGTGGGACAGCAATTATGATAGTATGCCCTGAAGGACGGCACGGCCAAAGGCCGTTCTGCATCAGGAGGCAACATCCAAATTGTAATGCATTGTAAAGGTATGGATGGTAGACCAGGTTGCCGCACAGCATATGTCTGTAATAGAGGCACCCTTAAAACAAGCCACAGTGGCTGCAACAGCCCTAGTGGAACGGGCTTGAACATGCCCTGATAGGGGCTTACTGTATTTTTTTGTAACAAAATGTAATGCAATGTGCTAGCCAGCAGGAGAGGGTGCGTTTCGCAACCGGAAGACCCTCACGACTTGGGGGCAAGGTGACAAATAGGTTGTGAGGTTTTTCTAATGGACTTAGTCCGATTAATGTAATAGCGAAGGATGCGGTGGACATCCATAGAGTGTAGAATATGTTCTCCAGGGTTGGAGTAATCAGGGTAGAATGCTGGCAACTCCAAGGATTGATTCAAAGTTTGTTCTGAGACTACTTCAGGCAGAAAGGAAGGGTTGGTGCAAAGCACCACTCTATCCTTATGAAATATAAGATAAGGTTCTCTGCACATAAGGGCATGAAGCTCGGATATTCGGCGAGCTGAGGTGATGGCTACGAGGAATAATGTTTTCCATGAGAGGAAACGTAGGTCACAAGTGGCAGCTGGTTCAAAAGGCTCCACTGTTAACTTTTCAATCATAAAATTCAAGTCCCAGGGAGGAGTGGGAGGACGAATAGGAGGCTTTAGATGTAATATGCCTTTCAGAAACATCGTGGCTAGGTGACGTTGATACACCAATCTGCCATCCAACGGTTTGTGGAAAGCAGATATTGCAGCCAAGTGGACTTTGATAAAGGACTAGCTAAGGCCAGCCACTAATATGGAGGCTAAGTAGTCCAGGACCCTCGTGAGAGGGCAGGAATAAGGGTCAAGTAAAAGCTGACCAGATAGAGAAACGTTTCCATTTGCAATTGTAGGTATCCCTGATAGCCGGTTTTCAGGCGGCAAGCAGAACATCAACCACCTGGGAGGACACTTGCAATCTGTTTATCAATGTGTCTTCAGGAGCCATGCATGAAGACATAAGGTCTTCAGATTGGGATGTAGGAGAGAGCCTTGGCATTGCGTCAAGAGGTCCAGCCTGAATGGCAACTGAACAGGTTCTGTTATCGACAGTTGTTGTAGTACTGAAAACCATGACTGTCAAGGCCACCTGGGAGCTATGAGAATCATCGAGGCCGGCTCCATCTGTAATTTCATTAGTGTGCGGGAAGGAGAGGGAGTGGGGAGAAAGCATATAAGAAGAGTCCTGTCCAGTGCTGGGACAGGGCATCTGTAGAGCCTCCCTTTTTGTTTGGGATAATGGAGCAATAATTGAGGAGCTGGTGGTTCTCTGGAGAGGCAAACAGATCTATCTGTGGACTGTCTCAGAGATGGAAGAGATCTTGAAGGACTGAGTCGAGCAGTGTCCACTTGTGGGAGGAGGACTGGTGACTCAGGAGATCCACTAATTGGTTGCAACGTCCTGGTAGATGGACAGCCATTAGCGTCAAATGTTGTTTAACTGCTTCTTGCCATAACTTGATCATCTCCATGCAGAGGGTGTGAGAATGTGTAACCCCTTGTTTTTTGAGGTAAAATACTACTGTCATATTGTCTGACTGAGTCAGTAGCTTGCCGGGAGTCAAGTAAGGACTGAAGGCTTGTAGTGTTGGAAGGACTGCCCTCATTTCCAGAAGACTGATATGAGGGTGACTGTGACCGGAAGGCCATGTGCCTTGTATCCAGTATGGACCGAGATGGGCACCCCAACCTTTGAAGGAGGCATCTGTTGTTAGAATTTGGTGAGGAGGGGAGGTGCGGAATGGCATACCCCGATTGAGGTTGGATCTGATTGTCTATCAGATTAGGGCTGACTTGAGAGTTGGGGTTACCCTGATTTTGTTTTTGAATTGTCCTGTTTTCTGGCACCACTGATTTTGTAAGGCCCACTGGATGGGACGCATCTGAAGGTGTGCAAATTCCACTGTTGGTATGGCACTGTTGGTAGGTGTAGCATTAGTCTGGCAGTGAAAATCTTTTGGGACTGGATCTGTAAGGCCAGGCTTATCAAGGTATCCTGACGAGCAGGAGGCAGGTAGGCTTTGGCAACAACTGTGTCCAGTATGGCTCCTATGTATTGGAGCAACTGGGTCAGAAGTGGGCTGGACTTTGGCCAGTTTACCGTTATAAAAGATGCATTAGAAAATTTATCTCAACCCAAGAAACAAAAAAACTTTTCACATTATTTTATTATTTCCTTTTCATAATATCATAAAGGATGCTCTCAAATGCTCCATCAAAATATCATTCCAGTAACGTTTCGGAATTTATATTCCTTCATCAGACTGTAGAGCTACTTATGCAAATTTATATATGGCATACTTTGAGAAGCAATATATTTGTTCAGACACTAATCCATTTAAAACAAATATCATTTATAAATGTTTTATAGATGATATATTTATAATTTGGGATGGAACTTCACAAGATTAGAATCTTTTAAGGATTATTTGGAAACCTCTAACAGAAATCTGGTTTTTACTATGACATACGATTCAGATGAAATTGCATTTTTGGATTTAAAAATTTTGAAAAAGGATGGGAAACTCTGTACAGATCTTTTTAGAAAGGAGACAACACGAAACACAGTATTAACATAATAAAAGCTTCCATCCAAAAAATCTAAAAGAAGACATGCCATATAGTGAAATGCTACGAGTTAAAAGAAAATAGTAGTATTCCTGAAAACTGTGATAAAAATTTGACTGATTTAACACAAAGATTTGTTGTTAGAGGTTATTCCAAGCATACTTTAGAAACAGCCAGAAAAAAAAGTAGACTCTAAATAAAAATTACGTACCTACCGTAATTATGATCTTTCTGTGTATCTTCATCATTCATCACAGATGGGTACTGGCCGGAGATCAGGACTCCGCGGGAGCTTTTTTTTTTTTAAAGGATAGGCGGAGTTGATGCAGCATCGGCGCCGCCCTCGAGGCCGACGTACTACGTGGTGCTCGAGGATTAGCCGTTAAGCTGTGTCGACTCCGCCTGCCTAGCAGTTCTGAGTCACCGGAGAGGTAAGAGGAAGGGATGGAGGGTGAGACAAGAGAGTCCAAGGGACAGAAAAAGGAAGAGAAAAACTGAACTAAAAGGAGAAATAACGACTGAGAGGACAGCATAGAGGAAGTAAGACTAAGGGGATTGGGTAGGGGCCCCAATCTCTGGAAAAGGAAGAAGGGGGGGAAGGGGGGAAGAGAGAATTTAGGAGAGAGTGTGAGAGGTAACAAGGATCCAGGACCCTTGTCTGTCACCAGACTGTATAGGAACTGCAAGGAGTAGCAAAGCTCATTTGCCAGAATTCAAGGCACAGAATAACTGACAATACCCCAAAAGCAGAGTTGGCTATTTTGGAGAAGGACAGGGTACAGGGACTCAGTACTCTCTCTCTAAAGAGATATTTGGTGAAAAAAAGGAGAGTTCTTTTTTTTTTTTTCTTTACAGTAGATGGATAACAGAAGGAGGGCAACCACCAGCTCTCACCCCGTAGGAGTGAAGATATGTAGTAGAGAAGGAGTGCCACTCAAACTGCACCCCTTAGGGAAGAAACTACCCCTGTGTCCCAACTTTACCCCGCTCAAAAAGAGGGGTAGGCACAGAGGGAGGAGGATCCAGAGACTGAAGCCCCAAGGGGATGGCGGGCGGGATTGTGATGAATGGTGAAGATACACAGAAAGATCATAATTACGGTAGGTACGTAATTTTTATATCTTATCTGTGTCAGTCTTCACCATTCATCACAGATGGGTGAGTACCAAGCCCCCCGAAGGGGGTTGATTAATTGCACCCTAAGGGACAGCGTCCCTTAGCCCTCAGTGGGTGACACACTAAGGGGGGGAACCTTCTGGGCCTGAGGAGGCCCGAGAGTGGGGAGAGCGAGACGGGGTCTCCCCGGAGGGGGAAGGAATTTGCCCGACAAATGTTGTCTCGCCCACGGGAAAGAGATAGGTCTCCTGGTGAGCGGAGCAACCACCCCACGCGCGGCCAAGGGTGACAACCGAAAGGCGGCCACGCCGATCTCCTGGTGCAGATCGCTGTCCCTACTACCCTGGTAGCTACCTCATTGCGCCGTGAAGATGCCCTTGCTTGGTGCCTGCTAACTCCAGGCCACGTGCAGAGAGGCGATGGCTTGCCTGGTTTGCTTCGAGTCAGGCAAAGCAGCTAAGATCTGACCTAGCGCTGACCATAAGAACCTGTTGTAGGCTGCATAGTGGGCCTGATGAGCTGAGATGGAGAGAAGCAACCGTGCCGAGTAGAAAGTCCTCCTCCCCCAGAAATCAAAATCCGAAGAGTCCTGATCTGGGGGCCGGTCATGGTGGAGGGCGCGAAGCCCGTCAGGGGTGTCCAGGTGCGTCAATCCGGACTGTGGATGAGGAAAAGAACCTGAAGACTCCGGGGGAGCGCAATACCTCTGGCTGAGGTCCCTAGGGGCAGGAACTCCGGAGAAGGGCCTCTGCCAGAAACGCATGGACGCCTCTCGAAAGGGAGCAGGCCAGGGCGGCACCACAAGGGTGGCTGCACCGAAATCGCCTAGAAAGGTGTGCGCCGCATGCTCAGGATTGCTGACCGACAGGGGAGAAAGGTGAAGGTCCTCCATCATCCTCACGAGGAAGCGCTGATACTTGGAGAGATCAGCGGCAGGAGAAATATGGACAGATGGTTCCTCTCCCCCAGAAGAGGGGGATGAGGAGCTGGAGGTCACCATACGTTCCGAGGGTGGTTGCTCGGGGGGAGGTCGAAAAACCTGGCTGTCCATGGCCCTAACGTAGGCAGGGAACCGAGCAGCCACCACTCTGAACTGCTCCCAGGTGAGAGGGCCGCTAGGACCAAGAATGCCTGGGAGCGCTGGAGAATGCGGCAGAGGATGGGGCAGAGCCGAGAGAAGAAGTCAGCTGACCTCTGCCAGGGCTAGGGAGCGGACCATGGACACCCGAGGAGGGTGTCCTGGAAGACTCCGCAGCCGACAGCTGTACAACCACGTTGGTACTGCCTAGGCTGCGCCCAGAAGAATCCCCCCAGTGAGGCGACCGGGGCCGTATAGATCCAGAAGGACGGTCCCCTGCCTCCAAAGAATGGGACCCCTCAAGGAACCGGAAAGGGACGCGAACGGCGCCGACTGATCGCTGCCGACCTGGGCCTTCCGGACCGGGGAGCAACACCGGGGAGCCTTCACTCGAGGGAGCAACTGTTAATAGTGTCCCGCCCGCCTCCCGAAGGAAGCGGACGGGCCTCCTGCGCCACGGGAGGAGCCTCGGCCAAGGCTAGGCTACAAGAAGCCGAGGCTCCCTCCTCCTCGGTTCGTATAGAACCAAGAGGGGACCCGGAGGAAAGGCCGAGAGAGCGCGGCTTGGCCCGACGAGTGCGAACCCTACCCCCAAAAGTCAGTGGAGCTCGCCCTACTTTGAACGCACGCTGTTCTAGGATGCGGCGGTCCATGGAGAAGCAGGCGTCGCACGAATCCATGTCATGAAGCGGGCCAAGACACGCGAGACACCGGTCATGCTGGTCGGTAACGGGAGTACTTGCGGCCGCACGGGCACCGACGCATAGGAGGCCGCCCCACCTTAGAAGGTTTCTTGCCCTCCGACTGTGACATGACCTGCGGAAAAAAACACCAAAAATAGACTCGACGTCGCTATACTTTAAAATAAATGGAAAGAGCTTACCGGCGATGTCGAGTGGAAGCAGAACCCAGAACTAGCAGGAGACCGACGGACCGCCGAGCGGCGAAATTCGAAGGCTAAGGCCTAAAAACTTCTTCAGTGACTTCCCACGAGGTGACCTCGATGACGGAGGCGAAGAACTGGTAGGCAGGCGGAGTCGACACAGCTTAACGGCTAATCCTCGAGTGCCACGTAGTACATCGGCCTCGAGGGCGGCGCCGATGCTGCGTCGACTCCGCCTATCCTTTGAAAAAAAAAAAAGGCTCCCGCGGGGTCCTGATCTCCGGCCAGTACCCATCTGTGATGAATGGTGAAGATTGACACAGATAAGATAGACAGAGATAGTCTTTTACAAGATAAGGTTTTTTCAAGGTTCGAATCCCACTTCTGAAAAAAATCACAATGTCAATGAAATATTCTGAAAATTTCAGTAGGATTAAAAATATTATTTTATCTAATTGGAAAATATTACAAACTAATGATTTAGGATGTAAGATTTTTGAAAATAAACCATGGGTGACAGCACGTAAAACCACAACCATACGTAATACATTGTTAAAACACAACATTGGAAAAGTAATACAGAAGGTATTGATCGACTAAAAAGTGACATAACAGTTTTTTTTCCTTGTGGTAATTGTGTGCACTGCAACAGTGGTAAGAAAACTAAGACTATTAGAAGGACATGTGAGGACAAAGTTTTTCAAATTAGAAGTTTCATCACTTGTAATACAAATTATGTAGTTTATTGCATAGTACGTCCTTGTGCACTGTATTATATAGGAGAGACAAGCTGACCTCTTAAAATGCTGATTTCTGAACACAAAAGCAACATCAGAAGAGGTGATTTGAGATCACCTTTGGCAAGACACTTTATTGAGAGGAAACATCAAATATTAAGCCTTCAATTTTTCGGCATCGAAAAGATATATGAATCAACAAGAGGAGGAAATTTAGAGAGACTTTTATTAAAGCGAGAAGCTTGGTGGATATTCACCTTAAAAACTAATTTACCTAAATATGGTTTAAATGAAACTTTGAATTGGTCAGTATATGACTAAAAAGTTTTCATATTAATAATGGTTATTCCTCCCAGTTTGATGTATTCTTATATTAGGAAATCCATTTTATATTATATGCCTCTATTAGTAATACATATGTTCAGATCTGCTAGACAATTTCGTTTTGCTACTAGTGTGAATTGTTAAGACTCCTTAGTTTCACTGTTGTCCTTATTTTTCGTCTAATATGTTTGGAATACATTTCTAGTTGATCCTATGGGATAGTTTTACTCTGGGGAAGCCTTTGATAGTGCAACTTGTGATATACCACAGGTTATGTGCACACTAGAGCTTTTTCATTTAGAATTCTTGTATTGAAATGAAAAAAGATTAGGAGTTTTCCTATATATAAAATGTATTCACCCATTAGTCTGCAGTTTCCATGTTATTTTTGTACAAAACATATAAATATGTATTGCTTTGTGATTAATATGTATACACAAGCATTTTGTGACTTGTGAGATGATTTCATAAGTATTTGTTCCTTATTATGAGCACTGCTATAAATTTGTAAATCTGTGAGATTTAAGGAGACTCTCCCTTACTGTAATATGGGAGAATTTCATTCATTTTGACCGAGCCGCCCAGAGTAACGTCATTCATGACGTGGCACGTTTACGTGCACACCTGAGCGGCTCGGCCTCTTCTTCTTGAAATATTCTGCACCAGGAAGATAGGTGCAATGCAGTAGCAAAGTGGCGTGGTGTGCTAATGGCGGCGAGGCATTTGTTATTTTGGAAACCTGGTTATATTACATTTTAAAAGCCCAATGGAGCGATAAGTCATTTGGTCTTCCAAGAATTGAAATAAAGACAAAGAATAAGATAAAAGGCTTTACGTGAAGCTAAAAAATGTTCACAGTGTTTCTGGGGACAAAATAGCAATACCTTTTGCTTGGGATAAACTTTTAAACAAAGGAATTAAGTTGTTCCCTTCATTTCTTATTTAAAATACGCTTCCTTTTAGGATAAATTGATATTTGGGAACAACAGAATATACAGGTTACTCACCTGTAACAGGAGTTCTAGGAATGGTATATGTTGTTCATCCACACTGTCTGGCAGATTCCTTGCCGCTTTAAATCTTGCCGGAAGGTCTTCAAGCTGGCTCCTCCCACCCACCCGGGTGGTAAAACTCTCGGCTCCGCCCCATGATGCCAGATCTAGCCCGGAAGCCAGGTTGTGTCGGTTGGTTGAGTCATTGGATGAACAACATATACCATTCCTAGAACTCCTGTTACAGGTCAGTAACCTGTATTTCTAGGGACATGGATATGTTGTTCATCCACACTGTCTGGCAGACTCCTAGCAGTCCTCTGGGAGGAGGGAGGCAAGGCGCACACCCCCTACTTAGGGAATAAAGACTGGAGAACCGAGGCCCCAAAACCAGCATCCCGGCGTGACTCAAGATCGATGTGGCAGTGGGTAATTAAGGTATGTGCCGACTTCCAGGTAGCAGCCCTGCAGATATCCTGGATAGGGACATCCCTGGAAGTAGCTACCGATGCAGCGGTATGGCGGGTAAAATGAGCTCTTATCCCTCTGGGAGGCTCCATGCCCGCCAACCTACAGCAGAGATCTATGCAGGAGGTGACCCAACTGCTCATCGTCTGCTTGGCTGCAGGTCTGCCAAGTGCGGTTTCAGCGTAGGTGACAAACAGCTGACGAACCTCTCCCCGAACTTCAGCCGTACGCTCCTTAAGTAAGCTAGTGCTCTACTAGTGTCCAATATGGAGCCTATATTCGGCTTCCCAAGTGACTGGGGTAGAACACCGGCAGAGTCAACACCTGGTTAAGGTGAAGCTCCGACACCACCTTCGGAAGGAACTTCAGGTGGGGCGCAGGACAACCTTGTCCCTGGGAAGACCAGATAGGGAGACCCAAAGGAAGCGCCTGGAGCTCTCCCATCCTTCTGGTTGACGTGATAGCCACCAAGAAGGCGGTCTTCCACAACAAGTGGGAGATATCACACCTGTGCATTGGTTCGAATGGCTTGCCTATGAGCTTGGCCAATACCAGCAGTAGATCCCACGGAGGTGGAGGTTCTCGCACTGGAGGGGAAATGTGATCAAGGCCTTAGAAAAGCACCAGACCACCTTCTCCTGCGCCACCAACTGCTTTCCGGCCCGAGTCTGGCAAGCAGAGGTGGCTGCCAGGTGCACCTTAAGGGTCGTCAACCGAAGCCCTTGCTGAGAAAAGGACCACAGGTAGTCCAGGATGCTTGCTGAGGAACAGGAGGAAGGGTCCAGGCCCTTTCCCTGACACCAAATGGAGGATCTCTTCCATTTGAAGGCATAGCATTTTCTGGTCAGCTCCTTACGGGACGCCTCAATGACGTTGAGGACCTCGTCGGAAAGACCCAAGGTCTGGAACTCTAACTGCTCAGGAACCAGGCCGTCAGGTGCAGGGATTGAAGGTCCAGATGGAATACCTTCCCCGATTGACTGAGATCAGGTCCGGGCAGGCTGGAAGCCGCCTCGGGAGCCTGGAGCTGAGAATGAGGAGATCTGAACACCAGAACTGGCGGGGCCAGTCTGGGGCTACCAGAATCACCTACACCTTGTCCCTCCTCACCTTGAGAAGCACCTTGTGGATCAAGGGAAATTGGGGAAAGGCTTAAAAGAGGTCCAGGGTCCACGGCCTCTAGAAGGCATCCCCCTGCAGTGAGCCCTGCTGAGGGGGGCGGGCATGAAACAGTCTCAGCTTCGCATTTCCCCGGAGGCAAAAAGGTCCACCTGAGGCGTGACCCTGTGGGAGAAGAGATCTTGTACTACCTCCAGCAGGAGAGAACCACTCGTGAGATGCAGCCCCTATCCGGCTTAGGGCATCGGCCAGGGTGTTGGAGGCTCCTGCCACGTGAATGGCTAGGAGATCTGCCTCCGGGCTGCGCGAGAGACCATATGCAGAGAGCTTCCTTGCATAACAGCAAGGAGCGCATCTCGCCCTGGCAGCTTAGGTAGTACATGGTCGTGGTATTGTCCATCTGGACCTGAACCACTCGACCCCACAGAAACGGAGCAAAGGCGGTGAGAGCTAGGCGGACCGCTCGGAGCTCCAGCAGGTTGATATAGCATCGGGACTCCGGAGGGGACCAGAGGCCGTGCGCTCTGTGCTCCCCCGATGGGCACCCCAACCCATCAGAGATGTGTTGGTCGACAGAGAGACCATCGGCTTGGGGTGGATGAACGGGATGCCCTCCTGCAGATGTGCCAGAACGGTCCACCACTGGAGAGCATTCCACATTTCCTGGGTCACTGTCACCAACTGATCCAATGGATTGAATCATTGTGACCACTGACTGGCCAGTCTCCACTGAAGGGGACGCATGTACCAACGGGCCCAACAGACCACACTGGTGCAGGCCACCATGAGGCCCAGGAGACGCAGGAGTCCCAGGCAGGGCACAATTACCCAACCAGAAACGACTGGGCAAGGAGGAAGAATCCCGGCCCTGTCCGCCGGGAGCCAAGCTCTGGCTCACAAGAAATTCGAGCTCTGCCCCAATGAGGGGTATCACCTGCTTCGGCACGAGTTCCGACTTGGCCTCGTTGATGAGGAGGTCAGTCTGAGAGCACACCTGGAAGGCCAGATCTCTGGACCACTCCACCTCTCCGGTCTGGAGGGGGCTGCCAACAGCCAGTCGTCCAGGTAGGGGTACACCCGGACCCTTTGGCGCTGCAGGAATGCTGTCACCACTGCCATGCACTTGGTGAAGACCCTGGAAACTACAGAGAGGCCGAAGGGCATGGCCTGGAACTCGTAAAGAGATCCCTCCGCTCTGAAGCGGAGAAAATTCTGATGAAACGGACGGATCGGGACGAGAAGAACACGTCCTGGAGGTCCAGGGAACAGAACCACACGCCTAATTCCAAGGATGGGATTATCTGAACCAGAATGACCATCCTGAAGGTCCAAGACCTTGGGGACCTGTTCAGGTCATGCAGGTCGAGAATGGGGCGCCAGCCCTCCGTCTGATGCGGGACCAGGATTTCCTGGACACAAACCCCAGGTCTGGAGGAGGATCCGCCACCTTCCTGATCACCTCCTTCTTGAGGTGCAGGGCAATATCAGCTCAGCGGGCCGACAGCGAGGCTTCGGACCCCATGGCCCCCCAGGGGGCGACGGCTCGAAAGGGAAGGGTCTGCTCGAATTCCAGAGGCAGGCCCTTTCCTACCACCTCCCACACCCAATGGTCCGTGGTGATAGCGGACCAGGCAGAAAGGAAGTGGCGGAGCCATCCCCCCCATGGGGGGGGACCCAGGGAAGGGTGGCGAGGTTGGGGGCGATGCCCCTCAACCCATCACTGGGCAGGCTTGAAGGAGGGACTGGCCAAGGGACCTCCTGGGCCTTTACCTCCTTGCTTCCCATTAGAGGAAGCCGCTGGCTTGGGTTTGGGATGCCAAGCGTGAGCCTGCTGGCCCTCGTGCTGGTGCTGTTGGGCCGGTTGTGCCGCACGGACCGAAGGACGAAAGGACTTACGCTGTTGTTGCCGGCGGCCCTTGTCCCTCTGGGCGGAGGTGACAGAGTCCAGAATGACATTGGACTTTTCGATCCGCTGGAGGTGTCCCTCCACTCCAGGGCCAAAGAGGTCAGTCCCCAAGAAGGGGATGTCCACCAACTTGTGCTGGGTATCCGCCGTGAAGGTGGATATCCTCAGCCACGCCCCTGCAGCACAAGGCCACCGCAGCCGCTACTGATCTGGCACAGGAATCACCTATGTCCAGAGCAGTCTGAAGCTGCTGCTTAGCCACCGCCCTTCCCTTGTCCCACACCTGCCGGACCGTGGTCCGCATGTTGGCCGGGAGATGAGGGATCACCTCATCCAGGGAGCCCATGAGGGTATGGGAGAAGTGTGCCATCAGCGTGGCTGAGCTGGCCTGTCGGAGGCCAAGGTAGGACGCAGCGTACACCTTGCGCCCGACACAGTCCAGCCTTTTGGACTCCTTGTCGGGGGGCCTATCCACGTCCCGAGCGTTTCCGGAACGCCGGAAGACGTTATTGGGGACTAACCCCTTGGCAGAGGGGTGCTCCGAGAAACCGGGCCAAAAGCTGATAGGGACCGCATACTTCCTGGCCATCCTGGCCGAGGGCGCAGGACACGAAGCAGGCCGCTGCCAAAGCTCCAAGGCTGGGCCGACAATGGCCTCAGCCACAGGGAAGGCCTCCATGGGTGAATCCCCTCGGTCTAGAATCTCCGTCAGGGGATAATAGACCCGTTTGGACACGGGCTCAAGCTGCATTCCGGTAGACTCTGAAATGAGCCTAAGCAGACCCAAGAAGGACGATGGGCTATCGTCCAGAGACTGGTCCCGGGAGGACTCCAGGCCAACCCACCTGGGGAACAGGGAGGAGTCATCATCGGACTCCGAAGAGTCTGCAAAGAGCTGCCTCAGGCCTGAGCCACCCTTCGCCTGTCAAGGACGGCCGGGAGTGAGGGTGACTGACAACCTGTGGGGCAGGCCGTGACCCGACCGAGGTTCCACCACAACCGGTGGGGCAGCTAGAATTGGTCGAACAACTGGCCCAGAAATGGGCATCTCGACTGAGGCGAGTGGTTGCTTTGGCCGTTCGGACGGCAGTCACTTGATAGCCAGGGAATGAATTGGAGTCGATTTACTCCCGGGCAACAGCAACTGCTGCCACATAAGCTCCTTATAACGCCAACGCAGTCTGCGTTGAAGCCTCTCCTCATCTGAGGAGGAGGAGGATGATGAGGAGGAGCGGTGTCGCCACTTAATTTGGTGCCCAGACCGAGACCGCCGATGTCGGTGGGAGCGGCTAGATCAAGATGAAGTCCGAGACCGAGACCCTCGGTGAAACCGAGGGCGGGTCTGGGAAAGGGCGGGGAACACCCGCTCTTCCCTTGGCTGGAACACTTTAACCGGGGACTGCCGCCCCGAAGGTGCGGGCAGATCCTCGGTCTCCACCAGGGGAACCGGCAAAGAGGGGTTGATGGCTCTACCAGTCAACCACCCGGCTGTCAAGATATCTCAACTGCGTCGACGGGAGTCTCGGCAGGCTGGCCTGATTGGGATACCGTGAAGCCAGCGGCCTTAGCTGCAACCTTGACCAAAGTTGACAGTCGACTGTCCGGGGAAGGGGACCTCTCCTGCTCCCACGAACGCCAATGATGGGACTTACCCTTCGACTCCCTCTTCTTGGGCCAAGAGGAATGTCCCGATGGCCCCTCTCCCTTCGTGGAAAGGGACTGACGAAGCTCCTTGAATGAAGCCGAATACGAGGAACTCAGAGAGAGCGGGATAAACGCCGCGACCGAGGAGGAGGGAGATGCGGCCTGGGCCACCTCCTCCTCGAGGGCGATCAAGTGCTCGAGCTGCTCAGCCGAGCCAGCCGCCGCAGACACTGCCCAACGAGCCTCTTTGGGTTTTACCGGTGGGGAAAACTCCTCGGGGCGCCCGAGCTTCAATCGGGCAGCGCAATCCTCCAGGATGTTAGCCGAAAAGGTGCGGCACAACTCGCAGACCTGTGGGTCGTGGTCTAGGTCGAGACAGTATACGCACGTGGAGTGCGGATCCGCCCTGGACACCTTCTGCCCGCCAGGGCACCTCCAAAAGCCGGAAGTCAAACTGTCCATCACAACTGTGAGGGATAAGAAGACCGAAGTTTAGAAAACTTCAAAACTAGATTCAGACGAACCAAGGAATTAGGATCCAGTCTAAAACGCAGAGCGCTAAGGAGGGAACCTGAGCTTCCAAGCGGTAAGGAAGATCTGGCGTCATGGGGCGGAGCTGAGAGTTTTACCACCCGGGTGGGTCAGAGGAGCCAGCTTGAAGACCTTCCGGCAAGATTTAAAGCGGCAAGGAATCTGCCAGACAGTGTGGATGAACAACATATCCATGTCCCTAGAATGGATTTTTCCATAACAGAAGAATCCAAAATCCAAAATAAAAGGTACATTATTATATATATTCTTAAAGATTGTGTACACTATCTATGAACTGGGCTAACAGAAATTTTGTTTTTCTCCCTGTTCTAGAATTAAATATTGATACCTCAGGTTCGAGGAATTACCTTTACAGCCGCCCCCCACCCCCATTAGCCACTTTTGCAAGAACGCAAGTTAGTTCCACCTGCATTTCAGTAATTTCAGTAATTTTATTTTATATACAATCTTTGAATTTAAACGAGAGAATTGGGTATTTATCATTATATATTTTCACTTTCAGAATAAGCTCTACAGTCTGATGAAGGAATGTAAATTCCGAAACGTTACTGGAATGATATTTTGATAGAGCATTTGAGAGAATCCTTTATGATACAGTATTATGAAAAGGAAATAATAAAATAATGTGAAAAGTTTTTTGGTTTCTTAGGTTGAGATAAGTTTTCTAATGTATCATTTAGATGTTTTTCCACATTCTTGTCTCCCTAAATAGTTTGAAAGTTTAAAAAGAACCTTGGGGAAATTTGTATTTGTACAGTTTACCGTTATCCCAAGATTGTGGAACAGCTGTAGGGTCTCCAAGAGAGAGGATAGCAGATGTTCCCTTGTGTTTACCTTTATCAGCCAGTCATCTAAATAAGGGAAGACAAAATGTCCCTTTTTTCTCAATGCCCCTGCTATCACCTCTAAGCATTTGGTGAATACTCATGGGGCTAAAGAGAGGCCGAAGGGCAGTGCCTGAAACTGGTAATTCTGACCAAGAAGGTGGAAGCGCATATATTTTTGATGGGCTGGATGGACGGGGATGTAGAGATATGTGTCTTTCATATCGAGAGCACACATCCAATCTCCTTGTTTCAGGAGGGGCATGATGGATGTTAAGGTAATTATGCAAAAATTTTGTACTGGATGTATTGATTTAGGTTTCTTAAATCCAGAATTGGTCTGAGGTCTCCAGTTCTCTTGGGTACCAAAAAGAAATGGGAATAGAATCTCTGTTGTTGATGTGATGACGGGACTGGAACAATGGCCCGTTTGGTTATCATGGCAGTAAGTTCCTCCTGGAGTACAGGAAGATGTGCCTGATGATAGTGAAGCTTCTGAGGAAGAAGCAGAATGGGCAGAGAAGTTAACTCCAGGGTATGGCCAGTTTTGGATGATCTGGAGTACCCATTTGTCTGTCGGAATTTGTTGCCAAGCCTCCATATGAAGGGCAAAATGACCCCATACCACCTCCGAGGCTTGGATGAGGAGGTGAGGGGATAGCCCTATGGAGTCACTGAGAACTGGAATGGCCAGTCCCACTGGTGGGACGGGCACGTGAAGGATGCGAGGCAGCAGAGTTGCCTCTTGTGTTTTGATTGCGTCTTCAAAAAGTACTTCTATGAGAAGTCTTGTAACAGTTACCTATCTTATTAAAGGAAGAGTATTGGGCCCGTGGTGTATGGTACATGCCGTGAACTGTGTGGAGAGCATGCCCAGAAGCCTGGAGGTTGTCCAAAAGGATCTGGGTTCCACGGCCAAAGAGTTTGTCACCATTGAAGGGGGCATTGACCACTTTATGTTGAACGTCTGGTGCCAGGCCGGAGATGCAAAGCCATGCATGGCGATGCAAGGCAATACCGGTGGCTGACAGATGAGTCACGGTATCAACAACATCATATCCCAATCTGAGAAGATGGCGAGATATGGAATTAGTGGTTGACATAGTGTGGCTCAACTGCTCTTTATCCTGAGAAGGAGGCAGCTTATTAAGAAGGTCTAAAGCAGAGGCACCAAGGGTTCTTTGGTATTTGACCACGTGGCTCATATAGTTTAAGATTCTAATATTCATTGTGCCTGATGCAAATACCTTTTTCCCCAGGAAGTCTATTCTCCTAGATTCTTTATCTGGAGGCAAAGAGCTCATGTGTTTAGGTTTTCTTGTTCGGTCATGAGCAGCTGTAATAACCACAGAGTCCGCCTCAGGAATCGTTGACAGATAGGGATGATCTAAGGGAGATTGATACAGCCGGTCAGCTTTGCGTGGTACAGCCGTAATGGCTGAAGGCTGTCACCATGCATCAGAAATGGCATTCTGATAAGTAGGTATAAGTGGAGGTACCACAATGAATGGCTCCTCAGGTAACTCGAAGGTATTCAGCCATGTCCTTACATTGTTTATCCTGTTCCGTGGTGGAAAACCCCATGACTTTCTGTATCTGAATTATCAGGTCACTGAAAGAAGGACTGTCTGGAAGGGAGACTGCCAGGGGTGCAGGCAAGTCCTCACCCAGGGAAGAGACCATGGAGTAGGGGGAATCCTGGTCTGGAAAGTCAAAATGTTGAAGGTCCCCTTCATCTATGTCATCAAGCAGATCCCCTGTAATGTCAGGTTCATCCAACAAGTAGTCCTCCAGAAGAGGAGGCGGGGGAGACCAGGGTGGTATATCCTGGTCAGTATGAAGCCTTTTCAGTGGGGGCAAAAGAGAACAACGAGGGCGAAGAGAGGGGGGCTGGGAAGGAGGCTGGCCATAGCCTATAGAGTGCACGACTGTCTGCACAATCTGTTCAAAATCCGGCGCCTGAGGAGGCGGGGCAGTAACAGGGGGTGGATGCTGGGAAACAACAGGAGTGAGAGAGGGGACTGGCTGGTGAGAGGTAGCTGGACGGGCCCCTGGATGATACAAGCTAGGATCTCTCTGTTTATCTCCCTGACCCCCGTAAGAAGGCACATGTGAAGGTGGTGGGGTATTAAGTAAAGCAAATGAAGCAGGTTTGCCCCTTGTAAGTCATGATGTCGATGAGAAACCAGAGGAGGCATTATCACTATGGTAAGAAAGTGCCATTAACAGAAGAATGGCTCCCGTTGACGAGGCAGCCATTTGCTTAGCTGTGTAAAAAACAGTGATCATCAACGAAGGAATAGAAGCCTTCGTTGATGGGGCAGTGGTATCCTGCACTGTTTTTAAAGCCTGTGAAAGTGTCATCAATGAAAGAATAGGCACTCCCATCGACGAGGTAGAAGGAAAGGGATGCTCTATCGATGGTGTGAATGTGGAAGTAGTCACCGTTGACATATGTTGCGGCAGGGAGTGTGAGGAAGGTTTCTCCTTCTCCTTTTTCTGCCGTGAACAAGACCCACAGGAGGGGGAGCCCTTTGAATGAGCTCCCGGGTTTCTAACAGAGATACTCTTTGTTCCATTAATAGATGATGAATCTCAAGCAACCATCGATGACGAGTTGCTAAATTAAATTCCTGACAACAAGAACAGGAGTGGGTGTCGGGTGTGGGTCCCAGACACTGAACATAAGCTGTGTGGTTGTCAAAATGATATATTTTCCTGCCACAAAAGCAGGAACGAAATAAAGCTTGCTTGCTTGAAGAAAATTTTTTATACATTCGTCTGTATTCAAAATCTCGTGGTCGACTGCTACACAGAAGTTGAACTAGCTGCTGTGCGAGCTGAAGACGGCAGGAAAATGAACTAAGGTTACCAGAGACCGTCCACATTTATATAGGATGCAGGGAGTTGATGTCATGTGGGGGTGGTCCCTGGCAAAAGACTGCTAGAAGAGCTGCCGTGTGACAGCGATCTCTGCTGGAACCTCCCAGAAGTAATGACCTACTGCAAGAGACCATTCCGTAGAACATCTACTGTTACAGGTTGAGTAACCTGTGTTTCTAGGGATGTGGATACGTTGTTCTTATCCACACATGTTGGCAGACTCCTAGCAGTTCTCTGGGAGGAGGGAGGCAAGGGGCACACCCCCTACTTAGGAAAAAGAGCTTGGAGAACTGAGGCCCCAAAACCAGCATCCCGGCATGACTCTAGGTCGATGTGGTAATGGGTAATGAAGGTGTCTGCTGACTTCCAGGTAGCAGCCCTGCATATATCCTGGATAGAAATATCCCAAGAAGCAGCCACTGATGCAACAGTATGGCAGGTAGAATGAGCTCTTATCCCTACGGGAGGCTCCTTGCCCACCAACCGGTAGCAGAGGTCAATGCAGGATGCAATCCATCTGCCAATCGTCAACTTTGCTGCAGGTCTGCCTGGTGCGGCTTCAGCGTAGGTGACAAATAACTGGCGAACCTCTCCTCGAACTTCAGCCGTTCGCTCCTTATAATAAGAGAGTGCTCGTCTCAGGTCCAAAGTATGGAGCCTGTACTCGGCCTCCGAGGTGTAACTGGGGTAGTACATCAGCAGAGTCAACACCTACTCAGGTGAAACTCTGACACTGCCTTCGGAAGGAATTTCGGGTGGGGATGCAGGACAACCTTGTCCCTGTGGAAGACCAGATAGGGAGACTCGACAGAGCACCTGTAGTTCCCCAGTCCTTTTGGCTGATGTGATAGCCACCAAGAAGGCAGTCTTCCACGACAGATGTGACATCTCACACTGTGCATTAGTTCGAATGGCTTGCCCATGAGCTTTGCCAAAACCATCAGTAAATCCCACGGAGGTGGTGGATCACGCACCGGAGGGGAAATGTGGTTGAGGCCATTAAAGAAACGCCAGACCACTTTTTCCTGTGCCACTGTCTGCTGACCGGCCCATGCCCAGTAAGCAGAGATGGCTGCCAGGTGCACCTTAAGGGTTGTAGACCGAAGATCTCCTTTGAAGAAGGACCAAAGGTAGTCAAGGATGCTAGCCACTGGACAGGACAAAGGGTCCAAGCCCTTGCCCTGACACCAAATGGAGAATCTCTTCCATTTGAAGGCACAGCACCTCCTGGTCGACTCCTTCCTAGATGCCTCAACTACGTTGAGTACATCATCGGAGAGATCCAAAGCTTGGAACTATAGCTGCTCAGGAACCAGGCTGTCAGGTGCAGGGATTGAAGGTCCTGATGGAATGCCTTCCCGTGACTGACTGAGAGCAGGTCTGGGCATGCTGGAAGATGCCTCGGGAGCCTGGTGCTGAGGCTGAGGAGATCTGGATACAAGAACTGGTGGGCCAGTCTGGGGCTACCAGGATCACCTTTGCCTTGTCCCTCCTGACCTTGAGAAGCACCTTGTGGATCAAGGGAAGTGGAGGGAAGGCATAGCAGAGGCCTGGGGTCCACGGCCTCGAAAAGGCATCCCCCTGCAGCTAGCCCTGCTGAGGGGGACTGGCATGAAACAGCCTCAGCTTTGTGTTCTCGCTGGAGGTGAACATGTCCGCCTGAGGGGTGCCCCACTGGGAGAACAGGCTGTGAGTTACCTCTGGATGGAAAGAGACCACTAATGGGACACCTCTCCCACATGGCTGAGGGTGTCCGCCAACTGACTGGAGGCTCATGCCACATGAAGGGCTAGGAGATCTGCCTCCAGTTGGCTCACAAGGATCCAGATGTGGAGCACTTCCCTGCATACAGGCTGGGAGTGCATGCCGCCCTGTTTGTTGAGGTAGTACATGGTCATGTTGTTGTCCGTCTGGACTTGCACCACTTGACCCCGAAGGAACGGAGCGACTGCAGCCAGTGCCAGCCGAACTGCTCGGAGCTCCAGCAGGATGAGGTGGCATCAGGATTCCTCAGGGGTCCAGAGCCCATGAACTCTGTGATTCCCCATGTGGACACCCCAGCCCATGAGAGAGGCATCAGTCGTGAGAATGACCGTCGGCTCAGAGTGGACAAACCGGATCCCTCCCTGCAGATGTTCCAGGAGGGTCCACCACTGGAGGGCATCCGACATCTTCTGGGTCACAGTGACCAACTGGTCGAAATGACTGTGTCACTGACACCACTGGCTGGCTAGGCCCCATTGGACCACGGTGGTGCAGGCTGCCATGTAACCCAGAAGTTGCAGGAAGTCCTGGGCAGGGCAAAACTGCCCAACTAGAAACGATCCAGCAAAGGAAGAGAGAATCTCTGCCCTGTGCACCAAGAACGTGGCTCTGGCTCGGCAAGAGTCGAGCTCTGCCCCGATGAAGCAAATCACCTGCGAGGGCACGAGTTCTTACTTTGCCTCGTTGACCAGGAGGCCAAAGCTGAGGCAGGTGCAGAGGGTCAGATCCCTGGACTTCTCCACCTCCAGTCTGGAAGGACCCGCTATTAGCCAGTCATAGAGACGGGGTACACTCTGACCACTTGACACTGAAGATGGACCACCACCACTGCTAAGCATTTGGTGAAGACCCTGGGTGCTGACAACAGGCTGAACGGCATGGTTTGGAACTCGTAGAGGGTTCCCTCAACCCTGAAGTGGAGGAACCTTCAGTGGGACGGACAGATCGGGATGTGGAAGAATGTGTCCTGTAGATCCAGTGAGCAGAAACACATGTTCTGCTCGAGGGATAGTATGATCTGGGATAGAGTGACCATCCAAAAGGTGCGCAACCTGAGAAACTGATTCAGGTTGTGCAGATCTAGAATGGGGCACCAGCCCCCTGTCCGGTTTGGGACCAGGAAGCACCTGGAAATGAACTATGGGTTGACAGAGGGATCTGCGACTCTGACCACTACCTCCTTGTGGAGGAGTTTGACAATGTCGTCTCTGAGACCCGATCGAGTATGGGCAGATGCCTTTTCCTCCTGTGAGGCACGTGCTCAGCTTGGGGGGTACTGCTCGAATTCCAGAGGCAGACCCTGGCCGACCACCTCCAAGACCCACCTGTCCGTTGTGACAGTGGACAAGGTGGAAAGGAAGTGGCGGAGCCGGCCCTCCCACGGCAGGACCCAGAGTGGTTGCAACGGGCATGGGGGTGGCTGCCCCCATCCCATCACTGCGTAGGCTTGGTGGATGAAGAGCCGGCAGTGGGGCCACCGGGACCTCTCCCTCTGGGCTTACAGTTCGCCGAAGTCCCAAACCTGGGCTGAGGGAGCCAAAACCAAGCCTGCTTCTGCTGCCCAGTTTGATACTGGGGCTACTTGGCCGCAGGGGCAGAAGGCCGAAAATGCTTCTTCTACTCGATACGCCGGAGGTGACCATCAACTCCTGGACTGAACAAGTTGGTACACAAGAAGAGAACATCCGCCAGTTTGTGCTAGGTGCCTGTTGTAAAGGCCGAGACCCTCAGCCAGGTCCTGCAGCGCATGGCGACTGCAGCTGCCACTGAACGGGCACAAGAATTCACGATGTCCAAAGCCGTATGGAGTTGCTGTTTAGCAACCACCCGACCCTGGTCACAGACCTGCTTGACCGTGGTCTGAAGGTCTACAGGGAGATGAAGAAGCACCTAATCCAGAGAGCCCAAGAGGGCATGGGAGAAGTGTGCTATAATGAGTGCTGAACTCGCCTGTCTGAGACCAAGTGAGGAGGCAGCATAGACCTTTCTGGCTGAATGGTCCAATTTCTTGGACTCTCTGTCCGGAGGTCTATCTATGTCTCCTGAGTTGCCCGCGCGCTGAAACACAGACTCGGTCACCAACCCCTCGGCTGAGGGATGCTGTGTAAACCCCAAAGGGGCGCTGATGGGAACCACATACTTGCGGGCCATGCGAATGGAAGGCGCAGGGCAGGAGGCTGGGTGCTGTCAAAGCTCCAAGGCCGGACCAACTATGGCCTCGGCCACTGAGAAGGCCTCAGATGGAGAATCCCCTTTTCTGAGGATGTCAGTCAGGGGGTATTCGGCCTGTTTTTTGACAGGCTCCAGAGGCATCCCCGTTGAATCGAAGATGAGACAGAGGATGTCCAGGAAGGACATAGGACCTTTCTCCATTGACAGACTCATGGAATTGTTGTCACATGGACATGAATGTAGGTCTGAATCCTCAGACCCTGAGTCTGAATACAGCAGCCGACCACCAGAATCACTCTCAACCAGCCGCGGACTGTCAGGAGTAAGAGTGACTGACAGCCTGTGCGGGAGACCCTGAATGGGCCAAGATTCCTTGGCAGCAGCCCCTGTGGGAGGCAGCTTCAGTGGTGGCTCCACCAAAATAGGTGGAGAGGCCAGCTTCAGCCACACCAGGAAGGTCTTCACCGGCCCCACTGGCAGAGGAACAGTGTGAACCGGCTCCGGAGGAGTCAGCATCAGCGTGGAGGGTGACAGCCAAATGATGGCCAGAGTAGAAGCTGGGGTCGACTTTGGACAGGGCAACATGAGCTTTTGCCATATGAGGTCCTCACAGTGACGATGAAGCTTGCGTCAAAGCCTCTCCTCACCCGAGGAGGATGAGGATGAATGGCAGCATCACCTCTTCTTACAGCGCCGCTTGTGAGACTTCCTCTGCCTATCGGTCGAGGGGGTCCGAGATCTAGAAGACAACCATCGGGGGGACCGACGGGGCTTCTCAAAAGGGGCCGGGGAGAACCGTGGCTCCCCCAGATCAGGGACTGTGACCACGGGTGGAGCCCCAGCTAGCTGGGTCTCCTTGTCAGGCGGTAGGACTGGAGTCCAAAATAGAGAATTGTCGGCCTCATCAATCGATAACGGGTCGATAGGGTTGATTATAATTTTGATCTGGTCATCATCCCGCGTCTCAGCCGGCTATCCTGATGGGGGGGGGGTACCGTGAAGCCAGTGGCCGACCTCACAATTTTGACCGAAGTCAAGATAGGAGACTCCTGGGACCAAGATCTCTTTCTGTCCCAAGAGCATTGACGTTGTGAAGACTCTTCCCTCAATCTTTTGTCCTTCTTGCGAGACCAGGAGGCGTGTGAGCCAGACGGGTTCTCTCCTTTTCGTAGGGAGAGACTGGCACATCTCCTTGAAGGATCCAGAGAAGGAGGTGCCCAGTTTGAGTGAAACAAAAAACGAAATGGAAGAGGATTACTCGGCGGCATGAGCCGCCTCCTCCTCGAAGGCTTTCATCTGCTCCAGTCTGTCAGCAGATCTCGCTGCCGCGGAGACTACATGATGGGCATCTTTAGATTTGACTGGCAGGTGCCATTTTTCCAGTCATTCAAGCTGCAAGTGTGCGAGACAATCATCCAAAACTTGCGGGTGAAAGGCGCGACAAAATTCGTAGGCCTGGGGGTCATGCGTATGGCAGCAGACAAATGTGGAATGCGGGTCAGTACGGACATTTTCTGCCCGCAAGGACACCGGTGAAACCTGGGTGAGGACTTGTCCTCCATCATGGTCGCAATCAAGAATTTACATGGAGAAACTCAAACAAGTTTTATTTTCGGTAAACTAGCCAAAGTTATTAAGCACCTGGGCCTACTCAACGCAGACAGGTAATGAGGGAACCTGAATCTTCCAAGTGGAAAGGAAGCTCTGGCGTCAAGGGGCAGAGCTGATGCATATATCACCTGAGTGGGTGGGAGGAGCCAGCATTCAGACCATCCGGCAAGATTTAAAGGGAAAGGGATATGCCAACAAGTATGGATAAGAACAACATATCCACATTACTAGAACATAGGATTTGTGCACAAAGGCACACTGTCATTGTGAAAAATGAAATAAGGCTCCTCACACCAAAGAGCCTGAAACTTGGAAATCCTTCGAGCAGAAGTAATAGCAACCAAAAATAACACTTTCCAAGAAAGAAAGCGTAGCTCGCAAGTTGCGGTTGGCTCAAATGGAGACAGGGTCAGTTTGTCCAAAACAAAATTTAAATCCCAAGCCAGAACAGGAGAACAGATTAGAGATTTCAGATGCAGGATGCCCCTGAGAAAGGTACAGTATGGGACACATCTCACTGAGCCACAGTATGACCACCCACGGGCTCGTGAAGGGCAGAGATAGCTGAAAGGTGCACCTTGAGGGAGGAGTACTGGAGGCCTGAGTCCAACAGGGAGATCAGGTGGTCTGGAATCTGGCTCACTGGACAGTTAAAAGGGTTCAGATGATGTTTGGCAGCCTGCATGGCAAACCTCTTCCACTTCATGGCATAAGTGACTCAAGGGGGGAAGGTTTTCGAGCCCCCAAGAGGACACCTGCCACTCTCTTAGATACTCCCAAAACCGGGTGATGGCTACATTCTCAGGAGCCAGACATGCAGACGAAGGGACTTGAAGTTTGGATGGACCCGGGCCCCCTGAGCCTGTGTCAGCAGATCCCTGCAAAGGGGCAGAGGAACCGGAGGTTCTGCCGCTAACTGTTGCAGTAATCTCTTCAAGGCTCTCTTTTGGTCTGCTGGTGAGCGGTCTTTAAGTGAGGTGCTGAATTGGTGGGGCTGATATTTCTTGTGGCTGAGCCTCACAGGAGGGTTTGAAGGGACTCGGTTACTCTTAGATTTGGATTTGGACTGATGAGAGTTTTAAGGAGTTGGAGACTTGGTGGATGATTCTTGCCATTTGAGGAGTTTCTTTTGGGAAACAGGACTGACAAAACTTTTGTATTCCGAGCAGTGAGAAGGCCTGGTTGTTTTGGGTACCCAGGTAGTGAGAGAACCTGGGTGTCCTATATCTTGTGGTAATTAGTGCACCTTGCGAGAGGAAGTGTACTGAATTGCTTTGGTAATTCTAATCTGGATTTTCAAAAAAGTGACTTTCGATAGTGATTTAACATCCTTTTGATGAGGGTTTTATTTAATTTGTTTTATAAAGTATTTGTTTTTGTTTGTTAAAATTAAATGTTATTAGGTTGGGTGGGGAATTTAGTTTGATTTGTTCTTGTCTCTCTTTTTGGTGAGTGTGTGTAAGGAGTTTTGAAAAGACGGTATATTTTTGTTTTATTTTGGCCTGAGATATGTGTTATGGATTTACCTCCCAGGTCATGCACTATCCAGCCTCCGCCTCCGCTTTTTCCACCACCCTTACCACTTGTTACTTATCAGTGTTGTAGAGCATTGGGCATTGCCCATAGGGGTGGGGGGGGGGGTGCGAACAGCGGAGGTTGGATGAGCGGCACTCACATCGGGGTTGTTAAGTCCAGAAGACATCCTGGGGTGAAATGGAGTCTGGAACGTGGGCTTCCATGTCTAGTCTCCATACCCAAGGGCACCACCAGTATTGGTGGGCAGGTGGTTGGGGCGGCCAAGGAATTCCGTCCAACTCGGGCGGTGTTATGTAATGCCAGATCTGTTAAGAACAAGACCGCAATTATTGCGGATCTTGTGGGGACTGTGGATCTAGCGTGTATCACCGAGACCTGGCCAGATGGAAACTCGGGCCCCATATTGGAGGCTGCGATTCCTGCCGGGTTTTCGGTGATTTACCGACCGAGACTGGACTGCAGGGGAGAGGGGGTTGCAGTCTGTTTCAAGACCGAACTGGGTCTCACTAGTGTACCAATTGAGGATACCAGGTCTTTTGAGTGTGCCATAGTAGCAGGTGGAGGTTACAGGATGGCTCTCGTCTACCATCCACCAGGGGGACGAGAACCTTTTCCTGCAGGAAGCAGCGGACTTTGTGGTCGATCTGGCATTTGAGTCGCCCAGGCTGATGGTCCTGGGCGACTTCTATGCCTGGATCGACAATAAATTTTCACCTTTTGGTCAACGCTTCCTCCAGTTGATGACATCACTTGGCCTTACACAGGTTGTCACCTCTGCTACTCATAAACAAGGCCACTCTCTCGACCTAGTTTTCTTCTTGGGGATCGAGGCCTCTGACGTGGGGGTGGAACCCGTCAGATGGTCCGATCACTACACTGTGAGATTCAATTTTTGCACCCCCCCCCATAGGCTTACCCCTGTGGAGATGGTCAGGTGCCGCCCTTTACGGGATATGTGTCCTGATGGCCTAGCGGTGGCACTTGATCTATCGGAATTTCCTATGGCAAGCAGGGATCCAGAGGTTTTGGTTTTAGCCTATAATAAGGCTATTACTGCAGCTCTGGATTTTGTTGCTCCCATCTGCGTTCATCCTCTCTCCCTTTCGCCCCTCATCCCTATGGTTTGATGGGACTTTGAGGGAGTTGTGGTGACTAGGACGAAGGTTGAAGCGTCGTTGACGGAAGTCCACCCTAGATGTTGACCATCTTACACTGTTAGAACATTACCAATTCTACCAGTCAGAAATCTCCCGTAAGAAGGCAGAGTTCCTGTCTGGGGAGATCGCTGCCGCTCAGAACCAACCAGCACAGCTCTTACGAACCGTAGATAGGCTGTGCAACCTAGCCTGTCTGCAGGTTTGAAGAGCTTTTTCACAATTGGAGTGTGAGGAGCTTGCTCAGTTCTTTGCTGATAATGTGGCTGACATCAGGGTGGAGATCTGACCGACTCACTCCATGGGAGTTGCTGATGATCGGCAATTGGTCACTGTCCCTCACTTCTCTTGGAGTACCTTTGACCGGCTGGAGATCGTGGTTGTTATGCAGATTGCCCAGGGTATGCACCCTACGTGCTGTAGTTTAGACCCAGGCCCAACTTCCCTGATTATGGGTTGCTGTGATTTTATCGACCTGGTCTTAGCGCAGATAGTCTGGTGTTCCTTTGAGTCGGGTAAGTTTCCTAGCTCCCTGAAGGAGGCTGTGGTGACTCCCCTTTTGAAAAAAGCTTCTTTGGACCCAGACTGTCTGGCAAACTACAGACCCATCTCTAACCTCCCTTTTGTGGGGAAGGTAATTGAGAAAGTAGTGGCTGTGCAACTGGAGAACCATTTGATCATCCATAGCATCTACAAACTCTTCCAGTCCGGTTTTCGAAAGAGACATAGTACCGAGACTGCGCTGGTTCGCATGCTCAATGATCTCCTGACGGTGAGAGATCGAAGGAACTGGTCCATCTTCGTGCTTCTGGATCTCTCTTCAGCTTTTGACACTGTGGATCATGGGGTACTGCTCGAGCGCCTGAGGTTCATCTGTGGTCTGACAGGTTCAGTCCTCGGATGCTTTAAGTCCTTCCTCACTGGCAGAACTCAGAGGATGGTGTCGGGGATTTATTCTTCTGACCCCCTCTCCCTGTCATGTGGGGTTCCTCAGGGCCCTGTGCTGTCTCCCATGTTATTCGCGGTGTATATGCTGCCTCTCGGAGACACTGTAAGATGGTATGGGCTGAGGTTTCATTACTATGCAGATGATACCCAGCTCTACCTGTCTTTTGCGCCTGACCAAGATGGGGCGCTCTCAGTTTTTAATAACTGCCTCGCTGAAATCCTGGACTGGATGAATTCCAGCTGGTTGAGGTTGAACCCAGGGAAGACTAAGGTAATGGTTGTGGATCCTGGATGCCGGATGGGGGGTTAGGGGCTGGCCATCCCTCAGAGCTTGTCCCGGGGGATTCCCAGCTCCTGATCTCTGAACTGGTGCGGGACCTAGGAGTGATACTTGATGACAGGCTGACATGGCGATCTCAGGTGTCGGCCACTGTTAAGTCATCCTTTTACCATCTGCAGAACATTGCTAGCATCAATCACCTTGTTCTGTCCGGTGACCTACCTACATTAATCCAAGCCTTTGTGACCTCATGCCTTGATTACTGCAACTCCCTTTACTTTGGGCTTCCGGGGGTTGATATCCACCGCCTGCAGCTGGTGCAGAACGCTGCGGCCCGGTTGCTGACAGGGACTCCTCGGACTTCCCAATCACGCCGGTGCTGCGCGAACTGCACTGGCTGCCAGTTCAGTGGCGGATCACCTTTAAAGTCGGATTACTAGAGGAGCATGTTAAGTTGGGGAAATTTGGTTTTTCATACACAGTAGCCTCCTCGTATGGAAAGGGGAAAAGACGAGGTACAGCTATACTAATTGCTCGTGGGACACAATTGAGCGTTTCCTCGACTTACTCAGACCCTGAGGGACGATTGGCAGTGTCTGTGGGCGCAATTTAAGATATCCCAGTTACCCTCGCCTCACTATATATCCCTCCAGGATCCACAGTTGCTACAATAAGGGCCCTGCTGCACAAAATAACTGAACTACAGGTAGGGATGTTAGTAGTGGGAGGGGATTTAAACCAAACCATAGAACAAATGGATTCTTCTAACTTAAAACACCTTAGGAAAACAATAAGAGAATATATGAAAAGAACCCTATGGGTGGATGCCTGGAGATTCCAGCACCCCAGACAAAGAGAATACACACATTTTTTCCCCCTCATGGTATGTATGCCTGACTCGACCATTTTCTAATTTCTGGGGAACATCATCGCATCGTAATGGACTGTATGGACATCCCCTCGACCCTGTCAAACCATTCCCAACTTTTCTTAAAATTAGACTGGGGTCCTGTTCGAAAACACACTCTTTGGAAGTTCAACAAATATTTGTTGAACTTGAAGGAATTCACAGAACTTGCTAAAAAACGTATACTTCAAATAATTTAGGATAATGATTCTCCGCAGGTCTCAAGAGCTATCCTTTGGGACACCATAAAAGTAGTACTGAGGGGGGGATATCATTAAGTGTGCATCTCATTATAAAAAACAACAGAATCTGAGACTAGAAAAACTCCAACAACATCTGCTGGATTTACAAATGGCACATGCAGGAAGGGATGTAACTATCAGTACGCTCATACAAACCACCAAGCAACAGATCCAAAAAAATAACTGACATAAAAACGGAGCAGGCCATATAGCGCCTGCGCCAAAAATACTATGAGGTGGAACCGAGAGCAACACGATTATTGGCCCATCGTCTAAAACAACAGATCTTCCAATCCACGATAACACAGATTAGGGACCTGGGGACTGGCCAATTGAGGAGGAACCCAGATCAGATTTTGGCCTCCTTTAGAGAATATTACTGTACTCTCTAAACCCCGGAGCAAACGGTGAGCGACTCACAAATTCAGTCCTACCCATCCAAGCTCAGACTACCGAAACGTTCATCTGACCTACGGTCTCAGATAGATAAACCATTTTCACCAACAGAACTTGCTAGGGCTATCACTTCTTTAAAGGCCACTAAGGCTCCAGGTCCTGACAGATACACACCTGAGTTTTTCAGATTTTTAAAAAAAGAACTGGAGGCTCTTCTCTGGGCGGTCTGCAAGACCTCCCAGGAAGGGGAGAATCTACCCCAGACCTAGAACTATGCTGTCATATCCAGCATACTGAAACCAGCTAAAGATGTAACACAATGCAAATCATACCATCCTATATCTATTCTGAATATAGATTACAAACTATATGCCACATTAATAGCAAAGTATCTAGAGGGGGTGCTTTCTAAACTAACAGACTATGACCAGACGGGGTTTGACCCTAGTCGTCAGACGCAGGACAACATCAAGAGGACCCTGTCTCTCCTCCACCACGCCTCCCAGTTAGGTACACCCTTCCTTCTAATGAGACTAGACGCAGAGAAGGCTTTCGACCGGGTGACGTGGAACTTATTAACTCGGACATTAAAAGCTTTTGATTTCTCAGATGCATTCATTAAGATCATAGATAAAATTTATCTAGAGCTGAAAGCCTATATTAAAATAAATGGAGTGATATCCATCCCAATATCATTGCTCCAAGGTACTAGGCAGGGGTGCCCCCTTTCCCCACTCCTGTTTGCCCTTTACTTGGAACCGTTAGCACAAAGTCTGAGACAAAGAAGGGTCATGGAGGGTCTGAACACTGAGCACTGAAGCTTAGATTCAATGCTAAGAAGTGCAAGGTAATGCACCTGGGAAACAAAAACCCAGGGGAAGAGTACACAATGGGGGGTGAGATACTAACAACAACAAAAATGGAAAGGGACCTGGGGGTAGTCATATCAGATGACCTAAAGATGAGCAAGCAATGTGAGAGGGCAGCAAGGAGGGCTGGGGGGATACTGGGATGCATAGGGAGAGGCATCACCAGTAGAAAACAGGAAGTTATTATCCCTCTGTACAGACAGCTGGTGAGACCCCATCTGGAGTACTGTGTGCAGTTCTGAGACCCAATCTCCGCAAAGACATAGACAGGATGGAAGCTGTCCAGAGGAGGGCAACTAAAATGGTGCAGGGTCTGCACCAGAAGACATATGAAGAGAGACTTAAGGAGCTTAATATGTATAGCCTCGAGGAAAGGAGGGAGAGGGGGGACATGATAGAAACTTTCAAGTATCTCAAGGGAATCAACAAAGTCCAAGAGGGCACAAGTTGAAGATAGAGGGGGGGCGGCTCAGAGGTAATTTAAGGAAGTATTTTTTCACAGAGAGGGTTGTGGATGCATGGAACGGCCTTCCGGAGGAGGTTGTGGAGTCAAAATCAGTGGTGGAATTCAAGCATGCATGGGATAGTCATAAGGCAATTCTGGGGGGTTGGGGTAGGAAGAAGTAGGCTGCTGGTTAACTAGGATCTGCAGCTTATCCAGTAGGTAGGGAAATGGGCAGACTGGGTGGGCCAAGCGGTCCTTATCTGCCGACAAATTCTATGTTTCTATGGGGAATCTCATAAATTAGCTTTGTATGCAGACGATCCTTTGATCTACCTCAATAAACCAGATGAGGGGCTTGTCCCACTTTGGGAAACGCTGGAGGAATTTGGCCAATTAGCAGGATATAAGGTAAAAAGTACTAAAACCGAGCTGCTGAGGGTCTCCTACACTCCATCGGACAGAATAAAAGAGACGTTCCCCTTCAATTGGAACAGAAAACATCTTAAATACCTAGGGGTTCAAATACCTACGGATCATTCCCAGATTTTTAATCTTAACTTTGTTCCTGTTCTGACACAATTACAGGCAGACTTGGAGAGGTGGGTGTTTATATCCATCCCCTTGATTCAGAGAACTGAGGTGGTTAAAATGGTTTTCCTTCCTAAATTCCTATTTCTAACACAAACATTACCAGTGTATATACCAAACTCATTCTTTATTCAGATTAACAGAGGGATTTCCTGCTTTATCTGGGGCTCGCAGAGGCCTAGAATCTGCCTCTCGGTGCTTCAGACCCCAAAGAAAGGGGGAGGTATGTCCCTGCCAAATCTGAAGCTATATAACCAGACGGCCCAACTTCGCACAGTTTTTTACTGGCTGGATAGAAAATATGTTGCCAAATGGAAGACCCTCGAGATTGGAGTGGAGGGCCCCACCACCCTGCGTGGATCCCTTCTCGCTGGACAGTGTAGCTTTCTGGCTATACAAAAGGGGAACCCATACATAGAATGCACACTGGCAAACTAGTATGAGATTTTAAATGATAAACCCTTAAGCAGGTGGAGACCTCTTTTAAAACATATACCATATGATCTGGCCTTTGTCCCGGCGAGGTGGGATTCAGGATTTCGTAGATGGGAGGAGAGATGCATTTTCTTGCTGTGGCATTTCCTGGGAGAAAGAGGAGTATTAACATTTCAGGAGGTGGTGTCCCAATATGAAGTAGCATGGCGAGACAGATTTAGATATTTTCAAGCCAGGGACTTTGTTCATTCTTCTCAGGTGGTCCTCGTGAGGGATCTCCCGAATCATGCACCTTTAAATTAGCCCTAGAGAACCAAGCACCTTCGGAAAAGATCATTTCTTATTTATGTGGTGCTCTTCTCCAATGGAAGGGAGATACACTGCAAACAATTAGAACTGCATGGTCAAAAGACTTGGGCCTGCCAATACCCGACAGGGTGTGGTCTGGAGTTCTGGAGAGAATTAATTGGGAGCTGACTGCAATAAGTTGGAGGGAGTTCTCTTGGAAGGTGTTTGTAAGATTCTTTCGGACCCCAGCAATATAGGAAAAATTCAGGTAGGGGGTAGGCTTGTCATCCTGCTGGAGGGGCTGTGGTCACTCTCCGGCCACACTGGTCCATATCTTGTGGGGATGCGCTCAGCTGGCCTCCCTCCTCCAGGGGCTTCAACAAGGAATACATGCCATATTTGATTTAGACCTTGCCCTGACTCCCACACTTTATTTCTTTCTGGACCCCCACCCCCTTGGGTACAGCAAAACTTATGAGAATCATGCTTTTGGCAGCCCAGAAAGTGATTACCAGAAACTGGCTCACTACTAACATCATTTCTATTGATCGGTGGCATGATCTTATGATATCTCTGTACCAGATGGAGAGGCTTACAGCATTTCTTAATAAAAGACGAGCACAGTTTGAACTGCTCTGGAGGAGGTGGGTCATTTACATAATGACAAGGAGATCTGATTTCACGCCATGAAGGAGTGTTGAGAGGTGAGGTATGCTACTCAAACAAAATTATAAACTGAATAACTCCTCCCTATGAGATGAATCCACACAGTATAGTCTGATCCCTTTTCTATAACTGTCTTTTACACCACAGATGTTAACTGGTACACCTGTAAATGTTGTAATGATTTAAGTTGCTTTGATTTATTGGTTAACAAATCAATTCTTCCAGATGTACTGCATGAAGTCTCCTTATTCACTACTCAAACATAGTATGTAATGTATTTATAGAGTATGGCACAATATGTATTTAATTTGTTTTCTTTTAATGTTGTATGTGTGCTGTCTTGTATAAATTGCAAAAATAAAAAATAACCAAAGTTTTTAAAAAATAAAGTCAGATTACTGACTTAAAAAGCCCTACGTGGACTCGGCCCTGACAACCTGAAAGAGCTACTATTTCCTTACTGCCCCGAGCGACTGCTCTGCTCAACAGACGAGGGGTTGCTAGAGATTCCAAGGATGGTTTTGAAATCTTCAGGGGCCCATGCATTTGCACACGTGGCCCCTACCCTTTGGAATTCTCTACCCAGTCTGATTTGGGAGTGTGCGACCCTGTGGGGGTTTAAGCAGGCACTGAAAACGTATTTATGGAGTAAGGCCTACTGTGATTAACTCCGTAATTTTATGGTTTTTATGTATTTATTACTGTTGTTTTATGAAGTTTTATATTTTGTAATGCGCCTTGACACTTGAAAGGTGCAAATAGAGATTATTATTATTATTAATAAAGGAAAATGGAAATTATGTACCTAGCGTAATTCTTGATCTTCTTGGACGAAGTCTCCACCACTGATTCACACTAATGGGAACTACACCAGAGGCGCTAGGACTGAGTGGGAGCCAAAAACCTTCAGGAGGACTGGCGCTGAGGTAGGGCCATGTGGAATCGGCGCCATTAGACCGGCTCGCGCTGTATAGGCTACCTTGGCGTCGACCCTCCAACTGCCTCAGTTCCTTTTTTACCGAGGAGGTGCAGCGTAAACTAACCAAGTGAAACTAACCTATGTCGGATATAAGACAGTCCGAATGACCTGTATAAGAAGGGTCAACACAACAGAGTCTTCACAGCCCAGCCATCGAGGAAGTGAAGACCAAAAACACACAAGTGAGCTTGGGGGATGGAGGGTGGGCGTGTGAATGAGTGGTGGAGGCTTCGTCCAAGAAGATCAAGAATTATGGTAGGTATGTAATTTCCATATCTTCCTGGGCATAAAGTCTCCACCACTCATTCACACTAATGGGAGAGTACCGAGCTAAATAATCCCCCAAGAAGAGCAGCAGGAGAAAGGAGTTCACTTAGGCCAGGAGTCCATTAAGGATCATCCTGCCAAAGGGTTGATGCTGCCTGGCATGGACATCCAAAGCACAGTGCCTCACAAAAGTGTGCACGGAGCTCCACGTAGCTGCACTGCAGATGTTTGCAATGGGCACGTTTTGTATTTCAGCCAGAGATGCCGCAACTGCTCTGTAGAATGGGTGTATACCCTGCCTTCAAGCTTAACCTTTGCCATGGAATAGCAGTGGCGAAGACATGCCACTAACCACGCTGAAATACATCTGATGGCAACAGGCTGACCCAGCCGGGAAATGCTGAATGATACAAAGAGTTGCTTTGACTTGTGGATCTCTTTATTTCTGTCTAAGTAGAAACACAAGACTCTTTTAACATCCAGAGAATGTAGGGTACACTCTGCCTCATTCTGGAAGTTTGCAAAGTAAGTCAGAAGAACCAAGGGCTGGTTCACATGGAATTCCGAGACCACTTTGGGGAGAAACTTAGGATGAGTTCTGAGAACCACCTTATCCTTGTGAAATACTGTATAAGGAGAGTCTGTGAGCAGGGCATGTATTTCAGACACTCTGCAAGTGGAGGTAATGGCTACGAGGAAGGCGCCAAGGTGTCAGCATGGCTCAGTTGGTAGCACATCCGCCTCTGGACCAGAAGGTCATGGGTTCTCGTCCACACTGGGATTGGACTTGCACCTAAAAATCGCTGGCATCTGAGTGCAATATTGGGGGGTTCTGTACTGCTGGGGTGTGCCGTCCTTCGGATGAGATGTTAAATCGAGGTCCCTTCTGCCCATACTGGTGTTGTCCTGGTGGGTGTCCAGGTGGAAGTAAAAGAACCCAGGGCACTCTTCGCAAAGAGTAGGGAACATTCCCGGTGTCCTGGCCAACATTCCCCTTCCCATAAACCGGTTCATGCAATCATCCAGGCTGTGTGTGGGTGATGATGTGCGATATGGCCGCCACCACACATTCAGTCACTTCACTACCAGTCTAGCATTGCTTGTAAAGCGCTTTGGATGTATGAAAAGTGCTATATAAATGCTGATTCCTCTTCTTCTTCCAGGTCAAGAACTTCAGCTCACATGTTGCTAGAGGCTCAAAAGGTTTACGGCTGAGCATGTCTAGCACAAGGTTAATATCCTAAGCGGCTACCGGTCTCCTGACTGGTCGCCAAGTGTGGAGTATACCTTTAAGGAACCTCTTTTTTATTATATCTATTTTCACCTTCCTGCTGTGGCGACTACCGATGGGGGCATCCAGCCACCGTCCCTACCCGATGGGAGAGCACCAGGCTCACTCACATGATGGAGGGTCTGGCACGGCCGTCACCAGTCTGCTGGAGGGCCTCCCTGTACCCTGCCCAGCTAGACTGGCCCCGGACACCCCCAGTGAGATTTCATGCAAGTCCTCCCGGCGAGGTAGGGTGCGGCCATCAGACTGAACGGTCGCGCACAGCCATTTTCCACCTGTTTTTTTTTTTTAGCCCCACTGGAGCACAGACATGCAATAACGTCCAGGCACAACGTGCTGGCATCCGCCATGCTCCCCCCACAAGTCCACCGGCATGTAGAGCCTCCGGGCATCCCCAAGGGCTGCTACAGTGCGGTGGGTTTCCCCAACCCTCCCCAGGATCAGGACAGCAGTCTACAGATGCTCAATTCTGACTCTCCCCTGCCGACCCACCGGCAACCAGAGTCCGTTCCCGAACCCGGGTCACCAGCGTAGCGCGAGGTGTGGTGTCCAGCGCCTCAACCCTCAGTGCCACCGAGCCAGCTTCCTTTAAGGAACCTCTTAACCATGGGTAACTCAGCTGTAGACAGAGTGCGTATAGGCTCATGATAAGCTGAGATCACGCAGAGATGGACCTTCATGGTTGAGTACTGTAGCCCTGTATTAGACAGGTCTAGCAGATATTCCAGGACTTTGTTTGGTGGGCATGAAAAAGGATCCAGGGAGGACTTTGCACACCAGATGGAGAATCGTTTCCACTTTGCCGTGTAAGTTTTCCTACTAGCTGGCTTGTGTACTGCTAGGAGAATGTCTGAGACTCTACATGAGACATCAAATCTACCCACTTCTATCTCCTCAGAAGCCATGCATGGAAATGAAGGTATCTCGGTTTGGGATGGACCACTGGGCCCTGGGTCAGAAGGTCCGTATGAAGTGGTAGTTGTCTTCATGAAATTTCTGATAATCTGTTGATCAAAGGAAACCAAATCTGATGAGGCCAGATGACCTGATGAGGATCATCCTGCCCCCATGTGCCTCTAGCTTGAGCAGCACCCTCTGCACTAAGGGAAGAGGAGGAAATGTGTACAGAAAGCATCTTGTCCACCCCAGTCTGAATGCACCCTGACAGAAAATGCCAGGTTCTGGATTTCTGGAGCAGAACAGAGGCAGTTTTGCATTGAGTGGGGACACAAAAAGGTCCAGGTCTGGTGTGCCCCACTCTTCAAAGAGCGACTGCACAATGTTTACGTCGAGAGATCATTTCTGAAGATCTACCTTCGTTCTGCTGAGGCGATCCACTAGATCGTTCTGGACCCCTGGTAGGCAAACTGCCTGGATCAGGGCTTCGTGCTCTAGGCACCATTCCCACACTCTCATTAATAAGAGTGCGCTCTGCCCTGCTTATTGATGTAGTACATCACTGCTTTGTTGTCTGTCTAAAGGAGAATTATTTTGTGACAGAGAATGTCCTTCAGGGCTCGGACAGCATATAGGACAGCTCTCATTTCCAGGACATTTATGTGGAGTTGAGATTCGTCCTGACTCCACAGACCTTGCATGTGGAGATCTTGACAGTGAGCTCCCCATCCAAGTAGAGAAGCATCTGTGGTGATGGTGATCTGTGTCTCCAGTGGAGCAAAGGGAAAGCCTTTCAGAAGGTTGTCCTCTTGAGTCCACCAGGTGAGTGACCGCTTTAGATGTTCAGTTACCTTGATGTGAAAGGACTGGGGATGTGTGGTTGGAGACCACTGAGTACTAAGCATCCACTGAGTGGACCTCATGTGAAGACCAGCCAAGGGCACCGTGAACACCGATAATGCCATGAGACCCAGCATCCGCTGCATCGAGAGAGCTTGGACTGAGTTGTTCTCTTAGATGAAGTGAGCCATCCGGAGGATATCGTTCCTCCTGTCCTCTGAAAGGAAGGCCCTTGCATTGGAGGTATCCAGGAGGGCTCCTATAAAGAGGAGTTGCTGGGAGGGCTGTAGCTGCAATATTTTTTCTAGATTTAACAGAACTCCCATAGATGTGAGGAACTCGGAAGCTGTGGACACTGCTTCCTGTGTCCCCTGAATGGAGGAGCTTGCAAGTAGCCAATTGTCCAGATATGCGAACACTTGGATTCCGAGTTTCCTTAGGTGCGCCACGAGAACTGTAAAGCACTTCATAAAAACTCATGGCGCTGAGGAAACCCCGAAGGGCAGTACTCTGAATTGATAATGCTGACCCAGGGCCACAAATCGAAGATACCTGTGGTGGTTTAGGTGCATGGGAACATGTTGGTAGGCATCCTGCATGTCTAGGGAGGCCAGCCAATCATTTTGATGAATCAGAGGTAGAAGCGTATTGAGTGATATCATTCTGAACTTTTTTTTAAGAGAAACTTGTTCAACTTCCTTAGGTGTAGAATAGAGTGCATGCCACCTGTTTTCTTTGGAACCAGGAAGTAGTGGGAGTAGAAACCTGTGTTCCGCTGCTCCTGCGGAACTACGTCTACTGCCCTGTTGTTCAGACGGCCTTGAATCTCGGAAGCAAGGAGATCTGACTGAGTTACTGACAGTGTGGGCTGTTGTTTGGGTGGATGATCCAGAGAGGTGCCTGAAAAATTCGGTGAATAACCCTCGCGAATTATCCTGAGAACCCATTTGTCTGAAGTGACTGACTTCCACTGATTGTAAAACTTAGTCAGATGCCCCCCCACTGCCAAGGAAGAGTCCCCCTCGGACAGCTGAGGAGGGACCTGGGCCAGATTTTCAGAGGTTGGCACCAGGTGCTTTTGGGCCCTGTGCCTTCTGCTGTGTTTTCTTTTGTGGTTGAGGTACTTGATTTTTGTTGAAGCCCCCAATGCCTTTGTCACAAAAGGACTGACGGTTATGAAACTGTTGGCGGTTCCCGCCCCATTGAGGGGCAGCAGGGGACTGTCTGGCCGTTTTAATAGCCATCCTAGTTTTCTGTGTGGCCTTGAGTGCCTTCTCCACCTGTGGGCCAAACAGATAAGCACCATCAAATGGCAAATTCATGACTAGCTGCTGGGCATCATTTGTGAATCCCAAGGTTCGAAACCACGAGTGGCGACTGGTGCATATCCCAGCTGCTGTTGCTCTAGAAGCAGCGTCAAAGACATCCATAGCAGCCTTAAGTTGCTGATTACTGGACTCAATACCTCTAGTGATAGTTTGGAGGAGCTCTGAGATAACGTCCGACTCTGGGAGAGTCTCCACAGTAGCTTTTAGGAATTCCAGAGGGTATACTCATATTGTGATAAGCAGCCCTGGTAGCTAGCAATATACATACCTAGGGTAGCAGTGGTGAAGACTCGCTTCCCCAATGTGTCAGTCTTACAATATTCTTTGTTTACTGGACAGGCCATAGACTCTTGAGGGAGGACAGCCTTGTCATTTTCTGCCAGGACCATTATGACATCAGTGAATGCTTGAGAGGCCAGGACTGGTTGGTCCTTAGGGGAGCGTACTTCCTGTCTATGGACTTAGCCATGGAAGGAATAAACGCTGGACTGTCCCACACCATTTGTGAGAGAGTCTCGAAAGAGGGTTGTATCGGAGGAGTCAATTCCACAAGGATCTCCGGGACATGCAGATATTGAAGGCACAACAACTTCCCCGGATCCACCTCTGAAGTAGAGAGAGAGAGAGAGGGTGCGAGAGAGAGAGAGGAATTCATATTCTTCAAAAGAAACTTAAAAGACAGGTCCTCGACCAGAAGCTCAGCTGAACTAGAGGGCTTCTTTCCCACTCCAAGAGATTATTCTTCATCAACGTCATCTCCTAATCGCAGATCAGAATCTGGCTCAATGTCATCTCCTTCTAGCCCAGGAGGGATAGTATATAAAGGAAAGGGAGGAAAGAGAGCAGGAGGGAGTGCTCCTTGAATTGGAGTCGAAGGTGGCCCGCAACTGGCACTGCACCAGCACCCAGAGACCCTAACCCAACTCTCAGAACACCCAAGGATGAAGATCTAAAAACATGAGTAGGAGAAAATGGTACCTGTGCTGGCACCTGCACCGCAGCCATGTGACAGGGAAAAGCACCAGAGAAGGCGGTGCACAACTAGGCAGACCCAACCGTCCTGCTCGCGGGTTCAAAGCCCCTAGGCCCGAGTCTCCAGGCTTGGAAAGTTGGGACAGCTGCCGAACCCACTGCTCCATAAGAGCGGCCTAATGATGAAACTGCTCACCGAAGGACCCGGGGGGGAGGGGGGACTACAGAGTCGAGGATGCCGACCACTAGGAACAGAGGCAGCAGTTGACCCCAACAGAGTCAGAGTTGGCCTTCTGTCCCTGTTACCGATGACTGTCATGCAGACCTACCCGAGGGCGACCTCCAGTGGTACCGTTTCTTCTTCGATCGGTGGGAAGAAATAGAGCTCGAGGCTGAGCGGTGTCGGGTTCTTGACGAAGATCGAGAACGGGACCACTTCTTTTTATGCTTTCTGGAGGACCGCCCTTCCTCCCGAGCACTGGACTGCCACAGTCAGACCCCCCCCTCCATAAAGGGCGGCAGACCAGACCCAGACCCTGCTGAAAACACAGCTTTCATGTGAAGTCTCCCCACTGGCCACTGGTCTGCTTCATGAGCCGACTCCGTCAAGGTAATAAGAGGACTTCTGTGTTCTTTCAAGCAAAAACTTTTTAAACTAGAATAATAAATAAATAAATAATACTACAAATCAAAACTGAATGACAAAAGCTGCTGTCATATAGACGTGAAGATTTGACTCCTGGTGGGCGAGCAACTCAATGATGGGGGGGAAGGGAAGGAACTGAAGCGGCTGGAGGGTTGATGCCGAGGTAGCCTATATGGTGCGAGTCGGTCTGACAGCGCCGTTTCCGTGTGGGCCCTATCTCCGCGCTGACCCTCCTGAAGATTTTTGGCTCCTGCTTGGTCCTAGCGCCTCCAGCGTAGTTCCCATTAGTGTGAATGAGTGGTGGAGACTTTATGTCCAGGAAGATCCATACTTGTCATGGCCAGAAGGGGGTGACCAGGATCATGTTGGCCCCCTCCATCTGCAGCTTGATTAGTACCCTCTGAATCAGAGGGAAAGCATAAAGGAACCACTCACTCCAGGAGAGGGACAACGTGTCTCACCAGAAAACTCCAAGCCCTGGATCTAGCAAGCAGAAACTGGGTAGTTTTGCACTGAGTGGGATGCAAAAAGGCTCCAACTGTGGAAGACCCCATCTGGTGAACAGATCTTCTGCAATGAATGAGAGAAGTTCCCATCCGTGCATGCTGGACTGAGTCTGGCTGACGCAGTCCGCCAGGGTGTTCAGCACACCTGGGACATGGACTGCTGAGAGAAGCAGACTGTGGTCCAGTGTCCAGTATCAGAATCTCATGGCCTCCATGCACAAGGGTATGAATGCATTCCCCCTTGCTTGTTGATGTGGTAGACAACATTGAGACTGTCTGACTCGATCAACAGTTGACCCAGAAGAAGGTTCTGAAAGGAATGCATAGCATACAGGATTGCCCACATCTCCAGGACGTTGATATGCAGCGACGACTCGATTTGGGGACATGTCCAGAGTTTGAAAGGGACCCAAGTGTGCCCCCAGCCTGAACCAGAGACATCCGTGGTAAGAATCTGCTGGAGAGAGGAGATCTGGAATGGGACCCCTTGCAAAAAGGTTCTGGAGGTCCATCCACCACTGGAGCACCTTGTGAACTGTGTGACAGGGTGGAATAGGACCCTGTCCCAGTTGTTATGGAAAGAGTTTGAATGCAGGGATCTGTTCTGTTCTCCCCTTTTCTGTCTCTTCTCTGTCTGGTTGCGCAACCAAATTTTCCTGTGAGACCTAGGATTTGATCACCCCGACAGTCTCGCAGTTCTCTGCCTCTCACTGTCTCTGTCTTCACTTGCTATTCTGTCTTCTCCTCCCTTGCATATCTGCTGCTATAAAAATATATGCAAATCATTATGTAGAAATGTAACTGATATTAGAATCCCTTTGTTTAGAAATTATATAGTGACACTGTTGAAACGTATACAATTATAGTTTGAGATGATTGCAAAAAGCTATTGGGAACTCAAGGGGTTAACCTGAGAGCAGTTTTTAAGCCCTTTTTCAGAAGAGCTGTGGAGAAGGGGCCTCAGTTCTGGGACATTGTGTTCTTGCTGCACCTGTCTGACACAAAGAATATTTGAAAAAAAAAACAGGATGCTTGTTAAGGATGGGGGGGGGGTTGCAAGGACTTATAAAACAGAGCTGCAACTGCTTGCAAGTTGGACAGTGACTGAAGGAAAACTCTGATGGATCTCTTCTATTTTATTTTGCTTTTGTAAATAGTTATACTGAACAATTTTATTTTTTATGCTACTGCTAGTACAAATACATATTTTTGGTGAATTCTGCAACTTCTCCTGGTTTTCCTATGCTTCCTGACCTGTGCCTCAATGACAGATGGTGTCAGAGTGGGATTTACACTGTGCATAGTCTAAGCCAGGAGTTTTGTGCGTGGGTACTGGACCTAGTACCAGGGAAGCATAGAGAAAGGTATGGATTCTGCAGCAGCAAGTCCAGGAGTGGTTACCAGGAGAATGGCAGCCAAACTAGCAGAGACAGAAGTCCAAGCTGAGACTGTACAGCCAGCACAAGTTACGGAAAAAGAACAGGTAGTGACAAAACCTGAAAGAACGATGGACTTTTTCAAATGGTGGGCTATACAACAAAAAGAGATGGAGCAGCAGAGGAGAGAAGAGATGCAGCGATGGATGGATGCTTTGCAAGCTGTCAAAGGCAGAGGATCTGGCACAGATCCAGATGAGCAACAAAACACAAGCAACCTAAAAGCCATTAAACTTACAAATATGTGTCCCTTGGATGATATCGAGGCATACCGACAACTTTTGAAAGAGCTGCCACACCCTGCCAATGGCCAAAGCAGCAATGGACAATCAGGCTGGTACCCTACTTGACAGGGAAAGCCCAACTTGCCTACAGCAGTATAGACACTGCACAGTCAGAAAACTATGAACTGGTGAAAAGCAAAATCCTGAAAAGGTATAACATCTCAGAAAAGACCTACAGGCAGAGATTTCGATCTCTGAAGTACAACTTAGTCGACAATCCTCAAGAAGCCTTCACCTGACTCAGAGAACTCCTGATAAAATGGCTCCAAACAGAGAGTGAAACAGTCCCACAGATCATCGACACATTTGCAATGGAGCAATTCATCAACATCCTGCCTACAGATGTGCAGTTTTGGGTAAAGGAACACCAACCAGAAAGTGGGTAAAAGGCTGGTTCTTTGGCCGGGGACTACCAATTGGCCAGACACCACGGCAGCGAGGTAACAGCCAAGCACCGGTAAGACACTCTTTTTCTCATTTGAACTCCAAGCTTGATAAGAACTCTGGTGGGGGTAACAAATATGTGCCCAAAGACATCATTTGCTATAACTGTAATAAGCCAGGCCATATGGCAAGAAATTGCTATAAAAAGGGTGACACTGGAGCAGATTTGTCCTTAGCAAATTGAGGCAAGTACTTAACAGATGTGAAGGTGGGGGATAAGACTGTAAAGGGACTCATTGATTTGGGAAACAGACAGACCCTAGTGCATGCTGAGGTGCTGGGAAAACACTGTGCAACAGGACCAGGTACTGGTGTCATCTGCATCCACGGGGGCACTCGATACTATCCCACCACCCAAGTGACTCTGACTATTAATGGGATGTCACAGCAAATGAAAGTGGTGGTAGTACCCAAATTACCTGTACCTGTGATTATTGGAAATGACTTTCCAGGATTTACTGAGTTAATCAAAGAGGGAGTAAATACTGATGTTTCAGCAGTTGTGGTGACAAGAGCTCAGGCAAAGAAAATTTCAGATTGTGGGGACTCTTTTCCTTTCACCGATTTCGATCTGGATTTGTTTGAGCATAGCTCCAAGATCTGAAAATACAGGAAAGAAAGACAATGCCTGAAGAAACTGTGGCAACAAATGACTGATGGACATGAAGGGTTAAAATAAGAAAATGTTGAAACTAAACTGATCACTGATTGTGATTTTCTTTCTGAGCAAGCGAATGATGTTTCTCTCCAGAGTTATTTTAAGCAGATGGGGGTGAAACCAAAACAGGGTGAACCGATATTTAAGAAATGTCATGGGTTACTGTACAGAAGTTAAACCTCAGACACAGGACCAGATAGAACATTTGGTTATACCACAGAAGTATAGAACAGAGTTGTTATAGATAGCACATGATAGTCCTATGGCTGGTCACTCAGGGAAGGATCGCACCCTTGCTAGATTGCTGTATAGGTTTTACTGGCCTGGAATTCATGAAGATGTTGCTACCTGTTGTAATTCCTGTGCTGAGTGTCAGAAAGCAGCCCCAGTCACTAGAAAAGACAAGGTGCCCCTACTCTTGATATATGTGCCTTTTGAGAGAATTGTAACGGATGTGGTTGGTCCTTTAGACAAGAGTGAAAAGGGTAATAGATTTATCCTGGTAGTATGTGACTATGCTACTCGATACCCAGAAGCAGTTCCAATGCGTACTGTCACAGCTTCAAAAGTGGCAGCAGAGCTTGCAAAAATTTTCATCAGAGTGGGCATACCTAAAGAAATTATCACTGATCAGGGTAGTAATTTTGGTGCTGCATTACTTAAGGAGCTGCACAGACTACTAGGTATCACTGCCATAAGAACCTCCCCCTATTACCCTCAGACAGTCTTGTTGAGCGTTTGAACCAAACCCTAAAACACATGTTAAAAAAGTTTGTGAAAGGGAAAGGGAAAGACTGGGACCAATACTTGCCTTACCTACGTTTTGCTCACAGAGAAGTGCCACAGGCATCAACAGGGTTTTCACCATTTGAAATGCTGTGTGGTAGGCAGCCAAGAGGGCCACTGGTTGTGATAAAAGAAACGTGGGAAGATAACCCCACTCAGAAACAATCTACAACGTCTTATATGTGTGCCCTAAGAAAGAAGCTGGCAAAAAATGTTGAAATTGCCCATAGCAATCGGGAAGAGGCCCAAAAACAGCAGAAGGTATATTATATCCATGGGGTAAAAGAAAAATTGTTCAAGCCAGGTGAAAAGGTTTTGCTACTGTTACCCACAACAGAAAATAAACTGTAAATGAAATGGCAAAGGCCTTATAGGGTTCTCAGACGTACTAGCACCATTAACTACGAGACTGAGACCCCCGACAGGCAAAATCCTACTAAGACATACCATGCTACCCTCCTTAAGAAATGGGTTGGGGGGCGCTGCGGAGCAGCAAGATGGCGGCAGCACTTTTGAAGGGCTCCTACTCTATCTGGTGTAAAATACTGAATAACCCACTGCTTCTTTATACTGCTGACTCTAAATTAAATACAGACCTGTGAGAAGGTGTTGGCGAGAAGATGGGGCCAAAAAGAGACGGGAAGAGAACATCGCATAGCCTAGAACCGTTTCTATCCCCCGCTGGAACTATCGCTGGACTGGGGCCTGCAGCAACGACTACGTCTTCGGCCTGTGAAATCCCTACCAATCAGATCATGGCGATGCTGTCTAAGATACAAGAGACAGGGCAGGATACAAATCGACATCTGGCTGCTGTGGAGGCGAAGCTCACAGAGAATGACCGCCTCATACAGGAGAATGCAACTGCTATTAAAAGTCTACAAGACACACATACTAGCCAGACCGACTGCAATGCAGCCTTCACTCGAGATCTATCCTTGTTGAAGGCTAAGGTGAAGAACCTCAAGAACACACAAAGACAGGCCAACATTCATATAGTAGGATTCCCTCCTGGATATGCTACAGTGGCTGAACTCCTACCTGCAGTTACCAGACTGATCTTCGATGACTTAAAACTGTTACCTTTGGACTCCAGGACATGTATAATAAGGTTCTTTGCCATCCCCCAGAGAAATCGATCGAGAGGAAATGCCCAGTCGAGACCAATGACAGTCATAGCCACTCTATCGGCCCCAGAGGCTTGGATCTCACTCCTGCAGGCAGCCAGAGCTCGTGGAAAGACTGTGTGGAAGGGTAGTCACATGGGATTCTTTCCCGGCTTATCGTCTCAGACATAGACCAGAAAGAAAGAATTGCAGATTGTGAAAAAAGATCTACTGAGACATGGCATAGAAGCTCGGCTAAACTTCCCAGCGTGGCTTCAAATACGACATGATTCTAAATCGCACGTTTTTCTGGACCCCACAGTGGCTGCTCAATTCACCAAAAAACTTATGGCCACATTAAATCCTCCCGATCCTGCGTCGGGTGAAGAGGGGTGAAGTTCTGCTTTTTCTTTATTGGAATTACCTCTGTACCCATTCAAGGGTTCGGGATTATCCTATTTTATTGAAAGTTCCTAATATACCGGATTAAAGATTTAATACTGTTTTAGGACTTTCTGTAGTACTCTCAGAGAAGGGGCGTTTTCAGGGTGCTTGCCGACCTACTGTGATTCAAGGCATAGTTCCTATATAAGTTATATGTTATGCTGCTCCATTTAATAGATCTAATATACCTTTCTGTTTTACTAACATAGCAGGGGTCATACTAATAAGGTGAGCTAGATCACCACTCAGTTTGTGGACTTGCATAAATTTTACTTACTGAATATCCTGTACCTTTAGTGCAGATTATTTTCTGTTTTAGACTAAAGGGATTAGCTATAATTTAACTGAGAACAGGCAATCTTTTGTATATCCTGCCTGCTAATGTTTTAGTTATCCAGCCCACCACAGTACCCCAATTCTGCAAGTGGGCTTCTATCTTGGTTTTATAGTTGATAAACATCAGTCATGTGGTGAGAGCAACGCTGATCTACAAGATAACTAGTTCAACATTTACTCCTTTTGATATTACCTTGATAGTTATGCACAGTGTCTGGACTTACAGTTACTTTGACCTTAAAACTAAAGCTATGTTTTATGTATGCTTCAGTGAATGCTGTACAACCATAACATCTTATAAATAAAGAGTTTAAAAAAAAAATAAATGGGCTGAAAAAATGTCAAAATCTACTTTGCTAGTTTTACCAGAAACTGATAAAGAAGATACTCATGTAGCTTATGACAGACTGGAACAAACTGTAAATGCTGATGCTGTAAAGGTGAATGTTTCCTTAACCTCAGAACAAACTGCAGAAATGTGTAATGTGCTAAAGACACTTAACAGTACTTTTACCACAGTAGCAGGCTGAGCAAAAGAGGTTGAGCACGTAATAGTGCCAAGGAATGCTCGCCCTATTAGGCAAAAGATATACAGGTTACCAGAGTGGTTAAGAGCGGACGTGATTAAGGAAATACAAAAAATGAAAGAACTGGGTATCATAGAAGAGACGAGGAGTGCTTGGTCATCACCAATGGTAACTGTAAACAAAAAAGAATGGTGAATCTGCCTTGATTTTAGGAAACTTAATCAAGTGTCAGAATTTGACAGTTATCCTATGCCCAGAATAGATGATTTGGTGGACAGACTGGGGAGTGCAAAGTACATCAGTACCCTCGAGTTCACCAAGGGTTAATGACAAATCCCTTTACCTAAATAATCTAGGGACAAAACTGCATTTACCACTCCTGTTGGATTCTATCAGTTCACCACCATGCCATTTGGTTTACATGGTACGCCACCTACATTTGTAAAAAAGGCTTTGAGCACATACAACTCATAAGAGAAACATGTAGTATAAAAAGCTTTATTTTACATAACTCCTAACATGTTTCGGACTGCTCCCCCAGTCCTTTATCAAAGGAAATAAAAAAACAAATGTCAGAGAACACCATATATAACACACAATTGATTCAGGTGTATTCCATCAGAACAATGAATACTTAGCTAAACCATCAAACTAATTATAATCCTCCAGAGAGACCTTCATTCAATTAAATTAAATATTTTAAACATCTTCATGTCTAATACAGTAAAACAAAAATGCATATAGCAGTGTAATCTTATACTACTTCTTCCAGAACTAAATTGTGGAAATGTAAAAATACAAAAACTAAAAAGGAAACACTAAACGGGGAGTTTATCAAGATAGTCAGACCATATGGTTCATGCTGATCAGACAGGACCAACATTAATCATGATCCTTTAAATATGGATAAGCTCTAAGGGGCCATTTAGCCCTGACTTTGTTAGCTTTTAAGGTTAAAATCCAGTAATTTTCTCTTCTTAGTACTAGATTATTATAATCTCCACCTCTCGGGTTCCTGTTTACCTTATCGATTGCCATAAATTTAAAGGAATGTTGTTCAGGTTCTCTAGTATTAACATGTGCTGCAGTAGCATAAGTCATGTCTCCTCTCTGAATGGCTCTCATATGTTCGCCTACTCTGATTTTGAAACTCCTGATCGTTTTCCCCACATAAAAAGCCTCACAGCTACATATAGAGAACAAGAAGGAGGAGGAGGAGGAGGTAGGGGAGACGGAGGGAGAGGATGGACATCTACCCAACATACTCCAGAAGTCTCTGCGAACCAGGAGGTAGACTTAACTCCTCTGTCCTTCACTCTCTTGTGAATAAAATATTTTTTAATTTTTTCTTACTGGGAACAAGATTGGGTGGGAAGCAGTGATAAATGGGGTAAATATACAGTAAGATCAAGAATTACAGTAGGTACATCATTTTCGTATCTTAACTGTCTCAGTCTTCACCATTCATAACTGGTGGGTGAGTATCAAGCATCACAAGTGATACGGGTACCTCCCAGAAGGCTAGCTATCCTTCAGCCCCCATGGGGGACTCATGAGAGGAGAGGGCCCATCACGGGTCTGGCCAGACCTGCTACTGTTCAGAGCCAGGATGAGTCTACTGACCTGCAGGAGAGGGATGGCACCCCAACAGTTTTCGCCTGGCCCTGCAGGAGAAAAACTGGGTCCCCCAGAAAGACAAGGAAGTCACCCTACGCCGGGCCATGGGTGACAACCGGGAGAGGTAAAGCCATGCCGTCCGCCTAATGCAGACTACAGATCCCACAATCCTGGAGGCTACCATGTTGGCGTCATAAGATGCCCATGCCTGACGTCTTGCTAGCTCCAGGCCCCTCGTGGAAATGGCGATGGCCCACCTGGTTGCCTGGCTATCAGGCATGGCCACCAGGATTTGTCCCAACGAAGCCCACAGGCACCTTTCGTAGGCCACCATGTGTGCCTGATGAGCAGCTATGGAGAGCAAGAGACACGCTGAGGCGAAAACTCTCCTGCTCCAGCGGTCAAACTCCACAGAATCCATGTCTGGAAGATGGCCTCTTCTTAGGCGCAGATGCCCAGGAGTGGTGTCCAGCCACTCCAAGCTTGAAGTGGAGTGGGGCCAAGACCCTGGGGACCCCAAAGTAGTGCAATACTTGCGCTGGCAGTCCCCAGGGGCTGGGGACGTGGAGGTGGGGGACTTACAGACATTGTGCGACTCCTCCATCAAAGGCCGAGGCCATGGAGGGATCACCATCGATTCCTGGCTGAGCTCCCCAAGGAACACCATTGTCGCACGTGCAGGATTGCATTGAACTGGAAGGGAGAGATTGAGCTCCTCCATCATCATCACCAGGAATTGCTGGTACTCTGTGAAGTCAGCATCAGAAGACCAGTACAAGGTCTGGAGTACTGTGTGCAGTTCTGGAGACCCCATCTCCACAAAGATATAGACAGAGTGGAGGCTGTCCAGAGGAGGGCAACCAAAATGGTGCAGGGTCTGCAGCAGAAGACATATGAAGAAAGACTAAAGGAACTTAATATGTATTCCCTTGAGGAAAGAAGGGAGAGAGGGGACATGATAGAAACTTTCAAGTACCTCAAGGGAATCAACAAAGTCCAAGAGGGTAGCATCTTTCAGAAAAAGAGATGTGCAAGAACAAGGGGGCACAATTTGAAGATAGAGGGGGGATGGCTCAGAGGTAATGTGAGGAAGTATTTTTTCACAGAGAGGGTTGTGGATGCATGGAACAGCCTCCCTGAGGAGGTCATGGAGTCAAGAACAGTGGGGGAATTCAAGAATGCATGGGACAGACATAAGGCAGTCCTAGTGGGGGGTAGGAGGAAGCAAGCTGCTGGTTAACTAGGATCTGCAGCATATCTGTTAGGTAGGAAAATGGGCAGACTAGGTGGGCCAAGCGGTCTTTATCTGTCGTAACATTCTATGTTTCTAAGGTGGAGTCCTCTTCCTCAGAGAAGGAAGCTGATGAAGTGGAAGGGCTCTGCATAGGAAATGACGGTGCAGGAAGAAAAAATTACTCACCTTGGTAATTATGTTTCTTCTAATGGAGTCTTGCTGTATTCTAACTATTGCAGTTAGCCCCAGCACTCAAACTGCCCCGGAGAGAAGAGCGTTAATTTTCTATGCAGAGCATACAAAGTTGAGTTCGAGCTCAGTTCAAACCTCTGTCTGCTGCACTTTGAAGCACCAGAAGATGTATGAAGAAAGACTAAAGGAACTAAAGATGTATAGCCTTGAGGAAAGGAGGGAGAGAGGGGACATGATAGAAACTTTCAAATACCTCAAAGGAATCAACAAAGTCCAAGAGGGTAGCATCTTTCAGAAAAAGAGATGTGCAAAAATAAGGGGGCACGATTTGAAGATAGAGAGGGGATGGCTCAGAGGTAATGTGAGGAAGTATTTCTTCACAGAAAGGGTTGTAGATATATGAAACAGCCTTCCTGAGGAGGTCGTAGAGTCAAAAACAGTGGGGGAATTCAAGAATGCATGGGACAGACATAAGGCAATTCGGACTCAGTGAGACCTGAGCCAGCAGAGGCGTGCTCTGCCCAGGTGCGTGTAGCAACGGGAGGAGACCCGGGGAATAGGTCCAAGGACCTTACCTTAGTGGCCCTCACAAGACGCCGACCACTGATGATTGGGGGGCCATGGCCCAACCTCGCCACGCGGATCTCCAAGGTGCAATAATCCATCCTGAAATAGGTGTTGCAATGATCCATGTCATGGTTTGGCCCTAGGTAAGTAAAGCATCTGTCATGCGGGTCCGTTACGGAAAACCGATTCCACAGGGGGCACCGATGCATAGGGGAAGTCCCCACCTTTGAATGTTTCTGCCCTGAACCCAACATGATCCTACCACACACAACTAAACAAAAACGAAAGGGAAAGACTTCATGCAGAACGAAAACTTTTTAGGAAAAAATAAGAAAACAATGTCAACACGGCATTGAACTAGTATGGCGTTGAGTATTTGAACCGAATGAGCAGAACCGACAGATCTGGGAGTGACACAGATGATTTTCGTGCTGTCCCACGAAGTTGTTGCACCTCAGTGGTGGAAAAAGCAGAATTGGGGTACTGGAGGGGCTGGTGTCAGTTACTGGTCAACCCGCGAGAGCCACGCAATGCGTCAACCTTGAGGGCAGCGCTGTCCTCGACATTGGCCCCTCCTCCTAGAAGGGAGAAAGCTTTTCTAAGTTACAAGGCTTCCTACGGGGACCTTGTGCCTTCGGCATAGTACCCACCAGTGATGAATGGTGAAGATTGATACAGTGAAGATCCCAAGTTCTTCTGGTGCCTGGGCCCTGGCTTGATGGCCTCTTTCCACAGAAAGGACTGTACCTCCTTCCGGAGAACCATTAGATGGGCCAGAGCATAGATACAGGGTACCGGAGTTGCCTCTGGGGGCAGCTATATAAGTTCCAGAGCATGACCCCTCTCTATAATTTGAATAATCCTGGCATCTGAAGTGATGGTTCTCCATTGACTGAGATTGAGGGAGAACCGACCCTCTGACCACCACCTCTTGGTCAGGGACCAGAAGAGGAGGGTCTGGCAAGGAGTCAAGCAGAGCTGGATCCAGCTGCTGGGACTGATCTGTCACCCCTAGGTCGCTTTGTGGCAGGGCGCAAGGAGGAGGGGGTAGGCAAGGCAAAGGAGGCTTTTCCTTTGCCCTGGGGAAGAGAGCCTGCTCCGGAATTGTGGGACACCTTGTGAAAGGATGGGCACTGTCTGCTCCTAGGCTGTGTATGGTAAAGCGAATAGACAGACTTGATAGCCCTACCAGATGCCTATAAATCATTGATGATGTCCTGGACATCCGGCCAAAATAATTTGGGCCATTGAAGGAGACACTCAGCACCTTCTGTTGGACATCCGCTGCAAATCCCGAGACCCTCAGCCAGGACTGCCTACGAATGCAAATGCCTGTGGCAGCCACCCTGGACACCAGTGTCGGAAATGTCATACAAGGCCCTTAGGAGATGCTTACTAATATCCTTGACGACCTGCAAGGATCTGAGAACCTCCTGTTTCTGGGGGGGCTTGGGCAGTTGCCTTGCCCTTCTTCCAGATGGTGTTTTGGTACTAGACCATATGCGAAACATAGCATTTCAAAGTTCCAAGGTGAAGGAGGCATAAACCCTCTTACCCCAAAGGGCAATCCACCTAGGTTTCTGTCCGGGGGAGGGAGTTAAGGTGCTATGGCACCTTGGATCTGTCATGTGCTGCTTTAATGACCACGGAATCAGTCTCAAGTTGTGCACCATAATGGGGTGGACCCCGAGGGGCATGATAGTGTTTGTCTGTACTGCCGGGCGTGGCAAGAATCATGTCTGGGTGGTGCCAAGCCACAAAAGTGGCACTCCTCAAAGCTGGAAGGATAGGAGGAGGAATGACCTTAGAGAGAGAGATTCTGGAATCTCCAAGAAGTCCACCAGGTCTCTCCTGATGGCATCTTCCTCCTCAGTGTGGATGCCCACAGCTGCTTCATAACATTAAAAAAAGGCAGTATCTTCAGGAGGGGACCTGGCGGCATGTTTAAAAGAGACCTCGCTCACTGAAGAAGCAGTGGACCTGTCTGATGAAAGAAGTTCCTCCTCCTCCTCAGGGAGGATAAGGTCAGGCTGGTATTCCTCTTCATCGTCAACCTGCTGTAACTCGAGGTCTGACGAGTGAGGTGCCGACGGCGCCTGATGAGGCGTCGATGACAACAGGGCGGTTGACAGCGCAGGAGACCCAGGCCTCAATGAGCCCAACTGGTGCACTAGGGCCATAGTGATCTGGGTCAAAATCAAGTTAAGGTTGACGGCAGGAGAAGGATGCGTCGATGGTGCAGGGGTTGTTGGCACAGGGCACAATGAATCATCTGTCGGGACTTGAGAGCCCAAGGACCCAGACATCCAACAGCCTGGAGAAGCATCAGGCCACGAAGGAGGGGCAGCTGTTGACAACCCGCGGGCCCATAGACAGGGGACCGACAATCCGGGGGTCGATGACCAGCCTCCCTGAGCATGCACTGGAAACCCTTTCCAAGGCTGCTTGGGAAGAGGCCTGCTACTGTGAACGCTGTCCCTAAACAGACCAACAAGAAATATGTGGCACCTAAATATAAACCCTACACAGCCAATTGCAGATGCCAGTGTTATTTTGGTTGAGAATAATAAGGCCATAATGCTCGAGAAGGTCACTTTGTACATCTCTAATAAAGATTCACGCAAGATTAAACCCAATCGCAAGCGAGTCTATGACTCTAGGTCAATTACCATGGCCACTTTTCAAAGAATGTGTATGCCCTCTGGTCTAAGCTGAAAGCTCTGGCAGACGCCTGCCAGATACAGAGGTTGCACAGGAAATGCTGCTAACTGTTAAACAGGGTATTGAACCCATCAGTCATCAGCTGAAATCCTCTGTGGGCTCCTCAATGCAGCAGCCTGTTCTGTGGCTGCAGATATTTGTCCCAGAAGATATTCCAGGTTGTGGACTGCTAGCTGTAATCCAGATGTCCAATAACAGATTATGAATGTCCCTGTTGATGGCACTTATGTGTTTGAACAGTAGGTGGAGCAGTCTCTTTAAAGTTCTACTATAGACAATGATGTACAGTATATGACTGGCTGGTGCAATAAAAAGATTAAAAAAAAAAAAAAAAGCCCAACGAGACTAGAACAACCCTAAGAGTTCCAGACCAAGCCAGTATATCCCCTAAAGGGCCAGGGGGCGCGGCTCTTACCATAACAAGCAGTTATTTCGTTCCAAGGGCAGAGGAGGCTCTCACAGCAAATCTAGCCACCTCAGCACCAGAAGAAAGTACAACCAGTAGGAGGTTGTAGGCCTATTACACAATAGGGCAATGGAAACAGTGCCTCTTTCTTAATCTCAGGAAATTGAACAAATATATGGATCGAGAGAAAGTCTAGTTGGGATCCCTGGGGTCACTACTTCTGTTCTTGATGCCCCCAGGATTGGTTAGCCTTGTTGGGTGGGCATGGAGGATGCACACCAGCACATATTGGTACACCACAAGTACATGCGGTTCTGTGTGGAAGGGGCAGCGTTACCAGTTCAGACTCCTCCCCTCTGGGCATTCATTATACAGTTTCTAATCAGTAATGTGCTCCTGACATCCTAAAATTTATCATCTGTAGAGTTTTACTTTCTTCAGACAATTTCAAAACCATTTTTAATACCAGATTTTTAATGAAGGACTCATAGCTGCCACCAGCAGTTTCTAAAGATATTTTCCAGGTTTCTGCAAAAGACATTGTTGTTAGTACTGAGATAAGTGAAATCTTCAAGAAAAAAAAAAACCTGAATTTCTGAGTATTCCATTTTTTATAACCGAAAACATTCGTGGGGTGCTAGAAGCCCAAGCTAAGCGGCATCATCTTTATGTAGCTCGCTAAATACGCTATTAAACCATTAAAATCGATCTTTCTCAGACAAAACTTAAAAATAATTTGCATACCATCCAAAAGAATACTTAAAACAACTGCAAATGGGAAATCCTCGGAAAGATAAAGGTGGCGGTGCCAGAGGAAAATCGGGGCAGATGTCTCAGCCCACGTGGATCAGCCATGAAGCGTAGGCCACTTCAATGTAGGAGCCAGAAGAAAATGGAAATTACATACCTACCATAATTCTTGATCTTCTTGGATGAAGTCTCCACCACTCATTCACACTGATGGGATCTATGCTGGAGGCGCTAGGACCCAGCGGGAGCAAACTTTTTTGCAAGAAAGCCGGTGCCAGAGATGAAGCTGCGAGGAGCGGCGCTGTGAGCCTCGGCTCGTGCGGCAGTGACTATCTCGACGTCGACCTTCCAACCGCCTCTGTACCTCTTTTTCCAAGGAGGTGCAGCGTAACTAACCTAGAAGGACTAGCCTAACAAAAATCGGACATAAGATAGTCCGAATGACCCATATAAGAAGGGTCAACAAAGAAGTCTTCACAGTCTAGCCACTGAGGGAGTGAAGATCACCAAGACAGGTGAGCTTGAGGGATGGTGGGTAAGCGTGTAAATGAGTGGTGGAGACTTCATCCAAGAAGATCAAGAATTACGGTAGGTACGTAATTTCCATATCTTCCTGCACATAAAGTCTCCACCACTCATTCACACTAATGGGAGAGTACCGAGCTAATAATCCCCTGAGAGGGCAGCAGGAGAAAAAAGCTCACTTACTTAGGACAGAAGTCCATTAAGAATAGTACTGCCAAATGACAGATGTCTGGCACGGACATCCAAGGCGTCGTGCTTAATGAAAGTATTCACTGAGCTCCAAGTAGCCGCATTACAAATATCTGCAATGGGCACATTACGGATTTCCACCAGGGATGCCGCGACTGCTCTAGTAGAGTGAGCATAAACCCTGCCTTCCAGTTTTACCTGTGCCATAGAATAGCAGTGGCGAAGGCATGCTACCAGCCACGCTGAAATGCACCTAAAAGCGACAGGTTGACCCAGTCGGGTCTCACTGAAGGAAACAAACAGTTGAGCCTTGCTAATTTCCTTTGTTCTATCTAAACAGAATCGCAGCGCTCTCATTAACATCCAGAGAGTGAAGGGTACGCTCCCCTTCATTCTGAAAGTTCGAAAAGTAAGTAGGTAGGATCAAAGGTTGGTTTAGATGGAATTCTGAGACAACCTTAGGGAGGAACTTAGGATGGGTCCTAAGAACTACTTTGTCCTTATGAAATTCACTATACGGAGGGTCTGTGACCTAAGCATGTATTTCAGAGACTCTGCGGGCCAAGGTGATGGCCACCAGGAAGGCTGTCCTCCAAGTGAGGAATTTCAGCTCACAGGTAGCTAGAGGCTCAAAGGGCTTTCGAGTGAGCATGTCTAGCACGAGATTAATGGCCCAGGCCGCGACTGGATGTCTGATAGGAAGTCTGATATGCAGAATACCTTTAAGAAACCTCTTAACTACAGGTAATTGAGCCAATGACAGAGAAAGCACCGGCTCATGATAGGCTGAAATCGCACAAAGGTGAACTTTGACTGTAGAGTACTGTAGACCCGAATTTGAGGGGTCTAAAAAGGTACTCCAGGACTTTATTTGGTGGCAAGAAAAAGGGTTCGAAGAGGATTTTGCACACCAGATAGAGAAACGCTTCCAATTGGCTGGGTAGGTTTTTCTAGTGGCTGGCTTACGCGCAGCCAAAAGAATATCTGAAACCCTACAGGAAACACTGAACCTATTCACCTCTATCTCTTCAGGAGCCAAGCGTGAAGCGATCTCAGATTGGGATGAACCACGTGACCCTGGGTCAGAAGGTTCGTCTGAAGAGGAAATGCCGACAGAGGGGTTTCCGACATACTGTTGAGTAGCGGAAACCATATCTGTCAAGGCCAAAAGGGAGCAATGAGGATCATTCTGTCCCCATGAGATCTGAATTTGAGAAGTACCCTCTGAATTAGTGGAAGAGGAGGAAAAGCGTATAGAACGCGTTTTGTCCACTGCAGCCTGAACGAATCCTGACAGAAAGTGCCAGGCTCTGGATTTCTGGAGCAAAAGAGAGGCAGTTTTGTGTCGAGTGGGGATGCAAAAAGGTCCAGGTCTGGAGTTCCCCACTCTTTGAAGAGTGACTGAATGACGGTTGAGTTGAGAAACCACTCGTGATGATCTGCCTCTGTTCTGCTGAGATGGTCTGCCAGTTTGTTCTGCACTCCTGGCAGGTAAACCACCTAAATTAGAGCCTTGTGCTCTAGGCACCATTCCCACACTCTCATTGCTCCCCTGCACAAAGGTTAAGAGTGTGCACCGCCCTGCTTGTTGATGTAATACATCACTGCTTTGTTGTCTGTTTGAAGGAGAATGTTCTCGTGCCAGAGAATGTCCTTCAAAGCCTGGACTGCATAGAGGACAGCTGTCATTTCCAGGACGTTTATGTGGAGTTGGGACTTGACCTGAGTCCTTGTGCCTTGGGTGTGGAGATTCTGACAGTGAGCACCCCACCCCATCAGGGACGTGTCCATGGTAATGGATATCTGATGATCCAGAGGAGCAAAGGGATACCCTTCTAGAAGACTGTCCTCTTGCGACCACCAGGTGAGAGACTTCCTTAGAGGTTCTGTCACCTTGATGAGAAAGGACTGAGGATGAGTGGTTGGAGACCACTGAGTAATGAGCATCCACTGGGAGGTTCTCATGTGGAGACGTGCTAGGGGCACAGTGAACACTGAGGATGCCATGAGACCCAGCATCCACTGCATCGAGATAGCTCAAACTGAGTTGTTCTCTCTGATGTACTGGGCCATCTGCAAGATATCGCTCCTACTGTCCTCTGGAAGAAAGGCTTTTGCAGAAGAGGTGTCCAGAAGAGTTCCTATAAAGAGGAGCGTCTGGGAGGGCTGCAACTGTGATTTTTTGAGATTCAGCAGGACTCCCATGGACATGAGGAAGTCTGAAGCCATGACTACGGCGTCCAGAGTTTCTTGTCTGGAGGGACTTGCTAGGAACCAGTCGTCCAGATATGGGAACACTTGTATTCCGAGTTTCCTGAGATGCGCTGTGAGAATTGCACAACACTTTGTAAAAACTCGTGGCGCAGACGATAGCCCAAAGGGCAGGACTCTGAACTAATAATGTCGACCTAGCGCCACAAACCTTAGGTATCTGTGGTGCTTTGGGTGTATAGGAATATGTTGGTAGGCTTCCTGCATGTCCAGGGAAGCTAGCCAATCGTGTTGATGAAGCAAGGGTAGCAGGGTCCCTGGCAAAATCATCTTGAACTTTTCCTTATGAAGAAACTTGTTTAACTTTCCGAGATCCAGAATGGGGCGCATACTTCCAGTTTTCTTCACGACCAGAAAGTAATCGAAGTAGAAACCTGTGCTTCATTGATCCAGTGGAACTATTTCTACTGCCCTGTTGTTCAGAAGGCCTTGAATCTCGGAGGCAAGACGGTCTGACTGAGTTGTCGACAGCCTGGGCTGTCATTTGGGTGGATGACCAGGAGGGGTTTCTGAAAGGTTGAGAGAGTACCCTTCGCAGATTATCCGGAGGACCCATTTGTCTGATGTTATGGATTTCCATTACTTGTAGAACTGAGTCAGACGTCCTCCCACCGCTGAGGAAGAGTCCCCCTCGGACAGCTGAGGTGGGACCTGGACCAGAAACTCAGAAGGTGGCACTGGGCGCTCTGGGCCCTTTCGCCTTTTGTTGCGTTTTCTTTTGAGGTTGGGGGTTTTGGTTTTTGTTAAAACCTCCCCTGCCTCGAAAGGACTGACGGTTATGAAACTGCTGCTTGTTGACGCCCTGAGAGGGGGTGGGAGCGGGTCGAGCTGTTTTAATGACAGACCTAGTCTTCTGTGTGGCCTCCAGCACTTGCTCTACTTGAGGCCCAAACAGATACATACCTTCAAAGGGCAAAGCCATGACTTGCTGCTGGGCATCATTAGTGAAGACCGAAGTACGTAGCCAGGAGCGGCGATGGGTGCAAATGCACCCCACCACTGCTCGAGAAGCAGTATCAAAAGTGTCCATTGCAGCTTTAACCTGTTGGTTACTGGACTCGATACCCCTAGTTATGGAGTGAAGTAGCTCTGAATTAGATTCCGACTCAGGCAGAGCTTCTACTATTTGCTTAAGCGAATGCCAAAGGGCATACTCATATTGAGAAAAATAGCCCTGGTAGCTGGCAATACGCATACCCAGGGTGGAGGCAGCAAAGACTCTCTTACCTAAGGTGTCTATCTTACGAGATTTTTATAGGCCGGGCTGTAGATGCTTGAGGTAGAACGGCCTTATCATTCTCTGCTAAGACTACAATGGTGTCAGCAAAGGCCTGGGAGGCCAAAATGGGTCGATCCTCGGGTGGAGCATATTTCCTGTCTATGAACTTAGCCACAGAAGGGATAAGGGCGGGATTGTTCCATGCCATCTGAGAGAGTGTCTCAAAAGATGGTTGTACCGGAGGAGTTAAATCCATAGGGATCTCCGGGACACATAGGTATTAGAGTCTTAACAGCTTCCCAGGATCAATATCTGTAGTCTGGAGAGAAAGAGTAGAATTTAAATTTTTCAGCAGAGACTTAAAAGACAGTTCTTCAACCACAGGCTCTGCAGCAGGAGAGATCCCTGCTCCTTCAACATCATCACCCAGTTGAAGATCTGGGTCAGGCTCAATGTCATCTCCTGACAGTCCAGGAAGGACTGTATGGATAGGAAAGGAGTGAAAATCAGAAGGAAAAGAAGAAGAGAAAGGAATCGAGAGTCGATAACCCCTGAAGGCTGGATGGCACCGCACCAAGCCTTGGCGCCAAAGAGGAACATGACGCCGAAGGCAAGGGAAGTGGCGCCACTGGAAACAGCCCAGCACATGGTGCAGAAGCCCACAGCGCCGACAGACCCATCGGCACCAACCGTGGTGCCAACAGACCCATCGGTGCTGAGGACAGCGCCAACACCACCAACAGCACCGTGGACGGCGCAGAAAGATGCAGTGGCACCAAAGATGGTGCTGACAGGCCGATCGACGCTGAGAGCATCCTCGATGGCACCGAGAGCAATCCAGGGCTCCGAAAACTGCGATTTGAGGAAAAAGGATGAAGAACACCAGGAGAAAGAGGCATCGGTGTGGCCCCCTGTGCCGCAGCCATGTGAGGGGGAAAACACCAGAGCGTGGAGTCAATGGCACCGAAGATGGCGCCACTCGACTAGGAAGGTCCAACCGCCCTACTCGTTCCCTCGAAAGGCCCGAAGGCCTCGGAGAGACCGGGCCAGGCAGCTGGACCAACCTCCAAGCCCATTGCTCCAAAAGAGCGGCCCACAGATGAAACTGCTCATCGGAAGCCCTTTCAATAGGTGGGAAGGGCTCCGATGTTGAAGAGGTCAGTCACCGGAGACAGAAACCGGCAACTCCAGAGGAGACAGGCACCTGACCCCAACGACCAACCGTCAATGCACAGGCATACCAGAAGGCGACCTCGAGTGATGCCTTCTCTTTTTTGACCTGTGGGTCGAAGAGCTTGAGGCCGAACGGTGCTGAGAATGGGACTGTTTTCTTTTATGCTTTCGGGGGGACCACCCATCCCCCTGAGCATCGGACCATCCGTTGTCAGACCCACCTCTGGAGAGGGTGGCAGACCAGACCCAGCCCGGCTGACTGAACAGCTTTCATACGAAGTCTCCCTACTGTCACCTGACCCGCTCATGGTTGAATCCGTCGATGGAGGGCTGAAGACTTCTTTTCTTAATAAGTAAAGTTTAAAAGTAAGCGGTACTTGTTTCGAAATAAATTACAAAACAATAAACTGAAAACTATGCTGCTAGTTTGAAGTTTGACTCCTGGCGGGCGAGCAACGTTGTCACTGAAGCGCACTCGACAGCGGAGAAAAAAGGAACTGTGGTGGTTGGAGGCTCGATGCCAAGATAGTCATTGTCGCACGAGCCAAGGCTCGTGGCGCCACTCCTCACGGCTCCATCTCTGGCGCCGGCCATCTTGCAACAAAGTTTGCTCCCACTGGGTCCTAGCATCTCTGGCGTAGATCCCTTCAGTGTGAATGAGTGGTGAAGACTTTATGTCCAGGAAGATCTATGACCTTGACTGGGGTAAAGCTGCAGAGAAGAATTTCCTCAATTACAGATCTTGATACTAAAATGGACTCTTTCAGCACCAGCACCATGATGGTTGAATTGGAAGTTGTGGGATTAAAAACTGAAATGTCAGATGTTAAAAGACAGTCGGAATCCTTGGCGGCCACAACCACAATGGTCGTAAAGAAGAATGCTCAACTTCGAGCGTGTCTTGAAACAATAGAAAATCAAATTCGCTCCTCACATATTAGGATTCTGGGACTTCCTGAGGGGATCGAGGGGGATCACCCCCTCATATTTATACAGGATTGGCTCAACACAGAAATTGGTGCCTGAAGGGTAAAATATCCATTTTGCGCTCCAAAAAGCATACCGAATAACCCCACGAGGTTATAGGGAGACATCGGATGTCCCACATACACTGCTACTGATCACTGATAGTGTTGGTACTCGGGATAACATTTTGAATTTGGCCAGATGCGCAAGTCCCATTTTACAGGACGACCGCAATATGTACCGGTTCCCTGACATCAGCTATGCCACAAGAATGCGCCGCAAAAAGTCTGATGGCACAAGGAAACTGCTGAGGGAGGCCAACATCGTGCACGCCATGATATACCTGGCCAGGTTACGTATTGTTCATGACGGCAAAGTCTGGGTTTTCTCTGACCCTAGAGAAGCTGGTAAATGGGTTACTCACTGTGTTGGCAACTGTAGGAGCCAAAGAAGAGAAACAAGCGATGATGAACTGGACTGCGAGGAGACAGAGGAAGGCTGATCTGTCTTCAGTAATGCTACATACACTGGTTTGGACTTTTAAACTTAAATGTTGGGGCATTAAGTTATTCTATGGTTGATGTTTCAGCTCTATTACCTGTTGGGTATATTAAAGTTGGGGCTCTTTAGTCCGCTTGTTATATATATTGGGGCTAATTTACTTAGGTCGATTATCTGACAGAATTTTCCCAAAGCCTTATTTCTTACAGCTATTTAATTTACTGTTAAAATATTGGGATTGCTTTCTATATAAGTAAATGGTTTACGCTTTATTGGGTATGTTTGTTCTGCAAAAATACTGTGCTGTCTATAAATTTCCAAATGGAGTTTCTTTTCTTCCCTTTAGGGCACAGTGTGACACCACAAGCCTCCTGGTGAGGCATGAATTTTTCTGGACATTAAACGATCTCTTAAGTGTTTTCGAAGTAGTCACACTGCTCATGGGATTATTATACAGCTTATATCTGGATATAACTTGAAATTGCTATTATTGCTTTTAGTATACCCCTCTATGCGATATCAATATGTCTAAGATGCATGTATCCATTGATTAAGGGGAAGGATCTCTTTTGTATTTTTAGTATCAGTTTATTAACTGGAATGTCTGGGATATGGAAATATCATGTGTACGAACATGTGACAATCTAAAAATAAAGCATTAAAAAAAAAAACCCTAAAACATCTGCCTGAAAAGGCTCTTTACCTTTTAGACTGTCTGTCCCTGTTGCGTTTCCTGCTTTGAAGTCATAATCCTCTGCTTTGGACATTAGAATCATGTTCATGGCAACATACTGTGATGTAATAAATAAAGGATTATGACATCACGGCAGGTTTCAGCAACATGAGTAGATGAAGTTTAAAGGATAAAAGACCCTGTTGTAAAGAACAAGGCTTCATTAATAAGGAATGGAAGGTCTTGACATTCAATTTTTAGGAATTCTGTGTTACTGAGTTCTGCTAATGTAAACTGTGATTTGTTTTTTTCCTCCTTCCCCATACACCCTGACCTGTCACCCCTTCTAGTTTGCAAAGCATCCCATTCTGGCCACCAATCTCACCCCTTGCTGCCGTTCACTGCTACCTTGACTTCCCAGGCTATCCCCATGTCCTTGGAGGGTCTGGCTTATCCCTGCCAGGGGGGGCATCCTCTGGTCAGGTCGGAGGGAATGACAGTTCCTAGGCAGTCCTCCAAGACATGCAGGGGTGGGGAGTAGTGGTGGTGCGCTTGGGGGACTTTTGGCATAGGGGGACATGGCAACCATCCTCTGGTCAGGCCAGGATGGGCACTATTTGTCTGTTTTCTGGGCCCATCTCCCCTCTCTCTAGTGGTGTGCACTGCGTTGCTGCCCTGGAGGCAGAGCCATCTGACATATGATCACCCATGTTGGTTAAGGCTCCATGCAACACCAGGTATTGCTCTCCAAGTGGTGCTCCGCAGCACTCTTCCTTGGGAGGAGTGCATCTCCACAGATGCTCCAGCACCCTCCCTATTGACTTGGGGACTTGGGGCTCGAACCCTGGTTGCCAATGTGCAGAGTGGATGCCCCACTGCTTCACGCCATGAAGCCGGCAAACTGTGATTTTGCTGGAAATTGAAAAATCTCTTAAAAACTCGCTTCCCCAGAGGGATGTTCTTACTGTGCACACAAGATTCATTATACTGCCAATATAACACAGCATGGTGCTGGTAAACAGAATAGCACCACACTATGGCAAATGGACAGAGCCATGTAAAAATTCAAAACCAAATACTGTATATTGCTTGAGGAATTAAAACAGAAATAAAAATAAAAATGGGTCTGTTGATATTTTTGTTAGTGCTGACTGCTGACAGTATTACATAAAAACATTTTTGCCATACTATTGCTTTAAAGTACCTTAACAAGGAGTTTCAAACACATTATCTGTTCAAACATTTTGATCATGACACTTACATCTTATTCTCCCATAATCAAGATCATGGTTATTAAAATGCAGTTATTTTTAGTATTTAGTCATGGTTGTAAATAAGAAACTACTGTCTCACCAGTCAGCCAGGACCTCACTTCTAAAATTTCATCCGATAGTTCCAAAAGAAGACAGTCACTGGGCACACTTAGTAGCACTGAGGAAACGCAGAACAAAATGCTCTGACGTACATACCTAGGGTGAAGATGGAGGGGGAAAAATGAATCTCTGTAGTAATGATGTTTCTTCTAGAGGGTATATTTGAGAGTAATACAGATAGCATCTTGGCCTAAAGATGTTGCCCCAGAGATATAACTTTAGAATGTTAAAATTCTACAGTCACACTTTTACATTCAACTGAGCATGCCCCAAAGTCTTTGAAAAGCCCACTGACTAGAGTTTCAGCTCTTCCTCTTCATCTCGTGCTCTCACCCCTCCGTATTCTAGATTTTGAAGATGAAGTACAGGAAACATGAGGATAGTAATGTTACTTACCATAACTCTAAATCTTCAAGAAAATATTTTCCTTAGAGCCACACTCTTTGGTCTTAGGGACCAAGGTGCTAGGACTCTGAGAGTAAACTTTTTTGACAGAGCCGCTGGCGACGGCGTCAGCTCATGCATATTACAAGACACTATAGTCAATAAATGGCACCAGCACGCCCACCTGCCTAAGTCCTGTAGCAAGGAAAGTGGAAAAGGCACAAGGGAGAGAAAAAAAAGGAAAAGGCTATAAACAGATAAAATAAACAACATAAAAAATGACTAATAAAATAAAAAAGGGTGACGGAAAAGCTTTCATAGAAACATAGACTTTGACGGCAGATAAGGACTGCTTGGCCCACCTAGTCTGCCCCATTTCCCTACCTAGAGGATAAGCTGAAGATCCTAGTTAACCAACAGCCTATTTCTTCCTACCCCCCACAAAAATTGCCTTACGTCCCTCCCATGCATTCTTGAATTCTCCCACAGTATTAGACCCCACAACCTCCTCAGGAAGGCTGCTCCATGCGTTCACCACCCTCTCTGTGAAAAATCCCTGAAGGCAAGAAATTCACCCCAAGGAAGAAAAAAACTATAAATTAATTAAAACCAGGGGAAGATCTCCTTGTGCTATGGACTGCCTATCATCTGATCCGGGGACAAAGGGAAGTAAAGAGAATAAACCTACACCACACAGCTACAGCAGAGTCCAGTGTCAGGTTCCTAATTGTTGAGAGATGCTGTGATGCTGCTGCTGTCACAATATCCTGAGAGATGAAAGAAATTGCCAAGTAACTGCTCTGTCTACTGCTGCCAGTTCTTCAATGAAGATCCTGACTGTCATGATTAGATAAGAAGGGACCCGACACTGGGCACAACTGAAGTAGCCAGCAGCATTAGTAACTGGTAAATAAAACCACTAGCCGTAGTCACACAATTCACTAGAAGTTTAACGGCTACAGAAAATGATCTGCTCTACTGCAAGCAGGAAAGGGAAAAGGACAAAAAGTTCCTCTGATGAAGGACCGAGTTTGTCTGTATCCTTATCAGTGCCAGAGCCACCACTGGACTGCCCTTGCCATGGCCATAGCAGTTTCTGTAGGACTTTCTCCTCTAATATCTGCTTTGATTTCTGTTTTAAAAAAGGAAAAGAAGGCCTGTTCCTGCTGTGGGGGATGTGTGCTGCTGCTCGACATGGTAGCTCATAGGACCACCTTCATGGTCTTTTTAGACTTCTCAATTTCCTTCAGGATGCCCTTGACCGGAGGGCTGAACAGCATAAATCTATGAAGGGGAGATCCAGAACCTGTTGCTGGTTGTCCTGGTTAAAGGGAGAGGAGTGCAACCAACTGTGCCTCCTAAAGAAAACTGCCACAGCACACACCTAAAGCCAATGTCTGCTTGATACATGGCTAACTACAGGTGGTATCTGGCTACAACCATGCAACAGTTTATGAGGCAGAAAAGCTTCTCCTGATGATAGAGGGAAGGACATCTCTTAACACCTTATGCTTGCAACTCCGGTGCACTATACATATATATACACACCATGGGGGTGACAGCTTTCTCAGTAGGATATCCTATGTTATTTCCACTGCAGTGAGAATTAATCCTGAAGACGACATTTATCCACACTCTGCTGATGTCACCAGAGTGAGGATAACTGCACTGCAGCTTGCACTCTAAAGGAAGCTGCTTCAGAAAACACTTTATCTTTTACCTTTGTTTTTACCAGGAGAGAGACACACTAAGCTGAAAGCTTGTTTATAGGTGCAACCTGGGAGCACAAGAAAGTTAAGTGACTTGCTCAGAATCACACAGTATGCAAGTGAGGCTGTGGGATTCAAACCCAGGTCTCCAGGTTTGCAGCTCAGAGCCTTAAACCACTGTGCTATACTGCCTCCTTAAGTTTTCTCTTATCTCTTTCCCACTGAAGCTACAACTTACTCAATTACTGTAGCTTTGCAAATGACTCTCACCTGTGTCCAACTGTGTTTGACTTTCCTAGCCCATTACTGTGCCGATCACAGCTTCAAAATAACCTGAATTCTAAATGAAACTCTTTTACAAAGCACTTTGTGTTTCTCAGTGCTACCTGCAGCAATTTGTCTTTCTCAGTGAGCCTCTGACTCACTCAATTAGCTTTGCAAAACACAGTCAGCTGTGTTTCTCACTCCCAGTCCATTCAGAACACACACACACACTGATAGCACACACAGAATGAGCAGGAAACACACATAATCAGAAACATTTTTCCTAAAGCTCTCCCCCCGTGATATAAATCGCACACGATGGGCAGATCATGGGATATGGAAAATATTCTCACTCCTGCCTCGTGAGCTGTGCATTTTTACTTCTGCCTTCGGCACTCGTGAGAATACACAGCTCAGTCTGCAGGAGTGAAAATTTCCATATCCCACTCCTGCCCATCACGTATCCCCTATTTATATATATTATAGTGGAGCATTATTCTATATAGAAATCCTTCCTTTTCAAAATGCTGTTGTACCACAGTTCAAAAGTCATGGAATGTGACTGTACCCTTCTGTGGTAAAACAGCATTCTAGAACCTTTAAAGACTGCACAAGTCAGTTTCATTCTAAAAGAGAAAAGAAATGTAAATTACGTACCTACCTTAATTCTTGATCTTCCCTTGTATTTTCACCATTCATTACTGATGGGTATAAGCTGGAGGTTCGCATCTGCTCGGGAGCTTTTTTTTTTTTTTGGGGTGGGGGTGGGAGGAGTCGGCACAGCCCACGAGGCCGATGCACTGAGTGGTGCTCGAGGTTGGCCGTCAGGCACCACTAACTCCTCCTCCACTCCAATTCTGTTCTGCCAGAGAGAAGGAAAAAAAGGGGGATAGAGAAATTTTAAAATGAGGCAAGGAAGCCGAGGGATAGGAAAAGAAAAGGATATAAACTGAAAAAGGAATAAGCCGGCCAGAGAACAGAGGGAAAAGTAAGACTTTGCTAACTGGCATTAGGGCCCCAGCACAGGAAAGAGAAAGAGAAAAACAGGGAAATGAATGATAAGAGAAAGATAGAAGATATAGGGGAAGAAGGGGGGAGAGAGAGAAATAGGCCTCCACCATGCTCAGCTGGAAGGAAATTGGCTTATCCTTAGTCCCAAAAACTTGGGAAGTATGAACACACAGGTGCAAGGATCCCGTCAAGCTTCAGGGACCACTGGACATAGGTCCAAAACAGGAGAACTTGAGATGACCTTTTAGAAATAAAGCAAGGCAGAGTCTGACCCTCCCCGACCCTAAACCCGCATTCGGGATGAAAGCCTTGGAGCATGGCCCTCTCAAGCTTACCACCTGAGAGCTTAACCAAGGAGGGGAACCCCTAAACAGGTGAGAACCCTGTTCAGAAAATAACCCTATAATATAGGGGACAGCAAGATAGGAAAAAAAAAGGGGTGAGGGGGAATCCCTTTGGGCCCTCCCACAGGATGCACTGAGGAGGTCCCCACCCTTTAACCGAGATGACAATGAATCTGAAAGGTACATGCTGAGACATGAAAGGGACCCCACAGTGTGCCCCACTGAAGACCCCAGGGAGTTCCCTCCAAGATTAGGACAAAGACCCTACTCGCCACTCTCCTAGGTTGGGCACTTTGTGACTTCAGAGAAGGAAACAGAGGGCCCTGCGGTACCAGGGGGACTCTGCCCCCAATTGGCCTCAAAGAGGGGGGAGGGTGAGCAGGGTGTTGGCGATGCCCAGAAGCTGAGGCCCAAGGAGGGAAGGTAGGCAGGAATCAGTAATGAATGGTGAAAATACAAGGGAAGATCAAGAATTATGGTAGGTAAGTAATTTACATATCTTACCCTTGTCAGTCTTCACTATTCATTACTGCTGGGGTGAGTACCAAGCCCCCCGAAGGGGACTTGGCACTGCCCTGAGGGAAGAGTTTCCCTCAGCCTCCTGCAGGGGAGACGCAGAAGGGGGAGACCCTTTTGCCATACTAGGCCATGCATGGTTTAAGGCCATTCAGACTGAGGAGGTGTCCCCCGTGGCCAGAGGGGGGGGGGATGGAAGATGCCCCTGCAAATTCCTCCTCACCCTGTGGGAAAAAAGACAGGTCCCCCAGAAAACAGAGGAAATCACCCTACACCAGGCAACAGGTGACAATCTTGATAGGCAAAGCCATGCCATCCGCCTAATGCAGATCTCTGTCCTTACCAGTCTGGAAGGCACCTCACTGGTGTCTTACGATGCCCTTGCCTGGTGCCTTGCAAGCTCCAGACCCTGTGCACAGACGGCAATGACTTGCCTAGATTCCACCGAATCAAGCAATGATGCTAACACCTGTGCCAGCATTGACCACAGATGCCTGTTGCAGGCAGTGTGGTGAGGCTGATGTGCTGTGATGTGAGATGAAGAGAAAACTCTTCTTCCCCACCAGTCGAACTCAGCGGAGTCCGGATCCAGTGGTCGGTCATGCTCCAGGTGTTGTAGCCCAGAAGGAGTGTCTAGAGCCATCAGCCCCGAGGGTGAGGCAGAGAACCAAGAGACTCCTGGGGTGTGCAATACTGCCTCCTGCAGTCCGCTGGGGATGAGGCGGCTGGTGACCGCCAGGTGCAGATCGACGCTTCCTGGAAAGGATCACAAGGTGGTTCGCACTGAATTCGCTCAAGAAGGAGCGCGTCTCCCACTCGGTACTGCACCTTACCACATGGGAAATATGGAACTCCTGAACCAACCTTGAAAGGAATTGCTGATATTCTGTGAAATAAGCACTGGAGGAGAGGTGGACAGAATGTTCCTCTTCCTCAGAGGAGGAAGTACAGAAGCTCAGATGTTCAGAGTCCTCCTGCGGCAGTGGGGACAGGCGGAAGACCTGCTCGTCCATAGCCCTGACATACCTAGGGAAGGCCGCTGCAGTAGCTCTGAACGTCTCCCAGGTCAAGGGCCCCGTAAGACCCACATGGCCAAGGAGAGGAGATGTTTTTTGCAGAGGGATTGGGGAAGGGCACCTGACAGAAAGTGCCCGGCCTCTGAGACCTCGCAGTAGATCCTCCTGCATGGGGGGATCCAGTGCTCGACCCAGTCAGTGGATGCTGCAAATTTCAGAACAAATCCTGGCTGAGCCGTGAGGGAGATTCTCCCCTGTGGTGTGACCGGGGTTGCATGGTTTCAGAGGGGAAAACCCCAGTGCTGCCCACTAAGGGCACCTCTACAGTCTCAGATGAGAAGAAGCGGGGTTCGGCACTGCAGCTCCTCTCTGCCCCCCCGCAGGGCAGTGGAGGAGGGCCCCCGTGCTTCACCCAGGCCTCTCAACCCCTCGGACTACAAGGCTGCCCTCTTCCTTGAGCCCAGTGCTAAGGGGTTCCTCAATCCCGCCAGCCCCCGATGGAGGCCACAGAAGAGGAGGTCCCTGTCCCAACCACAGTAGCCAGGGCAGCACCAGGAATGGCAGCTGCCCCGGCCCCCAAGGTTGGGACCATCACCCTGGCAACCCAGAACTATTATCTGTAATTGGGCGCCAACACCAGGGTCGACATGGGGGCCTGCGCAGACTGTAGCATCCAGGATCACCGAGGCACGAGCACCGGAGTGCCTGATGTCACATCCAGGGGGGCTCCCCAACTCCGTGGAATCGGGATGCTAATTGGGATCGGCCAGCGAGTTATCCCCCTCTGAAGAAGAGGAGACCATGCAGACCACCAGACTAGTGACCCCGGGAGCCCCCCTGCCAACGGCGCCGCAGAGGATCCGCCGGTGCCGGGTCCAGCAGCCATGGGCCGCAACACCGAGGGAGCCTGCACCTCTGAGGAGGTGAGTGCCTTGGCTCCAGAAGGAACCAAGCCACTCCTCTGGCACCGCGGAAGAAACCTACTCTCTGGCAAGGCTTGAATCAGAAGAAGAGCTTTCCTCCTCACTGGGTAGTATAGACATGGGAGGGGACCTGGCGGCCGGGTCAAGAGTTCTAGCCATGGCATCCCTAGAACTGACGCTACCCTCTGATAGTCGGTGGGACCCTGCCAACTTTAAACGTGCAGATCTCAAGAATGTGGTGGTCCATGGAGAAGCAGGCATCGCAATTATCCATATCGTGGTTGGGACTCAGGCAATGAAGGCAGACATCATGCCGGTCTGTAATGGAATAATGCCAGCCACAGGGGCACCGATGCATGAAGGCACGACCCACTTTGGATTTCTTCCTAGCCCCCGAACCAGACATGACACTGAAACAAACTCAAAAACTACAGCAACAGACTTGGCACCATCAGTAAGAATTGTAAGAAATAAAAGGAACGGGGTTACTTGGATGCAACAGTGTCAAGTGAGCGCTTTGGAACCGGGATGGAGGAAATGACAACAGCAGGAAAAAACGGTGTTGAAAAATGAAGGTTTTCTGATGCAGTAAACTTTTCTGGTCACTCGCACAGCAGGTGCTGCCTCGATGGTGGGAAAAAACAGAACTGGGGTGGGAGAGGAGTCAGCGGTGCCTAATGGCCAACTCTAAAGCGCCACACAGTGGGTCGGTGCCGACCCCCCTCAAAAAAAAAGCTCCTGAGCAGGTGCGCACCTCCGGCTTTCATCCAGCAGTAATGAATGGTGAAGACTGACACGGGTAAGATCACAATGCACACATTTCATATAATACTGTACACTATACAACATACAGGATGATCAGCTTTATGCATAACCAGTGTGTTCTGCCACCTTGGCTTCCGATTCCCATGGACCTCTCAAGCTTCGCTCTCGAGGTCAGAAGGAATCAGAACTCCTCTGTGGCACAACACCCTGGTTGTGCATAGCTGCCCATCCAGTATTCTCTCTATATATTATAGGGGCACAGTCCTGTCCCTATAGTTAGGGTTGAGTAGCCTGTTTAATGTTAAAACTTAAAACTGCACTTTAATACTTCTGCAACCGATTAATGGATTTGCACATAATTTGGTATGCGCTGTCCCATGGGGTAGATCTCTTGATGTGGCAAGTTTCTTGTCAATCGATGTACCGATTCTGAGCTCCGGATAGTGCAAAAACCTTAAAACTTGCCATTTTCTCATTGCCTTGCGTCCAGAGGGTGCGGAATTTTGATGTGATTTTTTATGGTAGATACAGCTTGGGTAACAGAACTTCCATGCGTTTGTTTGGTGAGAAAATATTAATGTGTTGCAAAGTTATTCAATGTTTAAGTTCCCATTGTTTTCAATGTGACGTTCACTGTCCAGAATAGAGGGACAATGTTCAACAAAGGATTGACCTCACAAAAAAGGATTCTTTCTCATGAGAGCCACTCCTTTTTCTTGAGGAAAAAATGCTTTTTCATGAGGGAAAAATCCTTTTTCAACAGCCGCCATCTTGTTTCCCCCCCCCCACAAACTAAAAACCATGGAAAATAGATATAAATGTTGTCATTTTACAAATCAAACACCAGAACCTAGCTAAACGGGCCCATTTAGCTAGATTCTGGTGTTTGTTTTTCACAATTAGGGCCAGAAATACTTTTTCTGGGCACCCAAAATCCCAGGTGCCCAGCTTAGCGAGAGGAGCCTTCCGCTGTGTTCTCTGTATGAGAACAGTGGATTTTATTAAGTTGTGCAGCCACAGCTGAACTCCTGCTGATGACTACAGTGTGTGTTGTGAGTCCCCGTTTTCCCTGGTGTCTAGTGGCACCCCTCACCCTCCGATCACTGTCACCATATATTCCCTGCTGTCTAGTGGCACCCCCACCACCCTCCGATAGTCATCCCCTAGTCCCTTGTTTGTTTATTTATATAATTAGACACTGGGATGCCCACCTCTTGTGTCGAAGGCCCCTCCCGCAGCCTGTTTCATGAATTAGCCAACATCGGGGGGCCCAATCCCCGAGTCAGCATTTAAAGCCCCCAGCACCCACCCCAGTGTCCTGAAATATGTATTTACTTTAAACCTATAAAAGAAAACAGTCCCCGATGTCTTTTATTTTTATCCTGTAAAAAAGCGGTCTCTTGACATCCTCGTCATCCCCTCCCATCCCGACCCTCCCACTGAGCACCCACCACCCCACACCCCCCTTACCCTATACTTACCACCGGAGGTCGTAAGCTGTCATATTCTGTGGACCGAGACACGTTTGCACTCTTCAAAGTCAAACCGTGAACTCAGGAATTAAGGTAAGTGCCATATAATGTATTTCAATGGCGTTTTGAACTTATGTTCAGAACTTTGCCATTTTTTGGAATTTTTTCACCAAACTGTCAAAATGGCCTTTTTGGGACCACACCTCATGAACACTGGCACTATCATTTAGTTAATCAGGCCCGGAAGGTGCTTTCGTGGTCACTGTATGAAATCACATTTTGGGACCGAATAATGAAATTTCACCATGAGTGTTCATGAGGTGGAGTCCCAAAGAGGCCATGTTGAAAATTTGGTGAAAAAAGTCCTAAAAATGGCCGAGTTATAAGCATTTATTGAAATTTTTCTTTGCACGTGCATAACTTCGGTATTTTCAATATTTTGAGTCCATATTTTCAACATAGCCATTTTTTACACCACTTCATGAACAGTACAGCTGTCATTTTTCATATCCTTTCTGAAACATGTTTTCGCACCTGTGGCGCGGAATGGTGTTTTGGCACAGATTTGAAACTTTTCACCTACGGGGTTTATGAGTTGGAGTCATAAAAAGACTATGTTGAAAATTTGGGGTTAAAATATGAAAAAATGCCAAAGTTATGACCATTCATTGCAATTTCGTGACGCCTGCTCGTAACTTCAGAAACGTTAAATATTTTTACACAGATTTTCAACATAGCCTTCTTATTACCCCACCTTATGTATGTCACAGCTGTCATTTTTCAAATCCTGACCAAAATGTGTTTTCACACCTGTGGCGCGGAATGGCGTTGCAGTGGCGCAGAATTATGTTTTGGCGGGGATCTGAACATTTTCTGTACCAGGTACATGTGGTGGGGTAATAAGATGGCTATGCTGACAATTTGGTCACTGTTGTCCTATAAATGGACAAAGGACCCTGCACTCCCATAGCAAAATAAGAATACCATTATACTATCTCAAAAAGTAAGAAAATAAAGTTGCAAAAAACTTTATTAATACTCCAGTTAGGGTCAAGGCGAGAAAAGTTGGGAAATGAGGCATTAGGGTTTTTCCTAACACCCCACCTTCCCAAACAAGGCAGGGGAGCAGGTGTGTGTGCCTTGGACTTTTCAAGCCTAATGCACCCCCACATCTGCTCTCCTGCCTGGTTTGGGAGGGTGGGGTGTTCGGAAAACCCGAGCACCTCATTTCCCAACTTTTCTCACTGTGACCCTAACTGGAGCATAAACTAATTTTTTTTGCAAATGATCCAGTTAGGGTCAAAGTAACAGAAGTTGGGAAATGAAGTATTGGGTTTCCAACCCTAACACCCTACCCTCCCAAACAAGGCAGGAGAGGTGTGGGGTGTGCCTTGGGCTTATCAAGCCTAACACTCACCCCATTCCATCTGCACGTAAGGTCAGAAGTGTAGACTTTATGAGGATGGGGTGAACATTAGGCTTATGAAGCCCAAGGCACACCACACACCTGCTCTCCTGCCTGGTTTGGATGGGTGAGGTGTTAGGGTTAAAAACCCTAACACCTAATTTACCAACTTTTCTTGCTTTGACCCTAACTGAAGCATTAACAAAGTTTTGGGCAACTTTTTTCCTTACTTTTTGAGATAGTCTCATGGTATCCTTATTTTACTGTGGAAGCGCAGGGTCCAAAGGACCCTGCACTCCTATCCCTCCACAGATGCGTGACCAAACTGTCTGCATAGCCATCTTATTACCCCACCGCATGTACCCAGTACAGAAAAGTTTCAAATCCCTGCCAAACTGTAATTCTGTGCAACTGCAATGCCATTCCGAGTTACAGATGCGAAAACACATTTTGGCCAAGATTTGAAAAATGACAGCTGTGACATACATGAAGTGGGCTGATAAGAAGGCTATGCTGAAAATATGGAGTGAAAATAATACAAATTTCCAAAGTTACAAGCATGAATAGCAAAATTGCAACAAATGGTTATAACTTTGCCATTTTTAATAATTTTGACCCCAAATTTTCCATAAGGCTTTATGACGCCACCTCACGAACAACAGGACTGCCATTACACATATCCAGCCTGAAAGGTGATTTTGCCAACTGACCGTGAAACAGCCTTTCTGGCAGGAGTTGCGTAACGACAGTCATACTGTTCATGAGGTGGGGTCCCCAAAAGGCCATGTTGAAAACCTGAGACCAAAATCTCAAAAAAATGCCTAACAGTTGAAACCCCCATTTAAATACATTGAACTGCATTTACCTTAGTTTCTCTTAAAAAATGGCAAGAGTATATTCTCCATTGCAACTGACTGAAACACCTTATAATAATAAAAATAATTATTTATTTGCACAGCATCTTTCTATTTCCAAGGCGCCTTACAGCTTAAAACAATTTAAAACAGACATTAAAATCCAAAATCTTCCGGGTTCGAGAACGAGCCCGGGTGTCGAAGGCGGCCAGGAGGAGAAGGATTGAGCATCCTAAGACTGCTCTCCTTCCCGGGGTGGAGTTCCTGCGGTCGGCATGAGTGGCACCTAGCAGCAGCTGGTGGGTATATTGCCCGAGGCACCGATGCAATCAAGGACTCTGAGGTGGGACAGGCAGCTGGCTTCATTGCACGTCTCCACCCCAGCCTATAGAGATTAAAATCCCTCTCTGCAATGCGTCTCTATGACGCCCTGCCCCCGGACTCAATGAGCCGCCTGGCCGAGTGCTCCCCCAACCAAATACGGATTCACGGCACCGGTGCCCTCTACAGTGCCGTGCCCCGCTTCCTGGGGGGTATGCCAGGAATGACTGGGGGAGCGAGGGGCTTATAAGGCGGTGGAGTCTCGGGAGCGCCGTGACCAGGGCAGAAACCTGAAGTATGGCAGAGAAGAAAAAATTACTCACCTTAGTAATTGCTTTTCTTCTCATGGAGTCTTGCTGTATTAGGACTATAGCAGTCAGCCTCAGCCTCTGAACTGCCCCGGAGAGGAAAGGGTTAACTCCAGAGAAGTCTGGAGTTCCACAGCGCGAAGGCGCTGTTCAAAGCTCTATCTGTGCAGTTTGAAGTCAAACTGCCAGATCTTTACGTAAGCTAAACTAATATAGCAAGTCTGTGTGGAAAAACCCTACACTAGCCATTGGCTACCTACCAGTAGTAGAACTACAAAACACACAACAATCACAGAATAGCAACAAAATTATTAAATATTGTTAGCATCACTGAAAAGAAGCATTAACAGACCCCTCTCTCCAAAAGACTCAAGTCCAGGGAGGGGCCACCTACCACTCAACGAACAACAAATTACCTAGTTCCTAAACCCAATAAGCAAGAAAAAGGCATGACACAGTGCTTGCACTAATTTGCCAACCCCATACCCAAGGAGGAGTTCTGAGCGGGGTAGGAGGGAGGGTTGTCCTAATACAGCAAGACTCCATGAGAAGAAAAGCAATTACTAAGGTGAGTAATTTTTTCTTCAAACACCATGAAGTCTTGCTGTAATTAGGACTATAGCAGATTACACAGCAGTACCTCCATGGAGGAGGGTCAGAACCTACTTGGGAAATAGGCTCTGAAGCACAGCTGTGCCAAAAGCAGGCATCCCTCCTGGATTGAACATCAAGGAGTAATGTTTGGTAAAGGTGTGAACTGTTTTCCAGGTAGCAGCTTGACAGATCTCCAAAATGGGAATATCTCTAGCAGCCGCTAGAGATGCAGCTGTACCTCTGGTAGAATGAGCCCTCAATCCTGAGGGGGGCTCTTTACCCAGTTTTTGGTAACAGAATTGGATACAAGAGACAATCCACCTTGCAATTGTTCTCTTAGTGGCAGGTCTCCCTTTGCCGACTTCCCCATAGGTAAGGAAGAGCTGGAGGGATTCAAACCTATGACCCTTGGTGCGTTCCAAATAGTAGCTTAGAGCTCTTTTGACGTCCAGACTGTGCAATCTCCTCTCCCCTGAAGAGGAATGCTCAGTGAAAATACTGGGAGAGATGGATTGGTTGAGATGAAAATCTGAGACCACCTTTGGTAAAACCTTCTATTAGTCCTAAGGACTACCTTGTCCCTATGAAAAGAAATGAAATCTTCTTCCACTGACAAGGCTTGCATCTCACTTATCGTCTAGCAGAAGTGATGGCCACTAGAAAAACAGTCTTCCAAGTCAAAAACTTGAGGTCTGCCGAAGACAGGGGCTCAAAGGGGGGTTGCATTAGCTGAGCAATGCAAACATTCAGGTCCCAAGCAGGAACTGGTTCCCGAAAAGGAGGGTTAGTGTGAAGTAACCCTTAAAAAACTTGGAAATTACAGGGTGAGAAGAGATGGAAGCAGGTTTACCTGCTGACACATATGGAGACTGCTGCCAGATGAACCCTTAAGGTAGCTGGCTTAAGGCCTAGAAATTTAAGTGGACCAGATAGTCCAATAAAACAGTCAAATCAGCAGATTCTGGGGAGATTTGCTTCCCAGAGCACCAAATGGAAAACCTCTTCCACTTAGAATTATAGGTGGCCCTAGTAGAAGGCCTCCTGGCCGCCTTCAAAATATCCAAGACACCTTGAGAGAGGTGTAGATCAGCGAATTCTAGCTCCTCAAGAACCAAGCCTTGAGGTGGAGGGAACTGAGGTTCGGATACCACACTCTCCCTTGTGCACAGGTCAACAGGTCGTGGGTCCTGGGCAAGCTCAGGGAGGGTGGACAATCAGGGACAGAAGGAGAGGGTACCAGGGCTGTCTGGCCCAATCTGGAGCAATCAGAATCACCTTGCAGGACTGAGTTCTGATCCTCACTAGTACCCTGAAAAGGAGAGGGAAGGGAGGGAAGGCATATAGATATTTCCCCTCCCAATCCAACTGAAAGGCGTCCAGTGGGACTGATCCCAACACTGGAGGTCTGCAACAAAACAGAGGAAGTTGGTGGTTGTCTGGGGCTGCGAAAAGATCTATCTGAGGGTGCCCCATCTGGCAAGACTGACCCCAGCACTAGAGGGTTCAGGGCCCATTCGTGGTGGCCCTGAGAAATCCTGCTGAGGGCATCCGCTGGACATTGTCCTTCCCTGGAAGGTGAACTGCTATCAGGGAGGTATTCAGGGAGTAAGCCAGAGACCACAGCTTCATTGCTTGGTGCACAAGGCAGAAGACAGTGCCCCTTGCTTGTTGATGTACCACATTGTTGTGGTATTGTCTGTCCTGACTTGAACTACCTTGTTCTGGACAGAAGCTGAAAAGGCCTGGAGAGCTAAGAGGACAGCCCTGAGCTCCAGAAGGTTGATGTGGAGCAGAGATTCCTGAGGAGACCACACTCCCTGAGTGGAAAGGTCGCCCAAGTGAGCCCCCCATCCTAGGAGGAGGCATCTGTGGTAAGTGTGAGGGAGTGAGGAATGGGTAAGAAGGGGACCCCTTGAGTTAGATTGCTCTGGTCCTGCCACCACTGAAGGGCCAGGATCAGAGATCTTGTCACTGGGACTAATTTGGTGAGGGGGTCCTTCTTTTGGAACCAAAAAGATCTCAGGTGGAATTGGATGTCTCTCATCTGGAATCTTGCTCCCTGCACGACAGCTGTGGACGCAGCCATGTGTCCTAGGAGTTGCAGAAAGTGCCTTGCTGGCCGAGAGACCCGCATGGTAAAGGAAGATGCCAGGGCAATGAGTCTGTCCACTCTCTCGGAGGGGAGATATGCCTGGCAGACTTTGTGTTCAACTCTGCACCTATGAAAGTTAGTACCTGAACTGGTTCGAGAACTGACTTTGGAAGATTCAACAGGAATCCCAGAGAGTGAGAAGCTGCTGGGTGACCAACAAGTGAGATTTTACGTGATCTGGAGACTGACCCACTATGAGCCAGTCGTCCAGGTAGGGAAAACTGACCACCTTGCCTTCTCAGATGAGCCACTACCACAGCCAGACATTTTGTGAAAACCCTTGGGGCAGAGGTAAGGCCGAAGGGCATTGCTCTGAACTGATAGTGGCCAGAAGGTAGTTCGAACCTGAGGTACTTTCTGTGAGAAGGCCTGATCAAGAAATGAAAATAGGCGTCCTTGAGGTCCAAGGAAGCTAGCCAGTCTCCTGGTCTCAGGGAGGGCAAAATCATTGCCAGAGTTAACATTTTGAACTTTGGTTTCAGAAGATGCTTGTTCAGGAACCTTAAATCTAAGATGGGCCGCCATTCTCCTGTCTTTTTTGGGGTAAGGAAATACCTTGAATAAAGACCCTTGCCCTGATGGCAAAGGGGAACCCTCTCTACTGCTTTGCATCCCAGCAGAGAAGAAACCTCTGTTTCCAAAGCAAGGGCTTCCAAAGGATTAGCAGGTGGGGAAATGTCTGGCCCTCATCTTTGGGAACTGTTTGAAGACTGAGGACCAGACCTTGGCCTACCACCTCCAGAACCCACTTGTCCGAAGTTAGGGACAACCAGTTCTGGCTGAAATAAGCCAACCTGCCCCCCAACGGTACAGGAGATTCGGCCCTGGGCACCCCATCAGGGTGCCTGCTTGGCAGCTGTTTTTGGCTGAGAAGAAGGGGACGGTCTGCCTGAGCCCCGTCTGCCCCTGCCTCTGAAGAAACCCCTCTGAACAAAGGCTGAAGAGGCTTGAGCTTGATAAAAAGGCCTGTGGTAAGGCCTACCCCTACCCCTAGGGGCATGCCTCTCTTTAGCTTGGGCACTTTTGTAGGTAGTTCCGTATTCATCCATTTTTTTCATGTAATTTTCTGTCTGATCACCAAACAGAGAGTTACCTACAGGGAAATCCATAGCCTTTGCCTGAGTGTCTTGGGACAAATTAGTGCATCTGAGCCATGCCAACCTACGGAGAACTACAGAAGTGGCCATGACCCTAGAAGAAACATCATTAACATCAACAGCAGTATGAAATTGAACTTTAGAGGCCTCAATGCCATCAGCAGCCACCTGTTCCAACTCACTAGCCAGCTGACCCTGGGCCTGCTTGGCTAACTGCAAAATAGTGTCCCATCTAGACTTCTGATATCTAGCCACATAAGCCATGTAATTAGCCTGCCTGAGTCCCAAAGAAGCTATATATTGCTTTTTGCCATGGTATCAATCTTCCTGGAATCTTTGTCAGGGGATGTGATGCCAAGGAATATTAGCCTTGTCACAGGCTGCAGCTTGAACAACACCTACATGACTACACTGCTCAATGAGGAAGTCTGTATCTGGGCCTGATAAAGTATACCTTCTGTCCATTTTTTGTCTACAGGAGGGACAGAATGAGGATTTTTAAAATCTTTGTTGTTTGCTTCCTAAATGATTTATGCAAAGGAATAGACAACCTTCTAGACTCTGGAATATCCATCATTTCAACAAAATCAGGCTCCTCTTGCTCATCCACAGCCTCCTCTAAAGGGAGCTGGAGGGTTTCTGCCACCTTTTATAAAACACAAAATGAGAAGGGACTCAGACAACCGGGGAGACTCTAAGGGTCTGTCTGGAGAAATGTCCGGTTCAATGGGCACGCCAGACCTTCCCAGTCACAAATGCACTGATCAAATTCCTCCTCCCCTCCTGGTTCATAAAACTCCTCAATAACATAATCTTGAACCCCTGGACCTGGACGAGCCACCCCTCTGCCACTTGTGGAGGGCTCTCCAAGTCCCTGAGACAAAGACTGAACAATCTGTATGGCTTTTGCTATTTCTGCAACAGTTGGAGAAACTATCTTAGACTCCAAACCTGCTGATTTCTTTGTCTTTTTGCTGGTGCTGGTTCCTCTGAACCAGCCTTTCTCTGCCGAGGAAAGCCCTGGTCAGAGGCACTCCCTCTGGTCCAGTGGGTACTGGACCGGGCTGGCCATCCGGGTCAGCGGACTTTTTGGCCTCTCGTTCCCTGAGCCGGCCCAATCTCTTCTCCAGGGTGGCTGCAGGGAAATTTTTACATATCTGGCAGTCTGAAAGGAGGTGGTCAGCCCCCAGACAATAAACACAAGTGGTGTGTGGGTCAGCCTTGGCAAAGGCTTCCCCACAAACATCACAGTGTTGAAACCCCGTGGGCCCGGTTTTTCTTTTGGGTTTCTCAGACATAGTGCCAGCCTAACCAAAACTTGCCCTTTTCTTCAGGCCGTGCCAGAGCAAGACACCCTTATCGGTTCCTAACCGTGTCACGGGTATTGGAAAAAACCCGATTAAAAACGAGGGTTTTTTTAGAACCGATAAGAACCGGGTACCTCACGTCTAAAAATTCACCAAAATACAAGAAACGATCGGTTCAGACTGAACCGATAATTATTTCCACACAGACTAAATTTTCGTTTTACTTACGGTTACCAGATAGAGCTGTCAACCGCTGGTAATTTTGAGACTTTTGCCGTTTTCTGAACTGAAGGAACCGGACCGAAAACAGTGAGTGAACCGAGCTGAAGGAGCTGATTCCGGAGCTACTGTTCAGTGAAGCGGAGTAAAGAATCTGGCAGTTTGACTTCAAACTGCACAGATAGAGCTTTGAACAGCGCCCTCGCGCTGTGGAACTCCAGACTTCTCTGGAGTTAACCCTTTCCTCTCCGGGGCAGTTCAGAGGCTGAGGCTGACTGCTATAGTCCTAATTACAGCAAGACTTCATGGTGTTTGAAGGAGCAAAAAGTAAGACAAATTGGAAAAAAAAAATCCAAAATCTTAAAAAAATCATATTCAGAATTCAGTTCAATTTTCTACAAAGGCCTTTTGCCAAAGAAAAGTTTTGAATCCTCTCTTAAATTCCTCCATGGAGGTGCACTCCCATAACCGACGAGGTAGAGAATTCCAAAGGGTGGGCACAGCATAAGAAAAAGCTCTGGAGCCAGATGATTTAAGGTTCACCCTTGGAATCTCTAGCAACCCCTCATCGGCTGAGCGGAGCGATCGATCAGAGAGTAAGGGAACCAGAAGTTCTTTCAGATAGGCCGGACCCTGACCGTGAAGGGTTTTAAAAGTCAATAGTACGACTTTAAAGGTGATCCGCCAACGTATAGGCAGCCAGTGCAGTTCGTGCAACACCGGGGTAATATGACAGGATCTACTAGAGCCTGCCAAAACCTGGGCCGCTGCGTTCCGCACCAGCTGCAGGTGGTGAATTTCAACCCCTGAAAGCCCAAAGTAAAGGGAGTTGCAATAGTCCAAGCGCGAGGACACAAAAGCGTAGACCAACGCTGGAAGGTTGTCAGATGGAACCAGATGACTAACTCTGGCAATGTTCCTAAGATGGTAAAAGGAGGTCTTGACGACAGCCGACACCTGTGACTGCAGTGATAGTCTATCATTAAAGACCACCCCCAGGTTACGCACCTGTTCAGAGGCTGGGAGAGAAACACCACCAAGAAAAATTCCTGAAGGCGCACCGACACCCAACCTCTCTATCTGTCGACCCAGGTCCACAATCAGTACTTCTGTCTTTTCTGAGTTCAACTTCAGCCAGCAAGAATCCAACCACTCCTGGATTTCTTTCAGACAGTTGTTAAAGACCGAGAGAGCTCCATCCTGGTCGGGTGCAAAAGACATGTATAGGTGGGCATCATCTGCATAACAGTGAAACCTCAGCCCATACTTTCTTACAATGTCTCCGAGGGGTAGCATATACACCGCAAATAGTATGGGTGACAGCACTGATCCCTGAGGCACCCCACACAACAAAGCCGTTGGGCCAGAGGAAAAGACCCTGGACACAACTCTTTGTGATCTCCCCGTGAGGAATGAAGTGAACCATCGAAGGACGGTTCCCGCTATTCCACATATATGCCTCAGGCATGCTATCAACACCATGTGATCCACTGTGTCAAAAGCTGAGGAGAGATCTAGGAGAACCAAGATGGAACGTCTCTTCTGATCTCTCGCCCTCAGGAGATCACTGAGCACCCGAACCAGCGCTGTCTCGGCGCTATGTCTTTTATGAAAACCAGACTGAAGGGGTTCACAGATGTCATGGATGGTTAAATGGTCCTCCAGTTGGGCTGCCACTACTTTCTCAATCACCTTCCCAACAAAGGGAAGGTTAGAGATAGGTCTGTAGTTTGTGAAACAGTCTGGGTCCAGAGTAGTTTTCTTCAAGAGTGGTGTCACCACCGCCTCTTTCAGGGAGCTGGGAAACTCACCTGACTCCAAGGAGCACCAGACTGTTCACACAAGGACTGGACCGACGATATCACTACAACCCAAAATTAGGGAAGTCGGTCCAGGATCCAAACTACAGCATGTAGGGCGCACACTCCGAATAATCCTCATGACATCCACGAAGTCTGGTCGACTGAAGGAACTCCAAAAAAACTGAGGTATAGTGAGCTCGCACTGTCCAACCGCAACCCCCCTAGAGGGTGCTGGTTGCAAATCCGCCCTGATGTCGGCCACCTTATTTGCAAAAAAAATCGAGCAAGCTCCTCGCACTCTAATTGCGAAAAAGCTTTCCAAACCTGCAGACAGACTGGGTTGCACAGTCTGTCTACAGTTTGAAATACCTGAGCTGGTCCGTTCCGAGAAACCGCAATCTCCCTGGACAGGAATTCTGCCTTCTTACAGGTGACTGCAGCTTGATAGACTGAATAATGGTCCATCAATCTAAGGTTGGCACCAAGAGCGGACTTGCACCAGCAATGCTCTAACCTTCATCCCTGTCTCCGCATCTCTCTCTCAATGTCCTATCAAACCAAGGGGACTTGGGGCGAAGGGAGAGGGGGTGCACATGAACTGGAGCAATAGAATTCAGAGCCACTGTAACAGCCGAAATGTAAGCTGACACGAGGGTCTCTGGATCACTGCTCGCCAACGCGGGGGAAGATAGGTCAAGCACCGCCGCAAGGCCTTGGGAGTTATATCCCATAAATGGCAGTACCTAACCATCTCCACAGGGGTAGGCCTTCTAAAGGGGGTGCAAAAACTAAACCTCATGGTGTAGTGATCTGACCAAGCGACTGGTTCCACCCCCATGTCAGAGGTTTCGATCCCTAGCAATAAGATTAAGTCCAAGGAGTGTCCAAGTTTATGTGTAGCAGTGGAAACCACCTGTGTAAGGCCCAGAGATGTCATTAACTGGAGGAAGTGCTGACCAAATTGCGAGAGTTCGTCATCAACCTAGGCGTTGAAATCGCCCAGAACCATCAATCTGGGCAACTCAAAGACCATGTCGATGATGAAGTCCACCACTTCCTGAAGGAATCGCTTCTCATCCCTGGGTGGACGGTAGATGAGAACGATTCGAACGCCTACACCTGCTACCACTGTACACTCAAAGGATTCAACCACAACTACTACACTAGTGAGGCCCAGTTCTGTCTTAAAACAGACGCAACCCCGAGATCAATCTTGGCGGTGTATCACCAGTACCCAGCTGAGTCATAGCCTCCAATGCGGGCCTGGATTTTCATCCAGCCAGGACTCGGTGATGCAAGCCAGGTCCACCAAACCAACAAGATCAGCAATAATAGCAGTCTTGTTCCTAATGGACCTGGCATTGCACAACACCGCCCGAGTTGGACGAACCTCGGAACCTGTCCGGACCATCTGCATACCATATTCGGTAGTGCCCTTGGGTATGGGCACCAGACATGGCGAACCACGATCTGGGTTCCATTTCACCCCAGGGTGCCTTCTGGATCCAACTACCCTAATATGGTGACCCCCCCTCATCGATCCTCCCCTGTTCACAACCCCTCACCCTCCTCCCACGCATAATTTCCAGTGCTCTACAACACTGGTAGGTCTCAAATTGGAGAGGGGGAGAATAAAAAGGGTGAAGGGCATGAAGAGAGGAGGAGGATGAGTAGCGCACCACCGTGAGGATTAAAGGCCAACATGTGCTGCTACTACACAGTCAAAAAACAATAAAATAAACCTACTTACAATAACACTAATCACACCCAAAAATAAATTTTCACAAAGCTTAACAAAACAATTTAAAATACCACCCTACTCACCATTAGATAAATCAAGTCCAAACTTAAGCCAGAAGACACTTAAGATCCCCACTCATACATACATAACACATCATGAAAAAGTAGTCCAGGTTCTCTCACCACCCAAACCAAAAATAAATATAAAATAAATAAGATTTTTCACCCCCCCCAGCTCTCTCTCAACCAGGGAGAAGGAGAATAAATAATTAGGCACTCTCACTACCACATTATTACACTCTAAAAATTAAATCATATGAAATAAAAATATCCTCCCTTCCCCAATCCTCTCACGACCAGGGAGGACAGATAAATTTTGGTGTTTCTCAATGCCAAAAACAAACAAACTTAGAATAAACAAAACTTTAATACAAATAAATAAAATAAATAAATGGACACAAGGTCCTCTCACCACCTAGTTGTCCACGGAAAGAATAACATAAAATTAACAAATCAAGGAGGGAAGCCAGAGGTCTTCACACCATGGGTCCCAGAGTCAATTACATCCAGTAGTCCACAAGGAAATAGAGGCCATGAAATCCAAGAATAAGGAGGTGGGAAACACAGTCAGTGCACTAATCCACACAAAATTGATGATGCAAAATGAATCCAGGGGTAACTCCAAAAAGTACCAAAAGAATCCAAGTTCACCTTGGACGGAAAACTTACTGGCAGAGTCTTCACAATAGTCTGAGGCCCCCTTACTCCCAGCCAGGTAAAACCCACAAGAAATAATGCGGTTTCAACAAGGAACTCAAGACAGGCCTCATTTGCAGCCGAACCTGGGAATCCAGAGGGACGCGGTACCCTGAGTACCCCTTCAAAATCGCAAATCCCGCGGAGAGACACCCGCTGGAGTCAGGCCTCAACTCAATCCCCACAGGCCAGATTCAGTATCATACAATCAGATCAAACGAAGTCGACCTGAAATCAACCAGAGGAATCCCCCTCGTACTTTCTCCTCCTCCGAAATATTCTATTGTCCTGCTTCCACGACTCACGACTCTCCTATTGTTTCACAGCCTCTCGCACCTCTCAGCACAGCGATGAAAGAAAATGTAAAATTCCCATAAGCTCGGTATGAGATCCCTCGAGTCCAACTGGGATATCCAAAATTTCAGCGCCTCTCACAGTCCTCCGCCCTCTCACCACCCAGGGCACAGAGTGAGAAGGAGCATCCACAGCGGCAGAACCAGACATGACAATCTCCTGAGCCCGGCAAAACAACCCCAGGTCCAGCCGCAGCGTCAGGAGAAAGAGTCAGGAACGGAACACGAAGGCAGTCCTGAGCACCAGCCACTGAAGCCTTCCAACGAGCAACTCTCCACGTTCCACACGCTCCACACCTACCGAGCCAAGCAGCGGTGGAACTACGAAATAGTAAAACAACAAAAACCAGTACACGAAAACACGATAAATGAAAATGCAACCAAAAAAGAAAAAGAAAAAACTAAAAACAACTCAAAATAGCTCGGACACAAAGAGCAGCAGCAGCAGCAGCCTGCCCAGCCTGATGGCCATTAGTGTATGGCTATATCTGCACAATCATAACCCGCGGGCGTCTATTTGTTGATAGAGCCCAGTAAAATAATGGACCTTCCAGGGCTATAAGGCCCTCTGCCTGTGGTGTCAGGCCTCATTACACCCCCTGGGTGGTCCGGTATTTCCCAATACCACCCACCCTGTCTGGTATTATTGCTTACATATTGCAGTCACCGGTTCCAGCAGCAAGACGTGTCTTCGATCGGAGAGTGGGTCCTGATCTGGGACCTGTTCAGGTGAGTAAGGGTATGTGCGGGTGTACTGGAGGGTGTGGGGGTGGTTGGGTGCTGAGTGGGAGGTGGGGTTGGGGGGGGCTGACCGGCGAGGGACCGTTTTCTTTTCCGACAGGTTTAAAAAAAAAAAAATTGAGGAACCGTTTTCTTTATTTCAGGGTTTTACCTGAAATGGGAAGGTGAGGGGTGCCACTAGATAGCACAGAGTAACCCCAAAACAACGGGAACAGTGATCAGAGGGTGGGGGGGTGCCACTAGATAGCAGGGAGTAACCCCAAAACAATGGGAACAGTGATCAGAGGATGGGGTGTGTCACTAGATAGCAGGGAGTAACCCCCAAAAAACAGGAACAGCAATCAGAAGGTGGGGTGCCACTGGACACCAGGGAACACATTTTTTCAGGGACAGTGATGGGCAGATGGGGGGGGGCACTACAAACCAAGGAAGACATATGAAATAATGGGCATGGCAATTGGTGGGTGGGGGTTGCCACTAGACACCAGGGAAGAAATATTAAACAACGGGAACGGTGATTGGAGGGTAGGGGCTGCCACTAGACACCAGGGAATACATGTTTTATTTAGAGGGACAGTGATGGGGGAGTGAGGGGTGCCACTAGACACCAAGCGAAGGGGGCTTACAGTTCACACTGCAGTCAGCAGCAGGAGCTTAGGTGCGACTGTAGAAGTCAAGAAATTCACGCTGTTCTCAGACAGAGAACATAGGGAAGTGCTCCTCTTGCTATGCTGGGCACCTGGGATTTTGGGTGCCCAGACAAAGTATTTCTGGCCTGAACTGTGAAAAACAAACATCAGAATCTAGCTAAATGGGCTCCGTTTAGCTAGGTTCTGGCATTTGAGTTTTAAATGACAAAATTTTTATGTATTTTCCACACTTTCTAGCTTGTGGGGATAGAAAACAAACAAACAAGATGGCGGCTCACAAAAATGTAATTTTTCTACTGTAGAAGAGGAAACCATATCTACTGAGGCCAGAATAGAGCTACCAGAATCATGCTGGCCCCCTCCACTTGCATTTTTATTAGCATTCTCTGAATCAGGGGAAACGGAGGGAAGGCTTAGAGGAACCTCCCACTATAGGAAAGGGACAACACATCTCACCAGAAAACTCCAGGCCCTGGATCTAGCGAGCAGAAATTGGGCAGTTTTGCATTGAATGGTGACACAAAAATGTCCAACTCTGGGCCACCCCATCTGTTGAACAACTCTTCTGCGACGGATGAGAGAAGCTTTCATTCATGCATACTGGACTAAGTCTGGCAGAGGCTGTCTGCCAGAGTGTTTAACACATCTGGCATGTGGACTGCAGAGAGTGACAGACTGTGATCCAACACCCAGTACCACACTCTAATGGCCTCCCCGCATAGGAGGTACGAATGAGCCCCTCGCTTATTGATGTCGTACACTACACTGAGACTGTCTGGACTGCACCGGCAGCTGACCAAGAGCAAAGTGTTCCTGAAAGGCTTGCATGGCACTGTGACAGGGTTGAATAAGACCTTGTTCTATTTGTTATGTAGAAAGAGTTAAACACAAGGATCTGTTTTATCTTTTTCTATTCTGTCTCTTGTCTGTCTGACTGCGCAGTCAAATTTTCTTGTGAGACCTAGGAACTGACCACTCCGGCGGTCTCGCTATTCTTTCCCCCACCATCTCTCTGCCTTCACTTGCTGTTTCTATCTTTTCATCCCCCTTGCGTATCTGAAGTTATAAAATACATATGAATCTTTATGTGAAAGTGGGATCCCTTGGTTTGAAAATGTATATGGTTATACTGTTGAAATGATTGCAAAAAGCTATTTGGAGCTCAATGGGTTAACCTGAGATGCTGGTTTGCAAACTCCTTGCAGAGCTATCAACAGGAGGTCAGTTCTGGGACACCATGTACTCTTTTGTTGCAACTACAAGGAAGGAAACTGACAAGAACATTTTCTGAAAACCAGGATGTCTTCTTATCGATGTTCCCAGTCAAAGAAAATATAAAAAGAGCAATACTTTAGCTAAAGTGAGAGAGCAAGACAGAAACTTGAAATTGGAGATATCCTCAGACGAATGACTTTGTTTTCTGTGTTTCTACTGCCTTTGTAAATAGTTATACTGAACAATTTTCTTTTTTATTTTACTGTTATTGGAAAAAATAGAACACTACTTTCACAAATTTATACCTGTTCCTGGTCTTCCCATGCTTCCTGACTAGTGCTTCGATGACAGACTGTGTCAGGAGTGGGATACTCTAAGCCAGGAGTTTTGTCCGCGGGTACTAGACCTGGTACCAGGGAAGCAGAGCAGAAAGGTACGGATTCTACATCAGCAAGTCCAGGAGTCATTACCAGAAGAATGGCAGCCAAACCAGAAGTCCAAACTAAGACTGTACAGCTAGAACCAGTGATGGAAGAAAAGGAGGCAGGGACAGAACCTGAAAGCCTGTCTGCCTTCTTCAAATGGTGGGCTATACAACAAAGAAAGAGAGACAGAAGCAGAGAAAAGAAGAGGTGCAGCGACAGCAGCAGAGAAAAGAAGAGGAGCAGTGGAGAAAAGAAGAAATGCAGGGACAGGAGCTGCAGAGGAAAGAAGAGATGCAGCAACAGGAGCAGCAGAGAAGAGCTGCAGTGACTGGAGCAGCGATGGCTGGATGCCTTGCAAGCTATCAAAGCTGGAGGATCTGGCACAGGTCCAGCAGAGCAACAAAACACAAACAACTTAAAAGACATTAAACTTACAAAGCTGTGTCCCTCGGATGATACTGAAGCATACCTGACAGCTTTTGAAAGGGCTGCCGCAGCCTGCCAGTGGCCAAAGCAGCAATGGGCAATCAGGCTGGTACCGTACCTGACAGGTAAAGCCCAACTTGCGAAAGCAATATTTTTATTTATTTATTTGTTGAAATGTTTCACCAGGAAGGCACACTGAACTAGTTGCTTGTCTCCCGGTGCGACCTGGGGAGAGGGGTATAACTGGATGGACAAACGGTATTTAGACATACAATTACATTTAGCATACATGACGAGAATATACAGAAATTAAAACATCACTGTCGCCATCGTCCTGTTGGAATGGCGTTACAATTATGAGACAGGTGAACAGAGCTGAAGCAACATTATTTAATACAATAAACTGAACATTCTATTGCCTGGCATACATGGCGAGTAATGTATAGAAATTAAAAACCACACTATCACGATCACCCTGCTGGAGTGGTGTTGCAATTAAGAGACTGGTGATCAGAGCTGTATCAACTGGGTTGCAGTGGAATGGGGGGTGGGGTTGCCAGTTGTGGGGGGAAGAAGCAAGTAAGATAGGGGGGACTGGGACAGTACCCAGTAATAAACAATAGTTGGGGCAGCAGTGTTAGTGTCAGGCAACTTATCATGGAATAGGTGTGGGTTGGAGCAGAAGCTCAGACAGAACAAAGTGCAAACAAATTTGGTCAGTGCACATAGGAACTAGGGGATTCAGTTTAAGTGCAGAGGGATAGAGTGGGGAGGATGAGGAGAGAGGAGTAGGTGACGGAAATAGGTTGGGAAAGGGGAGGTGTGACTACAGTTAACCCCACCAGGATGGTGGAACCCTGCCTGGGGCATATCTAGACAAGGCTTTGGAAGGGGGAAAAAGGGGGAGGGACAGGGGAAAGACAGAGGAGTGTAAAGGAGGGTGGAAATAGTGAGGAGGGGGGAATTATGCCTGCACACTGCAAAGTCGGAAAACTAAGACCATACGAAAAGAGAAATCCTGAAAAGATATGACATCTCAGGGGAGCCCTACAGACAAAGATTCCGGTCCCTGAAGTACAACTCAGCTGACAATCCTTGAGAAGCCTTCACCTGACTCGGAGAACTCCTGATAAAATGGCTCCAACCAGAGGGCAAAACAGTCCCACAGCTTATTGACACATTTGCTATGGAGTAATTCATCAACATCCTGCCTACAGACATATAGCTTTGGGTAAAATAACACAGACCAGAACGTGGGGAAAAGGCATTTTATTTTGGCCAAGGACTATCAGATGGCCAAACAGACAATACAGCAGTGAAGTAACAGCCAAAGAATGGTAAGATGCACTTTTCCCCAATCTAACTCCAAATCAAATAAAAACTATGGTGGGGTAACAAGTCTGCACCCAAAATCTTTATTTGCTATAACAAGTCAGGCCATATCACAAGAAACTGCCATAAAATAAAGAGGGTGCCACTGCAGCAGATTTTGCCTTAGTAAATTGGGGCAAGTATTTAACAGATGTCAAGGTGGGAAATAAGACTGTAAAGGAACTTACTGATTCGGGAAGCAGACAGACCCTAGTGCATGTTAAAGTGCTGGGAAAACACTACATAAAAGGACCAGGTACTGGTGTCACCTGCATCCACGGGGATACGCGATACTATCCCACCACATAAGTGACGCTAAATATTAATGGGGTGTTGCACCAAAGGAAAGCGGGGGTCGTACCCAAGTTACCTGTACCTGTGATTATTGGAAATGATTGTCCAGGATTTTCTGAGTTAATCTCAGAGGAACCGAAACCTGCAGTTTCAGCAGCAGTGGTAATAAAAGCACAGGCAAAGAAAATCTCAGATGGTGGAGACACTTTTCGTTTCGGTGACTTTGATGCAGACTTGTTTGAGCCGCCCAGCTCCAAGATACAGAAGTCCAGGAAAGAAAGAAAGAAGACGCCTGAAAAAACGATGGCAACAAAAGACTGATGGACATAAGGGGTTAAAATATGAAAATACTGAAACTAGACATAACGGATTGTGATTTTGTTTCAGAGCAAACTAATGATGCTGTTCTCCAAGGTTATTTTAAGCAGCTGGGCGTGAAACAAAAAATACAGGTTACTCACCTGTAACAGGAGTTCTAGGAATGGTATATGTTGTTCATCCACACTTATTGGCAGGTTCCTTGCCGCTTTAAATCTTGCCAGAAGGTCTTCAACTGGCTCCTCCACCCACCCGGTGGTAAAACTCTCGGCTCCGCCCCATGGCGCTCAATCTGGCCGCTGGAAGCTCAGGTTGTGCGTCGAGCCGGAGGAGGTCGGTGGAGTCGTGTGGATGAACAACATATACCATTCCTAGAACTCCTGTTACAGGTGAGTAACCTGTATTCTAAGGACATGATATGTTGTTCATCCACACTTATTGGCAGACTCTAGCAGTTCTCCAGGAGGAGGAGGCAAGGCGCACACCCCTACTTAGGGAATAAAGACTGGAGAACCGAGGCCCCAAACCAGCATCCGGGCTGACTCAAGGTCGATGTGGTAATGGGTAATAAAGGTGTGTGCTGACTTCAGGTAGCAGCCCTGCAGATTTCCTGGATAGGGACATCCTGAAGCAGCCACTGATGCAGCAGTATTCGGTGAGAATGAGCTCTTATCCTCTGGGAGCTCCATGCCCGTAACATGGCAGAAATCTATGCAGGAGGTGACCCAACTGCTTATACGTCTGCTTAGCTGCAGGTCTGCCAGGTGCAGCTTCAGCGTAGGTGACAAACAGCTGGTGAACCTCTCCCGAATTTCAGCCATCGCTCCTTATAATAATGGCGCCCTTCTAGGGTCAAAGTATGGAGCCTGTTAAACCTCCGGGTGTGACTGGGGTGGGAACACCGGCAGAGTCAACACCTGGTTAAGGTGAAACTCCGACACCACCTTCGGAAGGAATTTCGGGTGGGGTGCAGGACAGCCTTGTCCCTGTGGAAGACCAGGTAAGGAGACTCGATGCAGAGCGCCTGGAGTTCTCCCATCCTTCTGGCTGGCGTGATAGCCACCAAGAGAGCGGTCTTCCACGACAGGTGAGAGAGTTCACACCCGTGCATTGGTTGAATGAACTTGCCCATGAGCTTTGCCAGTACCAGCAGTAAATCCTCTGCGGTCGAGGGTTCTCGCACCGGAGGAAATATGATCAAGGCCTTTGAAAAAGCACCAGACCACCTTCTCCTGCATACCGACTGCTCCCGACCCGTGCCCGGTGGCAGAGATGGCTGCCAGGTGCACTGCCGGATCGTCGACCTAAACCCTTGACATGAGGACCATAAATAGTCAGATGCTTGCCAAAAGGACAGGAGGAAGGTCCAAGCCTTGCCCTGACACCAAATGGAAAATCTCTTCCATTTGAAGGCATAGCACTTCCTGGTCGACTCCTTACGGGACATCTCAACAACATTGAGGACCTCGTCGGAAAGACCCAAGGCCTGGAACTCTAGCCGCTCAGGAACCAGGCCGTCGGGTGCAGGGATTGAAGGTCCGGATGGAACACCTTCCCCTGATTGACTGAGAGCAGGTCCGGGAGAGCTGGAAGCTGCCTTGGGAGCCTGGAGCTGAGGCTAGGGAGATCTGGGTACCAGGAGTGGCGGGGCCAGTCTGGGGCTATCAGAATCACCTGCGCCTTGTCCCTCCTTGCCCTTGAGAAGCACCTTGTGAATCAAGGAAATGGGGAAAAGGCGTAGAAGAGCCCGGGGTCCACAGCCTCGAAGGCATCCCTGCAGCGAGCCTTGCTGAGGCGGGCATTGAAACAGCCTCGGCCCGCGTTCTCCTGGAGGCAAACAGGTCCACCTGAGGTGTGCCTCAGTGGGAGAACAGATCTTGTACTACCTCCGGCAGGAAGAGCCACTCGTGAGATGCAGCCCCTATCCGGCTCAGGGCATCGGCCAGGGTGTTGGAGCTCCCGCCACATGAATGGCTAGGAGATCCCTCCAGGCTGCGCCACAGTGACCAAATGCAAAACTTCCTTGCATAGAAGCATGGAGCGTGTCCCGCCCTGGCGGTTTAGGTAATACATGGTCGTGGTATTGTCCGTCTGGACTCGGACCACTTGACCCGGAGAAAGCAGGCAAAGGCGGTGGGAGCTAGGCGGACCGCTCAGGAGCTCCAACAGGTTGATGTGGCACCGGGACTCCTCCGAGGGACCAGAGGCCGTCTTCGCGTGTTCCCCAGATGGGCACCTCAACCCATCAGAGAGGCATCAGTCGATAGAGACCGTCGGCTTGGGGCGGACAAGCGGGATGCCCTCCTGCAGATGAGATGGAGCGGTCCACCACGGGGCGTTCCACATCTCCTGGGTCACCATCACTAGCTGGTCCAATGGATCACAGGCGTTGTGACCACTGGCTGGCCAGTCCCCACTGAAGGGCGCATGTGCCAGCATGCCCAATGGACCACGCTGGTGCAGGCCGCCATGAGACCCAGGAGGCGCAGGAAGTCCCGGGCAGGGCGATTGCCCAACCAGAAATGATTGGGCAAAGGAGGTAAGAACCTCAGCCCTGTCCGCTGGGAGCCGTGCTCTGGCTCGAAGAGAGTCGAACTCTGCCCCGATAAACAGAATCACCTGCTTCGGCTCGAGTTCCGACTTGGCCTCGTTGATGAGAAGGCCGACTTGAGAGCAAACCTGGAGGGCCAGATCTCTGGACCGCTCCACCTCCTGTCTGGAGGGGGCTGCTATCAGCCAATCGTCCAGGTAAGGGTACACCCGGACCCCTCGGCGCCGCAGGAAAGCTGTCACCACTGCAATGCATTTGGTGAAGACCCTGGGAGCTGGAGACAGGCCGAAGGGCATGTTTCCGGGTTTCGAAGAGGATCCCTCCGCTCGAAATCGAAGGATCTCCGATGTGGCCAGACGGAGCTGGGGCGTGAAAAACGCGTCCTGCAGGTCAGAGAACAGAACCACATGCCGTGTTCCAGGGATGGTATTATCTGAGCCAAGTGAAGGTTCGAGACCTTAGGAACTTGTTCAGGTCGTGTAGGTTGAGAATGGGCGCCAGCACCCGTCCGTTCGGAACCAGGAAGCACCTGGGCACGAACCCGGGTCTGAGGGAGGGTCGCTGCCTCCTGATCACCTCCTTTTGGAGGCGGAGGCGATGTCGGCCCGGCAGGCCGACAGTGAACTGCGCGCGAGCCCACCGAGGTGCGGCGGCTCTGAAGGGTGGGGCCTGCTTGAACTCTAGAGGCAGGCCTTTCCCACCACCTCCAGTACCCACCTGTCGTGGTAATAACGGACCAGGCGGAAAGAAGTGCAGGGCCGTCCCCGCAGGGAGAACCTGAGGGTGGTGGCGGGGTTGGAGGCGACACCCCTCAGCCCGTCACTGGGCAGGCTTGGAGGAGGGACGGCTGAGGGACCTCCTGGGCCTTACCTCCTGCTTTCTGTTGGAGAAGCTCCGGGCTTGGGTTTGGGATGCAAGCCTGAGCCTGCTAGCCCTGGCGTTGCTGGGCTGGACGCCCGTGGGACAGAAGGGCGAAAGGGCTTAGGCTGTGGTTTCTTGACCTTTGTCTTCTGGCGGAAGGGCCGGGTCAAGGTAGCATTGGACTTCTCGATCCTCTGCAGGTGACCTTCCACCCCAGGGCGAAGAGGTCAGTCCCCAAAAAGGGAACATCCGCCAACTTGTGCTGGGTATCCGAAGTAAAGGTGGATATCCTCAGCCAAGCCCGATGACGCATAGCCACTGCGGCCGCCACAGACCTGGCACATGAGTCTCCAATGTCTAAAGCAGTCTGGAGCTGCTGTTTGGCCACTGCCCTGCCCTGCCCTGGTCCCGCACCTGCCTGACCGTAGTCTGCAGATCCGAGGGAAGATGAGGGATGACCTCATCCAGGGAGCCCAACAGGGCATGAGAAAAATGTGCCATGAGGACGGCCGAACTGGCCTGACAAAGGCTGAGAGAGGACGCAGGATAGACTTTTCGCCCGGCATAATCCAATTTCTTGGATTCCTTGCCGAGGAGGTTTGTCCACATCTAGCGTTCCCGGCATGCCGGAAAAGCCGAAATGGTAACCAACCCCTCAGCCGAGGGGTGTTCTGAAAACCGGACAGGGAACCGGAGGGACCGCATACTTCCTGGCCATCCTGGCCTAAGGTGCAGGGCAGGAAGCAGGGCGCTGCCAGAGCTCCAAGGCCGGACCCACTATGGCCTCGGCCACCGGAAAGACCTCCGTAGAGGAATCCCTCGGTCCAGAATCTCCGTGAGGGATACCTGGCCCGCTTAGAAGCAGGTTCGAGCTTCATCCCGGTGGACTCCGAGATGAGCGAAAACAATCCCAGAAAGGACGAAGGCTATTAATCCACCGATTGTCCTCCTGAGGACTCCAAGTCCGACCGCTTGGAGAAAGAGGAATAGTCTTTGGACTGGAAGAGTCCTCAAAACTACCTCGGGCCTGAGCCACCCCTCCACCTGCGAGGTCGATCGGGAGTGAGGGTGACAGACAGCCTATGGGGCAGTCCCTGAGCCGACCGAGAATTTTTGGTCGAGCCCCAACTAATGGCTGTGGGCGGAGGTTCCACGAGCTCAGTGGGGCAGCTGGAAATGGCCGACAACCGGCCTGGGAACAGGCTCCTCGGCTAAAGCAGGGTTGCTTGGCTGCTCGGTGACAGCCACTTAATGTCTGGGGAAGAAGGCAGTTGGCTTATTCCCGGCCAAAAGGAGCTGTTGACACATGGAGTTCCTCATACATCGGCGCCCAACTTGCGCGAAGCCTCCCTAAATCCGAGAGGAGGAAGAGGATATTGATGGCGCCGGCTTACCTACGCAGTGCCAAGACCAGAGACCGCCTATGGCGGGCGGGATCGGCTGGACCTGAGCGTCCGAGACCGAGAACCTCAGCTAAGCCGATGGCCAGTGCGGGGAGAGTCGCGAGAATCGGCACTCCCTTGATTCGGACGATTCAGCCGAAGGCTCAGAACGGAGGCACAGACAAACCGACGGGATCCTCAACTCCCACGGGGGAACCAAGGAGAGGGATTCTCAGCTTCTCCAGCCGACAACCCGTCCAGCGGGTGAGAAAAATCTCGAGCAGCGTCGGAGTCTCAGTCAACTGGCCTGATGGGGACACCGTGAAACCAGTGGCGAAGCCGAGAGGTCGAGCCAGATGTCGACCCGACTACTAGGGAGGGATCTTTCCTGCTCCCAAGGCGTCGGCAGTGAGAGTTACTCTTGTCTCTCTTTTTTGGACGAGAAACGGTCCAGAAGAGAGTGGACCCTCACCTTTTGTCGAGAGGGTCAGACAAAAGCTCCTTAAAGGACCGAATAAAGGCACCGAGAGATAGCCGGGACAAATGCAGCCGAGGTAGAAGTGGCCTGCCGCCTCCTCTTCGAGGCGATCATCTGCCGAGCTGATCCGCCGAGCCGCCCGTACGGGACACCGCCAACCGGGCCTCTTTTGACTTTCGAGAAATCTTCTCTCGGGGACGCCCGAGTTGTAAGCGGCAGCACGGCCTTCAAGGACGTGGGCCAAAAAGGAAGAGCACAGGTCGCAGGCCCGTGGTCGTGCTCAAGGCCCAAGCAGTAGACGACGTGGAGGAGGATCCGTCCCAGACATCTTCTGCCCGCAAGGGCATCTCCAGAAACCGGGAGTCGATTGGTCCACCGCAGGCGCGAGGGAGAGAAGACCGAAGTCTTTTTGGCAAAACTTTTGTTGTTTTCGAAGATTCGAAGAATTAGGAACCAGTCTTATACGCAGAGCGTTAAGGAGGGAACCTGAGCTTCCAAGCGGTAAGGAAGGTCTGGCGTCATGGGGCGGAGCCAAGAGTTTTACCACCCGGGTGGGTGGGAGGAGCCAGCTTGAAGACCTTCCGGCAAGATTTAAAGCGGCAAGGAACCTGCCAATAAGTGTGGATGAACAACACATCCATGTCCCTAGAAATGAAAATTATGTACCTACCGTAATTCTTGATCTTCCTGTGTATCTTCACCATTCATCACTGGTGGGTGTGTACTGTGAGTGCAGCACCCCGCGGGAGCCTTTTTTTCCCCCAGGGAAAGGTGCCGATGGCGCTGCCCATGAGGCCGACGCACTGCGTGGCGCTCATGGGTTAGCCACTAACAGCCATTGGCTCCTCCTCCGCCTCAGTCCTAAGCATGCTGGAGAGACAGAGGAAAAAAGACAATAGAGAAAATGAGGGTGGAGCAAGGGAGCCCAAGGGACAGTAAAAAGAAAAGATATAAACTGAAAAACGAATAGGCCGGTCAGAGGACAGAGGAGGAGGAGGAGGATCTGGAGGACATGGGCTATAAGGCCCCAGTCCCTGGATGGCCAAAAATCAGGAAAGGAAGAAAGAGAGAGAGAGAGAGATAAAGAAGGGGTAAAGAGAGAATGAAAGGAGGGACCATCTACTGAGATGCTTCGATCTGCTCAGGATACTTAAGAGACAGGGGAAAGCCTCCTGAAGAAGGCAGCCAGCTAACAGATATAGTTGCCGAGAGTCTGCAACTTGAAGCTGTAACTCCCCACTAAGGTCAGCAAGAGAGCGATCGAGAAGGTCCCTCCCTCCCCTCCCCACCCCCAAACCAGGCAGAAATGTGCCACCTCCCCCCAGGCTATAGCCTCCAAAGGAGAACCCACAGGGTTCGGGGGGGGGAGTGGGGAGTTCCACTCGTTCAAACACCACCCTGTGGGTGGACTCAGTGCCCCCTGCAGCACCGCCTCGATCAATGGAGCCGTGAACGGCCCCAGGATCCAAGCCAGCGCTGGAGGGTGGCGCCAAGGAACATCCCGTGCTAGACCCAGCCACCGTAGACTCCAACACTGGGGAAGTCTGCACCTCTGAGGAGGTGACTGCCAGTGCTCCCAGCCCGGTCCCGAGTGGAACCAGACTGGCCCTCCAGCCCCGAGGAAGAGGCCTCCTCCGTGTCAAAGCTAGATGAGGAGGAGGCCTCCTCCTCACCGGACTGTACAGGCCCAAGAGGGGAACCGGAAGGGCAAAGAGACCTGCATTTGGACCGATGAGAGTGAGGTTGCCCCCTGAAAATCAGCGGAGCCCTGCCGACTTTAAACACGCAGTACTCGAGAACGTGGCGGTCCATCGAGAAGCAGGTGTTGCAGTGATCCATATCATGCTGAGGTAAAAGGCAGGTGAGGCATACATCACGCTGGTCTATAACGGAAATCTGCAAGCCACAGGGACACCGACGCATAGGAGGCCGGCCTGCTTTGGACTTTATGTCCCTCGAACCTGGCATGATGCTACGAAAAACTAAAACAACAAACAGACAAGACTCAACACCATTTAAAAGAAAAAAGGAAAGATATTGCCAGTATTTCCACATAACGGCACCAAGTAACTGGAACGGCAGAACCAAGGCATCAAAGTTTGGTTGAGGCAGCATCGACGGCATTGAAGATCAGCCCTGTAACTGAAAGTGTGGTGTCACGCCAAAAACTAGGCCACTGAAATAGTAACTTTCTTTGAGCTGTAGCGAGGTGCTGTCTCGAACGACGGGAGAAGCAGAACTGAGGCGGAGAAGGCGCTAACGACCGTTAGTGGCCAACCCACAAGAGCCAAGCAGTGTGTCGCCGCATGGGTGGCACCATCAGTGCCGGATCCTCTCCCTAGAAGAAAAAAAAAATAGCTCCCACGGGGTGCTGGGCTCACGGTATACACCCACCAGTGATGAATGGTGAAGAATGACAAGAAAAATCAGGGTGAATCAATGTTTAAAAAATGTAATGGGTTACTGTACAGAGTTTAAGTTAAACCTCAGACACAGGAACAGATAGAACAATTGGTTATACCACAAAAGTATAGAACTGAGTTGTTACAGATAGCACATGATAGTCCTATGGCTGGTCACTCAGGGTGGGATCGCACCCTTGCCAGAAAGCTGTACAGATTTTAGTGGCCTGGAATTCATGAAGATATTGCTACCTACTGCAGTTCTTGTGCTGAATATCAGAAAGTAGCCCCAGTGACAAGAAAAGACAAGGTGCCCCTACCCTTGTTAGATGTGCCTTTTGAGAGACTTGCAATTGATGTATTTGGCCCCTTAGGAAAAAGTGAAAAGGGTAATCGATTCATTCTGGCAGTATGTGACTATGCTACTCGATACCCATAGGCAGTTCCAATGCGTAATGTCACAGCCCCAAAAGTGGCAGCAGAGCTTGCCAAACTTTTCAGCAGGGTGTGCATATCTAAAGAGATTATTACTGATCAGGGTAGTAATTATGGTGCTGCATTACTGAAGGAGCTATACCGACAACTAGGCATCACTGCCATAAGAACCTCCCCCTATCACCCTTAGACAGATGGTTTTGTTGAGCGTTTTAACCAAACCCTAACAAGCATGGTAAAAAGGTTTATAAAAGGGGAAGGGAAAGATTGGGACCAATATTTACCTTACCTGCTTTTTTGCTTACACAAGTGCCACAAGTCTCAAAAGGTTTTTCATCATTTGAAATCCTGTATGGTAGACAACCTAGATGGCCACTAGAAGTAATAAAAGAAACATGGGAAGATAACCCCACTCAGAAACAATCTATTACATCTTATATGCGCACCCTAAGAATGAAACAGGCAAAATATGTTGAAATTGCCCATAGTAATCTGGAAGAGGCCCAAAACCAGAAGAAAGCATATTATGACCGTGGAGTAAAAGAAAGCGTTTTTGAGCTGGGTGAAAAGGTCTTGCTACTGTTATCCACTACAGAAATGTTAATGAAGTGGCAACGGCCTTATAAAGTTCTTAGATGTACTGGCACAGTTAACTATGAGATTGAGACCCCTGATAGGAAAAATCCTACATAGATATACCATGCTAACCTGCTGAAGAAATGGGTTGAAAAAACACCAAATGCTGCTTTGCTAGTTTTACCAGAAACTGATAAAGAAGATACTGATATAGCTTATGACACAGTGGAAATGAAAATTACGTACCTACCATAATTCTTAATCGTCTCTTGTATCTTCACCATTCATTACTGCTAGGTGTAAGCCGGATGTGCGCACCCGCCATGGGAGCTTTTTTTTTTTTTGGAGGGAGGAGCCAGCAGAAACAAAGGTTATGGAAAAGGGAGCGAGGCAAGAAAGCCGAGGGACAGAAAAAGGAAAAGATATAAACTGAAAAGGTATAAGCCGAATAGGAGACAGAAGAAAAGAACCCTACCCTAAGGGCCACAGGGCCTCAATCCTCGAGGCGTGAAAGGAGAATAAGAGAAAAGAGAGACAGGAGAGGAGGAGGAGGAGAAGGGGAGGGAAGGAAGAGACCTGCCAAGAAAAATGGTGGACCACTGGCTTGGGAGTCTCAAATTCCAACGGGATTTGAAGACAAGGGAGCAAGGATCCCGCCAGCTAGGGGCAAATTCAGAGAGAAATTGCCGGTCTTGGAAGGGTTAAAGGCAGGCTTCCCTTCTCACCCTCTTATCCAAAATAATAACAACCTAGAGCCTAGTGCTCAACAATTGTCCCCTTTGGAGGGAAGTGATTCTGCTCAGAAGAGGAGTGAGTCCTGACTTAGGAGTAGGGGAGAAGTATAAAACAGTGCACACACTGAGTACAGGCGTAGTCCCCGCTTCAGGAGAAGAGGACCATGGGACAACCAGAAAAGCAAGGGGAAGGAAGAAACCCCCTTGGACTCTCTTAGGATTGCAAAAATAAAAACAGCTAAGGAAGGCAAGTAAGAAGGTTATACCAAATCCCAACGGGGGACACCCAAACATAAAAGAATCTGAGCCGGCCCGGTGGTGCTGAGGGTTGAAGCGCTGGACGACACACCTCGCACCACCAGCGACCTGGGTTCAGGAGCAGACTCAGGTCAAATCGGTGGGTATTCGGGGGAGATAGGCTGGAGCATCCAACGACGAATTCGCCTTCTCTGGAGGGATTCAGCCGATGCCGACACTTGCATGACCCCAAGTGGAGCTAGAACTCTGAGGCTCCATTTGAGGAGATGGGTAGCCGATGAGCAGCATGGGCGTGGCATGCATCATGGCGTCGGGGGAGTTACTTGCTGCTCGGGGAGGAGAAAACGCGGAAACAAGCCTGCCTCAGCCAGGAGAGATGGGAGGACCATGGCCGTGCCCACGGTTGCCTGTGCCCGCCCAGCAGACCTCAGACCCGACGAAATGTAAGATTCTGAGGTCTGAGTCCCCGCCAATCCCTGCCGGGGGTAATCCAGCAGCTCCATAGGGCCTTGGGTCTGCCTGGGTAAGGTTCGGGCAGTGGGACGTCCAGTTGTCCCCTCTGAAGGGTCGGAGGTGGCAGGCTGGGGAGGAGGGATAAATAGTAATTTCAAAAAAAAAGAATCTGAGGTAGTTCCCTCAGAGGGTTCAGAGCGAAGACCCTACCCGCCATCCTCCAGGGTGAACGCTCTGTGACTTTAAACAAGGAACAGAGAGCTCTGAGGTACCAGGGGAACTCAGCCCCCAACTTACCTCAAGGAGGGTGAGGGCGAGCAGGGTGGATGAAACGCCCAAGAACTGAGGCCCATGAGGGGAAGGTGGGTGGGAATCAGTTATGAATGGTGAAGATACAAGAGAAGATCAAGAATTATGGTAGGTACATAATTTTCATATCTTCCCTTGTCAGTCTTCACTATTCACTACTGCTGGGTGAGTACAAAGCCCCCCCGGAGGGGACCCAGTACAGCCCTGAGGGAACAGATCCCTCAGCCTCCTACTGGTGAAAAGCAGGAGGGGGAGACCCTAGCCATACTAGACTAAGCAAATCTAAGGCTGTGTAGAGCAAGGAGGTGTCCCCCGTGGACAGAGGGCACCCCTGAAGAACCCTCCTTGCCCTATGGGAAAAAAGACGGGTCCCCCGGAAGGTGGAGGAAGACACCCTATGCCAGGCAATGGGTGACAATCTGGATAGATGAAGCCACGCTGTCCATCTATTGCAGATCGATGTCCCCGCTAGTCTGGAAGTCACCTCATTGGTGTCATAAGATGCCCTTGCTTGGTGCCTTGCCAGTTCCAGACCTTGAGCAGAGAGGGCAATGACCTGTCTAGATTGCTCCATATTAGGCAGCAATGCTAGGATCTGGGCTAGCATCAATCACAGATGCCTGTTATAGGCAGTGTGATGTGCCTGATGTGAACTTATGCACATTAGCGCACAAGCCAAAAAGAAAACTCTTCATCCCCACTGGTCAAATTGTACAGAATCCGGATCCGGAGGTCGGTCATGCACCAAGTGCCGAGGCCCGGAAGGAGTGTCTAGGGATGACAGGCCCGAAGGTGGGTGAGGTAGAAAACCTAGAGACTCCCGGAGGGCACAATACCATCTCCTGCAGTCTGCCGGAGCTGAAGAAGAGGCGGCTGGAGACTGCCAGGTGCGGATAGATGCCTCCTGGAAGGGGATGGGCCAGGAAGGCACCACAAGGTGGCGAGCACTGAATTCACTGAGGAAAGCATGCGTCTGCCGCTCGGTATTGTCCCTGCAAACAAAAGAAATACCGAGCTCCCTAACCAGCCTCGAAAGGAACCGCTGATATTCAGTGAAATCAGCATCGGAGGACAGGTGGACAGAAAGTTCCTCTTCCTCAGGAGGAGACGAGGAGGAGGAGGTGAAGCTCGAATGTTCAGAAGACTCCTACAGTGGGGGGGGGGGGAAGAGACAGGCAGAAGACCTGTTCATCCATGGCCCTAACATAGGAAGGAAAGGCCGCCGTGGTAGCCCTGAACGTCTCCCAGGTTAAGGGCCCCGTAGGACCCACATGGTCTGGGAAAGGAGAAGGTGTCTGCAGAGTGATGGGCACCTAAGTGAAAGCGTGCGGCCTCTGCCAGGGCTCTGAGATCCAAGGGATGATGCCACCGTGACTGGGGACGCTGAGATTCTACCTGGTTGCAAGGAAGAAGTCTGGGAAGGAAAACTCAGGAAGAACCCAGAAGGGGAGTCTCCCCTATGACGTGTCTGGGGTTGCATGTGTCCAGAAGGGCAACCCTCTGTGGTGCCACCAAGGGTGCCCTCAAGCCCTTGAGGGAAAGTCGGGACTCAGCGCTGCAACTCCTCCCCACCCCCACAGGGTGGTGAGAGAGTGCCGCTGCCCCTTGCCCCGGCCTCTCAAACCATTGGACTCTGAGGCAGCCCTCTTCCTCGAGGCCAGAATAGGGGTCCCCGGTCCCAGACCCCCGAGGAAGGCCACAAAAGCAGGGGTCCCTGCCCCCTCCCGTGGGGTCATAGCAGCACCAAATATGGCAGCAGCCCTGGCCTCTGCAAAAGAGGGCATCACGTCCCGAGTCCCCAAACCATCGCCCTGAAGGGATCCAAGGCTACCCCCAGCCGAAGGATCCTTGATGACCACATACTCCAGGAACTCAGGGATAGGGCCGCTGGGCCGCTTCACGCCACGTCCCAACGAGCCCTCTGACTCTGAAGAGACAGGACTCCAGTCCGGGTTCAACTCCGAGTCATCCCCCTCCGAAGAGAAGGTGACCAGAAGGACCTCAAGGACAGCAACCCCAGGAGAGCTCTTAGCAACAGTTCCGCAAACAGGACTGCTATGGGACATGGCGCTGCCGACGGCACTGCCTGAGTCACTGGCGCCGTGAACGGCTCCAGAACCCACAGCGGCACCGCTGATGGCACCACCTGAGTCATCGGTGCCAGACCCGGGGCAGCATCGACCCAATCACCGGCACTGTGATTGGCACCAAGATCCAGTACAGCACCGCGGGTCTGCCAGTGCCGGGCCTAGCAACTGTAGGCCACGACACCAAGGGAGCCTGCACCTGTGTGGCAGTGACTCTTGGGGCAGCGCTAGCAGCGCGACTCTGGGAGGAATCATGTCGCTCTTCCAGCACCGCAGAAGAAGCCCCCTCCTCAGCAAGGCTGGAACTGGAGAAGGCCTCCTCCTCGCCAAGCCGTATAGACCTGGGAGGGTACCCGGAGGAAGGGTCTAAAGTTCTGGCCTGGAAGGCCCGCAGGTGACGTCGTCCTCTGAAAGCTGGTGGAGCCCTGTCAACTTTAAACGCGCGGATATCCAAGACACGGCGGTCCATGGAGCAACAGGTGTCGCAGTGGTCCATATCATGGTTGGGTCCCAGGCACCAAAGGCAAACATCATGCCGATCCGTAACGGAGAAGTGCCGGCCACAGGGGCACCGACACATGGGGGCACGGCCCACTTTAGATTTACGTTTGGCCCCCCAAACCGGACATGATGCGAAATTAAACAATAACAAGCAAAAAATTCCGGTGCCGTCGAGAAATAGCACAGAACGGTCTTACTGGGTTCAATGGTGTTGGGATGGAGAACCGGGATGAAGGTGCAGCGTCAAAAAGTTGAAGGCCTAATGGCATAGCAAATAACTGTCACTCGCACACCAGGTGCAGCCTCGACGGCGGGAGAAACAGAACTGGGATGATGGAGGAGTCTGCAGCACCTAACGGCCACCCCGTGCACACCACGCAGTGCGTCGCTCACGTGGCTCCTCCCTCAAAAAAAAAAAAAAAAAAAAACTCCCATGGTGGGTTGCGTGCATCCGGCTTACACCCAGCAGTAATGAATGGTGAAGATTGACAAGGGAAGATCAGACTGTAACTGCTGATGCTGTAAAGGTGAATGTTTTCTTAACCTCCGAACACACTGCAGAATTTCATAACTTACTAAAGGCATTTAACAGTACTTTTACCACAGTGCCAGGCCAAGCAAAAGGGGTCAAGCATGTAATAGTGACAGAGAATGTTTGCTCTGTTAGACAAAAGACATACAGATTACCAGAGCGGTTACGAGCAGATGTGGTTAAGGAAATACAAAACATGAAAAAGCTGGGTATCACAGAAGAGTAAAGAAGTGCTGGGTCATCACCATTGGTGACTGTAAATAAAAAAGAGGAGGGTGTAAGAATCTACCTTGATTTTAGGAAACTTAAGTATCTGAATTTGACAGTTATCCTATGCCAAGGATAGATGATTTGGTGGACAAATTGGGAAGTGCCAAGTACATCAGCACCCTTGATTTCACCAAGGGTAACTGGCAGATTCCCCTAGCTAAGAAGTCAAGAGACAAAACTGCATTTGTCATTCCTTCTGGATTCTATCAGTTCACCACCATGCCTTTTGGTTTACATGGTGCACCCGCTACATTTCAGCAGTACATGGATGTAATTTTAGCTGCTCACACTGGTTATTGTGCTGCATACCTGGATGATGTTGTGGTGTACAGTACAGACTGGAAAAGCCACCTGGAACATCTATGAGCAGTTATCCAAGCTATCCAAAATGCACGTCTGACCATTAATCCTACCAAATGTGCATTAGGCATGCAAGAAACCAGATATTTTGGATATGTTTGGGGAAATGGAGAAGTAAAGCCAGAGATTTCTAAGATAGAAGCTGTAGTTAACAGTCTTATCACTAAAACAAAAACATGTCAGGTCATTTTTAGGACTGGCTGGTTACTATCGGAGATTTGTTCCCAACTTTGCCCAGTTAGCTACTCCCCTCACTGAACTCACAAAGAAATGGTTCCCAAATAATATAAAATGGTCCCCAGAGTGTGATGAAGCTTTTTGGGTCATTAAGGCTGGATTATGTTCAGTCCCTATTATATGAAGCCCAGACTCTGAGAAACAATTTTTGTTACAGATAGATGCAGTCTTGAGTCAAAATACAGATGGGAAGGAACATCCCATTCTATGTATCAGTAGGAAGTTGCACAACATAAAAAAAGGTACTCCACCATTGAAAAGGAATGCCTTGCAGCAAAGTGGGCCATGGAGTCCCTTAAGTTTTATTTGTGAGGAGCTGACTTTGTACTTCTAACTGATCATAATCCTCGCTGTTGGCTTAACCAAATGAAGGATAAAAATTCCAGAATCACAAGGTGGTACCTGGCACTGCAGCCATCTAAATTCAAGGTGATACACAAATCCGGAAAAGAGAATGTCAATGCTGATTTTCTATCAAGATATGGATCAGGAACTGAGAATTCCGAAGGTTAAAAAAAATGTGAGTTGAAACTTCTATGTTTGCTATACTGCATATGCACTGCACTGTAAAGATTATAAGATACTGTAATGTCAAAGGAGAATTTAAAGAAAGTTTTGGAAACCTGATTTTTTAAAACAGGTTCCCTCTTAAAGAGGGCAGTATGTGACAGGTTTGAATAAGGCCCTGTCCCATTTGTTATGTAGATAGAGTTAAACGCAAGGATCTGTTTTATCTTCTTCTGTTCTGTCTCGTCTGTCTGACTGCGCAGTAAAATTTTCATATGTGACCTAGGAACTGGCCACTCTGGCGTCTCGCTATTCCCCCGTCCCCATCTCTCTGCCTTCACTTGCTGTTTCTATCTTTTCTTCCCCCTTGCATATCTGAAGTTATAAAATATATGTGAATCTTTATGTGAAAGTGGGATGCCTTGGTTAGAAAATGCATGTGGTTATATTGTTGAAATGATTGCAAAAAGCTATGTGTAACTCAAGGGGTTAACCTGAGATGCTGCTTTGCAAACTCCTTGCAGAGCTGCCAACAGGAGATCAGTTCTGAGACACCATGTACCATTTTGCTGCACCTGCAAGGAAGGAAACTGACGAGAACATGTTCTGAAACAACAGGTTACTCACCTGTAACAGTATTTTGAGGAGTGGTATATGTTGTTCATCCACACTCTCTGGCATGTCCCTTTCCCCTTTAAATTCACCGGAAGTGTTCAAGCTGGCTCCTCCCACCCACCCGGGTGATAAATACCTCGGCTCCGCCACATGATGCCAGATCTTAGCCCGCTGGAAGCAAGGTGGTGCGCCTAAAGCCAGGGAGGTCAGGTGGGTGCATGTGGATGAACAATATATACTACTCCTAGAACTACTGTTACAGGTGAGTAACCTGTTCTTCTAGGAGCGTGGATATGTTGTTCATCCACACTCTCAGGCAGACTCCAAGCAGTTCTCTGGGAGGAGGGAGGCACGGCGCACACCCCTATTTAGGAAACAGAGATTGGAGAACCGAGGCCCCAAAACCAGCATCCTGGTGTGACTCAAGGTCGATGTGGTAGTGGGTAATGAAGGTGTTTGCTGACTTCCAGGTAGCAGCCCGGCAGATTTCCTGGATGCAGTATGGCAGGTAGAATGAGCTCTTATCCCTCTGGGAGGCTCCTTGCCTGCCAAATCATAGCACAGATCTATGCATGATGTAATCCATCTCGCAATGGTCAGTTTAGCTGCAGGCCTGCCAGAAGCGGCTTCAGCATAGGTGACAAACAGCTGGTGAACCTCTCCCCGAATTTCCGCCGTCCTTTCCTTATAATAGGAAAGAGCACATCTCAGGTCTAGAGTATGGAGCCTGTACTCGGCGTCCAAGGTGTAATTAGGGTAGTATACCAGCAGAGTCAACACCTAGTTAAGGTGAAACTCTGACACCACCTTCGGAAGGAATTTTGGGTGGGCGTGCAGGACAACTTTGTCCCTGTGAAAGACCAGATAAGGGGAGTCTACCGACAGCGCCTGGAGTTCCCCTATCCTTCTGGCTGACGTGATAGCCACCAAGAAGGCCGTCTACCACGACAAGTGTGAGAGCTCACACTTGTGCATGGGTTCGAATGGCTTGCCCATGAGCTTTGCTAAAACCAGCAACAGATCCCACGGAGGTGGAGGTTCACGCACCGGAGGGGATATGTGATCCAGGCCTTTGAAAAAGCACCCATCCACAAACTGTCTCCTGTGCCAATGTCGGCTAACTGGCCAGCGCCCGGTAGGCAGAAATAGCAACCAGGTGCACCCTAAGGGTCAATGACCGTAGACCCTCCTTTGGAGAGAGACCAAAGGTAGTCTAAAATGTTAGCCACAGAGCAGGATAAGGGGTCCAGACTCTTACCCTGACACCAAATGGAAAACCTTTTCCATTTGAAGGCATAACATTCCCTGGTCGATTCCTTACAAGATGCCTCCACCACAGTGTAGACATCCTCAGAAAGACCCAGAGCCTGGAACTCTAGCCGCTCAGGTACCAGGCTGTGAGGTGCAGGGACTGAAGGTCCGGATGGAATACCTTCCCCTGATTCAATGATATCAGGTCCGGGCATGTACAAAGCCGCTCTGGGGCCCTGCAGCTGAGACTGAGGAGATCTGGATACCAGAACTGGCGGGGCCAATCTGGGGCTACCAGAATCACCTTCGCCTTGTCTCTCCTCACCTTGAGTAACACCTTGTGGATCAAGGGAAATGGAGGGAAGGCGTAGAGTTGGCCTGGTGTCCACGGGCCTGAGAAGGCATCCCCCTGCAGCGAGCCCTGCTGAGGGGGGGTGGGCATAGTACAGTCTCAGCTTGGTGTTCTCCCTTGAGGCAAACAGGTCCACCAACGGGAGAACAGATTGTAAGCTACCTCTGGATGGAGAGACCACTCGTGGGATGTCTGGCCTATGCGGCTGAGAGCATCCGCCAGTTGGTTCGAGACTCCTGCCACATGGATGGCAAGGAGATCTGCCTCCAACCGGCTGACGAGGGTCCAGACTCGGAGCGCCTCCTTGCACAGCAGATGGGAGTGTGTGCCGCCCTGGTTGTTGAGGTAGTACATTGTCGTGGTATTGTCCATCTGGACTTGAACCACTTGACCCCAGAGCTGAGGAGAGAAAGCTGACAGGGCCAGTCTGACCGCTCTGAGCTCCAACAGGTTGATGTGGTATCGGGACTCCTTGGGGGTCTAGAACCTGTGGGCCCTGTTGTCCCCCATGTGGGCTCCCCAGCCCATGAGAGAGGCATCGGTTGTCTGGACGACCGTCGGCTCGGGGCGGACAAATGGGATTCCTTCCTGCAATTGGTCTGGGACGGTCCACCATTGGAGAGCACCCCACATCTTCTGGGTTACAGTGATCAGCTGCTCAAAGTGACCATAGCACTGAGCCCATCGGGCGGCCAGCTCCCACTGAAGGGGGCGCATGTGCCACCTGGCCCAATGGACCACTGAGGTGCACGCGGCCACGTAGCTCAGAAAGTCCCGGGCAGGGCGCAAGTGTCCAACCAGAAATGATTGGGCAAAGGAGGAGAGAACCTCCGCCCTGTCCACGGAAGCCGAGCTCTGGCTTGTGAGAGTCGAAGCTCTGCCCCGTTTAAGCCCATCACCTGAGAGGGCACGAGTTCCGACTTGGTCTCGTTGATCAGGAGGCCTAGTTGGGAGCAGGTTCGGAGGGCCAGATCCCTGGACTTCTCCACCTCCTGAAGGGAGGAACCCGCCAGGAGCCAGTCATCAAGATAGGGGTATATCCGAACTCCTCGATGCCGAAGATGGGCTGCCACCACTGGAATGCACTTGGTGAAGACCAGAGGGGCCAAAGACAGGCCGAACAGCATGGCTCGGAACTCGTACAGGGTCCCTTTGACCCTGAAGCGGAGGAACTGCTGGTGGGATGGACGGATTGGGACGTGAAAGAACGCGTCCTGTAGATCCAGTGAACAGGACCACATGTTTCGCTCCAGAGGTGGTAAGATCTGGTTCAGAGTTACCATCCGGAAGGTGTGAGACCTGAGATATTGATTCAGGTCGTGGTGATCTAGGATGGGGCGCCAACCCCCCATTCGCTTGGGCACCAGGAAGTACCTGGACACGAAGCCTGAGTCTGTAGGAGGATCCAGCACTGGAGCGATCACCTCCTTGCGGAGGAGCTGAGCAATGTCTTCTCGAAGGGCCGACTGAGTGCGAGCTGAGATCCTTTCCTCCCGAGGGGCACGGGCTCAGCTGGGAGGGTACTACTCAAATTCTAGAGGCAGTCCCTGGCCAACCACTTCCAGAACCCACCTGTCCGAAGTGATACCAGACCAGACAGAAAGAAAGTGGCGGAGCCGGTCCCCCACGGGAGGACCCAGAGCTGGCGTGACGGGTGTAGGGGTGGCAACCCCTGACCCGTCACTGAGCAGGCTTTGAGGAGGAGGAGGAAGCTCCTGGACCGGCACCTCGGCCTCCTTTACGGGGCTGTTGAGGACCCTGCTTGGGCCTGGGACGGCAAGCTTGAGCCTGCTGCTGACGCTGACCTCCTTGATAGGAGGGCTGTCTAACCGCAGGGGGAAGAGTGCCGAAAGGGCTTCTTCTTGCGCTTCTGCTGGTTCTTGCCCAAAGAACCCTTTGCAGAGGTAGCATCCAAGGTGGCACTGGACTGCTCTATACGCTGGAGGTGACCTGCCACTCCCAGACCAAAGAGGTCAGTGACGAGGAAGGGCACGTCAGCTAACTTGTGCTGAGTATCCACTGGGAAGGAGGATAACCTCAGCCAGGCCCTGCGGTGAGTGGCCACCGCGGCTGCTAAGGAGCAGGCAAAGGAATCTCCAATATCTAGGGCCGTCTGGAGTTGCTGTTTGGGAATAGCATGGCCTTGGTCATGGACCTGCCTTAACTGTGGTCTGCATGTCCTCTGGGAGATGAGGAAGGACTTCATCTAGTGACCCTAGAAGGGCATGAGAGAAGTGTGCCATGATCACAGCCGAGCTGGCCTGACGAAGGCCCAAGGATGAAGCCGCATAAACCTTCTGGGCAGAATGGTCCATCTACTTGGACTCCTTATCCGTATGGCGGTCAGTGTCAGCTGAGCTACCCATGCGTCTAAACACAGAAGCAGTCACAAGGCTCTCGGCTGAGGGATGCTCTGTGAAACCCTCTAGGGACCCCATGGGTACCATGTACTTGCGGGTCATGCGGGCAGACGGAGCTGGGCAAGAGGCAGGGCACTGCCATAGCTCAAGGGCCGGGCCAACAATGGCTTTGGCCACTGGAAAGGCCTCCGTCCGGGTATCCCCCCTCTTGAGGATATCCGTGAGGGGGTATTCCGCCTTCTTTTGGATGGGCTCCAAGGGCATTCAGGTCGATTCTGAAATGAGGCGGAGGATGCCCTTGAAAGGAAGAAGGACCTTCCTCCAAGCCTGACACTGATGACTCGTCATCCCTCAGATGCGAGTGCAGGCCAGTGGCATCAGAGTCCGAAGAATCGGGATATAAAGGTCTCCCAACTATGTCTCCCTCGATACGCTGAGGGTGATCAGGGACCACTGTAATGGACAGATGACGGGGAAGGCCAGTGTCTGTCCTATCCTCTTTCGAGGGAGCCCCTCCCTGAGGCTGCTTAGGTGGTGGCTCCACCAAGATCGGTGGGGAGACTGAAACAGGCTGAGCTGGAATGCATACCGGCCCTACGGGTGGAGGAACCGGATTCTTCTGTTCCGGAGGGGTCGGCGTCGGCCTAAGAGGCTGAAGCCAAGTAATGGCCGGTGGTGTTGGTGGAGCCGGCTTCTGACTGGTCAGAATCAGCTGTTGCCACATGAGATCCTCATAACGTCGACGGAGTTTCCGTAGAAGTCTCTCTTCGTCCGAGGAGGATGAGGATCGGTGGTGCCACCTCTTTCTAGAGTGCTTGTGACCTTTCTTCGGTTTTTCAACCGACAGGGTCCTGGTCCTCGATCGAGACCGACGGTGTCGGCTGGTTCAATCGGGAGAAGCCGGAGTTGGTGAGAACCGAGGTTCCGGCACCTTTCCCTCAATCGGGATGTCCGAGGGCTGGGTCTCCTCGTCAGAAAAGGATAGGTGTCCTTTCCAAGGAGTCGTCGACAGGAGTCGTCGACAATGGCTTGATTGGGTCGAGAGAAATCTCGGCTGGCTCAGTCGTGTCCTCGGCCTCAGTGCCTTGGCCTGACGGAAGGTCCGAGAAGCCGGCGGCTGAGGAAGCGATCTCGACTGAGGTTGAGGCCACAAGATCCTGGGAATTGGACCGTTCTCGGTCCCAGGAATGTCTTCTTCGGGCAGAAGAAGATTTAGGGTCCTTGTCCCTTTTCTTAGGGTGGGCGGAGTGCGAGCCCGAGGGCGCCTCACCCCTAGTGGGGAGAGACTGGCACGGCTCCCGAAAGGACCCATTGAAAGTGGAACCCAGGTTAAGCGGCACAAAAAAACTTCGGCTGGCCGAAGCTTGAGCAGCTTCCTCTTCAAAAGCCGCCATCTGGTCAAGCTGCTTGGCGGATCCCGCGGCTGCGGAAACCGCCCACCTGGCCTCCTTCGATTTCACCGGTGGGTTGCGAAGCTCAGTCTTCCTAGTTTTAGGCACGCCTTGCGGTCGTCCAGGATGTTGGAATGGAAGGCCAGACAAATGGTGCAAGAAGTGGTGTCATGCACGACACTCAAGCAATAGACACACGAGAGGTGGGGATCGGTGCGCGACATTTTCTGTCCGCAGAGACACCGGCGAAATCCGGGGGACGACTTGTCCTCCATGTTCAATGTGCTCGGATCGGAATCGTAAACTCCGATGAGTTTTAAAGACAGCAATTGCGGTGAAAACCGTCATTGAGAATCCAGGACCTACAAACTGCAGAAGCAGCATGAGGGAACCTGAATCTTCCTGTGGAAAGGAAGATCTGGCGTCAAGGGGCAGAGCCGAGGTATTTATCACCCGGGTGGGTGGGAGGAGCCAGCTTGAAGACTTCCGGTGAATTTAAAGGGGGAAAGGGACATGCCAGAGAGTGTGGATGAACAACATAGCCACGCTCCTAGAAAACAGGATATCTTCTTAACAAGTTCCCAGACAAAGACTTATAAAAAGAACAGCAATATTTTTGCTAGAGAGAGAGAGAGACAACATGACTGAAACTTGAAATTAGAGATATTCTAAGATGAAGGATTTTGTTTTCTGTGTTTCTGCAGCCTTTGTAAATAGTTATACAGAACAAGTTTATTTTTTATTTTACTGTTATTGGAAAAATAAAATACTACTTGTGAATTTTATACCTGCTCCTGGTCTTCTTATGCTTCCTGACCTGTGCCTTGACAACAGGCACAGAGCACTGCCCTCATCTACTGTTACGGTAAGTTCTTACGTAACTGTACTATCTTACTTCGAGACACAGCTCTTGCAGCAGGTTACACCATTAGGACTGATTCCCAAGCAATAATGCTTGTCCCACAAACATTGGGAGGAGGAAGAGGAAGAAATGGAGAAAAATCAAGCCAAGTCCTGACTCAGGACAAGAGGCCCTGCAACACGGCCAGGCCGAAGCCGGCCCTTCGCCTAGAGGCTATATCCAGACTGTAATGCCTGATAAAAGTATGCACAGAGCTCCAAGTAGCAGCAGCGCAAATGGCTGAGGTTGAGACATTTTTGAGAGCGGCAAAGGAAGTGGCCACACCTCTACTGGAATGGCCCCGGATGGAACCCGGGAGGGGCTTTTGCCTAGATTGATAGCAATGAGAGATACACTGTACGAGCCAGCGGGATAAGGACTGCTTAGACACCAACCGGCCTCTCATTCTCTGTGCGAAAGAGACGAAGAGCTGGTCAGAAACCCGAAAGGGCTTAGTTCTATTGAGGTAATACCTCAGGCTGCGGTGAACATCCAGCATGTGGAGCAAAGCCTCCCCTCTATTCGAATAACTCGGGAAATAGACCGGAAGGTCAATATCCTGATTTAAAGTGAGAGCTGAAACCACCTTAGGCAAAAACTTCAGGTTTGTCCTCAGAGATACTCTGTCCCGGTGAAAAACCAAATAAGGTTCTTTATGCATGAGGACATGAAGCTCAGAAATCCTTCTGGCTGAAGTGACGGCAACTAAAAACAACGTCTTCCACGACAGAAAACGTAGCTCGCAATCCGCGGCTGGTTCAAAGGGAGGGCGTGAGCTGCTCAGGACAAAAGGAGATCCCATGGAGGAACCGGGTCCTTGATAGGAGGCCTAAGGTGTAACACCCCTCTCAGAAACTCCCGAAGCATCAAGCTGAGCAATAGTGCGTGCTGCCCACGGCAGATGATAGGCGAAATAAGCGCACAGGTGTACCTTAATAGAGGAGTAGGCCAACCCGAGTGGAAAAGGGAAAGGAGGTAGTCCAAGACTGCCCCCACAGGACAACCTAAAGGGGAGAGGTCACGAGCCCGTGACCACAAACAAAACCGATGCCATTTCATGGCATATGTAGCATGTGTAGCCGGCTTCCTGGCTGCAGAGAGGACCTCCGCAACCTCTTGCGAGACCCCGTGTCGCAAAATGGCTACGTCTCTAGGAGCCATGCGTGCAGGTTCAAAGAGCGAAGATCCGGGTGCAACAATGAACCTCGCTCCTGAGACAGAAGGTGGGAACTGAGCGGCAGCAGGAGCGGAGGTTCCCGGGATAGCTGAGCCAGCAATGGGAACCAGATCTGTCTGGGCCAAAATGGGGCTACCAGAATCAAGCGTGCATGCTCCCTGCGCAGTTTGGGAAGAACTCTCTGGATCAACGGGAAGGGAGGAAAAGCGTAGAGGAATCTGTTCACCCAGGAGAGGGACAACGCGTCTCGCCAGAAAACTCCAGGCCCTGGATCTAGCGAGCAAAAATTGGGCAGTTTTGCGTTGAATGGGGATGCGAATAAGTCTAGCTCTGGAGTTCCCCATCGAAGGAACAGATCCTCTGCCACTTCCTGAAGAAGTTCCCACTCGTGGACTCTGGCCTGAGTGCGACTCAGATCGTCTGCGATCGTGTTGTCACGCCCGGGAACATGTACCGCAATTAAGCTTGCGCCATGTGCGATTACCCAATCCCACACTCTCATGACCTCCCTGCAAAGGGGGTAAGAGTGTGCGCTTCCTTGTTTGTTGAGGTAATACATCACCGCCGTGTTGTCCGTCTGAATCAGGATGGTGCACGGTGGGATCATGGACTGGAAAGCCTGGAGTGCATAGAGGACCGCTCTCATCTCTAGAACATTGATGTGAAGATGAGCCTCCAGTGGGCTCCATACACCTTGAGACTTCACCCCATCCAGGTGAGCTCCCCACCCGAGACCTGAGGCGTCTGTGGTGAGGGTTATCTCCGGGGACAGCGCTGCAAAAGGGACGCCCTTGGAAAGCGACCTGGGGGCTAACCACCATTGCCAATCCTGAATCACCCGTCTCGTGATTCTGACTGGGTGCTTCAAATGGTCTTGCCTCTGGTCCCACTGCGGCTTGAGCATCCACTGCGTTATTCGCATGTGGAGTCGCGTGAGGGGTACCGTGGGAATGGCCGCAGCCATGTGTCCGAGCAGACGAAGGACCGACCTGGCCGGAGCAGTCTGATTCGTTGATAGGTCCTCTATGAGAGACCTGATGCACTCCGCCCTGTCGACTGGGAGGAAAGCCCTCCCCTGGACCATGTCCAGCACTGCACCTATAAATTGCAGGTTCTGCGACGGTACCAAGACCGACTTCTCTTGGTTTATGAGAATCCCCAGCGATCCGAACAAAACCTGGGTGTCCTGGATCGCTTGTAGGAGCGCCTCCCTGGAGACGGCCATGAGAAGCCAATCGTCGAGGTGCGGGAACACATAGTGGCCCTTTCTCCTCAGGCAGCTGCCACGACTGCCATGCATTTGGTAAAGACCCTTGGGCGGATGACAGTCCGAAGGGAGAGCCCGGAACTGAAAGTGGTGGCCTAGGACCTCGAGCGCAGGAACCTCTGATCGCCTGAGCTATGGGGATGTGCAGGTAGGCATCCTGCATGTCTAGGGACGCTAAATAGGCACCTTGTTTTAGCATGGGAATTAGACCCGGAAGGGTCACCATGTGGAATCTTTTGTATGCGACTGATAAGTTGAGGTCGCTTAGGTCCAGAATAGGACGGAGGTCCCCTGTCTTTTTGGGAACCAGGAAGAAGTGAGAATAGTACCCTAGTCCTCTCTGGTTTCCTGGGACATGCTGTATCGCCCCCTTGCTTAGGAGTGCGATCACCTCTTGCCAAATTAAGGCACGGTGCTGACCCGAATACTGGGAGAGCAGAGGAGGCCTCGAGGGTGGCTGTTCTGCGAACTCTAAAAAGTAGCCGATGCTGACCAGCTGAAGCACCCACCTGTCGGCGGTAATTGCCTGCCATCCCGACAGGAAGTTCGCAATACAACCCCCGACCGAAACATCCCGTTGATCCTGAGGGGCGGAGCCGGAAAGGAATCATGCTGTGGCGGCTGAAGGGCCCGCCAGCTGGGAGGTCTTGGGAGTGCGCTGACCCCTGCTGGCGGACTGCTTCCCCTGGGTCCTTCTAAAACCAGAGCCCCTGTGCTGTGTGGCGGAACAGGGCTGTTGCCTCTGAGTCCGCCCACGAAAGCGGCCTTGGTTCCTACGAAAGGAACCAAGCCTCGGCCGGTACATCGCCTGGACCGACCGGACCGCCTTTCCGGCCTCTAGGAGTTTGGTAATGATCCTTTCGGATGGACTACCAAACAGAACCTCACCTTCAGGAGGCGTCAGGATGTTCTTCTGGACGTCCGGGGTGAAACCGGAGACACAGAGCCATGAGTGCCTACGGAGGCAAACGCCTGACGCAGCCGCTCTGGCTGAAGAGTCCGCAGAGTTGTATGCGGCTCTAAGAACTTGGGTCCCCACGTCTGAACCCGTGCGGAGAAGCTGAAGCATCTCTTCCTTCTGCTCACCATCTGGCAGCCTCTCGGCTGCCTTTAGGCCCTGCTCCCACGAGGCGTTCTGGAACTGCACCATGTGGGTAAGGTAGTTCAAGGACCTAATGGCGCAAGTCGCGGAAGCGTACGTGCGCCTACCCAAGGAGTCCAACTGCTTGGACTCAGGGTCAGTGGCAGGGTGCTCAGATGCTGCGGCCTATGAGACCGGTCATGTGAGGCTGTGATAACAGAGAATCAGCCAGAGGGTGCTGTGACAGGTACTGGTCCCCCTTGGGAGCCCTGTACAAACGGTCAGCCTTCTTCGGCACCGCCGGTAGTGAGTGTGGGCGCTTCCACGTCAGCCTTGTGACGTCCACAAGGTGTCCATCAAGGGTGGCACCACCACAGGCTTAGGGTCCTTCTGCCGAAGGTACTTGGCCAGGCGTAACCTCTCGGGGTCCAATTCCTCAGCTTCCATCATATTCTCCTGGATATGGCGCTAGAATATCCATGAAGAAAGGGTCGTCCGGAAGAGACCGTGGAGTCTCACGTGGGTCCGGCGAGGGAAGCGAGACCGGAGACGGGGATCTTGAAGTGGAAAAGGATGATCCCGTGCCCTCCGTCGACGGCGAACGACGGTGTCTTCTGGATATCTTAGGGCTGGGCGATCTGGAAGACGAAGATCTGGACGGAGGTCTCCTTTTAGAATAGACTCAGGTTCCCTAGGGACGGAACGGCTGACTGACCTCACAGGTGAAGGTGGGGCCCGGGCCGGAGTAGGAACAGGAGGAGGAGGAGGAGGAGGGACTGGTAGTACCATGTCCTTCCTAATGGTGTCCCACCATTACGTAAAAAGGTCCTTCACCTCTGCCAATGACAACCCGCGTCGGCTCGAGGTGAGGGCCGGTCGTCGGGTCCTGGCGACGGCTCCGTGGGGGCCTCAGGCAGTGGCGAAGGACCCCTAGGAGACTGCTCGAGGCCGGGAGCGCCCGTCTGGTCTTCGGGCTGGACTAATTCCTCCTCCGCGAGGGACTCCTGCCCGACGGCCGTCGGAGGCGCAGGCCCTCGGCTCAGGCAACACGGACGTCCGGACCCCCACGCGTCCGATGCGAAACCGAGACCGACGACGGCCAGCCCGGCCGGCGGCTCCGAGGAAGCAGTGGCGTCACGGCCGATGGCGGTCTGGCCGACAGACGGATCCACCGGCTTCCTCAATGGCATCAGATCCAAGGTCTTCCGGGGGACCGAGGAGACCCGGGTGTCGGGGGCCGAGGAGCGGGAGCCCGACTTGTGGTGACGGTGGTGGCGTTCCCGGACTCTCACGGCCTTCTGGGCTGAAGAAGACGGGCGCCTGCGGAAGAGGCCTGAGCAGGCTTAGGAACTGGAGCCGCAGCCGGGGAAGGGACGAGGCCCTAGACGGGACCGTCCGACCTGCTGAACCGAGCTGCGGGACTCGGAGGCCCGAGCCGCGACCGGGAGATCCCTCTCCTTCTTCTTCTTCTCCGCATGTCTGCGTGACGATTCCCCTCGAGGACATGGCCCAAGCTGCTCTTCTAACAAAAATGCTTGTAGGGCCTTCTGTAGCCGGATCCTGAATGCGGCTGTTGAACCCCAGGCACAGGAGCAGGCCTTGGTGTAGTGGTCTGGGCCCAGGCACGGGCGCCCATGAATCACGGGTCTTAGAGGATCTGCTTCCACACACTTGGACGGATGACCGGAGTCGGAGAGGACATCAGAGTTGATAAAATCTTGATTGGAGACAATTTCCGAAGGAAGTTCTGGAACCACAGCGTCAGCGCGCTAGACTATGACCAAGGGTGAGGGCATACAGTTGACGGGAAAGAACAGGAGATTCTTGAACCGCCCCATTACCACGCCTGGCGTCCGGAGGCGGGACCGGACGTCGGGCGGTCCCGCTGAAGATAGCTAGCTAGAAAAGTTTCCGAGGGGTCCTGGCGCCTGCCGGCTTCAGTCCTAATGGTGTAACCTGCTGCAAGAGCTGTGTCTCGAAGTAAGATCTTTCTGTACTGGACGTATAAGGTTGAGGTCCTTTAGGTTTAAAAAGGGCCTCAAATCTCCAGTCTTTTTGAGGACCAGGAAAACCTGGAATAAAACCCCTCGTTTCTCTGGTGCCTGCATACTGGCTTGATGGCCTGTTTGAGCAGAAGAGACTGTACCTCCTCCCAGAGAACAGACAAGTGAGCCGGGGGTTAACTGGAGGGTGGAGGAGGGGTATCTGGAGGTTGCTCGATGAGCTCTAGAGTGACACCATTTCTATGATCTGCAAAATCCAGGCATCCGAAGTTATGGTTCTCCATTGATTCAAATGGCGGGAGAACCGAACTTCAAAAACCACCTCTTGATTGGGGACCAGAAGAAGTGGGTATGGCAAGGAGTCAAGCAGAGGCAGATCCAGCCATGGGGGCAGGTCCCTCACTTCTGGGACACTTAGCCACAGTTCTAGTATTGGAGGGAGTAGGTAAGGCAGCCGGGGCTCTGCGCTTCCCTTGGGTGTGAGAGGCTGCACCGGATCTATTGGTTGCCTTGCAAAAGGGGGAGGGCACTGTCTGCCACTCAGCTGAGTATGGTAGAGAGAGAGTGGACAGACTTGATAGCCCTGCCTGAGGCTTGCAGATCATTGATAATATCCTGGACATCAGGATCAAACAGCTTAGTGCCACTGAAAGAGGCACTGAGCACCTTCTGCTGAACATCAGCAGCAAAACCTGAGACTCTCAACCAGGAGTGCCTACACAGGCATATGCCCATGGCAGCAGCCCCGGCAATAGTGTCAGACATGTCATAGAGAGCCCTGAGAAGGTGCTTGCTAACGTCCTCAGCTCTCTGTAGGCACTTAACAAGCTCCAGCTTCTGTGTGCCATCTGGGAAGGCCTGGGCAGCAGTCTTGCCCTTCTTCCAGTTAGAATTCTGGTACTTAATATGAGAAAGGTAGTTTGCAATCCTCAACCCCAGGATGGAGAAGCCATACACCCGCTTACCCCAGAGATCAATTCTGCGGGACTCTTTATCCAGAGGGAGGGAGCTAAGGTGCTTAGGCACTTGAGACCTGTTGTGGGCTGCCTTAATGACCACCGAGTCCATTTGGGGCTGGGCAGCACAGCAGGGGAACTCCTGGGGAGTGTGATAAAGTTTATCCACTCTGCGGGGCATAGCTGGAGCACCCAAGCGTCTTAAGTAATCCTCTCCCAACCTGGAAGATGGAGGGAGGACCTCTCTCCTACTGGTTCCTCTGGAAACTCCAGAGGCTGTAGGAGAGGAAAGGAGTCAGGTGGTGTGAGGCAGCGTCACCGCTGAAGCCCCCGCTGCTTCTTTGAGCGGGGGGGCTTGGCAGCCGGAGGGGCCCCAATGTTTATTGGCCCACTTTCCCTGAGGTTTTGCCTTTTGCCGATTACGTCTGCGAAAGGGACGACGCTGTGGCTGAGGGGGTTTGTACATGGAGTCCACAGACATCAGTGCAATCCCCTTCTCCTGCAGATCGGTGATGATGTCCTTGACATCGCCACCAAACAGCAATGAACCCCTGAAAGGCGCGTCCTGAATAGCAGACTGCACTTCCAGGACCAATCCTGACACATGGAGCCAGGCGTGATGCCGCAACCCCATGGCAAAAGCCGAGCTCCTACCAACAGCGTCCACTGCATCGTACGTGGCACGAAGAATGTGCCAACAGGCCGAACGTGCAGAGTGGACAAGACCAGCCACTTATTGCTTCATCTGAGATTCAGGAAGGGAGTCCAACTTAGATTCCACCTCACTAAGAATTGTCTTCTGGTAATCCCCATATGACCGACATAATTCAGGGCCCTGATACCCAGAGTGGAAGATGCGAAGACCTTCTTCCCGTACTGGTCCAGAAGGTGGGATTCCTTGTCAGGTGGTGACAAGCTCAAATGTTTAGGGTTAGCTGACCGGCTGTGAGTGGCGCTAATCATGACTGAATCAGCTCGAGGGTGAGAATCAAGGAAGTCAACACCCTCGGGAGCCTGATATAGCCTATTAGACTTCCGAGGAAGAGGGGCTAATGCCGACGGTTGCTTCCAAATAGTGGAAACAAGGTCAGCATGAGGCTCAATCCAGGGTGGCACCAAGGTCGGAGCGGTCTCGGGCAGATCCAGGTGCACAGCGAGTTTTTTATGCTGTGGATCCAGCTCCAATGAGCGCCATTGATGAACTTCCTGGATTCTGCGTAGCAACTCCAGGAAAGAAGGATCCTCCGTAAGAGTCCTCGGCCTGGGCTTATCCAGAGAGCAGGGCTTGTTGTCCGGGTCGGAACAACCGTCAGAGTCGTCCGAGGAGGAAGAAGAGGAAGAAGACTCCCCCTTCCTGTGCAGGGGAGGAACAGACCCCTTTGGAAGCCCTCAGGCGTATCCTGCCCTGCCCTGGAACCGGAGGGCTCGCCTCTGGCATCTGGAGGTGGGGAAGGAGTCTCTCGTCTCGGACGTACGGGAACCGGAACTGTCATCGGGAGATGACTCTCCACCTCCCAGGTGAGCTGAGCCTTGGCCTCAGCCCACCAGGAGGCTAGAGTCTCCTTCAAATCCACCGGCAGCTGAGGGGGCGGTGGAGAAGGAGGAGGAGGAGGGGGATACCAGTACTGGGGATAGCCGTAAGATGCGTATCCATAACCCGATGGCGGGAAACTGGGCATCGGGTAGTGAGGCACCGTGTACTGCAGCGTCAGATAGGTCGGCCTCGGGTACTGGTGCGCTGGATACGAAGGGGTCAGATACCCAGGAACCGGGAGATCTGCTGGGGCAGACGGCCCAGGAGGAAGCCCAGCAGGCGGGCCTGGAACCGGAGGCCCGGCCGGCGGCAGGCCCGTGTCGGGACAGCATCGGGGAGAGGGATGTCCAACGAGGACCGCGCCGAGCCGGCGTCTCGAGGGACCGACGCAGGTCGTCTGGCCCAGGAGGAGGGAGACCGGACGGGAGCGTGGTAAGATCCCCTGCATCGCCCGGAGAAGGAGGGACGAAATCCCTTGGGTCAGGCTGAGGAGACGCTGGGTCCCTGGAGGGCAGCGAAGGCTGCCGGAAGCTGGGAATGTCGGACAGCTTGGGGTCAGGCGTCGGCTCCGATGCCGTGTGACCGTCGGAGGGACCAACGTTCGACTTACCAGCGGAGTCCGGGTGGTTGTCAGAGAAGCCGACGTCCGACTTAGCGGAACCATCGCCCAAGGCAGGCCGCGATGGAGGAACGATCTGGTCAGGCGGAACAGGGGCCGTGCACTGCCCCGAAGGGTCGAGCAACTTAGCGGCCTTCTCCGGGCGGGCGTCAGAGGAGCTGACATCCAGCTTACCAGAGCCACTCACACCAGTGAGCCGCAGATCGTGGGTCTTACTTTGAGTGGAGGCCTCCTTTCGCCTGGAAGCACCTGAGGAGCCAAGCGCGAGCCAGGCTGGTGGAGACGGCGCCATCTTGGAAGCCTCAACTTGTGTTGTGGGCCGGTCCCCGAGGGACTTTACCTTCAAAACAACAACTCCACCGAGTCGTGGTGGACGAGGAGTTCCGGTCCCGGTGCTTCTACTTATCTTTCTTCTTACGATGGCCCTCAGGGGAAGATGAAGCCTGACAGAGGTTTTTCAGCTCCTTCTCCAAGGAGGACATCTTCTTTTTAAGTATGTGGGCCTCCAGGGACTGCTGCCTCCATCTACGGGCGGCGGCGTTGAACTTCAGGCAATGCTGGCACTTCTCTATGCGGTGATCCGGGCCCAGACAGAAGAGGCACTGGGAGTGACCGTCCTTGTGCGGGAGTTGGGCGCTGCACGAGTCGCCTTATTCTTATTGCTCACAGGGTGTGGGACAACATACACCACTGGAAAACTGACTAATAGTCTAATTAAATTGAAAAACGACAGTAGAACTACCGACGACAGACTGACGAGCAGTGAACTACCGTGAGGCGCTTTCACGAGCTAACGGCGGGAAAGAACTGGAAAGGCAGGCGTGGAACCGCCTTTATACTGACGTTGCATGACGTCGGTCACCTGATGTGGGGGCGGTCTCCCACCAGAGACTGCTAGCTAGAAATCTTTCCATGGGGTCCTGATGCCTGCCGGCATCAGTCCTATATGTAATTACCTACTGCGTTTGACCTTTTGGGTCCTTCTGGGATGAAGCCACAGAATCTAGGGTGGCATTAGACTTCTCTATCCTAATAAGATGCTCATCCACTCCTGGGCCAAAGAGGTCAGTGCCCAGGAAAAGGACATCGGATAACTTGTGGTGAATGACCGCCATGAAGGTGAAGATCCTCAGCCAGGCCCTATGATGCATCACAACACATTCTGCCAAGGCACAGGCAAAGGAATCGCCAATGTTTAGCCAGCATTTGACCTTGGTCCGTGATGACTCTTACCAGTAGCTGCTCATCAGCAGGCAGGTAAGGGAGGACAGTATTGAGCACTCGAAGCAGGAAGTGACCAAAGTGAGCCATCTTGAGGTCATAACTCACCTGACAAAGACCAAGAGAGGATGCAGCATAAACCTTATCTACGTGGTCAAGCTTTTTCAACTCTTTGACGGGGGCTTGTATCATACATAGAAACACAGACTTTGATGGCAGATAAGGACTGTTTGGTCCACCCAGTCTAACCAATTCTCTACCTATTGGATAAGCTGCAAACCCTAGTTATCCAACCAACAGACTACTTCCTCCTACCCCCCCACTAGAATTGCCTTATGTCTGCCCCATGCATTCTTGAATTCCCCCACTGCTTTTGACCTCACTACCTCCTAAGGAAGGCTGTTCCATGCGTCCACCACCCTCGCCATGAAAAAATACTTTCTCACATTTCCCCTGAGCCTTCTCCCCTCTATCTTCAAATTGTGCCCCCTTGTTCTTGCGCATCTCTTTTTCCGAAAGATGCTACCCTCTCGGATATTGTTGATTCCCCTGAGGTACTTGAAAGTTTCTATCATGTCCCCCTCTCCCTCCTTTCCTCGAGGGTATGCATATTGAGCTCCTTTAGTCTCTCTTCATATGGTTTGTGATGCAGACCCTGCACCATTTTAGTTGCCCTCCCCTGGACTGCCTCCATCCTGTCTATGTCCTTGTGGAGATGAGGTCTCCAGAACTGCACACAATACTCCAGGTGGGGTCTCACCAACTGTCTGTACAGAGGGATAACAACTTCCTGTTTTCTACTGGTGACGCCTCTCCCTATGCATCCCAGTATCTCCCACCTTCCTTACTGCCTTCTCACATTGCTTGCCTACCTTCTGGTCATCTGATATGACTACCCCAGGTTCCTTTTCATTTTTGTTGTTGCTAGTGACCCCCCCCCCCCAAAAAAAAAACACACTGTGTACTCTTCTCTTTATGGTTTTTGTTTCCCAGGTGCATTACTTTGCACTTCTTTGCACTGAATCTAAGCTGGCATACTTCTGAACATTCCTCCAACCTTGTCAAGTCCCTTCTCATCCTTTCCACCCCCTCTTATGTACCAACCCTGTTGCAGATCTTTGTGTCTGCAAAGAGGCATACTTTTCCTTCCAGCCCCTCTGTGATGTCTATGTCCCTGCTATTTCCAAAAGATCGAGTCAGAGACCAGACCCTTGACCGAAGGGAAGTCAGAGAACCTGGATAGAGAGCCAGTAGGGACCGCATATTTGCAGACCATATGGGCTGGGGGTGCTGGGCAGGAGGCTGGATGCTGCCAAAGCTCCAGGGCTGGTCCCATAATAGCCTCAGTCATGGAAAAGACAACCCTCAGGAAGTCGTCTATCCAGGATGTCAGTAAAAGGCTATTTAGCCCTTTTCTGAACTGGCTCCAAAGGAACATTCACATGCTCCAACATGACTTGGAGGAGAGCCGCAAAAAAACGGCCCATGGTTGGTGATCAGTTCCTTGACCGATTTCTGGTCAAATGCATGTGTCCTCACGGACTGCACAAAGGACCCATCAGAGTCGTATGAGGACTCGTCGAGTATGGCCCTCCACCGTTTCCTGCCGTGAACAACCCTGGAGTTATCCAAGTGAGTGATTTCCATAGATAAGCCTGGCAAGCTGGACAGAGGAGTCCTTAGAAGGTGCTCTCCACAAGGGCTGTTGTGAAGGCAGTTCCACCTGCAAGGGTGGAGAAACAGGTGCCAGGGACAACTGCCTTGGAAGGACCGGCCATTCGAACACAGGGGTTGGAGATAGAGCCCTACCTTGCAAGGCCAAGGCCCACTGCTTCCAGAGAAACTCCTCGTAGTGGCACCGCATATGCTGGCAGACCTGCAAGTGATCTGAGGATAAGGAGGACAAGGAGCATCAATGGTGACACCTCCCAGTCAAGCATAATCAATAACTCGGGGAGCACCTCAATCACAACCTCAATCGTCGATCTGGGGACCGATATCGAGCAGAACCAGACTGAGGTGCCGTGTAAATAACGGGCACCAGTTTCAACAGCATGACCTCCGGTGAAGGCTGATTAAAAATGGTAATAGCCAGGAACACCAACTGTTCTATGTCCTCTTGAGTGAGGACTGAGAGAACCAGGGTCTTGGAGATGTTGTCAACCCCTTCCGATAACTAGTCGATGGGCTACAGAAGAATCTTGGCCACCAGACTGACAAGTGTCAAAGTCGTCAAGCCTAATTTGGGTACCATGGAGCCAGTGGCCTGCCGCTCGACCAAATGTGGCTTGGCAGAAACCAAGCACTCAATAAGCTTCAAGCGGCCAAAGGCGCGAGAGGAGTGGGATCTCTCCAGGTCCCATGACCGACAGTGGTGTGTCTTATGTTTTTTACCATGGCAGTCAGGGCTCTCCCTGAAGGTCCCAACACATTTCCTGAAACTGTCCTGTGAAGGACGCCCTCCAACACTGTCCCCAGGCAGAAGCAGTGCCAAGGCTGACGAGGTGCCCACTGAGGCCTTTGCTGCTGCCCCATCCATAGCTGCGAGTGGGGGCCGTGGACCCCACTGCAGTGGAGGCTGCCTGGCACCCAGCCTTAGGCCACAATTTTGGGTCTTGGCCAGCTGGATGGCCGAGGAGACATCAAGCCTTGCAGTCATCAAGAGAAGTTGGTAGCACCATCTGACAGAGACTGCAACACTGTGTGCCGTCCCTGGGCAGTAAAGGCATGACACGTGTGGGTCCTTCTCTTGCAGTCATCAAGAGAAGTTGGTAGCACCATCTGACAGAGACTGCAACACTGTGTGCCGTCCCTGGGCAGTAAAGGCATGACACGTGTGGGTCCTTCTGTGACATCTTCTGCCAGCATGTGACACACTGTTTGAAGCCGGGAGCTGGCTTTACTTCCTCATGGTCCATCGTCAGATTGTCTTTTGGAAGAAATACCAACAAATACATAGAAATCAAAGAGTTGAAAAAAATAATAACCAAGTTTGCCAATGGTGCACTTATTAGGCCCTAAAACATGCGGTGCTGCAAAGGAGGAGATCAAACTCTTCCAACAGAAAAGAAGATCTGACATCACAGGGGGGTGCCGAGGGATGTACCACCTGGGTAGTGGGAGGAGCTCTGCTCATAGATGTTACAGTGAATCAGCTCTTAAGAAAGAAATGCCAATGTGTTGATAAATGAACCACATCCACGCCCCTAGAAATAAAAATTATGTACTCATTGTAATTGTTGATCTTCCTGAATATCTTCTCCATTGATTCAGACATACAGGTTTAGGGCTGGAGGCACTGGGACCCCTCGGGAATTTTTTCTTCTAGGGAGGGAGCGGATGTCGGCTAATGACACCACTCGCATGCAACACGTACTCACGTGGTGCCATGCACTGGCCCAATAGCTGTCGACTCCCTCATGCACCTCAGTTCTGCTCACCAAGAGAGAAACAAAGCAGAGAAAAAATAAAAGAGAAGGTTAGATACGATCTAGCCCCAAAGGACAGTAAAATGATATAGGATATAAAATAAAGAACCAATTAGAACCCAACTACCAACTTAGGAAGTAAGGAGTGGGCCTACTGATGGCACAAGGGTAGTGGGTCTAAAATGGAGCCAGTGCTGCCTACAATTAGCCAAACAGAGTATGAGTGGTGATAGGTAAAAAGATAACGCAGCACCCCTGAGCAAATGGGCTTTGTCAGAAGTAACAAAAGGGTAAGCCGAATTTAATACCCCCTTGTAAATGAGATGGCAAAAGTGGAAAAATGACATTTGGAGTCCCAAAATAATAGTTCCACGCTACCAAATGGCTCGATTAAATTTGAAAGTAAACTCACAACCCTGTTTTCTCTAAGAAGACTGGCAAGAAATGGGGTGAAAAGCATAGAGTTTTAGGACTAGCAGGCCTAGGGAGTCAAGGTGTGGCTATCTCCTCTGGCATGTTGCAGGCAGCGTGGACAAAGTCCGAAGCACAGAGAGAAGAGACACGGGATAGCAACCAAAAAAAGCAGCATGAAAGGAGAACATTCCCTGCATCTCCCTGCAACCACAGGGATGAACCCAGTGTAGAGCCAGTCCACAGATACAAGCGAGTGCATAGCACCCTTCCACAGAAAGATATACCCCGGACAGGTAGAAGGGAGGAGGCAAACAATATGGAGGGAAGGGAGCCACCTACCCAACTCGAAGAGAAAAAAATAAAAGGGCTCTCCTTAATTTATTTATTTATTTGGGGTTTTTTGTTTGGTAGGGGAGCCAGAGACCCACACTTTTTTTTTCCTTTTTGTGAGGGTTAACACCAGCAGGCCCAACCCTCTCTTTCTCCGTTTTCACAAAAAAACAGCAGCCATGAACGGGCCATGGCAGAGGAGATAGAGACAGTAAGTACTGCCAGCACCCACTGGGTGAGCTGCCAGAGGCCCTAGCTCACAGCTGAGTGGGGGATAGTGGGTGGGCATCTGAATCAATGGTGAAGATATTCACGAAGATCAACAGTTACAGCGAGTATGTAATTTTCACATCTTCCATTAATCAATCTTCACCACTGATTCATAAATATGGGTCCATGTACTAAGCTTCCCAATTAGGAAGGAGCTGCCTCACCCTGAGGGTAATGATTTCCCTGGGAGAGAACAACTGAGGGCTGGGACTCCTCATGGGTCTGGCGAAGTCCAATAACACAGAGTCTGATGGGAGGCAAAATGCCCCCCCCAAACGATCCCATCTGCCTTACGGAAAAAAAATGGGAGCCCCCTTGAACTGGAAATTTAGCACCTTTTGCCAGGCCAGAGGTGCCAGTCAAGACAGGCTAAGCCACACCTGCTGAATACAGACTCCGGTTCCTAGCAGCCTGGAGACCATATCATTGGCACCCTGCAAAGAATGCCCCTGTCTGATGGCTCACCAACTCAAGGCACTAGGCAGAAAGAATGATAGCTTGCCCGACTAACTCTGAGGGTGACATGGTAGCAAAGAGCTGACCTAGCTGTGCCCACAGGTTCTTGTTGTAAGTTGTCAAGTGTGCCTGATGTGTCGAAATGCACATCATGGTGTCAGCAGAGGTGAAAACCTCCCTACCCAAAAATGGAAATTACGTACCTACCGTAATTCTTGATCTTCTTGGAAGAAGTTCACCACTCATTCACACTAATGGGAGTACGCTGGAGGCGCTAGGACCCCGTGGGGAGCCAAAAATCTTCAGGAGGGCCAGCGCTAGGATAGGACTGCGCATGCACAGCACTGTGAGACTAGCTCGTGCCATATATGCTATCTCGGTGTTGATCCTCCAACTGCCTCAGTACCTTTTTGACCAAGGAGGTGCAGCGTAAACTAACTCAAGAAAACCAAACCCTGACTTCTGGGCATAAGATGGCCCGGATGACCCATGTAAGAAGGGTCAATTCAACAATGTCTTCGCAGCCCGAACAACAAGGAAGTGAAGACCAAAAATAGAATTTGTGAGCTCGGAGGATGGTGGGTGGGCATGTGAATGAGTGGTGGAGACTTCATTCTAGCAGAGTCGAGAATTACGGTAGGTACGTCATTTCCATATCTCCCTGGACTATAAGTCTCCACCACTCATTCACACTAATGGCAGAGTACCGAGCTAAAAATCAATTCCAAGTAGGGAGGTAGGATACAGAGCTCACTCAGGTCAGAAGTCCATAAGAACTGTCCTGCCGAAGAAAGTGAGCTGTCTGGCATGGACATCCAGAATGTAGTGCTTCACAAAGGTATGCACTGAGCTCCTAATCGCCACCTTGCTTATGTCTGCAATGGGTACATTACGAATCTTTACCAGAGAAGCCACGACCGCTCTTGTAGAGTGGGTGAGAACCCGGCCTTCCAACTTGACCTGCACCATGGATTAGCAGTGTCGAAGACATACTACTAACCATGCAGAGATACATCTAATGACAACAGGCTGACCCAGCTGAGGCATGCTGAAAGATACAAGAGTTGCTTGGATTGTATATCTCTTTTGTTCTGTTGATGCAGAATGGCAGAACACTCTTACCATCCAGAGAATGAAGGGAGCGCTCTACTTCATTCTGGAAGTTTGCAAAGTAGGGAGAAGCAAAGGCTGGTTGAGGTGAAAGTTCGAAACCACTCTGGATAGGAATTTTAGAGTGAGTACAGAGTACCACCCTGTCCTTGTGAATGACAGTGTAAGGGGAGCTGAGACCAAAGCACGGAATTTGGGGAAGCCGCGAGTGAAAGTGATAGCTACTGAACTTCCGGTGGGTTCTATGTCAAAACTGCGAGAATAAAATAATAATAGCGCTGATACAATAGCGAAACTAAAAACAGCGATCAAAAATATTGCGAATGTCAAAATACCTCCATAACAATTATAGCACACAGTGCTTTTCATTCACTTGGGTTCCCTGGCCTTTACTTCCTGTTTCCCCTTAGCAACTGGCTGTTGCCTGGTAACCAATCCATAGTCAACCCAGAGTCCTTGGCAGTCTACAAGTTCTGATGCAGTCATGGTCCACATACCTTGCGTTGTTGGTCCTGGATTACACCAGTTGCTGATTTTACCTTGCGATGTCCGTGCAGTTTCTGACCAGTCAGAAGGGTAAGCGTCTTGTTTTGTTTGAGGGCTACTTATATCGCAGGGACACAGAAACATCTGGTAAAGTATACTGGAGGTGTGCAGAAGCACATAGGTTTAAATGTTTGGCAAGGCTTCACACCGTTGCAGACACTGTTTCTGCACAGATTACAGAGCATAACCATGTCTCTGATTCTGGCAACATTGCAGCATGGAAGGTAATGGTCGTAATTCGTGACAGAGCACAACAACTGTTGAGAGCACGTCACAGGTACTAGTGACATCCACTGCCTCTGTACTAGGGTCAGTAAGTGGGCGCCTCCCAGAAATAAGGTTAATAAAGCATCATTCAGAGAATTAGACAGCAGGATCGTGCAGGCCCAGTTACCCCAACATGTGTAGAGTCACTTACAACACCTAATGAGTTTGCAGTACTGGGATTGGGGGGAAAGATTTCTTCTGTATGACAATGGGCCAGAAAGGGACAGAACTGTTTTTGGCACTGAGGGTAACATAAGAATGTTGAAGGACACTCCAGATTGGATGTTGGACGGTACCTTTTAATAATGCCCAGCTTTATTTTCACAGTTGTACAGTATCCATGCAATGCGTTCTGGCCAAGTGTTGACAGCAGTTTGTATCCTTATGTGCTCACGTACAGCTATTTCCTATGAGCGAGTGTGTACACAAATTAAGGCTCTACGTGGGGAGACCAGCTCAACTATCACAATTATGGACCACGAAAGAGCAGCGTGGAAGGGATTCACAACTGTGTTCACAAGCACATCAGTCCACAGTTGCTTTTTTCACTTTGCTCAAAACCATGTGGTGGAAAATACAACGGTGCCATGAAGTTGAAAAAAGATACTGTAGTGACCCCAGACTTTGCGCTACATTTGCGAATGCTGCTGTCGCTGGCTTTTGTTCTGGCAAATGATGTTGTCAGCGCATTTGAGGAGCTCAGGGAAAATGAGTTCTTCACTACAAATAAGGAGCTATTACAACCTGTCCTCAATTACTTCGAGGACACTTGGCTTGGAAGGATGAAAGGACATTCCAGAAGACGGCGTGCAACGTTACCAGTTGCCAACTGGAGCTGTAATGAAGCTACGTTACTTGGTCTGTCTCGAACAAATAATGCTGTCGAGGGGTGGCATAGAGGCTTCAACTTGTGCCCTGGTTCATGCCATCCCAGCATCTGGAAGCTCACTGAATGCTTAGTACAGGAACAGCAGCTAACAGAAATAAAGCTGGAGCAGTTAATTTCATGTATTATCCCTGGTGGAACAAAGAGAAAATACAGAGACCAGAATGAAAGGATTGAGAAGACTATGCGCCAGTATGGTGAGAGATCTACGTATGGCTACTTGAAAGGTCTCGCCTATAACTGTCAGTACAAGATTTAGCACCATGCCTGAGAAAAGGAAGGACAGGAAATAAAGGATCAACGGGTGAAGAAGAGATCAAGGATCGAAGAAAAGAGTTCAAGGATCGAGTATTCAATAAAGGATTTCTGGCAACTAGCAGTTTTTTTTAAAATTTCCCTTAATTGCTGCTGCTATCGTCACATGGCGCTATTTTGACGTGTTAAAACTCGCTATTAACGGCTAACGCCATTAAATGCCACTCACTATTGTTAGTTTAGCGATTCTCTATTCGCTATTTTTTACTTGCGATTTTCACAGGATACCCTTTCAGTGATGTCACCACTTGCATGGCAGCCTAACGTTTTAGCTCCGGACTTACCTAGCTAACTAAAACTAATTTCTCAGCGGACATCGACCATTAAAACTCACAACAATGCCACCACAGAGAGCAGGAGATGGCGGGGCACTGAAAATCGAGCAGATATAACCCATTCCCGAACGGATGGCTCGAGATCGAGCTCAGCCCCCATACAACCTAGCAGAAGCTCCTCGCCGCTAAGCAAACAGGCCTCGGAAGCGGATACTGACACAGAAAAAGAAATTCTTACTAGATCTTGATTCAAAGTCATTCTACATGAGATCAAACAATTCTGCACAGAGACTCAATCCGAATTCCGACAATTGAATATAAAAATGAAAACTGTGGAGACTCATATACAGGAGGTGGAGGAAGAAGTCTCTCAATCAGAGGACACAGTGGTGCATCTGCAGCGAGCGGAGGAGTATCTCCTCGAGCAACAAGAGGCTCTACATGAAAAATGTCAGGACTTGGAGTCGCGATCACGTAGGGACGACCTACGCATCTATGGGCTACCTAAGGGAGCCGAGACGGGGCAGGTGGTAGACTCTGTGGCAGACCTTATTAGGCATAAAGTTCCTCTTCCAACCGCCTTCCAATTTAGACTTGAGAGAGTATACCGGGTGCTGACTCCCTGCCCAACAGATCCAGCAGCAAGGCCCTGCTCAATAATAATTAAATTCATCAGTTACCATGACAAGGAAACCCTTCTACGAACAGCATGAAAAGCAAAGAAGGTGGACTATAATGGCTCACGTTTGCTGTCTGATCAAGATTACCCCACAGAAATACAAAAGAAACGTATGGAATACTTGGGGATTATGAGAGTGCTAAGGGCTAATCAGATCCACTTCATAACACCATACCCTGCATGAATCAAGGTTTTCTGAGACACAGGAGCAGAGATGTATAATACACCCCAAGAAGTCAGAAAAGCCTTACCTATCCATGGCATCAAGGATAATCCAGATCATGCGTTTTCAACAAGATTGCTTCACCAGAAACAGAGAGGCGATCCAAGGGAAACTCTAGATGAGACTGGCTGGCAGACAAGCAAATCAGACTACCTATGCAGAAATTAAGAAATTGCTGAACGATCCTGAGGTGCAGTCAGCGGGTGGAACAACAGAGCAGCAGGCAGCTTCATGATCTCTTTGATATACCTGCATAAAGACTACTCTACTCCTTGCAACCGACCTGCTCACCAGCTTCTGTGCTCAGGTACTGTAAACCCCTCTCGTCATGGTTAATCGTGGTTGATGCAGCTTGCATTGAGAGCAGTGCCCCCCTCCAATCTTTTGTTTCTCTGGGCCTTAAAACCGAAATTGAAGCTGGACTCGGCGGTCATCTCAGGGAGCAACTGTGCACCCATTTTAACAACATCCAGAATCTTCTCTTCTAGAGAACAGCTGTAATATCCTACTGAAGAACTAATTTAATTTATAAATGCTGACTTGCTCCTTCAGAAGCACTTTTGTTAAAATATATAGCAAAGGGGATGATGGAGAGAATCAAACAATGCTGGTTACATTGACTGCCTAATTTAGGTCAATCACGAATTGCCTGCTTTGTCATATGAGACAGCAGAGAGAAACAGGCTTAAAACAAATTAAGGAGACTATTTAAGTTTCTGTGCCTTCTGATCCTTGTTTTTTTTTGTTTGTTATGTTCATGCCATTATACGCTAGCTAACCAAACATTAAAGGCAGGGTGATGTCTGAATAATATTTACCTTCTTGTCACAGCTGGGAGGAGATGGAGGAGACATTCAGAGGCCAAAGAAAATGGCAGATATACTCTTAGCCATGCTTAGTATCGCCGATTTGTTGATGTAGGTGGTGATGTCTACAACCCTGCGGGGTGATCCATAGTCAGTAACCCACGGAATGGAGGACATAATGGATAATTCCATTGCCTTTCCTCCAGACCGCAACCATTCTCTCATCATGGTGTTTGTGCGGTCCTTTCAGGGGAACTTTTCAAGGCCCCTCTGGTATGGAAGTCACACTAGTTCATGTGTAAATAGGTTGCAGTTCAGTAAGGGGGCATGTTACAGGCCCCTCAGGTTTGAAAGTAGTTCAAATCTGAGGGGCCTGTAACATGTCCAAGTATGGACACTTTTAAGTCAAATTTGATTGTTTATTATAAATATATAACTACTAATTTTTAAACCCATAAAGCTGGCAAGCTATGAGGACTTTTTTCTGTTGCTTGAAAAATGTCTATGATTTCTACACTTTCCCCTGTTATGTGTAATTCTTGGTATACTAATTACTTTATATGTTGTCAATGTTTTGTGTTCTGGGTTATACATAGGTGTAATCACTGGGTAAGAACTCAAATAGTAATGTATATACAACATCGGAAAGAAACTCAAAAAGAATTGTATAAAGATGAGATATTTCATAAGGCCACTTATCAGGAACCTACTAAAACAAAGGTTTATTTCTATATAAGACGACTGGTTGAGACCACTGTACCCTGCCACTTGGGTCTTATTTGAAATACACTGTACCATTCATAGGGGGTCGCTACTATGAGAATTTAGCTGATCATGAAGGGCAGGGACCAGGTAGTTGGGGTAGGTGAAAACCGCAGAGGATTAAAATAACACCTGGAGATGCTAAGGGATCTGGAGAACAGGGGATCAGAATACATTTCCAGACCATGTTGGGGGATTGTAAATGGTCGACATGGCGTTGACATCAAAATTAATAGTCTCTTCCCAGAACGTAACTGGGCTTAACAACCCCATTAAATGATATAAAGTGTTTTCCTTGCTTAAAAGGCAAAAACCCACATGTACCTTACTACTGGAGACACATTTAGTTCAATCTGAACATAAAAATTAGAAACATTTGGTTTTAAACATGTAATCTCCTCCTCCTCCTCCTACAGAGGGGGCAAGAGGAGAGAAGTTGCAATTCTGAGCCTTCGTACTTCACAATATCAGTTAATTTCCTCATATGCAGATCCGGAGGGTAGATTAGCTGTTGCAGTAGGCAGACTCGAAGGAACTGTTTTGACCCTAGCCAGTCTATACATTCCCCCAGGATCGGATATTAACACAGTATGTGCCTTGTTCCGGAAAATAATCGAATATCAACAAGGGGTATTATTAGTAGGCAGGGACTATAACATGATCTTAGATGACAGGGCTACAACCAATCCTAAACCCCAAAAGCGTACAGCGGTACAGAAAGCAACGGCGAGGTACTTCAAGGAAATGGGATGGGTTGACATTTAGCGTGCAATAAATCCCGCCAAACAAAGCTACACGCATTATCTGCACCCCACAAGATATACACACGTACAGGTTTATGTCATATTTCAAGAGAAAATGGACACCTTATTAAGAAGTGTGATATCCTTCCTTTCGCACCCTCGGATAACTCTCAGATCCTTCTCATACTTGATTGGGGGATGGAACATAAAACCACCTTATGGCGCTTTGATAACTTGAGTGCTAGCTTTGGCAGACAGAAATCCTGCTTTTAGAGCAAGGTGCAGCTGACTACAAAACTAGAACTTTTTTTACTAATAGAACACTTCTATCTCAGCAGGAGTTAGTGCATGTTGGGATTAAGAAAATAGATACTTTATTAGAGGGGATCTCATTTAGGGTAAAAAAAAAAGAAAGTCAGTGTGTTTTTCTGTGTTAGGGAAAGGGAGTTTGTAAGTCAGAAGGGGAGAAGTTAATTGGGGGTGTGGCTTAGGAGTACAAAAGCAGGTGTCTCCAATTATAGTTCCTAGTGCTAGCTTTGGCAGACAGAAATCTTGCTTTTAGAGCTCGGAGCAGCTGACTACAAAATTAGAACTTTTTTCACTAATAGAATACTTCTATCTCAGCAGGAATCAGTGCCTGCTGGGATTAAGAAAACCGATACTTTATTAGAAGTGGGGGGGTCTCATTTAGGGTAAAAAAAGAAAGTCAGTGTGGTTTTCTGTGTTAGGGAAAGGGAGTTTGTTAAGTCAGAAGGGGAGAAGTTAATTGGGGGTGTGGCTTAGGAGTACATAAGCAGGTGTCTCAAATTACAGTTCCCTAGTGCTAGCTTTTGGCAGACAGAAATCTTGCTTTTAGAGCAAGGAGCAGCTGACAACAAAACTAGAACTTTTTTTTTTTACTAATTGCCTTCCTTCCCTCCCCTCCCCCTTCCACTCTTAGTCAAATCCAGTGCCTATAAAAGTAGAACTGGCTAACAACTATATGCAAAGTACTACCAATTGCTTACATGTCATGATGATAACCATACCTGTACCCATGTCTGCATCCACTGCTTTTCTTTTACCGTGCCTGTAAGCCATACCTGTATCCACTGCTTTTCTTTGACCATGCCTGTAACCATGCCTGTATCCACTATTTTTCGTTACTGTAACCACGTCATGATGTAACTCACAATGCCTCAAATGTTCCTTATGTCCTTGTTCATTCTTATAACTTGTATTGTTATCCCGGTTCGCTCCTGAAAAAAGGACCTTTGGGGCTCAGTGGACCTACCCGGTCACCAAAATTTAATTAATAAATAAATAAATAAAACAGGAACTTCCTGTTTGGCAGTAGGAAGGGAAGGATCACTGAGACACATAGGTTTCATCATCCTTGATGGAAAAAAGTAGCTCTCCCTCTCTCCCTGGCTGCCAGAGGTCTGCCTCTGAGCAAAGAAGAAGAAGAATACAAGAAGTTCCTGTCCCAGAACCGGAAGGGTGAGAGCTGTAAGGGCACACAGGCAGTAGGAGGGGAAAAAAAAAACAGGGAGGAGAGAGTAAGCATACAAAGCAACAGGAGAGGGGCCACAAAGTAAGACATGATGAGAGTGGTGCAGTGCAACGGCTGTGGGGTGGCAGTCTTCCGGGAGACATTCTGGAGACTGCGATGCTGCCCTATTTTTGGGCACCTCTCTGGTCTGAGGGAGGAGGTTGCTTGTCTCCAGGTTGACTTGGCTAGGATTTGGGAGACCTCCTCCCCCACTCAGGGACCACCAGGGACACTGCTGCTACCTCAGAGGTTGCCAAGAAAGAGGAGCAGTTGGACCAAGGTGGGCTCAGGGAGGGAGAGGGTGGTGGAACAGAGGTGCATTCCTCCAGCTGTACCTCTCCACAGTTCATACGCTGTTCTGGCAGAGAGTGGTTCCTCTAGTGAGGCACCTGCAATGGAGACCAAGGAGGATGCCAGGAACCTCCACAAAAGAGACCCACGGGATGGTGGCATGGGATCCCACATGGGAAGGAAACAATTCCTAGTGGGGGACTCAGTTGTTAGGTGGGGTAGAACCGGGGGAGGAAGGTGAGTGGGAGGTAAGGTGCCTACCTGGTGCCATGGCTTGGAGGGACAGGGAGCGAATCCTTAGGATCATGGGAGCAGCTGCATGAGGGAGGGAGCTGGATGTCATTGTCCACCTAGGGACAAATGACCTGGCTGGGAATGGGGTCAGAGCAGTGCAAGAGGAGTCTGAAGAGTTGGGGAAGGGCCTTAGACAAGTAGCACGTACGGTAACCTTCTTAGAGGTGCTGCCTGTCTATGGCAAGTGTGATGCTAGGGTACTCCGCACCATGGGATTCAATGAATGGTTGAAAAACTGGTGCAGAGCTCCGGGTTTTGGCTTCATTGGGAACTGGGGGTCCACCTGGAGGGATGCAGGCCTATACTGGCATGATGGTCTGCATCTGTCCGGGAGGGGAACCTGGATCCTAGGTGATAGGTTTAAATGTTTCATTGGCAAGCATTTAAACTAGCCAAGGGGGGAGGCACTAAAAAGAAGCAGGGAAAACCCAGCCTCCCCCCAACAAAATATAGTAGTTAGAGAGGTAAACACCAAGGTAGAGAAGTCAAAAGGAAGCAGGACAGAGGTAATTGCACAAAAAGGTAGTAAGGAGAGGGATGGGGCTGAAAGTGGTAAGGCCATCAAAAAATGGAGTGTGATGAGCACCAATGCCTGTAGTCTGTGTAACAAGCTCCCTGAACTAGTGGCCTTAATGGAAGAGGGACACCTGGATATCATGGCAGTCACAGAAACATGGTACACTGAGAACCACGACTGGGATGTCAACATACCAGGGTACACAAGCTACAGGAGGGACAGGAAGGGTAAAAGAGGAGGAGGAGTAGCTCTCTATGTAAGGGAAGGGATCAAAGCAATGGAACTAAAGGATAAACAGGGAGTAGAGGAGGCACTGTGGGTCACTCTGGAGACAGGATATGGCACCACAGTCCGCACGGGGGTTGTATACAGGCCCCCATCTCAGGGGGAGGCAATGGACAAGGACATGATAGAAGGCATCCTTAGAATGGCAGAGAAAGGGGAGATATTGTTAATGGGGGACCTGAATATGCCAGATGTTAACTGGAGCATCTTTGCTACAGCCACATCCAAGAGCAGGGTCATTCTCGATGCCCTACAAGGAGCATGCCTCAGACAGCTAGTGGTGGAACCCAGTCGGGAGGGAGCATTCGTAGACCTGGTGCTGTCAAATGGGGATGGAGAAAGGATCTCGGATTTAGAAGTGGGCAGCCATTTGGGAACAAGTGACCACCAAACAGTGTGGTTCACGATAAACACAGCCATAGAGTCAAGCCATACAAAAGCAAGAGTATCGGACTTTAGAAGGGCTAACTTTGGGAAAATGGGAGAGTGCCTCAGAAAAGCACTAGCAAACGGGCAAGAAGGAGGGGTGGAGGAAAAATCAAAACAGCCATCACAGAGGCAACAAGCCTTTGTGTGAAGAAAATAAACAAAGCAAAATGAAGGAAAAAAACACTATGGTTCTCAAAAGAGGTGATGGGGAAGGTTAAGGAGAAAAAGGTAGTATTCAGGAAATATAAGGAAACACAGAAGGAGCAGGACAGAGAACTGTACCAGTTAAAGCAGAAGGAAGTGGGGAAGGCAGTTAGAATAGCAAAGGCCCAAACTGAGGAAAAGATAGCCAACTCAGTTAAGAAGGGGGATAAAACCTTTTATAGGTACATTAGGGAGCGAAGAAAGACCAAGGAAGTGATAGTGAGGCTTAACAAAGGGAAGGGAGGGTGGGCAGAGGGGACAGTGAAAAGCTGATACTTGAATACTTCTGCTCAGTATTTACAAAAGAAGAGGAGGGGGAGGTACCTAAATCAAAGAATAGAATCACTCTGGATAGGGAAGTCGATACCAGTCCATTCACAGAAGAAAGGGTTCTGAAAGAACTCTTAAAACTGAAGGTGGACAAAGCAATGGGGCCTGATGGGATTCACCCAAGAATTCTAAAAGAACTAGAGGTAGAACTAGTGACACCACTGACTACCCTCTTTAACAAATCATGGGAGGATGGTGTGGTACATGAGGACTGAAGGAGGGCGGATGTGATTCCCCTTCGTGAAAGTGGGAGCAAGACAGAGGCAGGAAATTATAGACCTGTTAGTTTGACCTCAGTGGTAGGGAAAATGATGGAATCACTTCTGAAAGAAAGAATTATTGATTTCCTAGAGGCCAGTGGGGCAAAGGACCCAAGGCAGCATGGATTCACAGCAGGAAGGTCATGTCAGACGAATCTAATAGATTTCCTTGACTGGGTGACCACAGTAGTAGACCAGGGAGGGCTATGGACATGGCCTACCTAGACTTTAGCAAGGCATTTGACACAGACCCACACAAAAGATTAATATACAAGTTAGCTAGCCTTGGAGTGGGTCCCAAAGTGGTAGCCTGGGTAAAAAACTGGCTGGACAACAGGATGCAGAGGGTAATAGTAAATGGAGTTCACTCTGAAGAAGGGGTTTACTAGCGGGGTACCACAGGGTTCAGTACTGGGACCGGTCCTCTTTAATGTCTTTATAAGTGACATTGCAGAGGGACTGGAAGGAAAAGTATGCCTCTTTGCAGACAACACAAAGATCTGCAACAGGGTCGATACAGAAAGTGGGGTGGAAAGGATGCAAAGGGACTTGGCAAAGTTGGAGGAATGGTCAAATGTATGGCAGCTTAGATTAAATGCAAAGAAGTGCAAAGTAATGCACCTGGGAAACAAAAACCCAGGGGAAGAGTACACAATGGGGGTTGAGATACTAACAACAACAGAAATGGAAAGGGACCTGGGGTAGTCATATCAGATGACCTTAAGGTGGGCAAGCAATGTGAGAAGGCAGTAAGGAGGGCTGGCAGGATACTGGCATGCATAGGGAGAGGCATCACCAGTAGAAAACTGGAAGTTGTTATCCCTCTGTACAGACAGCTGGTGAGACTCCATCTGGAGTACTGCGTGCAGTTCTGGAGACCCCATCTCCACAAGGACATAGACAGAATGGAGGCTGTCCAGAGGAGGGCAACTAAAATGGTGCAGGGTCTGCACCAGAAGACATACGAAGAGAGATTAAAGGAGCTTAATATGTATACCCTCAAAGAGAGGAGGGAGAGGGGGGACATGATAGAAACTTTCAAGTACCTCAAGGGAATCAACAAAGTCCAAGAGGGTAGCATCTTTCAGAAGAGATGTACAAGAACAAGGGGGCACAATTTGAAGATAGAGGGGGGACGGCTCAGAGGCAATGTGAGAAAGTATTTTTGCATGGAGAGGGTTGTGGATACATGGAACAGCCTTCCTGAGGAGGTAGTGGAGTCAAGGACAGTGGGGGAATTCAAGAATGCATGGGACAGACACAAGGCAATTCTAGTGGGGGGTAGGAGGAAGTAGGCTGTCGGTTAACTAGGATCTGCAGCTTATCCAATAGGTAGGGAAACGGGCAGACTAGGTGGGCCAAGCAGTCCTTATCTGTTGTCAAATTCTATGTTTCTTATTTATTAAACATTAAGAATTCCAGGAAATGATAAAAGCTAGAATACCCCAAATATTGATAGAAAATGATTCCCGGGTGGTGGACCCCCTAATCCTCTGGGATACTTTAAAAGTCGTGCTGCGCGGAGCTATTGTAAGCTTTGCCTCACATTATAAGAAACAGCAGACAGTACAGCTGAATATGCTTCAGAGACAGCTCAAAGATCTGCAGCAGCAACATGCTGCAGGGGACACTGCTATTCACCCCGTTAGAAGTCACCAAACAAAAGGTGCAACAATTATTGGACACAAAAACTGAACAGACACTACAATTCTGAAACAAAAAATATTATGAGGGAGGCCCAAGAGCTACTCAGATATTAGTACATAGACTAAGATAAAGGGTAACACAAAACACAATCACTCAAATCCGATCACAGCGGACGGGGGGTGTTACTAGAACACCATCTGAAATTGCAGAAGCTTTTCTGAATCATTATAGAACATTATATACTCCAGAGGCACCTCATAACCCTCAGGCCACCTCCAGTTCCTAGCAAATTTAAAGCTCCCACAACTCACTCAGGATCACACAGACAGACTAGCAGCTCCAATCACATGGACAGAGCTGGAGGGGACTATAAAGAATTTAAAATCCGGAAAATCCCTGAGACCCGACGGTCTCACTGGAGAATTTTATAAGGCCTATAGAAACCAAGTGATGTCCTCTCTACAACAGGCATGTCATGGGGTCACAGAAGGAGAACCCATTCCTCCATCATGGAGATATGCGGTAATCACAAGCATACCCAAAGTAGGGAAGGATCCCGGTCTGTGCAGTTCATACCACCCAATTTCGGTTTTAAATATTGACTACAAGATTTTTACATCCATTATGGCCAAACGCTTAGAGGGAATCATGCCTCTACTGACTGATCCGGACCAATGTGGATTCATAACCTCCAGACAAACACAGGGTAATATTAAAAGAACGTTACATCTGTTGCATCATGCCTCTCGGTCGAGGACCCCTTTCCTATTACTAAGTTTGGACGCTGAGAAGGCCTTCGGCAGGGTGGCATGGCCATTTCCGATGGCGACCTTGGGTTCATTTAGTTTCTCAAATCAAGTTCAGAAATTAATTTTGGGGATATACGATCTCCCTATGGCCTATATTAAAATTAACAGAGCCATTACCCCACCAATTGCTTAACATAGAGGCACAAGGCAGGGGTGCCCACTCTTGCCCCTGCTGTTTGCACTGTATTTGGAGCCTTTAGTGCAGGCCCTAAGGCAAGCTGATAATGTAATAGGCATGAAGGTGCGTGGCTAGCACCACAAGCTAGCATTATATGCTGATGACTTACTGATTTATCTTACACATCCAGAGCAGTCTTTGCCCCATCTCTGGACCCTACCTGAGTCTTTTGGGGAGGTGGCAGGGTATAAAATTAATACTACTAAGACGGACATCTTGCAGGTAAACTATTCTCTAACAGATACTATAAAACCAAAATTTCCATTCCGATGGGGCATAACACATCTAAAATATCTGGGGTACAACTGACTACCGAATCAACACATCTATATCAGCATAACTATGCCCCACTGCTCAAACAGATCACTCTAGATCTAGAAAAATGGAGCACAATTCCACTTCCTTTGATACAGAGGGTGGAAGCTGTTCGTATGAATCTACTACCCAGATTTTTATATCTAGCACAAACCCTCCCGATTGCCCCCCAACAATCCTTTTTTAGAGAAGTAAATAAAAAGAGTTCCTGCTACGTATGGAAATCCAGTACCCCTAGGGTAAACTTACAACTCTTCAGCTTCCAACCAGAATGGGGGCCTAGCATTACCCTTTCTTTATAATTATTACTTAGTGTCTCAGATACGAATAATCTTTTTATGGCAGCACAACATCTATGTGGCAAAATGGAGTAAGCTTGAAAAACGGGAAGAGCATTTGATAAACCTAGACAAAATACTTTTAAGCCAACCTCTAATGCCCCTGGAACAGATCACAGACAACCCATATACTAGAAATACACTGACAAATTGGAGGACTCTAGACCTCTAAACAGTTTGCCAAATATAAACACCTGCTATATTCCCTGCCATTTATTCAATCTTTTCAACCTGCTAGGCTAGACCATGGCTTCCAGACCTGGCTGAGACTTGGGATCCAAACACGAACACATTTTTACCAAAAAGGAATACTACTGTCCTTTGAGGACATGACACTTAGATATGGCCTCACTCCCCGAGACAGATTCTGCTACCTACAGGGTACTAACTATATTAAAACCTTCCCATCGCCTCTCTTACCGGGGGAGGATCACCCTCTCCTACTAGAGACTATCTAACTAGCCCCACAGCAGCACAATTTCATATATATAGCCATATTATTAAAAACCATAATCTGACCTTGGTAAAACTATCATGGGAAAAGGATCTAGGTCTGAACATAGAACCCCAGACATGGGAAACCCATATTCGCTTTTTACACCTAGGCACAGCATCATATATGTAGAAAGAATTCTCATGGAAAGTAACTCTAAGATTTTTTTCTGACTCCCACAATGCAGGTTAAATATAAACCTTCTCTGGGATCAGCCTGCTGGCGAACGTGTGGGCGTGCTCCAGCTATGCATGCTCACATCTTTTGGGGATGCTAGATAATCCGGCCTTTCCTTGCAGCCTTAGGAACAGCACTGGGGAGGTGATGGAGACACCAGTTCAGCTGACTGAGGAACTCTTCTTTTTCTCTAAGTTAGAGAAAGGGATGCGAGATACCTCAAGCAGAAAGTTTGTACAGCTTTGCCTTCTTGCTGCCAAGAAGTCTATAACTAAGAAATGGCTGGTGCCAGAGCTCCCATCGATCAGGGAATGGCAGGATCTTATGATCCAGATATATAAAATGGAAAAAGACTCACTGCTTTGATTAAACATATGGAAAATTTTGAAATTCAGTGGAGAAGATGGGTACTGTATATTATGGTACATAGACAAGATTTCATCCCACAGATATGGTATCAAATTTGGAAATCTAGATTTTTATTAATAATCATCAAAAAAAGGTCTATCAAAGCTTTAAACAGGCACTTAAAACTTACCTCTGTGGCCAAGCCTTTATTAGTTAGGTATGTTTAATGACAGATTTTATTGATTATCTTTCATATTCTTGTTTAATGTTATTGTTTTATCCACTGTTTTTTATCCATCTTTTGTAAAGCATTTGGTAATTTTGAAAGGCGTTCAATCAAATAAAGATATTTATTATTATTATTAATCAAATGTCTTCATTAAGCAACTTGACATGTGTTAGAGAAGTAGAAAATCATCTTTTTTGTAATACATTAGTAATTACATGTATGATCCAATGTATTGTTCACTGTTTATGCTGAAAAATCTTTTTAAATGAAGAGTTTAAAAAAAAAAAAAAAGAAAGTGACAGCCACTAAGAAGGCTGCCTTCCGGGTCAGAAATTTCAATTTACAGGTAGCTAGCGGATCAAAAGGTTTATGGGTGAGCAATCTAGCACCGGGTTAATATCCCATGTGGCCACTGGTCTACTGACTGGGGGGTTTAGTGTGTAGGATACCTTTTAGGAATCTCTTGACAAACGGTAACTGAGCCAGTGACATTTTCTGTACTGGCTCAAGATAGGCCAAAAACATGCAGAGGTGTACCTTCACTGCCAAGTATTGCAGACCTGCATTCAACAGGTTCAAGAGGCACCCCAACACCTTACATGGTGGGCAATCAAAAGGGTCTAGACGGGACTTTGGAGAAGCATTTCCACTTAGCCGTGTAAGCCTTCCTGGTGGAAGGCCTATGCGCGGCTAAGAAGATTTCTGCAATTGTCTGGGAAACCTAAAGCCTGCCTACTTCTATCTCCTCAGGAGTCCAGCACAGAGATGAGGGGGAACGCAAGATGGGATGGACCAAAGTCCCTGTGTCAGAAGGTCCGCTCATAGAGGGAGTTGCCTCAGAGGAACTTCTGACAGTCTGTTGATCAATGCAAATCATATCTGTCGAGGCCAGTCTGGGGCGATAAGAATCATCCTGCTCCCCATGCCTCCAACTTGAGCAGCACCCACTGAACTAAGGGAAGTGTACAGGAAGTGTCTTGTCCATTGCAGTCTGAATACATCCTGATAGAAAACACCAGGTGCTGGATTTCTGAAGCAGGATAGAGGCAGTTATGCGTTGAGAGGGGACGCAAAAAGGATCAGGTCCGGACTGCTCCACTCATCGAATAGTGACTGCATGATGTCTGAACGGATGCATCATGCTCGAGGCACCACTCTTACATCCATATAGCCTTCCTGCACAGAGGGTAGGGGGGGCGCTTCACCCTGCTTGTTAATGTAATATGTCACAACTTTGTTGTCCGTCTGAAGGGGGATCCCTTCGTGGCAGAGGGCTTCCTTCAGGACTTAAGATTGCGTATAAGACAGCTCTCATCTCCAAGATATTTATGAGAAGATGAGGCTCCTCCTGGCTCCACATCTGAGCATGGAGGTCTAGATAGTGACCTCCCCAACCGATCTGGAGTGCAACCGTGGTGATGGTGATCTGAGATTTCAGAGGGTAAGGGGTAGACCTTGCAGAAGCTTGCCCAACTGCATCTCCCATGCAAGTGATTTTGTCCAAGGCGCTGTCACTTTATGTGGAGGATTGCGGGTGTGTGGTCGGAGACCACTGCTTGCTCCGGATGATGCCATGAGTTCCAGCATCCGCTGTATCAAAAAGGGCCCGAACAGAGTAATTTTCCATGATGTAACGAGCCATCTGAAGATGTCGTTTCTCCTGTCCTCTGGGAGGAAAACACTCGCCCTGGAGGAATCCAAGAGGGCTCCTGTGAAGAGGAGCTGCTAGGAAGGTGAATCTGGCACCTTCTCCAAATCGGACCCCCCCCCCCCAGAAATGAGCAACTGAGAAGCTGTGGCAACTGCTTTCTGTGTCTCCTGCCTGGATTGGCTGACTAGGAGCCAAACGTCTAGGTGGTGTAGACTTGAACACCGAGGTTTTAGTGAACTCCTCCCTGAACAGGTACTTTTTTAACCTTCTAAGGTCGAGACCTGGGCGCCTGCTGCCTGTTATCTTGGAACCAGAAACAATGGAAATAGGAATCTGTGTTCCATTCTGCTGTGAAACAACCTCTACTGCCCTGCTCCTGTAGAGGCTCCCGTATCACACAAGCAAGAAGATCTGACTGAGAGGTGGACAGACTGGACTGCCATCTGGGTGGAAGGTCTGGGGAAATCTCTGCAAAACTGGGAGAGTATCCCTCTTGGACAATCCTGATGACCCAAATGCCTGCTGTAATGGACTTTCACTGGTTGCAAAACCAAGTCAGATGTTCCTTCTACCGCTGAGGCGTCCACCTCAGACAGCTGAGGTGGGACCTGAGCCAGATCCACAGAAGCTGGTACAGGGCACTTTGACCCTGTGCCTTCTGCTGTGTTTTCTCTGCGGCTGAAGGGTTGGTTCCTGATAAAGGCTCCTCGGCCTCTACCTTGAAAGGACTGCCCGTTATGAAAATGTTGATGGTTCCCATCCCTCTGAGGGGGCAGCAGGAGCTGGCCTGGCTGTTTAAATGGCAGCCTTGATGCACTGAGCAGCCTCCAGAGCACACTCTGAGGGCCGAACAGATAAGCACCATCAAGGGGACGTTAATCACCTGCTGCCAGCAGCAGCTGCCCTAGAGGCAATGTTGTAGGCATCCATAAAAGCTTTCAGCTGATTATTGGGCTATATGCCCCTGGTAATGGAGCGTTAAGATTCCGGGAGGCTCTCAACCATTGATTTGAGAAAGATCTTCCATCATAGGCTCCGTTGATACAGAAGGCGTGCATTCCAGCCCATAAAATGAGTCATCCGCTGTGTCTTCGACAAAGCAGGACAGGGTGAGACTCATCAAGATCCACTTCTACCTCAGAAGAACCTCCAAAAGGCTAGTCTAGGCCAGGATCACAGGCGACGCTGCCACCCAGACTGGCGTTGAGTTCAGCACCATCCATGGCACGGGCACCACCTGTGGCACCAGCACCACATGCAGCGCCAGCATGGCTGCTGGCTCTAGACCTGATAAAAAAAAAAGGGGGGAAGGGAGGAAAACTTGTACCCATGCTGGCCAATGCAGGGAAAAAGGTGAGGGGGGTAGGCACAAGGAGTTGGCATCGATGGCGCTGGCATCGGAGACAGCACTGTGCACACATCCATCCATGGCCCAGCGGCTCTGAGGCCCGAAGGCCCGGGAACCAGGTCCACTGGCCAGGTCAGCTGGGCAGGCACTGTACCCACTGCTCTAAAAGTGCGGCCCAGAGATGAAACTGCTCACCAGAGTCTCATCAAGGACAGAGATGGGATCCGGTGTTGAAGATCGTGGCCATTAAGAATGGAGCCACAGAGGACCCAAACCAGAGTTGGGTCAGGCCTATTGCTCTCCACCACCGACGATTCCAGCACAGACGTACCAAAAGGCAACCTCGAGTGGTACTGATTCTTCTTCCACTGACAGAAGGAAGAAGAACTCAAAGTCGAGCAGAGCCAGGTCCCTGATCGAGGTCAGTAACAGGCCCTCTACTTTTGTGCCCTCCCCCCACAAAGCACCGGACTGCCCATGGTCAGATACCCCCCCTTCACAAAGGGCGGCGGACCAGATACAGCCCCACAGCCATCGCAGCTTTCAAACAAAGTCTCCCTACAGTCACCACTACCGTCTAAGGTCGACTCTGTTGATGGCAGGCTGAGAATTTCTACCTCCTCTTCTTTTTTTTTTTTCCAAGATAAGAAAAGAACACTAAAAGCAGTAAGTTAATTGAATACTGAATGGCTATTGCTGCTGTCATATAGATGAAGACTTGACTCCCAGCAGGTGAGTGACGTCATCACCGAAGCACACTCGACGGTGGGAAAAAGGAACTGAGGCAGCATAGTGCAGTGGGTTAAGGCACTGAGCTGCAGATCTGGAGACCTGGGTTTGAATCCCACAGTCACCTAGGTGCATACTGTGTGTGATTCTGAGCAAGTCACTTAACTTCCTTGTGCTCCCAGGTCGCATCTGGAAACAAGCTTTGGTTTAGTGTGCTACTCCTGGTTAAACAATGTTCCCCTCCTGGTTAAACAATGTTCCCTGGAGGGTCGACGCCGAGATAGCCTATACCGAGCGAGCTAATCTTGTGGTGCCGTACATGCGCGGTCCTATCTCAGCACTGGCCCTCCTGAAGATTTTTGGCTCTCGCGGGGTCCTAGTGCCTCTGGCGTATTCCCATTAGTGTAAATGAGTGGTGGAGACTTTTAGTCCAGGAAGATCATCTGTCGTTGCAGAATCACCACCACAAGTCTGGTCATGCACTGGACTATGAGGCCCATCTGGGGCCTGCAAGACCCGAATCCCCCAAAGTGGGGTGAGGTACTGTGCTAGCAGAACCTGTAGGTGTGCAGTACCTCTAGTAGATGCCCCTGGAGGCTGGAGGGAGAGCAAAGGGACATCTCCATATATTCCTGGAGCATTCCTCGAAGGCACCAGCCCAGGTATGGATGATGCAGTGATCATCGCTGAAAGCTTCTAGGAGTTCCAGCTGTGTGGACAGGGTACTGCTCATGGCTATAGTACAGTGCCAATGTCCAGTGCCTGTAATATGTTAGTCAGGAATCTCTGCTACAAAGAGTACTCAGGCTGAGGAAAGGTGCTGGGAGGATTCCGCACCCTCTGAGAAGGACACAGACTAGATGCGGGCGACAGCTAAGGACCATGCAGGAACTTGACACAGTTGGCACCAGTATGGTACTGGAACTGTATACCAACTGCGCTTCCATGCTGACTCCAGGTGAGGGGGCCAAGAGGACCCATGAACCCTGGAAGCTCAGGAAGTGGTGGTATGGACCCAGGAGGGAGAGAAGAGCCCGAGGCGCTAGTGTCCATGTTACAGAAAAGTAACAACCTCATCGATGCCTGTAAGGGATAATCCCCTGGCGACAAAAGCGGAGCCATTCAGATCCCTTGTGGCAGCTCCGGTCCTCACTAGAGGGGCTTCGCCATAGGACCGGGGGAGAATTCAATGACCCGGTGGACCCTTGACTCCAAGTTGGTGCCGCCTCTGGCACTAAACTCAGGGTTAGAGATCGACCTAGTCATCAAATTTCCCCTGGCCCCATGGCCAGCGCCGTCTCAGTGGTGGTCCCGGTGCTGGTTTCAACGTTGACCTTAGGCCCATCCCAGCCCATGACACTCCAAGTGGTGTCACAGGCTGGTCTGGTGCTGCAAGCAACATTAGAACTGGGGGTTAAACCTGGAAGTGGCACAGTTGCCAGCCCAGAACCGAAACCAGAAGCAGTGCCGCATCCACTGCCAGGCTAGATGCCACCCTCTTCCCAGGAGCCACCAAAGATGCTCGAGTCAGAGATCAACACCAGCAGCTTAGCAACTGGACACTACCCAGCCATGGTGTCGGGCCCTCCCCAGTACCACAGATGACACTGGGGGCCCCCTAATGTCATAGCCAGCGCCACCCCACTCACTGACATCTCGGACGGTGTCAGGAGCCAGGTCAGCTCAAGGCTATGACACTGAGGTGTCCTCCAGTATACACCAAGCATATTGCTTCGGCCTCACCACCTGGAATGTCTGCTGCCCAGGGCAGACAGACTGGAGGGTGCTTACCTGGTCGCCCAGAAGGAACTGACTGTCTACCAGACCACCCATCAGGGCCTCCAATGCCTCAGCGAGGTCACAAAGAATCCTCCGTTTCCACACTACCAGAGGCACCATGAATGGGCCATGGGAAAGGGCTTAAGGACCTGACCTCAACAACATGGGTCCACTGCCTGTCATCGAGGTGAGAATCGGACAACCCAACTTCAGCTTGCAGATCTTGACGGTATGGTGGTCCATCAAAAAGTAGGCATCACAAGATTCCATGTCATGTTACAGGCCAAGGCAGGTCAAGTAAATCTGATGTCAGCCCTTCATTACAATCGACTTCCCACAGGAACACCAATGCATAATCGGGGCTCTTTTGGGTCTCACTCTTTTTCTCAGATTCAGACATCACAGACAAAATAAGAAAACGAAGGCAACACCACAAAAAGAATAACTTCTTCGACGACAGTTGAACTGAGGTGCTGTTCCCAAAGTGTGCACTCAATGTCAGGAAGAACAGAACTGAGGTGTGTGAGGGAGTCAACAATGGTTATTTGCTGGTGTGTGGCACCACATGGGAATGTGCTGCATACAAGCGGCATCAGTAGCCAATATTAGCTCCTTCTCTAGAGAGGAAAAAGCTTCCACAGGGTCCTAAAGCCTCTGTTTCTATACCTCAGTCCACATGAGATGCCCTTCTATCCCAGGGCAAAAGAGGTCAGGGCCCAAGAAAGGGACATGAGGCAGCTTACACTGAGTATCCACCGTAATGGTCAAAAGCCTCAGCAAGGCCCTACGATGCATGGCAGCAGTAACTACCATGGCACAGTCACAGAAGTGATTGGTGTCCAAAGCCATCTGAAGCTGGTGTTTAGCCAACGATTAACCGTGGTCTCAGACTATCTTCACTGGCGAGTGTTTGACGGCAGGAAGATGCTGACGGAGGTTCCCTAATAATCAGAGTCAGGAATGGCCAAAGTTTGCCAACATGAGAGCATAGCTGGCCTGATAAAGACCCAGCAATACAGCAGCATACACCTTTTTAGCTGCCTGGTCAGTCTACTTGGATTCTTTATCCAGAGGCTTGTCCACATCCCCTTGGCCCCCTTCCCCCATTTTACAGAAGGCAGAATCTGAAACCAAGTCCTCAACAAAGGAGTGGTCAGAGAACTCAGAAGGGAAGCCTGCTGGGTCTGCATACCTGCAGACCACATAAGCGGAGGGTGCTGGGCAGGATGCTGCCAAAGCTCCAGGGCCAGTACTATTATGGCCTCAGTCACATGAAATGTAGCCCCTGGGGACTAAGCCTTTTTCAGAATGTCAGCAAACGGGTACCTGGACATTTCTAAACTGGCCCCAAGGGCATATTCATGGACACCAAGGTAAGTCAGATCAAATCCCAAAAAAACACCAGTCCATGGTCGGTGGTCAACTCCTCGACTGATTCCCAGTCGAACACGAGTCCTGGTTGAGGCCATGGACAACTCTCCTTCAGAGTTGTCAGAAGATTCATCAAATGGCTCTCAGTCATTTGCCACCATGGACCACCCTGGTATCTTCAGCCTAGATAATTTCCATAGAGAGCCGGCCTGGGAAGCCAACCACAGAACAAGATTCCTTTAATGGTGCTCTAAACTGAGGCGGTGGTGGAGGTGACTTCACCCAAAGGGGCAAAGAAACAGACACAAGCAACTGCTGAGAAGCGTGGACTGGTGTGGGAACGACCGGCATAGGCCAAAGGAATGAAGGTCCAGGGGCAGAGCCCCCTCTCTGTTGTGGTCCACTGTTGCCTGGGTAGCTCCTCTTAGGGAAGGGAAATTTTTTGTCAAAGCCTCTCCTCTCCTCTCCTGAGGAGGAGAAGCTCAAGAAGCACTGATGCAACACCTCGACTGGGAGTGCGAGTGGTGACTAGACCTCAACCATCGACCTGAGGGTTGACAATGAAATGCATCCACCAGTGGGAGGGGTGTTTATATAACCACCTGCCCTCGTCGGGGTAAGCACTAGAGGCTTCAGAGGCATGCCCTCTGGTGAAGGCCACTCATGAAGCAACTCAGTTGGGTTCGCTTGACTGGGCCACGTCCTCCTGAGTGAAGATCGGGCGCACTAGGGTCTTGGAGATCGACTCTTCGATTTCCTTCAACAGCCAGTCAGTAGACTTGAGAAAAATCGTGATCAGCTGCTTGATGGGAGTCAAGGTCCACAAGCCCAACTGGGTTACTGTTGAGTCCTTAACCTTAGGGAGCTTAATTAAGGCTGAGCAGTCGGGGGAGTTGAAGAAACAGGAAGAGCGTGATCTTTCCATTCCCATGACCAGCAACAGCATTTCTTGTGTCTTCTGCTGCACTGAGAAGGGCTTGGTCCGAAGGTCCACCCATATTTCTCTGAATTCATCAGAGAAAGACCCTCTGACATCCCAGCCAGGAACAGTGTCGAGACTGACGAGGAACCCACTGCAGTCACCACCACCTTTTCTTTGAAAACTGCAAGCTGAGCAGCCAAAAGTGAAGCCAGTGAAGTCTTTTTGTGGTTTTTACGTTGACCAAGGGCCAATCAAGCCTTCTCGTCTTTGGTGGATGCTGGCAACATGGCCCTGCATAAACTGCATCCCTCAACGTCATGTTGATTGCCCAGGCAGTGCAAGCACATTTCATGCAGTTCCATTGCCGACATTTTATGCCTACACCGGGTGCAAAACTTAAACCCCGGTTTCTTGCTCTCCATCAGTGATGGCAATTGTGAAGTGAAGCTGGAAGACTAGTGGAAACAATTTAAAAGTCCAAGATTCGCCAAAGAAGCACTTGAACAACTCAAAATCCTTCAATGCTGCACAGCTGCGAAGGAGGACACCTGTCCCTTCCAGCAGAAAGATCTGATGTCATGGGGCAGAGGCGGACGATATACCACCTGGGTGGTGGCAGGAACTTGGCTTGAAGACCTCCGATGACTCAGCTGTCTCCAGGAAGACGGCCAGAGTGTGGATGTGAACTGTATCCACATTGTTCAAGAAAAACTTTTGACATGTTTTCAATTCATACAGGTTTGAGTTTTCTCAGTAAGCGACTGCTATGGTTAAAAGTACAAAATGTAAATGGCTGTGATTATTCCGTACTATTCTTTTTTACCTAATTCAGTGGGAAGAGTGCATGCACAGATTGATGCTGGTGACTTAAGGGGTTGAACTTTGAAAAATGTCTTTATTAACATTTGGTACTTATTCCCAACATGGTGCCTCAGAACTGAAATGTAATAGCCTCTATACTGTACATCTTCTTCAAGATGCAGCAGTTCTCTTCCCGCCATGGAAATTATTCACATGGCCTGATCACTAGTTCAGTTTGTAAACCCAGTTAGCTACTGTTTAAAATACCTTGACATTCTAGACAGAGGTTAACTATGATATTCAGATACTATAACCACTTGTGGGATGTGGTAATGTTCCTAGTGACGTACTATGTTAGTGAAAATGATGCCTATAATTTCCCATTTTTAAAATCATTTAATTATCTGATTGTAATACTACCTCTCCTCCATCTCAACAGAAAAATGGGTTTGAAACAGAAAAAGTAACCACCAAGGCCCGCACACTCAAGTGTGGGGCTAGTCCCAATATGTACTTTGTGTGCAAAAACATTTTGATTTACTTACTGTTTACTGTAGTATAGTAGAATCTATCAGACTAATTTTGCTTAGTTCTAGGCTGACGACTTTTACTACAAATCCCAGAATCCCTTGAAGATGATGTCAAAGCAATAGGCAGCACTAGGAGATTCAATAGCCTGCAGTGCATGTTAGAGTTTACATAAGCTCTAACGTTTTGTTTGCTGGTGCCGCTGTTCTCCCTGCACTAAGTACAGTCACAGGGGACTGTACTTAGTCCCTGGAAAAGCAGACCCGGGAAACATCTGACCAGAGATTATAAAAGCTGTAACATGCACTGAAGGCTACTGAATCTCTCACTGCTGCCTACTGCTCTGATATCTGCTGCAGGGGATTCTAGGATATGTAGTACTGTAAAAGAAGATGTCAGCCTACAGCTAAGCAAAATTAGTTTGATACAATCTACATTATAGTAAACAGTAAATAAATCAAAATGTTTTTTGCCCACAAAGTGCACATCCGGACCAGCCCCACACTGGAGTGTGGGGCCATTTGTGGTGACTATTCCCTTTTAAGGATCATCCGAGAGAGGTACTCCATGGATTTGTTGCAAATGTGCACTAGATGGGCATTAGAAATGCTGCTTTCCAAGTTAAAAACTTCAGCTCACGTGTCACAAGAGTCTTAAAGGGCTTGCGAGTGAACATATCCAGCACAAAGTTGATATCCCTTGGCGTGTGAGCGGAAAACTATTTTGTCCTTATGGAAAACAGTATACGAAGGATCTGTGACCAAGGCATGGATTTCAGACGCTCTGCGAGCAGAGGTGATGACCACTAGAAATGCTGCTTTCCAAGTTAAAAGCTTCAGTTCACATGTCACAAGAGTCTTAAACAGCTTACGAGTGAACATATCAGCACAAAGATGATATCCCAGGCAGATACCAGTTTCCTGATGGGAGGCCTTCTGTGTAAGATGCTCTTAAGGAACCTCTCGATCAGTGGCAGCTGGGGCAGGTAGAGGGTACTGACAGGTTTGTGGTATGCAGATATAGCACACACATGGTCCTTTACTGTGGAATACTGTAGGCCAGCATCAGAAAGGTCCAACAAGTATTCCAGAACTTTGTCAGGTGGACGCCCAAAGGAGTTCATGCAGGTTTTTCAAGCATCAGATGAAAAATGTTTTCCATTTGGCTGTGTAAGTTTTCCTAGTGGTGGGCTTATGAGTAGCCAAAAGTATTTTACAGACCCTGTGAGATAACTTGTACCTGTCTACTTCCACTGAGGATCCATGCCTGAAGATGAAGGGAGTGCAAGCTGGGATGGACCAGGTGACTGTGAGTCAGTAAGTCTATCCTCAGTGGTAGAATCCTCAGTTTGCTGACTGACAATCTGTTCAACAGAGGAAGTTATATTTGTCAAGGCCAGCAGGAGGCCACCAGTATCCTCCTGCCCTTGTGCGCCTGCAATCTGAACAATACCCTCTGCACTACAGGGATTGGTGGGAATGCATACAGAAACAGAAAGGCTACAAATTAGATGTACAGTGCTATTTAGCTGTTTTGATTTTCAGCAGGTTTTGCTCTATTTCTTTCAAAGTAGGTATATAAAATATTACTACAATCACTAATTAAGTTCTATGTACCACACTTTTGAAAGGTATATGAGATGCAGAGAAATAAATGGCTTTGAATGCAATAAAATGAATTGCCTGGTTAAGCAGTAATGCCATTTGTGAGCCAGCTTAGCAAGATATAAATCTGTTATTTTTTTTCCATTATCAGACCTTTTTTCTTAAGGAATACATTTTACAAGATGTTTATA